>BLKR01000160.1:15000-615000 GCA_011170035.1 Teleogryllus occipitalis
TATGGAAATAAAGAGTTTATTGACAATTGTACACATGCTGCCAAATAATATGCGACCCGCAAATAATTTTGGGCTAGCTTCGACCTTTTTAAAAATAATCTACTGTATTCAAACCATCCCAAATTTCTTTCTTACTTTTTAAAAAAAAGCGGAGAGTGCGAACGATATTAGACTTTTTGATCACTTTTTATTGCAAATTATGTAAATTCAAAACTACTGGACGTTTGAAAATAAGGTATTTATTGGCAATTGCACACATATTGGCAAAATATGGAAATAATTTTGGTCTAGTCTTGAATTTATGAAAAGAAGTATACACCAATGAAAAGAATCTCATTTTTTTTCTGATCTTGAATATTTGCGTTGAGATAAAAGCTAAACTTCATGACTTTTTCTTCCAGTAAGCGAATTCTGTCTGAATGTCTGTCACCATTTTACAATGGTGTTCGACATTAATCAAAAATAACTTTTGACCATTCCTTCCAAAAATGGAAGATTCTCGTGCGAACGATATTTAGACCTTTTGACCACTTTCGCGCATCTCAGTAAATAAACTTAAAAAATACAGAACGTATGGAAATAAGGAATTTATTGGCAATTGTAAATATATTGGCAAATAAAATGCGACCCGCAAATAATTGTTGTCGGGGCGTTGTGATGTGATGATATCCTCGCTCGATGAAGAGCGAAGGAAAAGATGGCATGAAACTGTCGAGAACCTCAACTTGACCCATTCCAGTCGGAAAAGTTGGGGACTCCTAAGAAAACTGGGAGACACACAACTTCCAGCTAAGAAACCGGCTAGGATGTCCCCAAACCAAATCAGCAAAAGTATACTACAAACATCCAAAATTCGCGTGAGTCGGAAACAGAAAAAGAGAATACGAACAAACGCTGATCAGGTCCTAGCAGAATGTACGAATGTATCTACACTGGCGAGAAGAGTATCTGAGGATGAGGTGCTTGATGCGCTGAAACACACTAAGATAGCTAAAGCTGCGGGTGCGGATGAGCTTGTACCTGAATTCCTTAAGAAGATCGGTCGAAATGGTGTGAAATGGTTGGCGACTTTATACACGTCAATAATAAATACAAGACAACTCCCAAAGAAATGGAAGGAATAAAAAATAATAGCCATCCAGAAACAAGGCAAGAGCGGAGAAAATCCTGGAGACTACAGACCTATATCCCTATTATGTGTTACTTATAAGATGTTTGAAAGGGTACTCCTAGAAAGACTGAGCCCTTTGTTCGAAAGTGTGCTCCCGGAAACTCAAGCCAGTTTTAGGAGAGGAAGAAGCTGCTGAGAGCAAGTTCTCGCTTTAACTACCTACATAGAGCAAGGATTTCAAGACAAAAAGAAAACCGGGGTTGTCTTTCTACACCTCACCTCGGCATACAACACAGTATGGACGAATGGTATATTAATAAAGTTGTCGAAATTAACGAAATGCAGGAAGATAACATCAGTGGTGGAAAACATGCTGAGGGAACGCAAATATAAGGTACATCTGGGTGGCAAAACAAGTAGAATACGTGTCCTAAATAACGGGCTTCCTCAGGGCTCAGTGTTGGACCCGGCTCTGTTTAATCTGTACATCTCCGACACCCCAACACTCAAAGCTCACTGCTTTGCATATGCAGATGACCTGGCTATTGCGGCACAGGCACACACTTTTCAAGAATTGGAAAGAACTTTAAATAATGACCTAAAAACCATTTTACGGTACTATGAAGAATGGCACCTACGAGTAAATCCTACCAAAACAATCTGTTCGGTAATGAACTTAAATAATAAAGAGGCTCATAGGAAACTAAAAATCAGCCTGAAAGGACAACCGATAAGACACTCTAAAACCCCGAAATACATGGGCGTGAAATTAGATCGTACGCTGTCTTACAGACACCACATAGAAGATGTCTGCCAGAAGCTGAAGACGAGAAATAACCTCCTAGCAAAACTCGCCGGAACTACCTGGGGTAGTAATGCTAAAACTTTGAGAACTACGTCCCTGGCCCTTGTTTACAGCGCTGGAGAATACTGCGCTCCCGTTTGGAGGCGCAGCGCCCATGTGAGGAAGGTAGATGTGCAACTCAGGAAAACCATGAGAATAATTACAGGAACACTAAGAGTCACCCCAACTCCATGGCTACCTGTACTGGCACATATAGATCCTCCCCACCACTGACGCCTAAAGCTAGAATAGAAACTGAGCGAAACCATTTCCAATAATCCATCACTACCCATTCATCAATACATTCCACAACAAAAGCGACTAAAATCCCGGAACCCCTTTCAACTAAAAACCCACCCCCTTGATCCGAGCACGTGGAAGAAAGAATGGCAGCAAGGGAAGACTAGAAACTACAACCTAGTTAAAGATCCAACCCAACAGGTACCTAGCTTCGACCTCCCGAGGAAACTGTGGACAGCTGTAAACAAAATCCGAGTTGGTGTGGGAAGATGTAAACACGAACTAAATAAATGGGGTATTATTGCAGACCCTAAGTGTGAGTGTGGAGAGATACAGGACATGGACCACATAATGACGTGCGCACTGTATGGTTTTGAGAAGGGAGATATGGTGGACGTTTATAATTTATCTGACGAAGCCCTTAATTAGCTGAACAACCTAAAAATATGTTCTTTTATTGCTGTTGTTTTTATTTACTTATTTATATATACTTTTGTATGTATTACATTGTTACTATTACTACTGCACATTTTATGTGCTACTGTTTTGAATGCACTACTTTTGAAATGCTGTCTGGAAACTGAACGATATGTGTGTGTGTGTGTGATGTAACAGAAAAATTATGGCGCGTGATTTTTTTAGTTATGAAATATTGGGGTGGTTCTCATTTTCTTATTCTCGTAGTTAAAAGTGGGTTTCGAAATTTGGACAAGTAGCCCAAAAAATTCGCAGGTATTTACCTTAATTTCGGGGTGTTGGGAGGTAGCCACAATTTATGGAGGGGACTGAAATTAGCCCAAAATTATGGCGCAAGAATATTTCAGTTTTTCAAAAGTGGGAGTGTTAGCTTTACAGGGCGGGTGGGCGGACGGACGGTTTGCCTTAAATGAATATTTCGGTAGCAAAGACACAAAATGTGGATTCCGCCTACCCACTTTGTTAGATGAAGTTTCATACTATACATAGGAATAATAATTATTAACTTTTCCGCTATCAGGGATTTGCAATTCGAATTTTTCTGCTAGAAAATTACACTCTTAAACTGTAAGTAAACTTAACTTTGTAACCGAAGTTAGCAGTTGGTGTTATGCGAGAAAGTAGAATATGAATTTACTGAAAATTATAATATTTGGAGGATTGACTCGATTTACGGAACACTAAGAATCCTTCGTTGTTAACAGTGGACTACAAAGAACCGAATTATTCTTTTTGACAACTTACAGTTTTGCCTTAGTACAGGGTATATCTCCAACAAGTCGGAATTTTTTCCCCACATCAGTAGGGAATGAGCCATTCTAATGAGGTTATCAGTTCGTCTCTAAGAAAGTGAAAATTGTGAGGACAAGGAGGAAGGATCCCGCACGGTCCGTGACCTTTTTTTCTAGAGTAGTATTCTGGCATTCCCCTGGAAGTATCATAGAAATCAATAAAACTACAGATCTAAGCAGTCGGGCTACGAATTCGATTCGGCAGGTACCACAAACTCACCGACACCAAACGCTTCATACAAATCTCCAGCACCTGACAGGAATCAACCCCGCGGCCTTCCAACCAGTTCTCGCGAACCAAAGTCCATTGCACAGCGTCCCTGGTATTGGTGCAACAGAATAAAGAATGAAAATGAAGAGAAATGCACAGAAATATAGTCGTAGCATTCCAATGTTGTGTAATTACAATTGGGCTGTAAACGCGGTTCGTTAGAATCAAAATGCCACCCAAAAGCAAATATCCCTAGCAATCCCTTCTTAATTCCACTAATTTGATAAATTTTGATTACCTAGTCCTATGTTCCTTTACTGTTCCAACTGTTGGCTACCCTCTCATTTCAGGTCACGAGGTTTTCGCATGCTATTTCACTGCAAATTAGCGGAAGCAGGTTGGGATTGACCGTAGCAATTTTACGTTTTACCAACTTCAGTGGCCGCGATGTTCAATGTCACATGCCAATGTATTGTAACGAATATTGCGTCATCTGTCGGCACCACCACGAACTACCTGTATGCGCGGATTGCGTCATCGGCCGGCAGCCCTCCAACTAGCTAGTCTCAGAGGGTTTTGGGCGTATTGCAAAGTCCAGAAAGTTCTCGACGGCACCCGCTGAGTATAATACACGGCGGCCGGCGACCGCGAGTCAAAGTCTGAAGTGGAAGCTGAGCTGTGAAATGAGTGCATCGCGGTGAATAGCAGTGCAGTGATTGTGCTCAGTGACGTGAACCATGGTCAGTGCATCGAACTGTGGTCAGTGCAGTGGACTGTGGCCAGTGCATCGAACTGTGGTCAGTGCTTAGGACTGTGCGACAGTGTAAAAGAAGTGAACAGTGTAAATAAATAATCAAGAGAAGTGTGGTGTAAATAAATAAAGAGAAGTGTAGTGTAAATAAATAATCAAGAGAAGTGTAGTGTAAATAAATAATCAAGAGAAGTGTAGTGTAAATAAATAATCAAGAGAAGTGTGACGTGTAAAGTATAATCAGGTGTTTTCAGTGATTGTGTTCAGAAACAAATAAAACGTTTTTGTTAAAATAATATTAGAGTTTTAGTTCACCACCTAGAATCGCAACAGAATCTTCACTACGACTGCCGCCTACCTTGTTTCATTATATGAAGGAACGCTTCAAAGATTCAATAGTCCTAAAAATATTTCGCAAAAATTAATCGGCACTAAAACGGAAATCTTTCAAACTACGAAGATGCTAGAAAGAATATTAAGCTTCAATTAGCTCACTCATTTCTAAATTGTTGTTTCGTCATTATACAATTCTCTTAAAAAATGAACAAAACTGTTTAAAAATCTCAGGCAACAAAGCGTTCATCGATTACAAAGATCTTGTCACAGCGTTTTTTTTCTTTTCTATAAATGAAAAAAAGTTGTGCAAATTTGTGAAATTTCTTGAAATTAAATTATTTTCACGCTACTGCTACCGCGGTAGAGAGAAAGTTATGTAATGCTGCGCGCAAAACCGGCGAATTTTCGTCAGAAAAACTTTTATTACAGGGCTGTGGCAAAGAAAAAGTGGATAAATTCAGATGCTAAATTCAGGAAAAAAACCCTCTAACACGTGGTGTAGGCAGAATCTGTTTTGTGGGACCTTGATACCGAAAAATCGATTGACGGCAAAACGTCTGTTCATCCAACCGTCGGAAAAACGTCCGTCTGTGAACAACGTTAGCGACTACACCGTTCAAGCCGATTTCCTCCAACATTGATATTCCCCAATCGATCTGGCTGATGTCGCGGCCCCTTTAATTAGAATCCGATATTTTAATTTTAGGCCCTGGGACATTTTCAAAATAAAAAAAATAGCTCCAACGTTCTTTATTAAACTTTGTTATTGGATAACGTGAAGGAAATTTAAGAGAGTGGCGCAGGTATCATGTTTGTTTAAAACTAATTTTTCGAAAATTGAAAAAATTAAAATTTTTTCGGCGTCTTTCTACAACAATTATGAAGATAAAATTTTTCTCTTAATGAAATGCGTTCTTGAAAAGCAGATGTAAACATAATGTCATGTTCAATTTTTCAAAATGATGAGTATTTTTGGTGGAATTATTTTGTCAAACAGGCAATTTTTTAAACAATTCTTTTCTTAAAAGCGGCACACAATTTTTTGATTAAATCTAGACCTTAGAGTAAAGGACGCTTAAGAGAAAGGCGCAGGTTTCATGTTCGTTGAAATGCCCGATTTTTCGCAAATTTAAAAATTATCGGCGCCTTCCTACAACTAAAATTGTGAAGATACAATTTTTTTCTTAATGAAATGTTTTCATCAAAAACAGATCTTTAAATAAGGATAAATAAATCTTGAAATTGTCGAAAATATGAGGTGTATGTTTTTTTGGCGATAAACATAGTCGCCCGCTCCGAATTTACTGCGCTTCGTGAACGTAATTCCAGGCAGTTGGATGCTTCGTAAATTTAAATTTGTATATTACTAGCGCAACCCGGCAGACGTTGTTCTGCCCTTCATCTCCCTCTTTCTCCTTCCCTCTCCCTTTCTCTCTCTCCCCCCTCTCTCTCCAAGCTGATGCTGCAAGAAATATCACTCTCCGAATTACTTTGAGCAAGAATATCAGCAATTTATATTGCAGTTTTCTGCCATTACTTACCAATAAAAGGGCGTCACGTACACTGTTTACTCAAGCACTCTCTCACAAATGTTCGCACGCTCTCATCCGCTTAAAATAGCGTATGTGACCTCAAACACATTAGAAAAAATGTTTCATTCGAAACGGCCAACGAAACCTTAACCAACACGATAAGAGGGATGCTACGCTAACTATTGCTGAATAAATGAATTGAAAGCACCTGCAGCAACATTGAAGCCACAAGTATAAGCTACAGTAAGCTTCAGGAACAGGGTACTGTCGATGCTACTGCCAAACTAGACCGCGCCCCATTATCATTTCTTAGAATATCGACAACCTAAGGTTAGTGATTCTGTCAGAGCCAACACGATGAGCCGAGGATTATCACGATTTTAAAATCGCACAGGCTTTTGAATCGTCTTTGAGTTTGCGGCTTCAATGTTGGTTTCCCTTTCCATCAAAACGCCTCTCTGTGTCTTTGTTCACAGATGTGTGACCATTTATCAAAATGGAGATTAAGTGTTGTATAGGTGATTTTACTAGTGAAATTTGCCATAAAATATTTATGGAGTTTTTCCTAAGAACATTCAGTAAATTTGACGTTGGTGAAGAGGAAAAAGTGTTAAAAGAGTACCTTTGAAGAATAACTCTGATATCACATCTACACATCTATCTGTATGTTAAAATTTGGAGATAAAATACTTCCCAAAATTTCGTTTCTATGGCCAGTCTTGGCCAGATCCTTACAAAATCATAAAAAGCCTATATCAAAAGTATCGAGAGAAATAACTTTGGCTCATTATTACGCGAATTAAAATGCTACGGTTAATCTTTTACCAGGAAAATCACTGCGTTCAACATGTTATTCTAAAATTCATTCGCGAGCTTTGAATTAAGGAGTGTGTAAGTGCAATCGTCCGTATCTCTGAAGAAACGTTCACAAATAAGAAACAGAGTGGCAAATTTAAACGAAAAAAAAATAAACACGAAATAAATTTGTTATCTTTTATAAACAATTTTTATATTATCTGGTTCAGCTTTTAGCATCAAAATGACCATATTTTCAATTACAAACGTAGATATCAGGATGTAAGTTTGTTTTAAACTAAAGTAATTTTCAATATATATTAGGCAATTTTTGTTTATTAATAAAAAAAGTAAAGTTAATTGTTTTAATCTAATATTTTAGTTTAAAAGCGCTTCAAATTAATATGATTACTAGTTCTCACAATGTATCCTCAATGTGAAAATGAAGCCTTTTTTGCGAAAGTTTACATTTTTAAAAAAAAAAATACTTTAAGTTAAATCTAAAAATTGAATTTTTTACTGAATTTTGGTATCGTGGAGATCTAACATGTGTGCAATTTTCAGACTGTCTGGCTCCCCAATAGATATTACAGTTGAAAATTGGGAAAACATCCAAAATTCCAATTTTTAAGAGGGTGTAATTTTCAAGGGGTACGTTACTTATCAATGATATTTTACAGAAAATAACTAGACTTATGTTTAAAAGCACAGAAAAAATTGAGGCTGAGATTCTATTTCTTCTTTGAAAAATTACTATCAGAAAATCGAACTAGGTTCACTCGCGTTCCATAGATTTGGTTGCCAATATTGCTCAAATAAAAACACAGAAGGTAAGTAAACAAAATTTCGATTTGTAGGTGAGTATACTGAATCCAATGCCTTTTATTCGAGAATGCTAGAACAAAGCAGAGCTGAATAATTTAGAAAGGAGTACATGTCTACAAACGCGATAAATGACGTATGGCGTAAAACAAAAGTGGCTCCATTTGTAAACCACATACAACAAAAATAAATCAAAGATGTTTTTGAACAGTCAAAACATATGGAAATTTATGCGCAAAATATGAATTTTTTTCGAGATGATCGAGCGACAAATTTATTAAATTCTGGATCACTTAAACTGGATTGACCCAATACTCACATAACAATGAGATTTTAAAATTTCACCTTATTTTCCTTTTTATTCTAAAGTAGCCCAAAATTACTAATAGTCTCTCTAATGTATTTTTGAATGTTTAAGGTCACTATGAATAAAAAGCGATTAAATAATAATTTTTATAATTAAATAGTTATATTATAAACCCCTTGTTTCAGCTCCGAAAATATTAAAAATATTAGTATTTAATCTTTTTTTTGTAATTACCTTAAGAATTCAAAAATACTACATTAGAGAGACTATTCGTAATTTTGGGCTACTTTAGAATGAAATGGAAAATTTGGTGCGATTTTAAAATCTCTTAGCTCTGTTGCTTGAAAAGAATAATTTATGAAGCACATTGATAGAGATTTTTATGACCTTTAAAATTGTACATTACTAATTTTACGCTAAAATCAACTAAGATTTTTTTACTAATAACAATACGAACAAAATAAAATCTTCTACCTCACCTTTTGCAATCCGACTGCACCTTTTGCAAGCCGACTATCGACTGCACTATTGATCTGGAAGCCAGTTTTGTACATTTTTCTTTACCTCTTCGTTGTCATTGAACTTGATACCACGAAAAGTACCTTTCATCGAACCAAACTGACAAAAATCTTAGGGACAATGTATGGGTTGTAAGGAGGATGAGGAAAAAACTCTCAATCTACCTTGGCGATAATTTCCAGTCAGTTGCGCCGTATGAGGTGGAGTGTTGTCTTGAAGAAGCGTGCATTTTCTCTACTATCCTGGACATTTCCTGATCAATGTGGGCTTGAATCATGATATCAGTTTTCGTAATGGTTGAGTTATGACCGCGCTCGGGAACTTCTTGAGCTGTTAACATTTTACTTTTCGTTACGCACCTGATTGGCAATTAAACGTTTAAACATAATTCTATGATTTAATAATTTTTAATAGTAAACGACGCCAACATAGTAGAAGAAATAAAAGAGGTCATCTTCGTCAACATACTAGCTTTATTAAGATAGCCGGCTTTCGAGGGCTTTGCCGTCATCGTCAGTCTACAAGATACAGAAAGATAACAAAATTATAAATAAATACACAATAAGATAGAAAATTAAATTACAATTAATGGATACATAGCAGTTCTTATAAATATATGTGAAGAAACATGCATTCTCATATTCAAAAGAAAGAAAAACAAAATTGTGTGTATATGTGTATATATATATATATATATATATATATATATATATATATATATATATATATATACACACACACACACACACTAGCTGACCCGGCGAACTCTGTTCCGCCTTAACAGAGAACTCCGTTCCGCCCAAACATACGAAAACCCGCGAAATTACGCGAAAACGTGCGAAATCACGCGAAAACATGCGAAATCACGCGAAAACGTGCGTTCTCACACAGGAACGCTGTCGAACGGGATAAACAGTATCCTTTGTCCGTCTCCTGGCTCTAAGCTTCCTGCTCACCAAATCGGTACAGCCGTTCTTGAGTTATAAATAGTGTAACTAACACGACTATATATAGATATAACGGCGAACGAAAGGCGGCTTTCATTATCGCCTTCTGTTATCAGTGCGGCGTTACAACAATGGGTTACAACAGGCAACAATGACCTCTAACATGCGAAATCACGCGAAAACGTGCGAACACGTGCAAAAACGTGCGTTCTCACACAGGAACGCTGTCGAACGGGATAAACAGTATCCTATGTCCGTCTCCTGGCTCTAAGCTTCCTGCTCACGAATTTTCAGCCAAATCGGTACAGCTGTTCTTGAGTTATAAATAGTGTAACTAACACGACTTTCTTATATATATATATATATATATATATATATATATATATATATATATATATATATATATATATATATATATATATATATATAAAATCGACAAACTTTCCATATCTTCTTCCGCAAGCTGGAAGACATAATACAATGAAATCAACAATCCTCCCGTCAATAATGAAGAAATATGGACCTCTTCTCTTTATAATCCGCATTCCTTTCATTCTAATGCTTCAGGGGCAGCAATCATCTTTGCGTCATCTTTGATCGATATGACTCGCTTAATTTCACTTAATTCCGTGGTGGTAGCCGATATCTTGCGGTAATCCATGTTATAGATATGGGGATAATCAAACCACAGTAGTAAAAATTATATTTATTTTTATTTATTTTCTTGACTACCCCAACTGTCTGTAAGTACAACTTCACTTAGTCAATTATATATATATATATATATATATATATATATATATATATATATATATATATAACTTTTAGAATTAAAAAAATTTTAGAACTTTCTTATTCTGATTTCATATCAAGTATATACATTCTATTTTAATAAAAAGCTATCTATTTAAAACCTTTTATGACTTACTTTCTCTTCCAGATCCCCCCCCCCTCCACCACTATCGGGTGGGCTTCCACTTCCCACCATTCCACAAGATGGCGGCCACTCAAGTGGTTCATCACTGGATCTTATCCAGTTTCATTTTAAATGTTTAGGTGTTATCCACGTTGCTTGGGCAGTAAGTTTATGTTTTTTGTTATTTTTCAAAGTCTATTATTGTATTATTCATTCACTTCTTTTGTCTATTTTATTCTTTACACCACTGTATGTTACACATTCTTTACACTACATGTACGAGGGGCATTCGATAAGTAACTTGTTTCGATACGAAAAACAATGATCTGAGTTGTGTAACTTACCTTATTTTTCGACATAATTCCCTCGAAGTTCAGCACACTTGACCCAACGTTTCTCCAGGTTCAGGATCCCTTCTCTGAAGTGATTTTTTTCAAGACCCTCGAAATAGTCATTGACTATCTGGATGGCTTCTTCATTGCTGTCCAGCCAGGAAAATTTACCGAACAAATGAAAGTCCGAGGGGGCCAAATCAGGTGAATAGGGCGGATGTGGAAGCAGTTGGAAACGAAGTTCAGTCAATTTTTGCTGGGCGATATGGCTTGAATGTGCTGGGGCGTTATCGTGATGGAACAACACTTTTTTCTTGCCATTCCAGGACATTTATCCGCGATACCTGCCTTGAGTTTGTTCAGAAGTGATGCATAGTATTTTCCAGTGATGGTTTTTCCCTTTTCTAGGTAGTCTATAAGAAGAATACCTTTAGCATCCCAAAAGATTGACGCCATCACCTTCCCCGATGATGGATTGCATTTCGCCTTATTCGGAGCCGGTTCTCCTCTTGCAATCCATTGTTTTGACTGCTGCTTTTTTTTAATGGAGTGTAATGGTGAATCCAGGGTAACATGGTAACCATGGTAACAAAACCGCTGGATTTTGCTTGAATAGCTGTAAACACTCGACAGATGTTCTCATGCGATTTCGTTTCATCTCTGCAGTCAGCAATCGCGGCACCCATCTTGCGCAAAGCTTATTCATACTCAATTCATAATGCAAAATAAAATGCACTCGGTCATTTGAGATACCTGTGGCCTCTGCTAACTCGCGCACTTTCACTCGTCTGTCTGCTAAAACAATATCATGGATTTTGCCGATGTTTTCTGGCGTTACAGCTGTTTTTGGAGCCCCAAGTCTTGAGGCATCTTCGATGATTCTTGTCCTGCCTCGCTTAAATTCGTGGACCCAAAGTCTCACCGTCTCATACGAAGGGCATGAATCACCTAATGTAGGCGCTCTTCTTTCATGGATTTCTTTCGCGTTTTTACCTTTCATAAAAAAGAATTGGATGACACCACGAATTCCAGTTCTACCCATCTTCCACACTGACTCGCAAAAGCTTTTGTTCAAGTCGCTGTCCAACAATGAGCAAGAGTGATAATGACTTGCATCAATGAAATTTTACTGTATATTGTTGTAGCTTTAAATAAAAATTCACAGAAGTTGCTTTCGTCATCTCTTAGTATGCGAACCAAGTTACTTATCAAACGACCTCCGTATGTTAATCATTCAATTTTCCCTTTGTTAGAGACCCACTGAGGATGGGAAAATATTGTTCCCGAAAGGTACTTCTGGGCAAAAAATACATATACTATTTATTTTTTACTATTGTGGTTTGATTATCCCTATACCTATAAAATTTCACTTAAGTTCAAAATAAATGTAAACAGAAACTTACAGACACTGACGAAATGGCTTGACATGTTCGTAACTGCGACCGTGCTGACATGCTTCTCGTGAGTCATATTCCTCCACGAACTTCCTGCGGAGTTGCGTTGTTTCTTTCATCTTCCCGGAAAGCACAGACTCACCACGCGTTGATAACAGCAGACGAAGAATTTCCCGGAATGCTCTTCGAACACCATATGCGTCGCGTCATTTATACAGAAGAGCATAACGTTCTGGAGATAAAGAGATCAACTTTCAGATAGGAAGCAGGAGAATGGAATTACGTCATTATCTGCGCAATTGCCCTTTTGAATGAAACTTTTCGGCTACAGTTACCGTCTTGAAGTGGCTCCGGGGATTAATTGATGTTGCTACAGTGATTGATTTTTTCGTGTTTTCGGGCGCGTCAACTGATTTGGTTGTTGGTCCCGTAAGTGTAGTGCATGCTTTCTCGGGAGATGGCGGTGATCCTCCCCCGCTGGATGGCGAGATCCGGCGCCGACCTACCGTCGGCTAGTGAGGTTCCTACTAACCAGGACTCTCCCACCAGCGGGGCACCACCCAGCCGGGGCTAGCTCTACCGACCGATCTCCCGAAATATGTGGTAGTGTAGTGCATGTTAGTGTATGTGAGTGTGTGTGTGTGTGTGTGTGTGTGTGTGTAAGGGGAAAGGATAGGACAAGGTAGAGGAAGGAAGGATCGCGCGCGGTCCATGGCCCGTTTAGTAGGGTACTGCTCCGGCATTCGTCTGATGTTGATCGGAGTGACCACTACCACCGGAAACTACCGATCAGAGCAGCCCGACCGCTAGAATTTTCCTCCAGACAGCGACTGAATTCGAAATAGCTAAAAAGCTAGTGTCGAAAATCCTGCCGCCGTCAGGACTAGAACCTAGGACCTCCCGGTCAGAGGCGCTGCAGTGACATCAGTTGATGCACTGAGCTACCACTCCCGGTCTCTCTACAGTGCCTCTGACCGGAAGATCCTAGGATTCGAGTCCCGAAGTTGACAGGATTTTCGACACTAGCTACTATATAGTCTCTGTCGGGGGAGAGTTCTAGCGGCCGGCTGCTCTGATCGGTAGTTTTCCATGGTTTCTCCGATCAACACCGGGCGAATGCCGGGGTAGTACCCTAACAAACGGACCACGGACAGCGTGCTATCTTTCCTTCCTCTTCCTTGTCTTTTCCTCACCCCTTACTTACACTTACAGGCACTACACTACCACATACCGGGAGACCGGTGGGGAACTTGTCCCGGCTGGGACTGTGCACCGCTGGTGGGAGATACCTGGCTGGGGAAAATCCCGCACGATTTCAATATTGATTTTCTGAGCGAATTCCACGAAAAAGCAGTTTCTCAATTTAATTCATTCTTTTAATTTAGATATTAGAGTGAACGTACCTACACGGAATACTCTTAAATCACAAACAGCAATAGATCAAATTATAATTAACAACACCACAAATGATAACGAATGAAATAATAACGAATAATCTAGGTTACAGTGACCACGATGCACAAATTCTTACAATTACTAATAATATAAATACTGACACAATAAGTAAAACATGCATGTGTAGAGCTTTACTAAAGATAACATAAAATTATTTACGGACTACTTGCTGAAAGAATCATGGGAGGCAATTTATAACGCTATTGACAGAAATGAAAAATATAATTTATTTTTCTCAAAGCTTTCATTTCTCTTTAACGCGTGCTTTGCTATTAAAAAGAGAAAATTAAACGCTTTACGAAAAAGTAATACTTGGATCACACAAGGAATTAGAACATTATGTAAAAATAAACGTTCGCTCTACTTTATTTCTAAACATCACGACGTATCACCCGGTTTCCACGTCTACTTCCGAGAATATAAAAGAATTTTAAGGAAAAAAATAGTTCAGGCAAAAATAATGAGGATATTTTGAACGCTAGAAACAAAACTATAGAATGTGGAATATTGTAAAAAATACGACCACGATATTTCGTAGAGAATGTTGTTTTAAAGGATAATGAAAGAGAAACAAGTAATCCAGAAAAAAGTTGCGAATCTCTTCAACCAATACTTTTCTAGAACTGCAGTTTATCTCACGAAGGGACTAAAACCACAAAATTCAACATCATATGCTTCCCAAAAAAATTTCGGCACGATGTTTATTAACGAAACTTCTCCTAACGAAATCCTCAGAATAGTCAGTAAACTAAAAAATTAATATTCATCTGGTTTAGATGAATTTCCGGATTCGTTATTAAAAGCGTGTGCAACTGCCATTATACACCCATTAACTCACATTTTCAATGCTTCCTTGTGCACAGGAATATTTCCAGATATTTTCAAAACAGCAAAAATTAAGCCACTTTTTAAAAAAGGGGACAAAAATGAAATTCAAATTTACCGGCCAATTTCTCTTTTGTCAGTTTTCGCAAAAATATTAGAGAGGCTTTTCTATACGCGAATGGAAACTTTTCTCACAAAAAACGAAGCGTTTTCAGACTCAAAACACGGTTTCAGCACTGAAAAAAAAGGTACCATAATTCCTAACAAGGTTTCAACAGTTACACAAAACCTTCGTATGCGAAACACAGACCTTGTTGCTTTACTCCCTTTCCTGGTTACAACAGCATCTACGATTGTTAACCTTGATGGACCAATCGGTCTGTGATTTCTGAGAGGTTGATGTTGCTTCATAAACGGACCTGTCGGCCTCATCAAGCCTAATCATGTTGCAGAGCACTAGCTGGCAACAGCAGCCAGATACCTTGTCAGATAATAACGTATTGAAGAAAATATACAGTGAAAAACATTCAACATCTGTTAAACACACACACACATGTGTATGTGTGTACCTATATATATATATATATATATATATATATATATATATATATATATATGTATAACATTATTTCAATTACATAATAGAAGCATAGAAGCATGATGCGATAATTATGACTTTATCAAGCAAAGAAAACATCTGTCATTCTTGCTCAAAACTGGAACGAAGTTTGAGACAAACTTTAATAATTATATTATTTTCCGTCTGCGTTGTTACACATGTAAATATAAATATCGAAAGACAGACTAATTACATTATATATTTATCAGCTACCAGTTCCAAGGCATTCGGCGGGCTCTTGGAAGTGCATGGGGGGGGGACAAAGTTGCGCGCGCGCGCGCGCGCGCGCGCCGAAGCTGGCTGGAACGTGACCGCAACACAATATTATCTGTTCATCATAAGAAAAATTCTGATTTAAAGAAGTACAAGTGTAGGTTCACTACATAAGAACTAATTTGAGTCATCGGTTGTTAAATTAACCTTGCATCAAACTACTGCAAACGAAGAAGGAGACAGTGCGAACTGCACGCGTGTTGCTGGGTGATAAGGACCTAATATCAGCCGAGGTTTGACGAAGGTCAGGCGCGTGACGCGGCTTGTTGGTCCGCAGCGTCGCGCCGCCGATCGGCCTGCGAGGACATTCTATTCAGTTCATTTTGGAAGGGCTAAGAGAGTGACTGGCCCTTCAGGAAAATTTCTTCGAAGTGGCGAAAAGCGCATCGTTGTGAAAGTTTTCAATTTTTTGTTGTAGAAAAATACGTCGTTGGCAAAGCAAATTGTTGAACGTACTATGAGTTCACTGGTAAGTACTGTATTGAAACGTGCTGCATCAGTGTGGATTATAATCTAAAGGATATTGGTGGATATCTTTTAATAGGTGCCAGACTACAGAGTGTAAAATACCTCTCTGAAGTGAAAATCTTATTTCATTGGAAGTAAACGGGCGAATGAAGTTCGAAAGAAAATGATACCTTCATTTACACCGCCTATTTGAAATCAAACAAGAATTGTCAACCAAGATTAAAAGAGAATGGTGGAATGGAATTGCAACTTTTAGGTACGTATATACTTCTGCCATGCGTTGTAATAATAGAAAGGCATATATTAGTTTATGTGCATTTTAATTGGACATAACCTACAAATCTTGGCCATTAATCCAGCTCAAAGTTATTTTAATGTAAATTGTAAAATTCCTCGAAAAGCTTATGTCGAACAAGATAAACAATTATTTCGTTTTACATCATCTGTTTGAATCCTTTCAATTCAAATTCTAATGTTGTTAAGTGGATATAGAATTCAATTACTTCCAAACTCATTATTTACCTATTAAAAAAGTTTAAATTATTTGATTAGTTTTTAATACTCAATTAAGCATTGCAAATTCGTATTAAAATATAAAGAAATAATATTTAGTATGTTGCCAATTCATTGAAATAATTTTAATATAGTCTTGAAGTGTCATTAATGGCAATTAGAGATTGTAGAATTAATTGTTGTGTAGTATTCCCATATGTTATAAGTGTACAGAATTTTGATTACTGTATTTAAATTGAGACTAAAGCCTATCATGTTCTGTAAATAATTGAACAAAATAATAATATATTCCAACAAAAAAAACCCTGCTGTAAAATACTTTCTATTTTTTATTTTTCAATAATTATCACTTTAATTATATTTTCAAATACTATTGTATTAATTTTATTTTTCAGGTAGTTTTTGGCACAGGTGATGGAAATTGGTCATTGAAACAGGTGATGGTTCAACGATACAGATATTCATGGATACTGTTAATTCTAAATGGCTATTGCATTCTATGACAAGATCATGGACTTTTGTGATTTCATTCATATTTAACATTCACAAAATGTGTATACATTAAATTGATCAATTTTTTTAGTGTGTATCATTTTTGACCAGGCAAGTTATTTTAAAATTCTCATTAGGTAATATAACTTGTGTTATAATTCTGTTATAGTTTCAATGTGTACTATGTAGTAGTGCTCTCAGAATTATTACAAATGAGTATGAATAATATAAAAAATACATATTCTCACTAGAAAAGTGTCATTAACTACAAAATGCTATTTTTTCAGGACACTGTTTTACAACTAGAGTTCTGAATCAAGTTCATGGAGTGTGACAAATTGTAATTTTCTTTTGAAAGATTATTAATTTTTACTTTGGTTTTCAAGGAAAAAAGATTTCAAGTCTTTCATAATTTAGGGTTCTCCACTGTGTGCTGTTTCATATAGTATGGATAACACTGCATTCTCAAATATGCAATGATTTTGGCTATTATTCATCTTCAAAATTACCAAAGAAAAATATCTCAGATTGTGTTAATGATTCTTGGGCAAAGAAATGGCATTACTGTTGTAATAGTGTTGCCCTTGATAATTTTCTGAAACATTTCCCTTACCAAGTGAATAAAATACTTTCCTCTTGAAATAAAACAATTCAATATTACTAGACATGATTCTCGTGCCCTTTAAAATGCTAAAACCTGGATACATTTGCCAGATAAAATTTGACAAAAAATTTGACTATCAAATTTTAGCTTGGTATTTTTTTCATTGTCTTTTGAAACTGGAACACTAAACAAATTTTTCAAAATTTTACTCAGTCAAATTCATCCTTTTGTGAGAAATGAATCTTTTTGAACATTCTACTACCTCACCAGATGTAATTGGAGCATATTTGTAAGATGAAATCTGAGCCAATGTGAGGTCAAATTCTGCATTTTCTACTCTTGAATCACAATTTTTTTTCTTTAAATTTCATAGAAGTTTAAAATCGAATTAGAATTTATTGGTTTATATAATTTTTCCTTGGCAGTCACACTTGCATGTCCAAACACTAATTTCAAAGACATTGTAATATCTTCAACATTATTTAATGACTTCAATAGAGGTAATCCTGCTGTTTTCAATTTCTGAATTGGTATTGGCAATTTTACAAAATTTAATTAAATATGTATTTTTATTTTATTTTTTTATATACATGGTTTTATAACATATTTTATTTTACTTTTTGGCATGCAAGCAGACTAAGAGTCTGCACCTTATTATTTCCCCCTCCCTTGTATCACTGTCAGTTACCTGTGATATTGAGTAGTGTGTGTGAAATTAATCAATAGTATTCGAAGAATATAATCCTAAATTTTGAAGCAATCCAGAAAAGTATGCATTTAACAAAATAACTTGCCAAATTTAAAAGTCACTTCAGAACTGGTTATTAATTGGCTAAGAAAACTTATTATTTGACTCATCCAATAAAATGAAGGTCAATCATTTCGTCCTACGCTAAAGTGATGAGTCTTCTCCCACCTAACACAATACTAAAATTATGATTTATCCCGACCTCTCACTATATTTATTCGCTGTTATTGAGTGCGCATTCTTCTCCACAATTTTTTATTAATTTTTTATTATTTTTAACTAATTTGATTTGATTTTATAGTTTGTGTGTACATTTACATTACAGCTATTGAAATAACAGAAGTAAAAAATATAAATATGATTTATGTTGGTGATTTCTTCCATATACTTTTTTGATTTTAACAATATGTTAACTATTAACCATAACATCTTGCTCTCCAAATTACCTTCTTATGGAATTCTTGGTATTGCCCTAGATTGGATAACCTCGTACCTTAAACATCGATCTCAAAGAGTAGAAATACCGTACTGGCACAAAAGGACATTATTTCCTTATCTCTCCAATTCGTTGCCAATTGAACATGGGGTCCCACAAGGTTCGATCTTAGGGCCTATCCTCTTTCTGTTGTACGTAAACGATATGCCCTCATCTATTAAAAATGGAAGAACAGTTCTGTTTGCCGATGACACAAATGTTCTTTGCAAAAAAGAAACAATAAATAGTACAATTGCAGAAGTTTCAAATTGGTTTTGTAATAACAAATTAATAGTTAACGAAGGAAAAACTGTCTCAATGCAATTTTGCGTTTCAAATCGGCAATCGTATGCTCCATTGAAAATAAACAATATGCAATTAGCTGATGTTAAGGTAACAAAATTTCTAGGTATCTCAATTCAATCAAACCTCAAATGGAATGTACATATAACAGAATTAAACACTAAATTAAGCTCATTATGTTATGCATTCAGAATTCTTTCTAATTCTGCCAGCCTTCATGCAGCTCGCTGCGTGTATTTTGCAAATGTACACTCCCACCTGAGATATGGCATAATAGTCTGGGGAAGCGCATCTTTTAGTGCCCAGACATTTAGATTGCAAAAGAAAATTATCCGAATAATGAAAAAATCCCATCCACGTGATCCGTGCTCCATCTTCTTTTCATTGAGCTTGCAATCTTACCATTGCTTTGCCTATTTATTTACGAATCTGTATTATTTGTCAAAACTGACTTACTAAACGGTGGGAACTTATTTTCATGTAATACTGATATTTATAGTTACCACACTCGACGTATAAATCATGTTCATCAAGTGTCAGTATCAACAGCGTACTACAAGAAATCCACATACAATACATGTACGTTACTTTAGAACGCATTGTCAGATGAAATTAAACAATTAAAATTGCTACACAAATTTAAGTTAAAAGTAAAATCTTTTCTGCTGCAAAACTGTTTCTATTTCAATTATACTGATCGTCAAAAAGAAAAATGTTTTACTTTAACGAAACAATGATATAGTACAATGAATTAATTTACATTTGCATTGTATAATTTAAAAAAAAGACTTAGATGTCTGTAACAAGTAATGTACTTCAGCTTCCGGGTCAATGACTCCCATCTCGATCGGGTTCTTGTCCAGTTTCCCTGATCCATTGAGCAAATGCTGAGATGGCCCCTTGATTTGCTTCTGGACGTAAATGTAGCTTCACTATGCGCACGTTTTGTTGAGCTTTCCTTTTGCTTGTAATGGTAGTAGAGCTTAGGGTGTGTTTCTATTTTGTTAACAATACAGAAAAATCAAATCTGTTCGTTCCTTTGCCGTTATAAACAAGTTTTTTATAATTTGGCAACGAAAATATCTAGTTTTTGAAATGTTAATCTCTCACTTTTTTAAATTTATTATTATTACTATTATTTTTCATCTCTCAACTATTAATAGTTAAATTGTTGGGAAGGGATTCGGAAACTCAAGAAAGCGTGCGCAAATGATTTTCTCTCCCATACGTCACATACAGTTTTTGACTAAAATAAAAAGCTGACGGTTAGGTCGACGCCAGATCTCGCCATTCAGCAGGGGAAGATCACCGCCACCTCTTGCGATAAAAACATTCACTACACTGAGTATATAATGACTAGGAGAAAATAAGAAATTGATCGGGGCTTGCAGGCAATGTTTGCCAATGTGTCTTTGTAGTTTTAAACAACCTCACCAGAATTTTCTATTATGCGCGAAATGTTTGCACCATCTATAATTAATGTAATATTTGCATGGTACGCACAAACACGAACACTGTGAGTTGCATTAGCACTCGGCAAAACGCATTATTTTGGCTTCAGAGATGCAAAGTTAGAAAAACGTTTTGTTTTTTTTCCATCGGCATATTTGTCCTTAAAACACTTGAGGGTTTCCTTAAGATTACATAAAATTAATCTCTACTGCTAGAGAATTCTCTGGCCGTCTTCTTCTTTATTGATATTTAGTATTTAGTTATTCCGGGCGCGTCAACTACGTACTAGGGTCATTAATCCCATAAGTGTAGAGCATGTTTTCTCCGGGATGTGGCGGTGTTCTTCCCCCGCTGGATTGCGAGATCCGGTGCCGACCTACTGTCGGCTAGTGAGTTTTTTCTCAACCAGGTATCTTCCACCAGCAGGGCATCACCCCAGCTCGTCAATCCAGACCGGTCTCCCGGCATGTGTGGTAGTGTAATGCTTGTTAATGTGTAAGAATAGAGGATAGGATGAGGAAGAGGTAGGAAAGATCGCGCGCGGTCCGTGGCTGGTTTGTTAGGGTACTGCTCCGGCCTGCTTTACCTCGTGTTGATCGGAAAAACAACGGAAAACTACCGATCAGAGTGGCTGGCCGCTAGAATTCTCCTCCATACAGCGACCGAATTCGACTAGCTGACAAGCAAGTGTCGCAAATCCTTCCTCTGTCGGGACTCGATCCTAGGACCTCCCGGTCAGAGGGACTGCAGTAACATCTGTTGATGCCTTGATCCATCTCTCCCGTTCTGCTTCTTCTTGTTATCTATAGAATTCCTGAACTTTTGCCACAATACACTGTTCTAATGCATTACCGAGTTTACTTTCAGGTCTGGAAATTATTCCATTTCATCAGCCAACTTTTTAGCCACTCTCATGTGGTCGGTGGCTTCGAAGTGTCGTTTAATTTTATTTTACGTCCATCTTTTAAAATTTGCAAAAACTTGAATTTTGAATGGCTGGTCATCTGATGAGTGAAGGGAATAGATTGGTCTTTTAATAATATCTTTATTCACTGATTTTTCAAAGGACGTCAAATGAGCTTCAATATGAAAAATTCTATGTGCGATAGCCCTTTGTACTTTCTGACATTTCTCATGGGGATACCGTTTCTGTTGTAATTTTCTCTCCTTGACGGGGATCTATTAAACTCTTGTTTAGCTCCTCTACATTGATTTCGCGGACACTGTACTTTTATCTGAAGAGCTTGAATCGGCATTTCCTTGATTTCCATTGTTTTCGCTACATTCACTGGTCGTTCCACTGACCTTAATTCGCAAATATAATGACTGCACTAAATCAATTTTCACTAGGAAATTGCGGTTTACGCGTCTTAGAGGTTATCTTTTCTTAAAATCATGATCAGAAAGATTAAATGGATTGAAACACCTGGCGTATCTCACATGGTGATCGTCACTCGTGTTGACAGTGAAGATGCGCATGTTCAAAAATTTTATTCATGTTCCTTGACAAGTTGTCTGTTGTACGAGCAATATCAGAAGGGCACGCCATCACTAGGACGCAAAGGGACTCAGCAGTAAAACTCGTTTCGCAGACACGAAGTAAAGCAGTAGTAGAATTCGTTTCGCTGCCACCTATCTCTTCCGAGAACTGGGTAAACTTATGAGATATTAATATTTCCTGAAACTCTAATTAGGCAGACGGTCATTCTTTTTATTGCTCTAAAGCACTTTTCGAAGACTGATCGAACACACTCCGTTAGTGCAGGAGCAGGGAGCTCGCAACCGCATACTTACAAAATGTTTTTCTCGCTACCACGGTAGAGAGAAAGTTATGTAATGCTGCGCGAAAAAACCGGCGAATTTTCTGCAAAAACTCTTATTACAGGGTCCTGCTAACGAAAAAGTGGTGCTAAATTTTAAAAAAATAGTTTAAGTGTAATCCTCGGTGTAGCAAGAATCCATGTTTTGTGGGGCCTTGATACCGAAAAATCTATTAACGGTAAACCGCCAACAACGCTAGCTGCTAAAATATTCAGCCGATTTTCTCCAAAATTAATATTCCTTAACCCATTAAGAACCTAGCGTTGAAATAATAATACATTCATAATAATATTATGTATTTACTCTAACACTATACTAGAAAGGATAAAAAGTCATTTATAATTTTTTTAACCAATAGTCAATGTGCAACAAAACGTTGCTTATATGCAACTTTGGGGACTTAGGGTATATTAATTCATCTTGGCATGAGACGAGTGAAAAGTTTGAATGGAGATGAACATTGCATTTTTTTAATTTGTAAATTGTACTGCTTTTGCACAATCTGCACCATCTGGCTATGATTTCTCCCTTTATAATCACGTGCTCTATATCATGATTGTTTGATGATTTCGGGCGGTATAAGTTCACTAGGTTCGCAAATGTAGTGCAGGTTTTTTTGCGTGGGAAGGTGGCGGTGATTTTCCTGTTGGGTGGCGAGATCTGACGCCGACCTACCTGTCGGATTGAGTCGGATTGTCGAAGTTTCCCCAAGCATGTATCTCCCACGGGGTACCGCCTCAGCAGAGACCAACTCTAAGCTCCCGACCGGACTCTCGGCAAGTGTGGTATTGTACTGCAAGTAACGGGTGCGGAAAGGACAAGGATGAGGAAAGAATGGTCATGGTTCGTGGCCCGTTTGTTCGGGTACTGCACCGCCATTTGCCCGGTATTTATCGTAGAAATAGAGGAAAATGAGAGCAGCCGGCAGCAAGAATTTTTCTCCTGACCGCGGCTGAACTCGACCTAGCTATCTACCTAGTGTCGAAAATCCTGCTATTGCCGGGACAGGAGCATTAGGACCTCACGGTCAGAGGCACTGCAGAGACTAAATGATGCCCTCAGTCACCTCTGTCGGTATCCGTACATCATCATAACGTATTTCTTTAGGTAGGGAAGTGTTTGTGGGTGGACAAAAATGGGATTCTTCAGTCTCCTGTGTATTCATTGACACAATATTGCATTCACTTTACTTCCCTTTGCTTCAGATTTCATTAGTCATGGCTAAGTAATAGCGAAATTATTGTTGTAACACCTTTTCTTCATTCACAATATTATATATTTTCCATGAGTTCACAATTGCACAATCAATTTTTCTTCTTCTACTTCTTTTTCCTCCATAAGATCATCTATACGGCCTGAGCCTCGCCAGTAATAAAGACATTATTATTATTATTATTATTATTATTATTATTATTATTATTATTATTATTATTATTATTATTATATTTTCCTTATCTGTCATTTCAACGATAATAGGAGCAATGTGCACGGCATCAATCATATTTGCAGAAATAAGGTCAACATCTTTCTCCGGAAATAAGTTCAGCACTTGATAGAGGTCTTTATTTTCTTCCATCATTCCCGAAATAAACAGAATTTTTGTAAAAGATAAATAATTACGGTGGAAGCATTGTTTATACCATATTGCAAAAATGCTGGATGAGACACTATCTCCAAAGATGAGATAATTCTATCACGAACGGAAATATAAAACAGTAGTTACAACTTTATTACTCAATGATTACATTCCAATTGCATTGTTCAATCATGTTCGTATCATATATTCACTAATCCCAACGTTGCGTAACATTATTGTAAATTATCAATAATAAGCTACGTAAGGACTTATCTACATAATAAATATTCTGAAACGATAAAAGAAGGTTCAAGCAAGTTTGTCAAGTGATATACAGTAAAATAAGTATTGTGTAATAATTCAATTAAAATTTGAATATCGGTAGCACAATCCATTACATTATGTCCAAGTTTCAAAACTCAACAAAACCAAATCTGCTCTCGGATATCAATGAAAAGTGCAAAAGCTGATCAAATAGCATTTCTTCAAACCAAAACGCTGAATATGTTTATTTGTTATCTTTTATAAACTATTTTTCTATTATCCGATTCAGCTTTTGTCATCAAAATGACCCTATTTTTAAGTACAAACGTAGGTGTCAAGATGTAAGTGCGTTTTAAAGAAAAGTAATATTCAAAATCGATTAGGTAACTTTCATGTTTATTAATAATAAAGTATAATTCATTATTTTAAATCAAAATTGATTTTAGCTTAAAATAACTTCAAAATAACACGACTGATACTTGTCACAACGTATCCTCAATGTAGAAATGCCTTTTTTTGCGAAAGTTTACAATTTTTAAAAAAATACTTTGAGTAAAATCTAAAAGATTAAAATTTTTACTGCAGTTTGGTACCATAGCGATCTACTATGTGTGCAATTTTCAGATTTTTATGTGGTTCCCCAACATACCGGGTGATCAGTATAAAACGCAACCCACAGCAAGCAGAGCGAAATGCACTGGCAACCATGTTTGAGCGGGTCGGATAGCGGCTGGGCTTTCAAGCAGGTAAACTGTCGGGAAGTACGCTAAATCCCCTCTGCCACTAACGCCACCTTGAGGAGGAGAGCAGGTGACCGCCGAGTTCAAAGAGAAAGGCACGCGCCTACTTGTTCGGCGTCCAAAGAAAATTGAATTGCCAAGAACGACGATTCTTTCGTATATTGTTTAAAAGTGAAATAAACTTGCAATGTAAAACATACATAGAGGTAAATTTAATAGTAAACTTTGCTTGTTTTAGTTTCATAACGGGATACATACGTTCCAGAACATACGCACCAGAAATGTATATGTTTTATACTTTCGTTTTAAATAAATATTAATAAATTATAAATTCAGATTCGCAGAACAAATGTTTATTATTATTGTTGAATAAGGTTACTTTAAAAATAATTAACTAATTAAAATATAATAAAAATTAATTTCTCAATTTATTCTGATACGTATCCGCCGTTACTGTTTCTTTGAAAAACAACAGACCAATTAATCTGCGTCGATCAATGGCACACCATACCCCAATCTTTTTTTAATGCAATGGTCCCTCTAGTGTCTCTCGGTATCCCCACAAGTCTGTTTTGCTGGTTAACATATCCAACCAGATGAAGCCAAGCCTCATCACTAAAAAACACACACTCGGACGAAATTTTTTCTCTGAAAGCTGCCCAGTACTCTTTGAAAGATTGCGTTCGGAAATACTCCTCCACCACAAAACTGCGTTGCTCTACGCTGAGGCGCATCGTACGTTAACTGTGAAAGAAAGAAACTATGAATGAAGACGCGGCCTGTTTTGTTTTGAGAGGGTATGACCCACACCACAGGAAGGGGGTGAATGAAACGAAGGGGATGGTGGTGAATGGAGTGTCGCTGAAATGCAAAGGAGCTGTCCCAGAAGCAGTGTTGCAAAACTTTCGCTTTTCTCTCAGTGCCTCGAACAGCAGGGTTGCGTTTTATACTGATCACTCGATATTACAGTTGAAAATTTGGGAGAAATCCAAAATTCCAATTGGGGGTGTAATTTTCAAGGGGTACGTTACTTACCAATGATATTTTACAAAAAATAACTATACTGCTATGTGTAAAAGCACAGAAAAAATTAATGCTGAGATTCTATTCCTTTTTTGAGAAATTACTATCTGAAACTCGAAATTGGTTCATTTGCGATCCATAGATTTAGTTGCAAATATTTCTCAAATAAAAACATAGAAGGTAGGTAAATAATATTTCTATTGGTAGGCCAGAGTATACTGAATCCAATGTCTTTTATTGTAGAATGCTAGAACAAACCAGAGCTGAATAATTTTGAAAAGAGTAAAACTCTACAAACGCGAAAAATGGCCTATGGCGTAAGACAAAACTGGCCGCCGTTTGTAAACCAGATACAATAAAAATAAATCAAAGATGTTTTTGAGCAGTCAAAACATAAGGAAATTTATGTACAAAATATGAATTTTTTTCGAGATGGTCGAGCGACCAATTTATTAAATTCTGGACCATGAAAAATGAATTGACCCCTTAACAATTAAAAAAAACAACTTTGAGTTAAATCTAAATGTTGAAATTTTTACTGGAGTTTGGTATTACAGCGATCCACTATGTGTGCCATTTTCAGATTTTTATGTGGTCCCCCAACAAAGATATTACATTTGAAAAAATCCAAAATTCCAATTTTTAAGAGTTGGAACTTAATGGGTTAATCGCTCTGGCTCATGTCGCGGCCCCTCGAATTTGAAACCGATATTTTAATTTTTGGGGGTACTTTATACGAAGCCCCGGCGACATTTTCAAAATTTTAAAGAAAATGACTCCATCGTTTGTGATTAAATTTTGTTGTTGGATAGTGAAAACGACGTTTAAGAGAATGGTACAGGTCTTATCTGCGTTAAAAAACACATTTTTCAAAAATTGAAAACATTCAAAGTTTCTTCGGCGTCTTTCTATATACGACGTCTAACTAAAGACAATTATGAAGATACACGTTTTCCCTCATGACATGGTCATCAATATCAGATCTTCAAATAATTTCATGTTGAATTTTCTGAAAATATGTCAATTTCTTGCGTAATTTGGCGACAAGCATAGTCGCCCGCTTCCAATTTACTGCGCTTCGTGAACGTAAACTTAATTGTGTTGCTACGCAGTTGCATTCTACGTAAGTTAGAATTTGTATATTATTTGATATTTCATTATTATTATTATTATTATTATTATTATTATTATTATTATTAATTATTATTATTTATATTATTCCATTTTGAATTGCGTCCTTTCATTGTGTTAAATTGAAAAGGTGATAAATTCGCTTGGCCTAATACGTGGGAATGAAGAATAATGCGTGTAAAAACCGCGTAATTTTGTTGAATATAAAAATATTATATTTAATTACTATTATATTTATCTGCTCCTTTTCAGTTTCTTGCTACCAGTATCAACAATACTAATGGGCAAAATGAGTATCCCATTTGAATTAGCGTTCATTGTTGCTTGTAATCTATACCAGTGGACAATACCAGTTGCTAAATTAAGAGAAAAAATCCTCTAACACGTGGTGTAGCCATAATCCCCGTTTTGTGGGTCCTTGATGCCGAAAAACCTTAGCGCCTAAACCATGCGTAGTATTTTTTCCAAATTGAAGAAACCCCTGTCGTTTTTGCGTGAACTGAAGCTCTGAGATTTTGAAAAACATTGATTAATTTTTTGGTGGACTTAATATGAAACCTTAAGGACATTTTCAAAATTTTCTCAAAAATGGCTCCAAATCTATTCTTTAAACTTTTCTTTAAATATAATTAATCTAATTAAAATTTTATTAATATAATAAAATCTATTCTTTAAATATAATTAGAACACATACAAAAGTGGCATAAGACCGACTTTCAGGATTAACTCTGAATTTTCGGAAATTGTAAAAGTATTTTTTCGGCAACTTCTTATGACTTCAGTTTTGAAGATACACTTTCCTTTAAAATTAAATTTCTTGTTTATACATAGTTCTTTCATTAAGGTCATGTAGGCTTGTTTGCAAATTTTATTAATTTTCGTTCAAGAGTGCGTGCAATATTTGCAATTTCAAAGAATTAACAAAAATTATCTCAAAAACGGCTCCAAATTTTTTCTTTAAATTTTTGATAGGGTTAGTGCCAAGCGAACCCTATTAGTTGACATTAACGTCATATTGCTCTATTTTTCTTCTTCTTCAAAAAGTACAAAAAAATTTTTTTTACTTGTCTCACGTCGGCAATACTTACTTTCAAGGCGATTTATTCAGAGTACGGTATTTATGAGTGCGTATGCTTTAGATAATGTCAAAAACAGTTTCTCGAAAACACAACCGTTTTTTGTGAAAATGAGCTCATTATTTCGCATTTTTAGAAACGCTCAAACGATATTTTCTCAAAAATTACTCCAAAAGTTTTTATCAATTTTTTTTCCAACGAATAGTGCTTATTGTACTGTTTAATATGACGTTAAGTTTATTTTGGTGTATCATTTCCTTTTTTTTAAAAAATACACGAAATTTTTTTAAAAAATATTTCCCACGCCGTTAATATGCACATTTCCATCCATATGAATACATTCTTGCATTTGTGAGTGGAAGTGCTTCCAGTG
The DNA here is from genome assembly GCA_011170035.1 of Teleogryllus occipitalis. Taxonomy (NCBI): domain Eukaryota; kingdom Metazoa; phylum Arthropoda; class Insecta; order Orthoptera; family Gryllidae; genus Teleogryllus; species Teleogryllus occipitalis. Next base: position 43,557 of record BLKR01000160.1, read on the forward strand.
AAGGTTTTCGAGAACTCAGATTCCTGTGAAAAGAGCTTCAAATTTCGCAATTAAAGTTATGTGTATTGACAATTTTCTTAAAAATGGTTTCAAAATTTTCAATGAAAATTTCTATTTAAGACGACATTTTACTCTTCTTTAAGGTTGATCCGTAGTTTAGGGTGGCACGGTTCCTTTGGTTCCTTTTATGATTCATTATTTCTCGCGATTCCTATGTTTATAGTTGCGCGGTTCACTATAAAACTGAATTGTTTATGTTCAATGTTAAATGAGAAGAAGTCACCTGATAATTTATTGGCGTGGAATTGTGTGTATTTTCGCAATTCAAGTCTTCTTCAAATAGGTTTGTGTGTCTACTGAGATGAAAGGTATGAATTTTCTTAAAAGTGAGTGTTACCTTTAAAATAAATTCTCTTAAAAGTGAGAGGTATATAATACAGCGTGAGCGCCGAAGCGACAGCGGAGGCGCGAACCAGGTCTCGAGAGCGAGGGCCGGAAGGCCCTCGCGAACGTAGCACGTTGGATCCGTCGGATAGCGACCAAAAAAACCTCCCTCACGTTTAAGAGAATTTATTTTAAAGGGAACACTCACTTTTAAGAAAATTTCTTTTAGAGGGAATAGTAAATAAATAGACATTAAAAAATGTCATTTCCTACTAAGAAAATTAAAAAAAAAATGTATGTGACTTAATGTAGCCTTGGCATAGGGGGGTAGCTATTCTCCCGATTAGCCATGTTTTCGTACTTAAAATACCACTTCAAAACTGACTTCCTTTCATCGAATGTTAGCCGTACGGCAGCCATATTTACTCGAGGAACAAGATAAACTAACAATAAAACTCTGGCGACAAAACAATCTGGCGACTGTCATCTCACAAAACAAAACAACACTTGTGTGGCGATTGCCGGAACTACAAACTATTACACTACCAAAAATGAGACAACTCCGGCAATTGGTTAGCAAGTTGTGGACTTTTGAACAGTGGATACATTTTTTTGGATCCCTCTGTATATGAAGTAATATACGTAGTATAGAGAAAGTTATGTTATGCCGCGAAAAATCGATTTCGAGACTACAACGGAAATACGCGTTTTCGAGTTCCCTGATACCGAAAAATTTGTTTTCTTCAAAACGTCCGTCCGTACGTCCGTCTGTACGTCCGTCCGTCCGTCCGTCCGTCCGTCTGTACGTCCGTCCGTCCGGCTGTACGTCCGCCCGTCCGTCCGTCCGGCAGTACGTCCGTCCGTCCGTCCGGCTGTACGTCCGTCCGTCCGGCTGTACGTCCGTCCGTCCGGCCGGCCGGCTGTACGTCCGTCCGTCCGGCTGTACGTCCGTCCGTCCGGCTGTACGTCCGTCCGTCCGGCTGTACGTCCGTCCTCCGTCCGTCCGGCGTACGTCCGTCCGTCCGGCTGTACGTCCGTCCGTCCGTCCGGCTGTACGTCCGTCCTGTACGTCGTCCGTCCGTCCGTCCGGCTGTACGTCCGTCCGTCCGTCCGGCTGTACGTCCGTCCGTCCGTCCGGCTGTACGTCCGTCCGTCCGTCCGGCTGCGTCCGTCCGTCCGTCCGGCTGTACGTCCGTCCGTCCGTCCGGCTGTACGTCCGTCCGTCCGTCCGGCTGTACGTCCGTCCGTCCGGCTGTACGACCGTCCGTCCGGCTGTACGACCGTCCGTCCGGCTGTACGACCGTCCGTCCGGCTGTACGACCGTCCGGCTGTACGACCGTCCGTCCGGCTGTACGACCGTCCGTCCGGCAGTACGTCCGTCCGTCCGTCCGTCTGTACGTCCGTCCGTCCGTCTGTACGTCCGTCCGTCCGTCTGTACGTCCGTCCGTCCGTCTGTACATCCGTCCGTCCGTCTGAACCCCTGTCAGTACGTCCGTCTGTCCATACGTCCGTCCGTACGTCTGTACGTCCGTCCGTACGTCGGTTCCTGAACACTACCAGCGCATCGCAACCATCGGACGATCTTTTCCAAATTGAAGAAACCCCTGTCAGTCTGTAGTTGCAGCTTTGAAATTTTGAAAAACAATCCTTAAAATTGGGGTACTTTACATGAAGCCCCCCAAACATTTTCAATATTCTCTTAAAAGGTTCTAATATTTTTCTTTAAACTTCTTGAAAGAATAGAAGAAAATATACCTAGAAAGGTGGTATAGGTCTAATTTTCACCGTTAACTTTTTCGAAAATTGCAAAAGTTTGACTTTTTCGGAATCTTCCTACAATTATACAATTGAAAAAAGATTTTTCCTTCAAATGAAATTTGTTGTACATAATTACATTTACTTCATTTGGGTCAAGTACATTTTTTTGAAAATTTTAAGAATTCGTACAATAGTGCTTGCAATATTTGCAATTTCAAAAATATCAAAAACAAGATTCTCTCATAAACGGCTCCAATTTTTTCTTTAAATTTTTGTTACGGTTAGTGCCAAACGTATCCTATACATAAACGTCGTATTCTTTTTTTAAAAAATTACCAACATTTATTTTTTTTTTGTCTTGTATCTCACAACGGTAAATTTACATTAGATGCGATTTCTCACATTATTATATTTACGAATACATGGAGTTAGTAAGTTTCTCGAAAACTCTACAGTTTTCTGTGAAAATTAGCTCAAAATTCCGCATTTCCTGAAACGCTCAAACGTCATTTTCTCAAAATTGTCTACAATTTTTTTTCCAATGGATAGTGTTAATTGCACTGTTTAACAAGACGTAAAGGTCATATTGGTGTATTCTTTTGTTTTTTCAAAAATTACACAAATGTATATTTTGAAATCTCTTACGCTGTTAATATGCATTTATGCATAATGCATGTATGCAATAATATGCAATATGCATGATTTGTATACATTATTATATTTGTGAGTGGAAGTGAAAATGACGTCCAACGAAGATTCCTATGAAATCAAACTCAATAGATTCCTGTGAAAATGAGATTCAAATTTGGCATTTACAATAATGCTTAGTTGCCGTTTTCTCAAAAACGGCTTCAAATTTTGCAATGAAAATTTCTACTTAGGACGACGTTTTACTCCTCTTTATTATTCTTGGAGTAATATTTCAGTTGTACTATTAGGAATGCTAAAAGCATTGAGAATATATCCAAAAAATGTACTTTGGGCGACGATAGATAGACGCCGGCCAGAGAATGGAGCAAAACCTAAAGCCAAACCACACGAAGGAAATTAGAAAAATGTTCTACGAGAAGTCTGTGCCATTCTACAGCACTTCTAGTTGTTTTTTTTGTTTTATTTTAATTTTCTTAATTGCTGTTTACTAATTGTAGAACCGAAATATTACTTTAAGAATATTATAGAAGAGAAAAACCTCGACATAAATTGATAATTTCATTCAGAAATTTGGAGCCGATTGCATGGAAATATTTAAGCGTTACTCTAAATGCGAAATTTGAAGCTCTTTTTAACAGAAAACTTTATTTTTCGAACAATTTCATTGGAAATCATTTGAAGCACTTCCACTCACAAATGCTATATTGTACACATATGGTGTATTAACTGCGTTAGAGATATTTCAAAAAAATACATTTGCCTATTTAAAAAACAGCAAAAGAATACAGCAAAATGGCGTTTTCTACGTGCATTCATGTCCTCTAATGTTCTCTTATACGGTGCATTTACCAGTATTTGAACCTATCCACAATTTTGATGAAAAAATTTGGAGCGTTTTTTTAAAATGGCGTTTAAGCAAAATTTTGACCAAAAAAACAACACTTTTCCGTTATCAGGGTACCCCATAACATGTATTTCCGCTAAAACCCCGAAATCGATTTTCCGCAGCATTACACAACTTTCTCTATACTACGTATAGAGTATATACAAGTATACGAGATATTAAAAGGATAATTCCAGTAAACTACTTTACAACCTTGTGGTAATGCCTTTTTACTTTAGTAGGGGAAAGAAATAAAAATTATTCCTTCCATTTCTTTCAATGAAGATAGGTGCATTTTCTCTTCATTGTAACTTTATTTGATTTCATTTCGCACTTATAACTGATTTCCTGAATTCATTTGGTTTGAATTTTAATTACGTCACGGAAACATTATGTTATGATTTTCAAGTTTTAAGTATCTTTTTAATTATAACAATTTGCAGTTGAAGTGCATTGAACAAATGCCGAATATTAATGAAATAAACGGTTGCTCTGTATATCGAACCAATCCCTTTGCTTCCAATTTACGAAGCAATTATTACATTATACTATCTTTAACGCCTATACAACACGCACATAATATGTGGAATATATTATATTCCACACAACCAATGAGATTTTCATGTACATCACAGTTATTCCAATTCCGTTATTAATAACGGAGAAAGACTGAACCATAGTTCTGGTGTCTCGTCATAAGTACGTTCTTATCATCTACTTTTCTTAGCGCACTAACCGCAAGCAAACAGTTTGCCAAAAACGCATTCCTATTCCACGAAATATGACTTCGTTTGAGTTCAAGATGCTAAACTTACTGTTAATAGCAAATAACAAAGCACAAGACCTTGGATCCATTGATTTCAATAAACATAAGTTAATTCAATGGAAATGAAGGACTTTGAGTAGTAACAAGGCAAGCCTCACCAGCAAGACTCCCGCTATTAGTAAATGTTAATATCTCAAGTTTAGTTGAAGCATATCTCATCTTGTTATTGCCCCAAACCCTTCATAAATATGCATAAGACATATACAGTAACGAGATAAGGGACGCTTTCACCAAAATTGTGATAACATTTGCCAACAGCGGGAGGCTGGGTATCTTGTTACTCTCCTACGCCCTACAATTATATGAGTTCAAATAAAGTCACGTTTACAAGAACAAGTTACTAACAAACGACATATCTGTAGATGAAGAAATTTCGCATCGATATCCTAAAACGAAGTTGTGGAGACGTTGTGATCACTTCAATTAAATAAGATTTAGAGGAATGAAAAATAAAATAAAACGTTTTAAGTCAGAAAACACACAGACGCGTAGAATGCCGGTATGTTCTGCGAAGTAGGAAGAATATCGTGCCAAACAATGCAACGATAAGAAAACTAGGTTAATGTATGCACAGTGATAAGGTATATGAATCACTCAAACAGTATCTGCCCTTTCCGATGGTTCATAATTTACGTATGCAATATGGCAGGGCAAAAAATACATTAGTGTAGCTAATTTTAACATCAGCAGTTTTCCTGCTCCTGCAAGATGATGATGTACAATAGCATGCATCTTATGCAGTTACTTTTAAGCCATCACTACACATGAATTGAAATTTAGATGAAAAGGGTAACGAGAAAACCCAATTATTATTCTCCACCGGTCAATTCATGAATCTGTAATTTATATTAATATTTACAAATCATGCACAATATCAATGCACACCGGAAGCGGAAGACAATCACACCGGAAGACAATCTAACTAAAAATACAAGTACTTCATTCCAAGTACCATAATTGCTTCACCTGGACAACAGGGACAAACCAAACCTAATATTCAAATTTTTCCAACACAAAGGAAATTAACAGAACTAGTAGACTTTCTCAAACACATGACTGGCTACGCAGATTCTAGTGCTTAAATTCTAGGTCTAAAAACAATAACAGCGGGTGAGGGATAGTTGAAGTTTTTTGCTGTATCGAGTAACCATTAAGTTTCCTTAACACTGGGAAAAATCATTCATGGTAAAGTTTATTAGTAACGCACACTCTCAAGTGCGAAAGAGTAGATGAGTCAGACCAGAAGACTAATTATTTAAATATCGCTGGCGATTAGTGTTGAGCTTTATTAATTTATCTCAAGCAGCGCAGGATAAATACACGTGATTAGGGCTCTCAACAAGTAGAAGCCACGCAAAAGTAAAAAGACAAAAAGGAAAAGAGACAGACGGAGAGAGAGTGGGAGAGAGAAAGAGAGAGGGGATAGGGAGAGGGAGAGAAGTCAGCTACAAAACGTCCTAAATCTGGAAGAAATACTTGGAACAATTATTAAGCAATTAATTTGTATACAAATTTATTCAGTGGGCTACGAGAATTTGTAGTGATTAATCATTTCATTAATGAGTGAATTGATTATTAATAATTAATGATGAAACAAATTTTTATTTTTTTCACTTGACACTGTAGAATATCGAATCCAAAGCTAGAATATTCACAATCTGCTTTCGCTTATTTTTACTTTCTCGTATATCTACGCATATACGGTGTAATATATGTAGTATAGAGAAAGTTTAGTAATGTTGCGCACAAAACGGCGGATTTTCGGCAGAAAAAAAATTCTTTGCCGGGCCCTGATACCGAAGATGAGGATAAATCCAGTTGCTAATTTAAGAAAAAAAGTCGTCTAACACGTGGTGCAGCCAGAATCCTTGTTTTCTGGGTCCTTGATTCCGAAAAGTCAATTGACGCGAAAATGTCCATCCGTTTGTGACACGACTAGTGCCTAAACCATACGAAGGATATTTTCCAAATTTAAGAAATTCCCATCCATCTGGCTCTAGTTGAAGGAATGAAATTTTGAAAAACATTCTTTAAAATTTTGAAGGTACTTTACAATGCCCTTCGGACATTTTCACACAAAAAAAAAAAAAAAAAAAAAAAACCCTCAAAACTTGTTCTTTAAATTTCTGGTAAGAATAGAGTAAAATACGCTTATAAAGGTGGCATAGGTCCCACTTTCAGGGTTAACGCTGAATTATCCTTAATTGTAAAAGTTTGAATTTTTATTAAGGTCATGTACATTTTCAAAAATCTTTTAGTAGTTTTCGCGCAATATTTTCAATTTAAAAACAACACAAATATCCGATTTTCTCAAAAACTGATCCAAATTTTTTTCTTTAAATTTGGTAGGGATAGTGCCAAAAGCACTCAATAAGATGACATAAACGCTATATTGCTCTATTCTTTCGTTTTTGCCAAAATTACAAAAATTTATTTTTTTGACGTGTCTTTCACGTCGGTAATATTTAGATTAGAGGCGATTTCTTCTCATTATTGTATTTATGAGCAGATATACTTTAAATGACGTCATATACAGTTTCACGAAAAATCAAGTTTTCTATTAAAATTAGCTCAAAATTCCGCATCTTCAAAAACGCTCAAACGTCATTTTCTCAAAAATGGCTTCAAATATTTTGAAACATTTCCTAGGGATAGTGCTAATTGCACTGTTTAATAAGACGTAAAGTTCATTTTGGTGTATTCATTTGTGTTTTTTTAATTACACAAATGTAATTTTTTGAAATATTTCTCACGCCGTTAATATTGTGACGTCGTGGGAACACAACAGCAATCACAGACACGAGCTTCAATATTTACATATTTATTAATAAGTATTTACAAATAATTTGATTCGTTATGTAGCTCTGATAGACCCTATACCCCGATGGTAGGAGCGATCTTGCCATACCAATCCGCATGACCGTATAATTGGCATACCCACTTATCAGAAATCAAAAAAAGAATATTCCAGAATTTTGTACTAATTTTGAACTAATTTATACCCAAAATAAACAATTTGAACCGATGCAGAACATCAAAATAAACAACGTATAAGAGTGAGTGCGCTAACTTAATGTTAAGTGAGCATACCCACACAAGAAAAAACAATGAAATATAAAAACTAAAAATACCACAATTTTGTACTAATTTTGAACTAATTTATATCCACATCAAAATTTTTGAATTGATGCACAATATCAAAATAAAAAAAATGTATAAGAGTGGGTGCGCTAACTTAACGTTAAGTTAGCATACCCACACACGAAAAAACAGAGAAATAAAAATAAATTAAAATACCACAATTTTGGTCATACAATCCACCTGTCTCGTGGCCTTCTGCATTCCTCAGCGAGCTTACGCGCACAGCGCAGAGCCCCGGCGACCGCAGACACCCGTGGAAAAAATGTTTCACAGCGGTGTCCCAACACATGGGTTGCCTTACGAGCATAGCTCGTCTCTGCACCGCCCTGGGCGCAAGTTTTGTGCGTTCGCACGAGGTTTTCACTCAACTCAAAAACCCACTGCCGCGCTTTTCGCTAACGCTTATATACTTTCCAGACCACGTGACACGCAACGTCATCTTGCTTTCGCGCGACACTTCATGCCACGTGACTGTCGCGCCGCCACGCATTTTGAGCATCCCTTCCCATGGATTTGTGGAAGTTCCCAAAATATCTCGGGGTGCCTCCGCCCCTAGCTACCGTCTATTCATTCTACTTCCTTTCTCTACCCAGTATACTCTGGCGCCCAAATCCTGCGACGCAGTGCCTGCAAGGCGCCGGTCTTCCTGATTGTTAGACAATACGTTACAATATGCACATTTCCATAGATTTGTATACATTATTGCATTTGTGAGTGAAAGGGCTTGAAATGACTTCAGATGAAGTTTTTCGAAAACTCAATAATTTCCCGTGAAAAAGAGCTTCAAATTTGTCTTTTACAGTAATGCTTAATCTTAATTTCAATCAATTTTCTTAAAAACGGCTTCAAATTTTTCAATAAAAATTTATATTTACGAGGTTTTACTCTTCTTTCATATTTTTGATGCAATATTTCGGTTGTACTATTTTAAGAAAGCAAAACGTTCAGAAAATGTCAAAAAATGTTCTTTTGTGACGATAGAAGGCAGCTGGCCAGAGAAAGGAGCAAGACCTTTAAGCCAGACCACACCAAGGAAATTAAAAGACTATACTTCGAGAAAGTCTGCCATTCTGAAGCACCTCTAGTTAAACCCAACGGGAGGTTTGCAGATGTGACTGCCGAGTTGGACACCCACACGAAGACACTGATCAATCAGGACACAGTCATCACAGGAAGGCAGAATGACATTAATTTGGGCGGTAACTTTACACCTCAGCAACATATAAACAAATACAATCAAATACAAACAAAACAAATACAAATACAAAACATATAAACAAATACAATCTGCCGCCCGAAATACTGACATTGTAGTCTCGACTCTGCTCTTCTCGTACAACAGACCAACACTTTGCAGCGAGATTAAGCTCGCAAACCAGCAATTAAAATTGCAACTAGAGAAACAAATGAAACACTTTTTGAAATGAATTTCCTCTCAGAAAAACACTTCACCCGGCATGGTCTTCACATGAACCTTGCTAGAAAACATGCCGTCGGTAACAAGCTTGCACAATACATCAACTCCAGTCCTATGCAGTGTCCTGCCTAAAATCCATCCCTTTCACTTTCCTTACGTTCTCCACCTCCCACCCTTATTTCGATCCCTCTTACCTCCTCCTCTGAACATACTCCCGTTTCTCCCATTCACACTACCAATTCATCTACGCCTGATGCTCCAATTTCACAACCTGTCACTGCTGGATCACATTACAATCTTCGACCAAGCACTCGAGGTAAACATGGAGTAAAAATTGTAACGTCTACCGGTGTGGATTGAGTTTTGCATGTACAATAAAAATACAGAAATTAACTTACAACACATTTGATTAGCTTATGGTGATGCTGATGATGAGCATGCTAAATGATTCTTACATAGGTTTTTACAAATTTTGGTGACTTTACGGCGGCTTTTTATTTAAATTAGAATTCACACAAGCAAATACAATGAGCCGCTGCAATAACACGCCGTACGATCGGCATTTACGTTCCCAGCCTCATTTACTAGTCTTTCCGCACCTCGACGGGGAAAATAAGCTGAGCGTCCCCGATTACGGGTCATTCATAACGTATATTATTATGCCGACGTGATGACTTCGTCTTCACGGCGGGTTGACGGCGGTCGCCTGCAGCACAGCGGCGGTGACGGGGCGGATCCAGTTCGTCTTTCAGCCAGGCGGATCGACGGGCGACAGCGCGCTACCATCGGGCCCTCTGTGGCGTCGGCGTCTCAAGCGAGCACGCGATCGCGGCAGATTGTTCCCCGCACAAGTTCTTGGCCGAAATAATAATCACTGCCTCCTTAATACATTAGTGGTCCCACGTTTTGGCTCGGTGGTCACCCGTTCAAGGCACAAGTCAGAAATGCTAACTTATGACAAGCTCGGATGCATAAAGTGCCAATTCGGAATTTGAGCTGCGAGTCCTGAGTCGAAACAGCAATACTGAAGTTGCAACTTGCGGTAACAATCTTGAAGCAGTTGGAAGTTGACGTGTTAAGATCGTAATCTCTAAGAAGTTGAAGTAACAATTTGGAAGTTGAAAGTTAAAGTATTGAGATCGTAGTAATTTTGAAGTGTTAAACTGAAGTAACAATTTCGAAGTGATTTTGAGGCCTCACGCGCGATAAGACGAAGGCTTCGATCCCCCATCTCTGATCGGAATGATTCACCGTGATTTGCTTAGCATTACCCATCGGGAGCGGTGGCGGGGCGACACTCGAACCAATGGCTCGCGAACTCATGTGACACAAAAAAGAAATTTCCGTTGCATTTTTACGGTGAAAGTTAGCTGCCAGGCCCCATGCGGGATGGGTACGCCGCGGTCGTTGGAATGCAGTGCAGCTGATCTCTACTTTTAAAATTATTTACAGGCCAGATAACGTTTGGCCGAAGTGCATGTGCGCATAGCGAATCGCAGGCCCCTGCGTTGTTTTGAAAGGCTCGAACGGTCGCTCCTTCGCACGTGAGTCCATGACGAATCGCGTGGCGTTTCACGGCATCACGCGTCGCGCAAACGTAAAGAGTGGCGCTCCCGTTACTTCGCGTTTATCCCCCATACATGATGCGTTTTTTTAACGCTGACACGGGGCGCGGTGAGTCTGTCTTACGTGAAATATAGCGTTTGCCCCTTTCAAAGTATTTAGCGGGCTGTGCGACGTGGCACGCGCTCGTCACCTCAAGCATAAGTTACAACCAGATCTCTGGTCATACATCCATGTTCGCTTTGTCAAGGGTGACCGGGGAGGCAGAAGGGGGGGCGGCGTCGGCGGCGTCGGCGGCGTCGGCGGCGTCGGCGGCGGTCGGCGGCGGTCGGCGGCGGTCGGCGGCGGTCGGCCGGTTGCCTGAGAGGCAGCGGTCGGCGGACGGTCTCTGGGATGCAGGGGTGGAGGGGAGGCTTTGGCCGTGCAAGGTCGTGTGGGTATTGAACAAATATTTCTCTTAATCGCGGGTGGGGTTCTCATGCTCGTTCACGGAGGGTGTGACGTTACAATATATAGCAACTACAGTCTGATGCAGCAGATCAACATTCGTGTAGGTACTTGCAAAAGATAAACATATTGCACCATAATGTTCAATCCCTTTCAAATAAAACTGAGTTTATCGAGGCAGCTCTACAGAGCAATTTAAATCAAATGGATGTTCTTGCTTTACAGAGCATTGGTTTACTCCTAATGAACTTAGCATTTTCCAAATTACAAACTTTTACCTCGCAGGCATTTATTGTAGAGAGAATCGCATGACATACATATGGGGGTTCTTGTATTTACGTTAGAAATAATATCGATTCTATCTCCTTGTAGGAATTAAATATGTACTAGTGAGAACCCGTCAAAATTTGACGTGTTCTGATATAAATGTAAAATACTGTGCCCAGATTAATGTTCACAATATGTTGCATTGTTTGAATCTTCAGGGTATAACGAAAATATTCTGTGATGAGTTCCCAAAATTTTGAACACGTATGGCCCATGACCAGGTGGCAATGCATTATCTGCACCAAACTACACAAAAGGAAGAGCACTATTATACCGACGGGTATAATTTCTAAAGTTTTTTGAGGTGTCATAATCTCCTATAAACGACTGTTTGATTTCTTCTAGCATATAGCTTGCAGGTAAACTTATTTTCCCATTTTAGCAACACAGAGTAAACTCGTTTACAGAATTCTTCTCACATGGGAAGTACAAAGTAGAACAGAACAGACATTTCATAGACAATGACCCAACAGAAAACGAAATGACCTCACTATCACGACACATACGCTGACTTTCTCTTTCCCTGCTCCCAGTCAATGTACTACGTTTGCGTCTTTTGGGTCGCGTGGGCAACGATTCGGAATTCGACATAACCTGTGAACAACTTCACTACTTCAGTACAACCGAACAAAACCCATTGCCCGAATGTTCTCTACAAAATACACTACAAAAGGAAATACATGCAAACTGTCATCACCACAATGCAATTATCACACTGAAACAAAACCTTGACGAATTGTGAACAAATCTCAACAATCAAAACAAAACATCAAGCAGCGCCACCATGAAGCGGCGGGGACTCGCATCTATCAACTCATATATATCAATTTTAAAACAGCCATCCTTTGGGAGAAAACAATTGACTATTGATAAGCGTACTATTAAAGAATGATTTAATTAATTAATTTACACCGTAAATGGTGAATCAACACAAACAATATCTGATAACACACCTAGGGATCACATTCTTTCATTTAATGGAAAAAATACTACAATCGGTTCAGTAGAAGCTCTAAACGAATCCATGGCAGAATACCTTATTTTTTTAAATATATAGATTCCGTTGAAAATGTTTTCGAAATTTCTGTTGTACATCTTCCTTCGCTAAAAATTATACTACTTTACATCTACAGACTTCCAACAAAGATATCTGCAGATTATATTTTGTTCCTAAAAAAAACTGATGACACTTAATAAAGTCAGTAATCGCTCTTTTGAATCCATTGCTGTATGCGGAGATTTTAACATAGATTTCCTGGTCGAATATTGCGAGAAAGAACAGTTTCTCAATTTAATTAATTTCTTGTTTAGATATTACATTAAATGTACCTACTCGGATCACACTAAATTCAATGAAGCCTATCGATCAAATTATAATTAACACAATTACTACTCGATATGAAGTTGAAACAAAAGATTTAGGATACAGTGACCACGATTCTTACCATTTGAAGAAATGCCAACATTGACACAATAAATAATAGACGTGAGTAGATTGTTTACTAAAAGTAAAATAAAATTATTAATTGATTACTAGATGCAGGAATCATAGGACGCGGTTCATAATACTGTTGATAAAAACGATAAATATATTTTTTTTTATTCAACGCTTTCATTTCATTTTAACACTTCCTTTCCTCTTCAAAAAAGAAAATTAAATATTAAGAAAATTAAAGGACATTTATGCGATTCTCTCTCTCTCTCTGTGTCTCTCTCTGTCTCTCTCTGTGTCTCTCTGCAATAAAAGCTTACGAATTAATCCAATGCGCAATATAATATTACCATTTTGACACTTATAGGGACGTACTGTGTGTGAACTAAAATAAGCTTCCTCCTTCCTTCATTGTATTAGTCTTTCTTGTGTTTCTTTATAGAGGGGTTTTAAGCAAATATTACAGAAATGATGGGTAATAATCTTTGTCTTTGACGACGATTACCTAATTTTGCTCGGAGCAAACATAGGGATGTATTGCCAACACTTTCATGTGCGAAATTCGTAAATGCTACTTATATTCATTTCGGTTAGCATTAATTAAATATACTGTATTCGGGAAATTCCATATTAACCAAAACACTGTCCGTTTCTAGGTCACTACAAAGATAAGATATGAAACATTAAAAATCATGTTCTAACTGACTTACTTGTGGCACATGTTCACCTCGTCAAAATGTGAATAATTTTGAATGGATCATGAATATTACCTATCATTTGTCATTGTCTAGCTTCTAGGTTTACAGAAGATAAATGTACAGTACACACTTAAGTATATTACAATTCTTGTCCAGCAGTAAGCTTTTTGATCTTACACATTTAAGATATTTAAATATTTTATTAACATTAACAAGTAGGGTAGATGAGAGTACATTAGTCATAAATCTTCTGTTAGTTACTAATTAATGGAGATATATTTCAGTTTTAGATTTATATAAATTAATACAATGAAGAAATATATAAATACATCTTTAAATCAATAAAAATTAATTTTAAAGTGATTTCAATTAAACCCAAATAAACCCAGTGGGTGTTTCTTTTTAGTTTTTTCCTACCATGCCGGCATATGTGGAAGTGTAGTGCATGTAAGAGTAAGTGGTGAGTCGCGCGGAGTCTGTGGACCGTTTGTTCGGATTCTGTTCCGGCATTCGCCTGGTACTGATAGAAAGAACGGAAAACTACCTATCGGTAGCAGACGCAGCAACAGCAGACGGCCATTAGAATTCTCCTTCAGACAGCGAACTCGACCTAGCTATTTAGCTAATGTCGAAAATCCTACCGCCGCACGGTGTGACCAGATGGCGAAAACGTGGCCAAAACCTCAAAAATTAAAATTTATTTTGGGGGTTTCCGACCATTCCACTTGAAAGAGGAATGTTTCGCACATCTGTTGTGAAAGTATGAAGGCTGCGCGCAGTGGAAGTTTGAAGTTGGAGTACACAGTGCTCTTCTAGCGTCAGAGGCGATAGTAAGCTGTGCTTTACAATAGTTATAAAAATGTGCTACAAAATTATTTTTACTGTGTTTTGCAATTATGAATGTCCATGTTGGTGGTAAGTAAAACAAAAATTATGTTAATTTACTATGGATTACGATTATTTATATTCGATGCAATGTGATATAAAATCTAACTAGCCTAAAAGTAATATATAACGCAATATAACACTTGCAAATTTTAATGACAATTTAGCTTGTATATTAATCATTCAGTTAAAAGAAAATTTGGCTGCGTCTCGCCGCAGATTCGTGTTTTGTGAAATATTTTCTATCACTGTATATCTCCAAGCGGCAACCTGCATTACTGAGCGGGGACTTAAAACTAACAAACATTCCATTCGCAAGTTCTGTACCGGCAAATATTGTGAATTGCTCGTGATTATGAATATTAGCCATTAGAATATTGCATTACCTCTGAAGTTAATAAGGATTGGCCGAGTATAAACGCATATTCAAGTTTTATAAACTATTGTTTTTCTGAGCACACGCATCTCTGCTACACGCTGCATTAGATAAATTAAGTGATTCGTTCAAAGAATTCAGTGAAAGAAAAGTTTATAATAAATCATTTAAATTGCATTCAGCTATAAGATTACTTGATCATCTTTATAAAAATGTATTAACGCGCGGTTTACTGAATAGTTAGTAAAGAATGAATGCGTCGTGGCACTGGTAAAATAATTTCGCATGGAATGTTATCAGTTCGTCGAAATATGTTTGTATAGATAATTAACTAATTCTTCCGAAAACTCGTGAATTAATAAACGAGATTTTCATTCTGTTATCGTATAGAATGTTTCAATTTTCCTTGAAGGTACCCCGCGGTAGCCTGATTAGTAAAATTAATCGAGAATTTAGTTCACGATTTTTTTCAAATATAATGAGTGCGCATAAAGATTTATAACTTAAGAAATATATGAAGAGTTCATGGGGTTTTGTACAAATACGAAATGCGAATAACTATTTATAGCTATATTGCCACGGTAGAGAGGAAGTTATGTAATGACGCGCGAAAAAACGTTGAATTTTCTGCAGAAAAACTTATTACAGGGACCTGGTAACGAAAACCTGGATAAATCCAGTTGTTAAATTAAAAAAAAAAATCCTCTAGCACGTAGTGTAACCAGAATGTTTTGTGGGTCCTTGACACCGAAAAATCGATCGACGGCAAAACGTCTGTCTGTCCGTCTGTCTATGAACAACGCTAGCGGCTAAAACTTTCAGGCTATTTTCTCCAAAATTGATATTCCTCAATCGATCTGCCTGATGTCACGACCCCTTGAATTTGAAATCAATATTTTATATTTGTGGGTACTTTACACGAAGCCCCGGAGTCATTAAAAAAAGGGCTCCGTCGTTTTTGATTATTTTTTATTTATTATATTTGATTATTCCATCATATTTTTTGTTGTATACTGTGAAGAACGTTGGTTGTAGGTCTCATGTTTGTTAAAAACCCAAATTTTTCGAAAATTGCAAAAGTTCAAAATTTTTTCGGAGTCTTTCTACCACTAAAATATTAAAGATAGAGATTTCTTTCCTGAATGATATATGTTGCTTAAAGATAGATTTTGAAATAAGATCATGTACAGTGTTTGGAAAATTTGAGTATTTTTAGAGTAATTCTGTGTGAAAATACGGTCGAAAAATACGTGCTGTTTCAGCACCAGAAGTTAATTTTGAAGATCCTTCGTAGTACTGAGAGTATGATTCAATTGAGCATTTGGTGCAACATAGTACAGACTTTCTGGTATTATTTGAGAAGGTTGGATTCAATTATCTACATTAACAATTTCCAATGCATGAATGAAATTGAAAGATAATTACACAACCTCCAGCTATATGAGAGGCGACTACGGTTTCGTTAGTTACACAGGAACTCGGGAAAAATAAAAATTGAAGTGTCCATTTTGTCTCGAAAATTCGATTGTGTTATTCCGCCTAATCTCAGGCTGCGCGTACCGGCTGAATTCTAATACTCATTGCGTCACTACTTGCGACACAAATGACACGCGGCAGCAAGGCTCAAAGGAAGAGGCAGTCAGCCTTAAATATTTGCTACTCTCATGTTGCATTATGGCCTAGCCACTTTTCCTTGGTCTGTAACAGAGTGATGAACTATCCATATGTATACACTATACAATCTTATTGGAATATTTGTGAAGGCTGTTTTTTCAAAAATATTTAATTTATTGTAGTATTATATGCAAGTATTTCATTTATTTTTTCTTGAGCAGAGTCTGTGCTACTTTTTGGAAAACTATTTTGTGTTGTTTTGTTCAGGAGCATTTTTATGCTGCAGGCCACTTGTAATAATTACATTGCAATTTATATACCAATATTGCAGCTAACACAAGAAAAAGTCTCATCAAGCTTCCTACAAAATTTCACACCATGTCCATTTTCAAACATTTTCCAAGAACCACTCCATTAGGAAAATGGATCTTTTTGCTACTTACTTGGCAGACTTTCACTATACTGATTCTATACATCCAAATAACATTCAATAATTTCTTGTCACAGTAACAATGCTCAAAACATGTTTAAATACTTCATTATCATAATGAATTTTTTTTCCAATTTACAAACTATCCAGAAAACCTAGAAATCAAATTTAGAATACATTCCAATTCACACAATTCAAATTTGTATGTTTTCTTAATTTTTTGGGCCCCAAATACCTTTATTGAAATGAAATTATCCAAAATATTATAAAAATCAAGAACTCTTTGCAAATGAAAACATGAAAGTTATGCTTGGTGCCATTTTCAATAAAATTTTGTTTGGACATATTTGAAAATATGGCATTTTTGCAGTTACACCCAAAAGTTAACAAAATTTCAATAAATTTAACAAGAGATAATTTTAAACTTTTATAATCACAAATCATGAAACACATCTGATTTGTAAATATATTTTTCAACATGTAGAGAAAGTTTAGGAAATTCAAAGAATTAAAAAGTTGCTAATATAATACGATTCAAAATATATGCTCTATATGTATACAAGTTCACAGAAAAAATTGTAAGCAGAAAAACCCACATCTTGTAAGGTTGGTGGTATCTGGTAAGGTGAAATCTTGTAAGGTTTGTAAACCTTGTGAGTTTAGAAAATATTCAAATTCTTCAATTAAATTACAGCTTCAAATTATTGAGAAAACTAATCACCAGCTTTTTGTTTGTTTGTTTGTTTGTTAATGCACTGTGGCATAGCCATGGTAGTTGAAAATGAAGTTTTTACTAGCCTTTTTAAGAGATCGTGTGATCCAAGCACAAAAAGAGATATTTTCTCATAGTTTCTTAAGATGGAAAATATTTGATACAAAATGGCAAATTAATGTAGACAGTTCATTTCTGTTCAGTTAACAAACAATTTACGGGTAGTACTTTCATTAGTTGTTACTAATTTTCTATAGAAACAAAAATAAATTAATCTCTAATTAAATATATTATAAACAAATTTAAATAAACAAATAAAAATATTTGTTTATTTCATTTTCAAAGAAAAAACAACAAATTGGCTGGACACTACACTTATTTCCAATACCCTGATTGAAAAATTCTGTTGTGCCACTGTCAACATTCATAAACTATTTTAAATTAGGTACTTCATACAAATATTGAAGTAATCTGATGTCTGACTTTCAACAAAATTATAAATAGAGAAGGATATTCATAAGGTAAAGCCAGTCAATATTACTAAATACAAATGTATAAATAAAAATCTTATTATCTTCTGTCTTTTATATCTAACAGTTGAACCAATCTATTGTAAATAATGAATAAGGTAATTCAAAGTTTTTGAAAGCAATGTATCAAAATGTTTGTGAATATTTCATAACCTATTGGAAATTCATTTTTTTTAACAATAGGTCATTACATTCTTGAAATTGAAAAGAATATTGTTCAGTTTCTATATACAAACATTCGTAATTTGTAAACTGTTCGTTTACTGAGCAGAAATGGACTGTTTCACTATTTAATGATTTAACATCAAGCATTTCCAACTTGTGAAACTATAAGAAAATGTTTCTTTGGCCACACACATCTAGATCTCTAAAATGCCCTATTGTAAATTTTGCTGAAGCTCTATCACAAATGCGTAACAATACAGACACATGTATAAATTTTAATTCCTACAGGATATCTTCTTTTGCCATTTTAAGATGCAGCTTACTGCAGTACATACCACAATTTTTTTTCTGAATCAAATGAACAATCACAAACAATGGTGGTTGCCATGTATTTTTTGAATTAGCTTTTGAACATTTATGACCTGGCCCTTGACCTTCCAATTACAGAACCTGACAAAGGTCATATGACTCAATGAAACTGAATTACCAATTTCTTTCCAAATGCATGTAATTAAGATATTTAGAGAGATTGCTCCACATCAGCTACACATTACTAAAGAATTTTACTTCCAGATAGGACCCATTTTAATCTCTCTTCATTAGGTAATTGAACAACTGCTAGGACATATTATCTTGATTCCAACTCATGTCATTTATTCTTGATGAAAACACAAATGACTTCACAAAATTCTTCTTATCAAGATGTTAAAAGCAAATGGTTATTAAAATGATTTCT
Organism: Teleogryllus occipitalis; assembly: GCA_011170035.1. Taxonomy (NCBI): domain Eukaryota; kingdom Metazoa; phylum Arthropoda; class Insecta; order Orthoptera; family Gryllidae; genus Teleogryllus; species Teleogryllus occipitalis. The sequence goes on from BLKR01000160.1 coordinate 62,532, forward strand.
AAATAGGTTTTTAACATGCAGTTATCCTCATCCATATTTATTTGTATTAAATTTTATTGAAAAAATGAGAAAACAGTTGAAGATATTTTTCTAAAAGAAAATTTCCATAGAAAATCTTTGCATAAGTAAACTTGATGTTAAAAGTTAGCTACCATGCTTTGTCACACAATCTCACTGAACACATTCATTTCTACAAAAAAACATTTACTATTCCCATGCATTACAAACCTTGCCATTACTTCCAATGTATCCGTCAGATGATTTTCACTTTTTAACTTTCAACAGAAAGTCTAAAACTCTCCTCCAACTTTCGCAGGACCCTTCTCACAGCACACACAGAGAGAAACTAAAGTGTTTCATGTTGGGCCACAAAAAACTGTTCCACTCCACATCATCAGCCTTGTGCATTTAAGTCAGGGTCATCAGCTCAATGGGTTTTTTTTTCCGTCTACCCACCAATCCTCACAACATATCTCATGTCATATAAACTCTTCCTAGTGTACTACAGAGTGGCATTACATAACTCAAAGTCAACACTGATACCCATTCACACAGTTCTTCAATACTTTCTGATGTTCTTATTTTCAACATTCACATCTGCAGGAAATTTGTTCTGTTGTGAATTATTCTTGAATGAAACAAATATATTTTGTCTTAAAACTAAGGTAAAATATGCTTATCAAATAAAAGGAAATGTTTTGTGACAGGGTCTAACATGCCAGTAATAAAAATACAATGAGACATTCTAGAACTGAAAATTATAAATTAAACTTTCACAATATCACTAAAATAAAAGGGTCTTACAATAACAAATGAACAATCTCTTAATTAAAATTCTTTAACTGGCATTAAATACAACATTAAATTGTTTGAATGTACATAAAAAACAAAAACCGGACACTGACACAATCCTCCAAGAGTTCTTTAACTTTAAGATAAAGAGGAAATAACAATAGTCAGCAAACCAAACAATAAATGCCCATAAAATAAAAGTAATTACCTTCAAAAACTGATCTGCCAGGACACAGCAACAATCACAACCATTTAGTTTGATAGCTAAGAGAATACTGAATTCTGCAGCTATCTTCAAATTACTAGTGACTGGTGTGGCCTTCAAGTAACTGTACCTGTCCTCTTGCAACACTACCAATAAAACTTAAAAAAGAGAGAGAAAAAAAGGCCAAATAAAACTAGCTGACAAACCAATATTACGCTCTACTGATTCTTATAATGATATCGAATAACCCCGCAGAAACTTAACATTGCTTAGATATCTTCATAAGGCTATGGAACAACTTGTTTCTACCACACTTAACTAAAAACAATTGAAATATCGAAGACTAAACCTACATAATCAGACAGCTCAAATGACACTTCTCGAACTGGAGAAATTTTCTAATAAAAGACTAATAGACTTTTCTAATAAAAATAATAAAGATAAATTTAATAATATTACAGATATTATTCAAAATTTAGTCACATAAATATAAATACAGCTACTAATAAAACTGTGGAACAATTATTTGAACACATAACCTCGTACAAACTTACCGGCAACTATAAAACACACCTACACCACAAACCGAGCTGCTACATCACATCTTCAGAATCACAGTGCACACGGCAGTAAGTGTTTGCAGAACACCGCGAAAAGAGGTTATCGTACACTCGCGGAAACGTCAACACAACATTCAACGTACACTTCCGATCCGAACATTACTGCCAGCTGACCCACAGCCCCGTCAGAGCCCACACTTGTGTCTCGGGACAGCGAATGCGGAGTCACGAAAGTAGTCGAGCGGAGCCGAGCCCGTGGAGCGTTAATTTTCAGCGCGAAGCATTTGAACGAAAATGTTCGAGCGGATATCATTTCCACACTACTTTATTGAAGTACAAAACTTTGGTTCAGAGTGGATCCACTGATCCACTATGAAATGTATATAAGTAATATGAATAACTGTAATTGTTCTTATTTAAAGATAAAGTCATTTTTTCACCAAGTGGTCCGCGACGTGCTACCCGACGGATCGAGTCGCTACCCGACGGATCCAACGTGCTACGTTCGCGAGGGCCTTCCGGCCCTCGCTCTCGAGACCTGGTTCGTGCCTCCGCTGTCGCTCCGGCACTCACGCTGTATTATATACCTCCCTCACTTTTAAGAGAATTTATTTTAAAGGGAACACTCACTTTTAAGAAAATTCATACCTTCCATCTCAGTTGATACAGGGGATACACACTTTTAAAAAAACGCACCAAAGTTATCTACTTCAATCAAGTGGTGTGGAAATGATAACAATGACAATGGATATTGTCTCTAAACATAAAGTATTATTTGTATTAAGCGCTTCGCGCCGAGAATCAACGCTCAACGGCGACTCCGCAATCACGGCTCGACTCCGCTCGACAATTTTCGTATACTGGCGTGGCTCCGCATTCGCTCTCCTGAGACACAAGTCGGAGTCATAGAGTTAGTAAGAAGGACTAGAGTGTTCATGAGCGCTAGTGTTCCCACCGTAAATTGAGAGAGTACGCCTACGCCATTTTGTTGGCAATAGTGTGAGCCTATTGTGCAGTGTAAGGTGTGATTGTTTGGTTATTAGCGTTTATTTTAGAATATTGCAGTGATTTGTGAATTACGAATTGCAACTGTTGTATTAAAATGGTGATTTCCTGTGCTGCAATAAATTGCAGCAATAGGCGTAAGAAAGGAAGAAGCATTTCCTTCTACCGGTAAGTGTTTGGACATGTGGAATATATTACGGCGTATACATTTCTTTCGTATTTAACTTTATTTTTATTTCACAGTTTCCCTCTTGCAAAGAAGGACCTTTGCGAGGAGTGGATAAGAAACGTCAGAAGATTGGGGTTTAAACCAACCCATCACCATGCCATATGTTCATTTTGATCATTATGATCATTTTGAAGAGAGCTGCTTTCTAGCAGGTTATGTTAATATAAAAAAATTAAAACCTGACGCTATACCTACAAAGTTCGATGTACCATCACATTTGATTAAGGTATGTGCCTTTTTTATCGTTTAGTGTTTGTAAATGAATGTATGTTCTCCAGGCACAGCTAACAAATTCAGTTGTTTTATCATACAAGAGAAGTTACGTATGCGGCTCTTTTTCTGAGGATTTGTGCATGTGCTGGGTCATGAATAGATAGCATGGCTTATTATACTGCACCATAAATATTTATATGTATTTTATTGGATAAATGGCATAACAATTTTTTGGGAAGCAAAATGTTGTAATGCAATAATTTCACATATGATCTGTTTGCCTTTTAAATCATGTTATTCATTGAAAGTTTATCAATAATTCCAATTTATCCAAAGTAATGTGTGTGTTTAAAATGTGTATCTGCATTGTTTATGAATACTTTATATCATGAATGTTCAGAGAAATTATTTTATTAGTAATGTGTGTAGTATTAGTCTTGTGTGTTCCAAGTGCAAAATTTGTAAATAATTACGAATAGTTTCCCGTAAATAGCTTGTTATAAGTATTGGAATATCTATTAGTTACCTCTTGTGTATGAAGTGGGTGAATGGGGAAAACCTGGATCGAAAAGGGAAAGAGGAAATGAAAAATAATTTAAATAGATTATAAAAATTGAACTGCTCTACTTCCAAGTACTTGTTTTATTGAGTGGGTGATGTTATGCAGAGTACATTCCTACTTTCACCCAATAAAATTAGTGCACTCAAGAAAGGCATGTGAATATATATCTAATCTCAAGTCTTAGAGAACCTGGCTATCATTAGTTTCAGCATAAGAAGTACAGTTTTTAGAGTGCAAGTATCGCCTGTAAAAAAAAGTGCAGAGGTAGTTAGTTATCTGTATAAACATGTATTATATAATTTGATATGATTGTTTGCAGGTGCAGAAAGAGCGAAAACCACCAGCTGCTAGGACAGTTACTTCCACAGAAAATGAAAACCTTGATGAAAAACAACAGTCTTCATCATGTGGAAGTTATGTTTTAGCTGAACATGGTTACCACATTTCAAGTAGTCCCAAGACTCTGAAAAGGAAACTTGATAGTGTTATTCAGCGTAAGGATGATTGTTTGAAACGAGCTAGGAAACAACTGTTTCAAACAAACAGAAAATGTAATGCCCAAAGTAGGAAGATACTCAACCTAAAAGAGTTGCTTCTTGAATTAGAGAAGGAAAATTTATTAAATAAAAAGTCTGCAAGTATGATAAATGAATGCTTCAATGATGTTTCTCGTGAGCTGTTTGATTGGATTAAAAATACAACAAACAAACAGTTCTCTAATACCCTCCAATCTTTTGCTCTGACATTGAATTTTTATTCACCTGCTGCCTACCGATTTGTCAGAGAAGCTCTACAGTATTCTTTGCCCTGCAATAGCACTATTCGAAGATGGTACAACACTGTCGATGGCAGACCAGGTTTCTCATCGGAAGCTCTCGAGGCCCTTAAGCAGAGGGTTAAAGACTCTCCTCACACAATTTATGGGACACTCGTGTACGATGAAATGTCCATTAAAAGTTCTACTAAATGGGATGGTTCTCAATTTGTTGGCTATGTTGACCTTGGAGGTATACGTAGTGTTGAACAGTGTGAAGGTCAACAAGCCAGAGAAGCATTAGTAGTAATGTTTGTAGCCCTTAATGCTGCTTGGAAAATTCCTATTGCATACTTTTTAATTAATGGAATAAATGCAGATGAAAAGTCTTGCATTGTAAGGACTGCCCTGTATCTTCTTCACAAAGTGGGAGTACAGGTAGTGGCCATTACCTTTGATGGGCTAAAATGCAATTTTACTGTGGCTTCCAACCTAGGAGCCAATCTATCTCTGCCAAACATGATGTCATATTTTCCTCATCCTGTGACACAGGCAATAGTTTATTGCATGGTGGATGCCTGTCACATGTTAAAATTGGTAAGAAATTTATTTGGTGATTTTAAAGAAATTAAAGATTATAAGGGTAATATTGTGTCATGGGACTACATTCAAAAACTGGATAATATCCAGAAAAGAGAAGGTTTAGTTGCTACAAATAAAATTAAGAATAAGCACGTTAACTTTTCTTCTCAAAATATGAAAGTTAAATTAGCTGCTCAAGTCTTAAGTAGTTCTGTGGGTAAAGCTCTGCAGTTTTTGGAGTTCGATTTAAAGAATCCACTATTTAAAGGTGCAGCAGCAACAGCACACTTTTGCTATTTATTCGATAAATTGTTTGATGTGTTGAACTCGAGGAACCCATGTGCAAAAGGTTACAAAGCTGTGCTAAGAATTTCTAATGAAAATTCTTGGTCATCCTCACTGGATGAGGCTGAAAATTACATTAGGGGCTTGCGAAATGCAAATGGACAACTTTTATGTGAAGGATCTAGGAAAACTGGACTTTTAGGTTTCATTCCCCTATGCAGGAGCATAAAAGGTATATTCCAAGACCTCTGTAAAAGCAATAAAATTCAATATCTTCCTACGTATAAGTTCAGTCAAGATCACCTTGAAATTTACTTTTCAATGGTAAGATCAAGGTTGGGATTTAATAACAACCCTTCTGTAATGCAGTTTAGAGCAGCTTGGAAATCTCTCCTTGTGCAAAATGAAATTAAAGTAAAACTGTCTGGAAATTGTGTACCACAAGATGATACCAAATTATTATGCTGGGAGAAAATGAATACATGGGATTTAGACCTAGTGATTTTTGGGAATTTACGGAGGCTAGATTTAGAGGCAGAATCTACAACTAGTAATGAAGAAAGTGATTTCCCTAATGTTGATATTTTTTCAAGCACTTTAAGTGAATATAGCAACAACATTGTTGTCTACATTGCTGGTTTTGTGGCAAGAAAAGTGTCAACAATTTTGAAATGCCTAGAATGCATTGAGTGTCTTACTGCAAGTAATGATGTTATTCCTTTCTCAGATCTGTTAAATAGGAAAAATAATGGAGGGCTGTATATGCCCTCAAAAGGCCTTGTCTCTGTATGTAAACAGATTGAAAAACTTATTAGAAATGTACTCCTCACTGGAAATGGCAACCCTCAAAAAGGTAAAACAAAGAGTCAAATACAGCAAATGCTATTAATGAATATGATCACTTGTAAACCTTTCCCAGACCTAGTGGAACACATAAGAGACAATATTTTCCCTGAGAATCATGAAGTGCATCTTCTGAAATGTATATAAGATGTATACATTAGTGTTAGATGCCGTCATGTGGCCAGAGTTCATACAAGTGAATTGCACAAAAGGGTTGTGCGACAACGATTAACAAAAAGCATTTTATTTAAAAATCAATGACTTTTTTTGTTTAATTGTTCAACGCTGCAAGAATGCCTATTAAGTAATTGTAATTTTGGAGATGTAGTTGAATGAAAATGTGTACTACAAAAAATGAAATAAAAATTTGGAAAACAAATCAGTCGAATTGAAATTAGTATAATTTCCACCATTTTCCTAGATATCTATTGTGTGGTTTCTGGCAAGTGTTGAATTTTAAATTGTATTATTTGAAATTGTAGTCAGTGCTGAATATTAAATGATCAGTGCATGATAAAGCAGGATGAGATAGCTGTTACAGATTTCCTAAAAAACCTCAAGGTCTTCTTATAAGATATTAATACACCTGTATATAATAGAAAGTTTCACTATTATATGTGTGGTTTGTTGCAAGAAGAGCCAATGATAGTTTTTAGTGGTTTTTAGCTTGTATGTCCAAAATGTGCTTAAAAGCTCCACCTTTCAGTGCGAGAGAAGCGAAAGTTAAAAGTCAATCCTATATTCTTATTTCACTATACTGTAACGTATTGTAGGGCTACAGCTAGCAACCGCCGGGGCGCCACAAAGGTGCGACGGCAAAGGATTAGACGCCAGGGGCCAGGCAGGATGTGACACGCCGAGGTATTCTGAGAAATCCTAAGAGCTAGGGAAAGGGATGCCCAAAGTGCGGGACAGCGCATTTTTGCCGCATGCCGCGTGACAAATTCTTGGAATCCATGGAAATGGATGTCCAAAAATGCCTGACAAAGCGGCTAGCGCGGTCCGTGTGCAAAACCCAGTGACGTCAGGTCACGTGGGTGGTAGCTATATAAGAGCGAACGCAGAGCGCGGGGGCGGGGTTTGTTGAGCTGAGTGGGAACCCTCGTGCGAACGCACAAAACTTGCGCCCAGGGCGGTGCGGAGCCGAGCTAGGCTCGTGCGGCAACCCGTGTTGGGACGCCGTTGTGGACTATATCCACGGGTGACTGAGGTCGCCGGAGCTGTCTGCTGTGTGCGGTAGGCTCGCTGAGGAGTGGCGCGGGCCACAAGTCAGTCATTTCATTTTTAAGGATCGCTCCTGCGATCAGGGAAGTAAACATCTACCAGAGCTGAGTAACTTAAATTATTACTGTACATATTGTGAATAAACCTGTACATATTTATCATTGAAGCTCGTGTCTGTGATTATTGTGTATTCCCACGACGTCACAGACGGGTAGACATAATTGGTGGCAGCGGTTATAAAGAAGCCCACGGAAGTACGTGCACCCACCAAATAGTATAATTGGTGGCAGCGGTTATAAAGAAGCCCACGGGGGAAGTACGTGCACCCACCAAATAGTATAATTGGTGGCAGCGGTTATAAGAATTCCACGGGGAAGTGTTGCTCAATTGTGATAATTAATAGCAGCAGTAAAACATTCACGCCGGAAGGCCAGGCATTGTTGCACCATACTTATACGTGGTGGCAGTATTACGAACAGTGGGTGGGCCAGTGCGTGGGTGTGTCGACGGGCAGACATAATTACGACGCACGGGAGCAGAGAGGGTCCGCTCCTAGCCAGACGCCCACGTCTTCATGGCAACGCAGGAAGGAAGGAAGGACGGAGAAGGAAGGACGTCTCAAGGCCAACCGGCTTTGACAAAATCAAGAAGTCAGCAAGGATCTGGTGTAAGTATAGCTATCTGCATTGTAAGGTTCAGTTCAGGTTTCAGTTATGGCTTACTTACCGAGATTCGGGAAAGATTGTGTAGTGCACGTGGCACAGGAATTAGGACTCCAAATTACAGGTGGGGAAACTTTGGTAGTACTAAAAAAATTGATAGAGGAGCATTCCGATTACGAGGAGGAATTTGTGAAAGGGATAGCTCAGGCATATAAGGATGAACGCGAACGAGAAAAGGCCGAACGCGAATTAGAGAAGGAACGCGCCTATAAGGATCAAAAAGCCGAACGCGAAGCAGAGAAGGAACGTGCATTTCAGTTAGAAAAACTGAGAATAGAACAGGACCAACTGGCGGGTAGAGCTAGTCCGCAGTCCGAAGTAAATAGCAAAATGCACATCCGATTAAATCAAGTTATGAGCCGATTCAAAGGGGAGGACGACGACATAACGGCATTTCTAAGTGTTTTTGAGAGTCAGGCGGAACAATTAGAAATTCCAGAAGAAGAGTGGGTGGCAAATCTTATGGGACTGCTCCCACACCAAATCAATGCATCGCTAACTTTAGAAGGGCAAGATAGAAGAACAGAATATGCCGATTTAAAGAATAGGTTATTAGAAATGTATCGATTCAATGCCGAGAAGTTTCGACAATTGTTCGCGAAACATGTAAAAGCCGCGAATACTACCTGGAACGTATATGCGAGAGAGCTGAAAAATTATTGCAACGAATGGGTAGCAGGACTAGATATTCATACGTTCGAGGACTTAATGAATCTAATTGTAACCGATCAATTGAAGCGTCGTGTGCCTATTGATATTAAAGAGCACTTTATTGATGAGTGGGAGGAATTTAAAATGCCGTTAGAACTAGCTCGTAAACTAGATAACTATGAAAACAATAGGGCAGGCTGGAAACGGTCTTCGTTCAAGCCTTATAGGAAATCGGAAGCCGTAGGGAAACATGTTGCAAGCACGAGCAAGACGATGCCGATAGTACCGGAAATTCAGGGGAAATCGAGCGGTAAGAAAACCGATGTTAGGGCAGCGTACGAGAAGACAGACAAGCGGAAATGCTACGGGTGTGGTGCCACAGACCACATGGTCCGTGAATGCCCGCAGCGCCGCGTGGCCGAAAAAATGAATCATGTGGCAGACAAAACAGCTACGGAATTGTTTTCACCTTACGTGTTCTTTGGAAAAATTAATAAAATTCCCGAGCGATTTTTACGCGACTGTGGTGCCACTTTCGATCTTGTACATGAGAAATTTATTAGCGACGAGAATTGAACGGGAGAAAGCGTGTGGATTTTGCAACTGCTTGATGCCTCACCACGAAATCTCCCGGTGGCAGAAGTCACTATTGAAGGGCCATTCGGGAAAGTAGTAACTAAAGCCGCAGTTGTGCCTCGGGTATGCGACGGCGGATATTACTTATTAAATAATAGAACAGCTGCTCTGTTGGAAGAAGTAAAGGTAGGATTTATTGAGCCACAATTAGTTGCAGCCGTAACGACGCGGGCAAAAGCCGCTGAAACGTCGCGGGTGACTCAAGAGTCGGGGCCGGCTGACCGACAGGCAGGCGAGTTTGACGCGGACGAGCAGGTAGAAAACCTTGAACAATTGAGGCGGGAGGAAGCCGTTAGTGAAAGGGACGCCAGTGCAAGCGTACTAACGCCCGAAGTGAATGAACTCATAAATGTTACCCAGACTGAGTTCGCAGCTTCACAACAAAGTGACCCGGAAATCAAAACATTATACAACGAGAATAAGCACAACGTACCGGAAGCAGGGCGAGAGTCGTATTTCGTGAAAAATAGTATTTTGTATCGGTCAAGACACAGCAAGAGCGGAGAAAAATTTAATATGTTAGTATTTCCGACTAAATATCGGGCCGCCGTTTTCAAGGTGTGCCATGAAACCGCGAATGCACATGTAGGTTGCACTAAGAGCAAAGCCAGCATGTCGCGATACTTTTATTGGCCTCGTTGTTTCCAGGATATGGAGACATATGTGAAAACTTGCGATGTGTGTCAAAAGGTTGGTAGGCCAAATGATCGTAAAAAAGCACCGTTAATGTTAGTACCGCCGATAACGGAAGTCTTCGGTAAAATTAATATTGATACTTGTGGACCTCTTCCCGAAAGCAAAGAAGGCAACAAGTTTATTTTGACAGCCATGTTTAGCGTCTAGGTATCCGGAGGCTATTCCAATTACAGATTTGCAATCAACAACTATTATAAGTGCCTTGTTGAAGTTATTCAGTAGAATCGGGTTTCCTAAAGAATTACAAACAGACCAGGGCACGTGCTTTACAAGCGCATTGACAGGGGAATTTGCTAGGAAGTTTGGGATTAAACTGGTGAGAAGTTCGCCCTACCACCCGCAGTCAAATCCTATCGAACGCGTGCATAGGACGATGAATCGCTTAATCAAAGTGTTATGCTTGGAAGCAGGAACGGAGTGGGAGGACCAAATGCCCGCGATTTTATTTGCTTTGAGAACCACGGTGCACGAGAGCCTCGGATTCACTCCAGCTGAATTAGTGTATGGGATGAACCTCAGAACTCCCATAACCTTATTATATGAACACCTTGCAGGCGAGGACGATGAGGAAGAAAATTCCGTCGTCGAATATGTGTTCAAGCTAATAAATAGGCTTCAGAAATCTCGCGAATTAGCTCACGAGAAGCTTGTTAACGAGCAGGAGAAAAGAAAAACTTGGTACGATCGGCGAGCCGTACACAGAGAATTCGCGCCGGGTGACCGGGTGCTGGTGTTGGCCCCGAATCGCACAAAAAAGTTATCTGTTCAATGGATAGGACCGGGAGAAGTAGTAGAGAAAAAATCGGACACGAACTACTCTGTCCGAATGCCTGGGAAAAAGGAAGGGCGTATCTACCACATTAACATGTTGAAAGCGTACGTGCAGCGTACCGAATATCTGAATTATGTGGCAGATCGTAGCTCAAACTTTGAAGTTGAGGAAGACGAGCTGGATAAGTACGCTATTAACCTTGATAGTGTTGACTTCGATGCGGAAGCTATGCTCGAAGGAACAGAAGTCGAAGACGAGTTCCGCGACAAACTGCTCAATTTAATTGTTAAGTACTAGCATATATTTTCAGACAGACCAGGGTTGACGGATGTCGTCACCATGGACATTGAATTGACGGACGAGTCGAAAAAGATAAGAAGTGTGCCTTATCGAATGTCACCCCGTCAATCAAAAAGTTTGCAGGAAGAAATCGCGAAGATGTTACGGGATAACATAATCGAAATAGGCGACTTTGATTATGCTTCCCCTATGATTCTTGTAGAGGCGCCGGGATGAAAACCAAGACCGTGCGTAGATTATCGTAAGCTAAACCAAATTATAAAATCAGAATATTTTCCGTTGCCGAACATAGAGGAGAGGATAGAAGCAGTAGCGGCAGCTAAGATTATTACTACATTGGATTTAGCAAAATTGTATCATCAGATACCGCTCACTCCTAGAGCGCAAAGATATGCGGCGTTCTGTACAAGCTTTGGCACGTATAGGCCATTAAGATTGCCCTTCGGGCTAAAAAATGCACCTTTTCAGTGTAGTAGGATGATGGCAGCTTTATTAGCAGGATGTGCAGAATTTGCAGTCCCATACTTGGATGACATCGCCATTTATAGCGACACATGGCAAGAACACCTTAGACATTTAGAACAGGTGTTTCTAATATTAGAGAAAGCGAAGTTGCATGTGCAGCCAAGCAAGTGTAAATACGCGCGTAAGAATGTGCAATACCTAGGCTACATGGTTGGTAGTTGCATGATGCGGCCGGTAGAGGCCAAGGTGAAAACTATTAAAGAGCACCCCGTACCTCAAACGAAAAAGCAAGTGCGTGCTTTTCTCGGATTAACGGGTTACTACAGGAAATTTATTCCCGATTATGCGGGTATATCAGCGCTATTAACGGACTTATTGCGAGGTCGCGAACGGCAAGGCAGGGTAACGTGGACGCCAGCATGCGAAATGGCATTCGAGAAATTGAGGAACGCTCTATGTCAGGAACCCGTCCTTCACGCGCCCGATTTTAATAAGGACTTTATAGTGCAGTGTGATGCGTCAAAAAGAGGTATTGGCATCATTTTGGCTCAGTATAATGATAGAGGAGAAGAAAAACCGGTGTTATACTTATGTCGTAAATTCACAGATACGGAATTATTACGATGTACAACAGAACAGGAGTGCACAGCCATAATATGGGCTTTGCAGAAACTAAAGTACTATTTGGATGGAAATGCAAAAATTAAAGTGGAAACAGACCACAACCCATTAGTATGGCTAAATAATTGTTCAAGTAAGAACCCGAGATTGATGCGTTGGTCATTAATTATCCAAGCATATAATTTAGAGATCATTCATAAAAGGGGTAAGGATCACGTAAATGCTGATGCCTTAAGCCGTATGTTTTACTGATACATGGAACCTGAACTGAACTGGGAATGCGGAGGGCTACACTGAACCGAATCACTTGATTGCATCGTATAAAATCAAGACAAGAGAAAAATCACTGTATATATGTAACAAATTGTTGAAAGTGTATTGTTTGTGTATTCTGTTGGTTTCATGTGTGTCTTATGTATGTGCAATTATGGGTTCAATGTGAAGGTCTGAAGACATTGTTGGTTCTGGGGGTATCATGGAAAGTATCACATCATTTGATTGTGAATACTACGTATGTAATTGTAGCAGACTGTATGTAATTTAAGATTGTAGAAAATTGTATATATTAGAATGAAAAGAGGTACGTGAAGTAGGTTAGGCCAAGGTAGTATATAGGTTCTGTAGATAGATTAGTTATTTATATTAGCTAGATTTTGATGAAAAAATTATGCTGTAAATATAGAGTAGGTTAGAGAGATCAATAGAGTGTGAGCCCAATGGCCAGGTAAATGGTATAATCATATCCAGATCCACAAGTCTAGTTGCGGGACGATTTTTTTATTGTGGATATCTCCTGCATAAAAAATTCAAAATATGGTATGGAGAAGTATGTAACGTATTGTAGGGCTACAGCTAGCAACCGCCGGGGCGCCACAAAGGTGCGACGGCAAAGGATTATACGCCAGGGCCCAGGCAGGATGTGACACGCCGAGGTATTCTGAGAAATCCTAAGAGCTAGGGAAAGGGATGCCCAAAGTGCGGGACAGCGCATTTTTGCCGCGTGCCGCGTGACAAATTCTTGGAATCCATGGAAATGGATGTCCAAAAATGCCCGACAAAGCGGCTAGCGCGGTCCGCGTGCAAAACCCAGTGACGTCAGGTCACGTGGGTGGTAGCTATATAAGAGCGAACGCAGAGCGCGGGGGCGGGGTTTGTTGAGCTGAGTGGGAACCCTCGTGCGAACGCACAAAACTTGCGCCCAGGGCGGTGCGGAGCCGAGCTAGGCTCGTGCGGCAACCCGTGTTGGGACGCCGTTGTGGACTATATCCACGGGTGACTGAGGTCGCCGGAGCTGTCTGCTGTGTGCGGTAGGCTCGCTGAGGAGTGGCGCGGGCCACAAGTCAGTCATTTCATTTTTAAGGTTCGCTCCTGCGATCAGGGAAGTAAACATCTACCAGAGCTGAGTAACTTAAATTATTACTGTACATATTGTGAATAAACCTGTACATATTTATCATTGAAGCTCGTGTCTGTGATTATTGTGTATTCCCACGACGTCACAATACATTTACATTGGCCTACAATGGTTTTGTCATTTCCACGGTGTAAGAATGTGGGCTTTCCTTTCAATACAGATGCTAGGAAATTGAAAATGTGAATTATTAGATAAAAAGCAACTGATTAATGTTAAAATGTTATTTCATAAACTCTTCCTATCTAAAGGGTCAAATGATTAGTCATTCAAATCATGGAACAAACCGTGGTTGTGACAATTGTCTACAATCATTACAGAATTAACAGCGCCTGTAAAATCTAAAAAAATCATTCAACGAAATGTTGGTATCTGATGAATAATTAACAGATTGAAATGATAAGTGAAAGAAGGCTTCATAGAAATAGTATTAAAATGTGGGCCCATATATAGTAGCCAATGTTGACACGTCCTTGTCCTTGGGTAGCGATTTCTTGTCTGACTGATCTACCATTCAAATGTACTTCCAGCCAACATAATAAACTAACAAAACACAAATATAAGTAACATTAAGTCAGAAACTGAACATTAATAATTTAGTAATTTCTTTCTTTGCGATTTTTATAGTTTTGCTCCTACATGACATTTCCATTGTCTTCATTATTAAGAAATATTGTATTCTAAGATCATGTTTTGTTTTTATAATGTGAAAACATACTTGACAAGTGTTCAAATGACAGTTTCACACAGTCCAACAGTAATTCTCTACTGTTCTTGCACAAAAATTGCTATTACTTTTCAAAACCCTTGTCATTGTTATGTAACAGTTCATTTATTGAACGAAAATAAAGAATGGGTAAAACTTCAGACCTATTTGATTCTTTACCCATAAAACACTAATTAAAAGGGCAATATAATACTTCATTTGTGTTCTTTAATGTTGAATCTTTAATACATGAAACGGGAGGAAATTTAGACGAAAAAATTTCATTTGGATCCGTACAAAAATTCGAATTCCCGCCCTCATTTGTCAACAAAATGGTGACTGAAGGTGGCCTTCTATTTGCCACAGCTGCCGATAGCTGCAGCCATGCGCGTAGCAGGGGCCTGGTCGGAGCCCACTGCCCCAACACTCATAACACTGCGCCCTCTTCTTCAACTGCGGAGAGAATTCACATAATACCCATGTGAAGCGCTAGTGGGCCAATTACCTCTGCAACACCATCCTTAAGAATATTGGCGCTAATTTCAAATTAGAAAATTAGTAAATTGTAAAAGTACTGTTATCTCTCCACGTAGTACGTCAGTTATATAATAATGAAAACAAACGTAAATGAATCTACGAAAAAATCCTAGTGTGACCTTCAATAAAGGGGATTTCCTTAATAACTTTTTATAGTTTCTCACGTGCGTATACACTACACAGTTTCAAGCTATTTTAAACACTGATACCATCAACATAAAATATCGTCATGTGTGCGCTACTTCTAGTCAGTGGCGTAGCTACCTATTAGGCAGCAAGGCGGAGCCTACCTAAAAATTTAATGAAAAACAAAAACTGATCTCATTACTTCATAATGTGCTTATTGATAATTTTTCAATTCACAATTACTACTTTTCACGTATTGCTTTCAAGGTTCTTCATCGTGAATTTCCAGCTTAATTGCGAAATTACATGTCATAGGAGGAAGGCTCTGGAGTTGTTTTCTACGCATGGGCAGTACGTGTGCTCACGAGATGCAGATATACTACTGGCACTGCCCGAAAACCAGCCGGTTGGCCTATCGGAAATCCTCGAGTTCATTCGTGGACACAGGCGTGTCGGGCTCACGCACTAACACCACGAAAGGCGCGCGCGCACACACATACACATGCGTGCACATGCACACACACATACATACACACACATACACACACACACACATACACACACATACACACACATACACACATACATTCACACACATACACATACACACATACACATACACATACACACATACACTTACACACATACACATACACACATACACACACATACATACACACTAGAAATAACTCCTCCAGTCACGCAAGAAGAAATTCTGCACGCAATCAGCAGAATCGGCAACACAAAGGCTCCCGGACCGGATAACATTCCCAATATTGCCCTCAAGACTGCGATACTCGCTCACACCATCTATGTGAATCTTTATTATTCTTGCTTGAGGGAAGGGATGTATCCAGAAAGATGGAAAAAACAGCGCTTGGTGCTCCTCCCTAAGGGGAATAAATCTCCCGAAGATCCATCATCATACCGGCCATTGTGTATGCTTGACACAGCTGGCAAGGTTCTGGAGAGAATTATTAGTACCAGACTGGACAAAGCTGTGGAGGAGGGAGGAGGTCTTTCGGCAAATCAGTATGGTTTCCACAGGACCCGCTCGACTGTTGACGCAGCCCAGCTTGTCATTAACACCGCCCGACAAGCAATTGGAGGAAGTAGATGGAAGAGAGGCCCAAAACAGTACTGTGCTGTCGTTACGTTGGATATTAAAAATGCATTCAACTCGGCCAGGTGGAGTAATATTCACCAAGCTCTCCGCAGATTTAATGTGCCAACGTACTTGAGGAAGATTGTGGCCGAGTATCTGAGTATAGAGCCCTGATTTACAATACAAGTAATGGGCCGAAGGTACATAATATCACGGCTGGTGTCCCGCAAGGGTCGGTATTGGGTCTACCATTATGGAATGTGATGTATGACGAGGTTCTTCGGCTTCCCCTCCCAGAAGGCACCAGTATTATTGGTTTCGCGGACGACATTGCTATCGTCGCCGTTGCGAAGTACATTGAGGAAATTGTGTATATTTGCAAAGAAGCGATCGCTATTGTTAGTCAGTGGTTGAAGTCCTCAGGGCTGCAGTTAGCTGAGCACAAGACTGAGGTAATCCTAGTCACTAGCAGGAAAAAGAGAGAAACCATCACTCTCAAAGTCCACTGTATTGCATCACAGCCGTCGATCAAATATCTTGGTCTCATGATTGACGCCCGTCTGACATTTGCTGACCACCTGAAGTACGCCAGCAATAAAGCTGCGGTAATTAATGCAGCACTGTCGAGACTAGTGCCCAACATAGGGCCCTGTCAGGAGAAACGGAAGCATTTGGCCTTGGTTGTGAGGTCCGTTTCGCTCTATGGAGCCCCAGTATGGGCCAACTCCACGTCGATAAATAGTTACATCCGAGGGATGACGTCAGTGTACAGGTTATCAGCATTGCGGGTAGCTTGTGCATTCTGCACTGTGTCACACGATGCAGTGTGCGTCATCGCGGGGATGCCTCCTGTCGATATCTTGGCGCAGGAGAGACGGAGGCGATATCTCAAAGAAGAGGAGAACCCAGACTGCTCGACAACACTGCTCGAATGGCAGGATCGATGGGACAAGTCCATTAAAGGAAGATGGACGTACCGCATGATTCCCTTCATTGCACCGTGGATCAACCGTAAACACGGCGAAGTAATGTTCTTCTTGACTCAGCTGTTGTCTGGACATGGATGTTTTTTGGCATATCTCCACAGGTTCAAGCTGGAGGATACCCCATTCGGTCCACTATGTGAACCTGCTGTCGAAGACGCCGAGCATGTGTTCTTCCAGTGCCCGCGATACCATGTACAGCGACGGCACGTTATGAGTATACTCGGGATCGACCCGCTGACACCCGAAGCAATGGTTGTGTGCATGCTCGCCTCAGAAACCAACTGGGATGCGGTGAGCGCATATGCGCAGACCATAATAGCTGAGCTGAGGAGAATAGAAAGGGAAAGAAGGGAAGTCGATTGATCCTCGTTTGATCCTCCCTACGTTTTGGTGAAGAGAAGTGGCTGGTGACTTGGCCACTCTAATCCACTCCCCGTGATGTAATGCCTAACGGCGGTTCCGCGGGGAGGATGGAGGAGAAGGGAGGTTGGTTTTAGTGGGTAAAAATCTCTCACACACATACATACACACATACATACACACACATACATACACACATACATACACACACATATATACATACACACACATACATACACACACATACATACACACACATACATTCACACACATACATACACACACATACATACACACACATACATACACGCATACACACATTTACATTGTAACAATCTAAGATCCCCACGAACAATTTACATGCAAAGAACAAACATAACAAGGAATGGCATGAGTAGGAGATGAAAAAACAGAAGAAAGCGGTGTCGCGCACTAATAATTTTTTTATAAAGTAAAGAAGACGCAACAAAATCCCGATTTGGACAGTACGAATCAATAGCATTCATTTAGAGGAACATTTCAAAAGTTATTCGAAGCAAATCGCAACAGGTGTTTAAAAGATATGAGTGATTTTGAAAGAACACTTTTGACGATATAACTAGAGATTTTTACAGCCATTGTTATCATAAGAAAGGTAATGTAAAGAAGCGGTTTTTCCTAAAAATTAAGAGAACGCGTAAAGCGATTGAAATGAAACTTTCGGGATTAACAAAGAAAATCACGCGGAAAATTATGACATTACTCGCAACTCTGAAAAATATCGAGGAGCTGCAGTAGAGATGCAAATTGAAATTGTATATTTGGAATTTTTACGAGAGAACAATGATGCGTCGCGCTGACGTCACAACTATGTCAAGACGCCGAGCGACGGAAATTAAGCAATTTTGGCGTTAATAAACATTAGGAAATCGTAAAAGAAATAGTAATAAGATGTAAATTGATAATTAAAAGTAGTAATAAAGAGAAATAGCCTGGAAAGGACAGAATTAAGTAAAATGGTATGATAGTTTTGGTAAAGACACGTAAGCGATCGGTAAATGTTCCAGAAAAAAAAAGTTGAGGACACAACGCTACAATGACCAGAAGATGATGCGTAGCGAGCTCGAAGTCAGACGTGGGGTTCAACGCTCCAAAAAAAGATAAAATTTTAGTATGCAATTGTGCGAGAAACACGGTGAACATGGATATAGTGAGTTTAGGCAATGATGTTTGTTGCGGCGATATGCGAGAAGTTATATCGCGCGCCAATTCGGCAGCGCGGGACGCCGGCTACGGAAGGCAGCAGGGCCACGAACCGGCGCGAAGACCGCCAAATGAGGAGTGAGCGGCCGGCGAGCGGATCTACAGGCCCGAGGCGAATCTGCGACGCGGAGCGCTTCTTAACGGGCCGCACCGGCCGGAGGGGCACTCAGTAGTGAAGTGCGATCCTGAAGCGAAGTAGTGACTGTGACCCTAGTGCAAACTCTGCGACGTAATTGGTATTCTCTCTCCGGCAATTTTTGGACGACAGTGCGCGACTTTTGGACATCTACTGGATTTTGGAACACCACAGCTTTGTACTACGGACTACGCTTTTGGATACTTGTTAACTGGATCACGCCTGTAAAAGTTGAACCAATAAATTGTTATTGTTGACTTGTGTCTTTTCACGTACATAACAATGTTCGTAATAACAATGCGTAACGCGGAAATATTTTATGTGTCGCAGTATATTCAATAAGAGGACATTTTGGAGGAAATGTAGCACGCGATAGACAAATAATCGCGTTATTAGATGCGTAATGGAAATAGGATGATAGGGGAATGAAAGGACATGCTAAGAAGATATTAGAGAGTTCAAGAAATTTTTGGTAATGTGTAAGGATGGAGAAATGCTGCGGGAGGATGGATTTGGAGGATGCTGCGTAATATACAGCGAGGACGGCACGCAATAATGGTTTGCTGCGGATTACAGCGTTTTTGGCAAAAGGAAAGTTATGAAACTTTGTTTTTTTTGTAATGAAATTCACATTTTGAAGGAGAAGAAAGATTAAAATTAGCTTCTGTACAAGATCAAGTTCTGTCTTAATGTAAAATAGATTTAATAGATATACAGGCAGAATGCGCATTCGGGTGTGAATGAGTTTATTTATAATTGTCAGTATGAATGGAAATATTTTGGATTTTGTGTCATGTAATTTAAGTGTATTATATCGTTGATGTGTTTATGTGTTTGTTTTGTTTGTCGCTAAGTGTTTTATGTGAGACATGGGAGAGCAACGACCCCAGTTTGTATATATATTTCAACTGAAATAACGACAAGCACAGGAATTACAGAAAATAAATGACGGCGAACATCACTAGGTTCAACATTAAATTAAACGAACGTAGTTTAATTGTTGCATGTAGCTAGTCAATGACCTACGCCCACGTGCCTGAATATTTGTTAGATCCTGTACAGGTCAGCCACAACCTCACACCCAGATTTTACGTGTAAGTAAGAAAATATCAGAAGTTCTGGGGGAGCAGCTAGTCGACGGGCAACCTTGGAGGTGGAAGCTGAGTATAACCAGGGCAATTGATAAGAGCGGGTTTTGGTTATTATATTGGCGTTGTAACGCCGGGCGATTATAAAGATTGTAGTTGATCTAGAGCAGGTAGTGGTTCATTACATATTTTGGTGTGCCTAACAAGGGGCGATTTATTGATATAAGAGGACTGTTTTATAGATATAAGAGAAGACGGTTGATTACAACATACACACATACATACACACACTCACATACATACACACATACATACACACACATACATACATACACACACATACATACACACACATACATACACACACATACATACACACATACATACATACACATATACATACACGCACATACATACACGCACATACATACATACACACATACATATACACACATACATACACACATACATACACACATACATACACACATACATACACACATACATACACACACACATACATACATACACATACATACACACAGATACACACATATACAGAAAAAACAGAAGCCATAATCGTCACAGATAAGAGGAACTACACAAAACCGAGGATCATAGTCGCAGGCACGGAAATCACGTGGAAGACTAGCCTCAAGTACCTGGGAGTAGACATAGACTCGAAACTAAACTTCCGACTGCACGCCAAAAATGTGGCACAAAAAGGGGCAGAGATTGTAAGCGGCCTCTCAAGATTGATGCCCAATATAGGAGGACCGAAACATTTTAAAAGACGACTCCTCTCGAATGTAGTTCACGCAAAAAT
Organism: Teleogryllus occipitalis; assembly: GCA_011170035.1. Classification (NCBI taxonomy): domain Eukaryota; kingdom Metazoa; phylum Arthropoda; class Insecta; order Orthoptera; family Gryllidae; genus Teleogryllus; species Teleogryllus occipitalis. The sequence goes on from BLKR01000160.1 coordinate 83,172, forward strand.
GCTTTACGCGGCACCGGTGTGGGCCGAGAGACTAGGAGTTCAAAAGTGGGGAAAGAAAATGGCCTCCGTTCAGAGAGCAAGCGCAATAAGAGTCACATCTGCGTACAGGACGATATCGCAGAACGCAGTGTTAGTCTTGGCGGGAATCCCTCCAGTTGACCTCTTAGCGCTCGAAAGGGCGGAAGTTTATAATATTTCGAAAACCATCACGGAACAAAAGGAAACAGAGGAAGTAAAAAAGAAAGCCAGAGAGAAGCTCATGAAGAGTTGGCAAAGACGCTGGGACAACGAAGAGACAGGGAGGTGGACTTACGAACTAATTCCTGAACTGATTAAATGGATAGAGAGGCCATACGGACAGCTGAACTACTACCTAACCCAGGTATTGAGTGGGCATGGAGACTTCAACCAATATGTCCACCGCTTCGGTCACCGACAGGATGCGATGTGTAGATACTGCCACTATCCGATAGATGACGCAAAACATACCGTTTTTGACTGCGAAACATGGCGAATAGAAAGAAAAGCACTGGAAGACCAGCTAGGTGTCCAATTAAAGCCAAGCAATTTGTTGACACAAATGTTGGAAACTGAAAAAAAGTGGACACAAATTGAACAATTCATTACCATTATTATGACAAAAAAGAAGATAGAAATAACATAAGAAGACCAACATAAACATAAACCAACAATAAACTGGTGCAAAAGCTGCAGCTAAGACCGCCCTCTGCGAAGCAATGCCAAACGGCGGTACCGCAGGGGGAAGAAGGTCTGAACAAGGGTGGCGGTTTTAGTGGGTAAACCTTTGAGGGAGTCCCACACTACCACGAAGGAATATCGTGGTGCCTATAAAAGGTTTCCGCATTCCCATAAACAAAACAAAAAAAAAAAGATACACACATATACATACACACACATACATACACACACATACATACACACACATACATACACACATACATACACACATACATACACACATACATACACACACATACACACACATACAAACACATACACACATATACACACATACACACACATACACACACATACACACACATATACACATACATACACACATAGATACACACATACATAAACACACATACATACACACATACATACACACACATATATACACACATACATACACACATACACACATACACACATCTACATACACACACATACATACACACATACATACACACATACATACACACATACACACACATACATACACACATACATACACACACTCACATACATACACACACATACATACACACACTCACATACATACACACATACATACCCTTACTCACATACATACACACATACATACACACATACATACACACACATACATACACACACATACATACACACACATACATACAAACACATACATACACTCACATTCATAAACACACATACATACACACACATTCACACACACACACATACATATACACACATACATTCACACACATACATACACACATAGTAAGGAAGGTATCAAGGAATCAGATCAGCCCGTCAAAGAGGTGCTATCCAAGAAGAATAATCCCAAAAAATCTAAAGAGAAGGGAAAGAAGTCGGGAATGGTCGGGCTACCAAGGATGGAAGAGTCGCTCGTCTTTGAGAGGAGCCCACCTGAGTCTGGTGAAGCACCTGAGAGCGAATGGAAGACAGTTGAGGCAAGGAGGAAGAAACCATCGCACTCCATTCCCAAGCGTAGGGATGCCTTATTAGTGAGAGCCAAAGAGGGGGCGACGTACGCGGAAATTTTGCGCCAAATGAAGGAATCCCCGGAGCTTGAAGAACTGGGCCTCAATGTAGTTAAAATAAGAAAGCGAGGCACAGGAGACCTGCTTTTGGAGATGGGAGCCGCGGGCTGCTCGAAATCAGTGCAGTTTCAGACCGCAGTGGCCGAGCAACTTCAAGGAAAAGCGGAGGTAAGGACTTTGTCAAGTGAGGTACTTCTGGAGATTAAAAATCTGGACGAAGTCACGACGAGCAAAGATATTGTTGATGCCTTCGAGAAAAAGCTGGAGGGAGCCAATAGCAGGAAAGTAATAGTTAAGTCCATTCGCACCGCGTACGGTGGCACCCAAACGGCCGTGATTGCACTACCAGCAGAGCTAGCTAGGAAAGCAGTTCGAATGAACAAAATTAAGATTGTTTGGGTTAGGTGTCGCATTCGGGAGAAGATAGTTGTTACCAGGTGTTACAAGTGCTGGGATTTTGGCCACCTGGCGCGAAACTGTAAAGGGCCTGACAGGTCAAAGAATTGTCATCGATGCGGTGAAGGAGGGCATTTTGTTAAAACCTGCATTAAGAGCCCTACTTGTTGCCTCTGTCAAGGTAAAGACAGGGAGACGCATGCAACTGGTAGCTATAAGTGCCCCTATTACCAAAAGGCTTTGCAGAAGGCGGAACGGGGTTGGAAGAATAAGAATGAGGGTTATTCAGCTCAATCTTAATCACAAAGAGGCGGCGCAAGACCTTCTGAGCCAGACGGTACGAGAGCTGAAGATAGACGTCGCAATCCTGTGCGAGCAATACCGAAATATAAACCCAATGGGTTTCGGATGCGTCTAATCGAGCTGCAGTGTGGATTTGTGGAAATAGTCCAGTCCAGGAAGTTATGCAAGTCCCAGGAGATGGTTTCACTTGGATCAAGGGGTTCGGTATTTATTTTTATAGTGTTTACGCCGCACCCAGTGCGTCGCTTCAGGAGTTCAAGGCATTACTTGATAGATTATTGGATGATGCGAAAGAAAGAAGGCCTCTTATTATTGCTGGGGACTTTAATGCATGGGCCACTGAGTGGGGCAGCAGGGTAACAAACCAGCGTGGGATGGCTCTCCTGGACAGCCTTGCCCGTTTAGACGTCTACCTCTGTAACACCGGTAACAGTCCAACCTTTGCCATGAATGGCCGCAGCTTCATCGTTGACTTGACATTCGCATGTGATAGCCTTGCTAGACGGATTACGGCATGGGAAGTTAGCGATCATTATACACATAGCGACCACCAAGCTATTGTATATGAAGTCAGGGAGATGTGTAGTTTAAGTTCTGCAAGGGTTAGGAGGAGAGCAATTTGGAACCATAGGACATTTGATCGCGATTCTTTCGCTGCCATGATGAAGGGCAACGTTATGTTGGTCGGAAACTCGGAGGATATGGTCAGAACTGTAATGAAACGGGTCATTGACGCTTGTGATGCATCAATGACAAAAAGCCTCAGGAAGGAACGCCGTCCTCCAGTGTACTGGTGGACTGACGAGATCGCGGAACTTCGCAGAGAATGCCACCGCACACGTAGGTTGGCGCAACGAGGGTGGGGTCGCCTAAATTATAACACTCTCAAGGAAAACCATAAAGCCGCCAGAGCAGCTTTAACAAAAGCTATTAGGATCAGCAAGGATCGCTGCTGGAAAGAGCTAAGCAACGAGGTGGATGCTGACCCCTGGGGTCGTCCTTATAAGGTGGTAACAGCCAGGCTCAAGGCTCTGTCCAGGCCACCCCCGACTTGCCCAGTCTTCTTGGAGAAGATAGTGACTACCCTATTTCCTCAACAGAGAGATGAGTTGCCGCCTATTGATACGCTTGAAGATGTAAATGAGGCTCCGGCGGTTTCATTAGACGAACTCTCAAAGGCATACGATAAGGTTCAAGATTGCAAAGCCCCTGGCTTGGATGGGGTGCCGAATGTCGCGCTTAAGACCGCTATTAAGACCAGGCCAGATCTATTCCTAGAGGCATACAATGCGTGTGTGCGAGAGGGGAATTTCCCCCGTCGTTGGAAGCAACAACGGCTGGTCCTCATTCCGAAGGGCGATAAGCCACCTAGCGACCCGTCAGCATATCGGCCTGTGTGTTTGCTGGATACTGCTGGTAAAGTGTTGGAACGTATCATCTGCAGACGGATTGAAGCCTACACGGAGGGACCACAGGGACTGTCTGATGATCAGTATGGCTTCAGGAAGGCGAGATCCACAGTGGATGCAATTAGGGTCGTCATCGATATCGCACGCAAGGCCATTGAGGGCAAACGATGGCGAAGAGGCGCAAAGAAGTATTGCGCTATTGTTACCCTAGACGTCAGGAACGCATTTAATACGGCAAGGTGGAGTGCCATACTTGCTGCCTTAAAAAACCTGGGAGTTCCGACTTACATCATGAAGATAGTTCGAAGCTACTTTGAGGAAAGGACTTTATTTTACGAAACTGAGACCGGAATAAAGACCTATGGGATCTCGGGTGGTGTTCCGCAAGGCTCAGTACTTGGCCCGCTGTTGTGGAATACTATGTATGACTCCGTTTTGAAGCTCCAGCTGCCAGAAGGTGCTAGAGCTATTGGTTTTGCTGATGATGTTGCGGTGGTAGTCGGCGGCAAATATACTGAAGAGGTCATGCAGGTTGCCAACGAGGCTGTGGCGACGATCCGGCGGTGGCTATGGTCGGTGGGGCTCCAGATGGCCGAGCATAAAACGGAGGCAGTACTGGTGACAAGCAGGAAAGTGAGAGAGGGCATTACTCTTAATGTTGGGGGTACATACACACATACATACACACATACATACACACATACATACACACACATACATACACACACACATACATACATACACACATACATACACACATACATACACACATATACATACACACATACATACACATACATACACACACATACACACACATACATACACACACATACATACAAACACATACATACACACATACATACACACACATACATACACACATACACTCACATACATACACACATACATACACACACATACACACACATACACACACGTACACACACATACACACACATACATACATACATACATACATACACACATTCATACACACACATACATACACAGATACATACACACATACATACGCACACATACACACACATACACACACACAAACATACATACATAAACACATATGTAACGTATTGTAGGGGTTCACAGAGCGATCGGCGTGGCGTCACAAGGTCGCTGCGTCAAGGGATTAGACGCCAGGCAGGATGTGAGAACAATTGAATAAGCGGAGACACGCCGATGTATTTTGAAAATTCTATGAGCTAGGGAAAGGGATGCCCAAAATGCGGGACAGCGCATTTTTGCCGCGTGCCGCGTGCAAAATTCTTAGAATTCATGGAAATGGATGTCCAAAATGCCTGGCAACGCGACTAGCGTGGGCCGTGTGAAAAACCCAGTGACGTTTCAGGTCACGTGGGTGGGAGCTATATAAGAGCGAACGCAGACCGCGGGGGCGGGGTTTGTCGAGCTGTGTGGAACCCTCGTGCGAACGCACAAAACTTGCGCCCAGGGCGGTGCGGAGCCGAGCTAGGCTCGTACGGCAACCCATGTGTTGGGACGCCGTTGTGGACACTATTTCCACGGGTGAGCGAGGTCGCCGGAGCTGTATGCTGGGTGCATAAGGCTCGCTGAGGAGTGGCGCGGGCCACGAGTCAGACCTTGCATTTTTAAGGATCGGTTCTGCGATCAAGGGAGTGAACGTCTACCAGAGCTAAGAGTAACTTTAATTATTTACTGTACATATTTTGAATAAACCTGTACATGTTTATCATTGAAGCTCGTGTCTGTGATTACTGTGTATTCCCACGACGTCACACATACATACATACATACATACATACATACATACATACATACATACATACATAGCAACTCAGCTTATGATAACATCTTGTAATCGAAGACGCTTAACGAGCAGACAGGAAACAGTGGATCGCTAGAAGTGCAATGTAATGATGGTGCCGTTAATATACCACTCATTACCTCACACTTTTGGTGAGGTAAAATCTTACAAATGGTGGGAAGATTTAGTTTTGGAATTTGGTTATAAATAAATAAAATGTTTTATAATTATCATATTCATTTTAAAAATTTAAATATCTTTAAACGCCTCGTGTGCGTGAAATGAACAAGAGCGCGAAATAAATCAATTAGTAATTCTACTAAGGCTATTGTTCACCTATTTTGTTCTGTCATTTTTTTAAATAAATATTTTCCATGCAGTAAAATAAGTATTTCTTCAATATCATTAAGAAAACTGTCCTGGTCCGAATTATCAACGGCCACCCATTCAGATGGCATTCCGTTCAGTTTACCATAATATTTTCACTACGATAGATTATACTAAATATGTGGTACGAGCTAGCTCCTGAAATCCGAAGATATTTAGTGTTTAGTTCTGATACGAGGGAAATTAATGTAACTTCATCCTGCTTGCCTCAATTAGTATTATCTCAACAGTAGCTTAGCAATATAAGTTATTGCTTATTGAAGGAAATATTGCTTTATCACATGGTAGCAATCTCGCAAGTACTTTATCGCCAACGTACCTTCTTCAGTCGTTTAAGCCATGAGGTTCTGGTAGAAGTTAAAACAAAGGACCTATGCCAAACATTACTTTAAATATGACATTTGGGGAAAAATACCCTCCCCCTGTTTCACAGACAAGTATGGTGCAAAGCCTTGGTTGACTGGTAGTGTTAAAAGAAACATACCCTATTTGCTTTCATTTTCTTTTATTTGCAAGAAATTACTGAAACTGTTTTAATACCATAGTTTATTAGTACCATTTGCATAACGCTGGGCGATTCAATATCTTCTCAAATACTTGCGATTACGACCAGATAGCCTTCCTTGCGGTCGCGAAGGCGACCAGTTATCTTATATGCTCGCGACGGCGACCAACTACCTTCTCATGTGCTGGCGACGGTGACCAACTGCTTTCTCATGTGCTCAGGACGGCAACCAAATACCATCTCATGAGCTCGCGACGGGCTACCTTCTGCCGTAATTTTTACGGCTTCGATGAAATATGTCACATCCGTTTTCCTTTGTTTTCAAACTTTCTGTAAGTAATTTCGCCATTGGTTTCAACTCGTTTCCCGACCTATCCGTCACCTATCTTGTCTCAACACCTGTGGCTGTACTAAAACCTGACACAGTCTTTTCTGTATTTCGTTATATGACGCTTCCAAAGTAAAAATTTATATATTATAAACGTCCACGTCCCAAACAATATTTATGTTTATTTTGTACTAGGAATATCCAATGTTCAATATTAATTCTTTGTTCTGACTTCGGACATTGCTAATCCTAATATTCATATCGTAATATGTGCTTCTAATTCTTCAATATTAAATATGGCTACCCACTGTCCTCTTTGTAAATATAACATGCTACTCCTGTATTATTACTCCCGAGTACCAATTTTTAGAAATGAGATATTATTTCATTCTATTTTAATCAAGATTTCCTGTGAGATATTTGGGTACGTCTCATTACTATGGACGGTGCGAAGTGGGAACAGTGGACGACATTTTAAAACTAGTGGTGTAACAGAATGGCACAGACTTTCTCTTACTAGTGAATTTTCTATTTTCTTTGGTCTGGGCTAGATTTTCGGACTTGTCACACACTCTATCCAGCTGCCATCTATAGCCACTCAAAATATTTTTTTTAAATTTTCTTAATTTTCCGGTTTCCTAACAAAGAATCGAAATATTACTTGAAGAATGTACAAGAGGAATAAAACCTCGTCCTAAATGGCAATTTTCATTGAAAAATTTGCAGCCGTTATTGTGAACATGGCACTTAAGCGTTACTGTAAATGCTAAATTTGAAGTTTTTTCACAAAAATAGTTAGAATTTTTTGAAAAACTTCTTTGAAAGTCATTTTAAGCACTTCAACTCACGAATGCAATGATGTTTACAAAATACTTGAAATGTGTATATTAACGAAGTGAGAGATATTAAAAAAAACGTTAGTGTAATTTTTGAAAGACATACACGAAACAGCAAAATGATTTTTATGTAAGCTTAGCCTTCGTACTGTACCTCTTTGTTTCTATCAAGTACTATAGTTGGGGTCTCTTTGGACACCAAAATTTTACTGAAAAATGGATGTGGTAGACATGGCAATACCACAATATACTGAGTGTAAATAATTAATTTTATATAAGAATAGCTTTTATAAGATATTTTCAATAACATAATAAATATAATTTATTCATATTAAATATTTCATAAAAGTAATAAGATCCACCGTACGTAGTCTCCATTGTTTATTCATTATGCTTGAGAAATATTTATGAGTTCGTGAAAGTTAGATTAGATTACATTAGATTAGGCCTGATTTTACTCGGGCCATCAGGCCCGCTCTTCTACCTGACCACGCAAATTTCCCTATGCTCCTTTCACCTTCTAGCGGAGAAAGAAGGAATTATGTTGGGCGATCAAACAGGCAGTTTGAATTTAGCTCTGAGGCTTCTTTTAGGACTGAGGATCTTTTACATGCAGTAAATCTACTACATGGGACAGACAACTTTGCTTCCCTTCCGAAGAAAGGCGTACGAAGGATTTTTTCACCCTTAAAAATCCACGGCTTCTATCAGATTTGAACCCGCAAACTTGGGTACAACAGTCCGGTACGCTAACCATTATACCACCGAATCCGAATGAGTTATTCTAAAATAAATCAAATTTGAGACAAAAATTGCCGGTTTCAAGCACATTTTTTTAAGTTAATGACTATAAATTTCAAATGAGAATGGGCGATTTTCTGGCTGAAGACTCTTAGTGAGATCGACACCAATTCTCGAAAAGTATATCATTATATTTAAAAAAAATTAAATGTGAACGATTCGGCAACAGTGGCTAGTCTCTTTAACCAATACTTTTCAAGAATTGCTGCCGATCTGACTAAAAGTCATCAGCCACAAAATTCAATATCAGACATTTCCCAAAAAATTTTAGACACGATGTTCGTTTCCGAAAATTTTTCCTACGAAATTCTCAAAATAATCGGTAAACTAAAAAATAAATGTTCTTCCGGTTTAGATGAATTCCCGGATTCTTTGTTAAAGACCTGTGCGTATGCCATTAATTAACATATTTAATGCATCCTTATCCACCGAAACGTTGCAAGATATTTTCAAAACAGCTAAAATTCAGCCGCTCTTCAAAACAGGCAACAAAAATGAAATTCAAAATTATCGGTCCATTTCACTTCTTTCAGTTCTCTTTGCGGATGATACGAACATTCTTTGCAATAAAGAAACCGTAAATAGTACAATATCAGGTGTTTCAAATTGGTTCCGAAATAACAAATTAATAGTAAACGAAAAGAAAACGGTTTTAATGCAGTTTTCCATTTCAAATAAACCATTCTGTGCTCCACTGAAAATGAACGGTGTACCATTGACTGATGTTAAGGCAACAAAAGTTTTAGGCCTCTCTATTCAGTCAAACCTTAAATGGAACGTCCATTTAAATGAATTGAACACAAAATTAAGTTCATTATGCTACGCGTTCAGAATTCTTTCAAATTCAGTCAGACTGCATACTGCTCGTTGTGTATATTTCGCCAATGTTCTTTCCAGCCTGAGATATGGCATAATATTCTGGGGAAATACATCTTATAGCTCCCAGACTTTTAGATTACAAAAAAGAATTGTACGAATAATGACCAAATCCCACCCACGTGATTCTTGTTAGCGTCTCTTCATTAATCTAGGAATTTTACCATTACCTTGTCTGTTGATTTACGAATCAGTGGTTTTGGTCAAAAATGACTTAAGAGCGGAAAAATATTTTCAGAAAATGCCGATGTCTATTACTATAACACTTGACGTAGTAATCATATTCATCAGGTGATAGTATCAACAGCTCATTACAAAAAATTCACATACAATACATGTACATCATTTTATAACACTTTGCCAGAGGGCATTAAACGATTGAATTCGATAGAAAAGTTTAAATCCCAAGTGAAATCGTTTCTGTTGCATAACTGTTTCTATACAATTAGAGACACATCACACAATCACACAATTAGCATCACAAGGAAAGCAAAATTAATTTTAACAGTGATATTTAATGTATTATTAACCATTTGGACTGTATAATTCTAAACAATATGTAACAAGTATTGTATTATAGCTTCTGGGTCAATGACCCCCATTTCGATCAGGTTTTTCGTCCAGTTTCCCTGATCCATTGAGCAAATGCTGAGATGGCCCCTTGTTTTGCTTCTGGACATAAATGTAACTTCATTATCTGTGCACGACTTCTAGAATTCAGTGGGAAATATAGTTATTCAAATTATCGTTTCTATGTTGTCGCGGCAGGAAGTATAATTCCTTGAAGGACATAATGGATAAGAACCCAAAATTTATTGCTGATTTTTCCTTCAAAATAGATTTTATTACATCGGAGAGGCTTTTTTTAATTAATTAAAAATTCAAGTAGTGTATGACAGTGTAGGGATCTCATAATTTTGAAAACGTGCACAGAATTCATTTCTTTCCACAGCACGTCATTTACAGTTTTAACTGTTTTTGACGAAAAAAATAATAAATAGATTTGAAATGAGAATGGGGGAAAGACTATACCTGAGCTTAAACCGGTACCATGAAACGAAAAAAATTAATAACTCTAATAAAATTTGGAAAATGTGCGAAATAGGTTTGGTACCTGTTTAATAAGTTTACGAAGGCATATTCAGAAGACTGAAATTATCTTGCATATATTCTGAACACTATTAACAAATTCATGATTGTGGGGTCCAAAAAGACCCCAGATTTGGTACGAGTATTAAACAGTGCAATTAGAACTATCCTTACAAAAAGATGGGAAAAATGGAACCGTTTTTGAGAAATTGACGTTTGTACGTTTCTGAAAATGGAGAATTTTGAGCTCATTTTTACAGAACAGTTTTGAGTTTTCGAGAAACATTATAAGACTAATGTAAATATTAACGAGAGACAAGTTAAAAAATTACTAGTAAAAAAAATAATAGGGCAAAATGGCATTTATGTCACCTTGTAAACATTACCACCACCACCACCACCACCTGTAAATATTAACGACGTGGGAGGTTATTCAAAAACATTGAATTGTTCTATTTATTGCAAAAACAAAATAATAGAGCAAAATGGGGTGTATTTCATTCGCACTATTCCTACCAAAAGTTCAAAGAAAAAATTTGGAGCCGTTTTTGAGAAAATCATGTTTTTGTTAATTTTTTAATTGCACATATTGCAAGTAATATTGCGCGAAAAGTACTAAAATGTTGAAAAAATGAAGAGGACCTTAATGAAAGAAGTAAGTATGGAGAAGAAATTTGACTGAGAGGAAATATCTCTATCTTCAATTTTGTAGTTGTAGGAAGATGCCGAAATAATTCAAACTTTGAAACTTTTTGCAAATTCTTAATTAACAGTGTAAACGCTACCTTTTTAAGAGTATTTTACTCTATTCTTACAAGAAAATCATTTCGAGAAAATTGAGTCGGTTTGAGAAAATTTTGATAATGTCCCGGTGGTTCATGTAAAGTACACCGAAATTTTAAAGGATGTTCTTCAAAATCTCAAAGCTTCAACTAGAGCCAGATGGACATGGGTTTCTTCAATGTGGAAAACATTCAACGCATGATTTAGGTGCTAGTAGTGTTCACAGGTGGACGGAAGGACGGACGGACGGACGGACGGACAGACAGACACAGACGTTCGGACATTTTGAAAGAAAAAGAAACAACACTTTTTCGGTATCAGGGGACCCCAAAAGTGTATTTCCGTTGAAATCTCAAATCCAATTTTCCACAGCATTGCATCGCTTTCTCTATACTACGTGTATTACTCCGTATATACGTACGTATACGAGAAAGTAATAATAAATGAACACAGCATTAGATGATGCCCAGTTCTTCAACAGAACTTTTGAGGATGATCAAAGTCTCAATTCGTCCGTGGCAGTGTCATTTCGAAATATGACAATTAATAATAAATAAATTTGATAGAGATGTTATGCCGAAAAAAATATCATGCTAGGTCATTGCTTCTAGTAAGAGAATTACCCCCAGAGGTGCATCAAACTGATTTATACAAAAAAGTTACGATTATTTTCGCTATCTCACTAATTACTCGATCATAGGAAATGGAAGGTTTTTTTATTAATTCAAGCTTCTTAATATCATTTATAATGATTCATTTTATATTGCCACCCATCAGAATATACTATTATTAATTAATTGCTAATAATATCGCCTTCATAAATATGCATGCCCATAAATAATAAAAAGGCAAAAATTAACATCTATATAATGATTTTTGTACAGTGTGTATTAAAATATTTTGTACAAACACAATAATACTACCAGCAGGTACAAAAATGCAATGCGCAGATGACGAAGAATGTATCTTCCTTTGTTCTTCTACTTTATTTTCAAATGAGGATGCCTTGAAGAACTACAGTTTGCTGATTTCTGCTTCATTATTAAGACCTGAAAATGATGGAAACATGTGCAGTAATGTTTACTTTAAGCAGATTTCATATTCTTGCAGTATAAGTAAACTATTGTACAAGATTTATTATTACAATTAAATGTAATAAAAACGCCACATTTTTATCACTTGCATATTTTCATTTAACACATACTTCCCAATTCTTTATTTGTTTATTTATATTTTAACTCTTAGATGGTATGGAAAACAATGCGAACAATTTTGGTACTCAAATATTTTTATTAAAACAACTTGGAGTAGTGATTCAAAGAGGAATAATGGAGCCAAGAATAACAGTGCCAATTCAAAACACTTCTAACAATTAGGGTTTGTATTGCAAATAGGAAAGTACCAAACAAGACCCAGTAAAATCCATTCATTCAATTGTTGGATGGTTTTAGAGTGCATGTAAAATGTCAGCAGCTAGTATACCCTCAGAAACCATCAACATTTGTATTGTAAGCAGTTCTAATTCTGTAACAGTCATTTTGGAATTAAATGTTTGTGGCGCTCTTGAAAAGTGAAGTATTCAATGATTACAATTATTATTACAAATATCTGTAGCCATTCGTTAGTAGTTTTTCTTATTTTACGTATTTAAAAAATATTCATTATTTTATAATGGTATATTACTATATTGTCAAAATAACTATTGGAATTTTCAATGCAGCACCAACTTTCTGGCATTATTCCTACCATTTACAACTTTCGATAATTCGGAGTTCAATGAAAATGAGACCTGTACAATTTTTGGAGCGGCATTTTATTCTATCCCTGGAAAAATTTAAAGAAAAAAACTTTTAAAAAATTTACAACTTCGTTTACATGACGCTTTTTTAAAGATTTAATTTTCTAAAACAGATATTATATAAAACAATAATCTCTATATTAAATATTGTACTTCTGCGGTGCAATATTTTCAAAAATTGCAAAAGTGGTAAATGGGATTAGCACTAATGTTTTTACAGACCTTTGAAACATATGAGAGAAAATTTAAAGAAACTAGCAAGGTCAAAACAGCTAGTACTTTCTCGCCTTTAGTAATGGTTATGTAATACTATTTTTACCACAATTTTTCTCCGAATTGACACATCTCAACCATCACTTTTTGTAAAACTCATTACAATCTTAGAACATTTGGTGCAACAACTAAATATTTTCAAGCAAATATCAACACAAATTTGACAATTATAACTGCTTTACAGACAGCTAAATCATGTCCCAACAATGAGACATAATTCACAGAAATTCAGCGGCCGAGTCGTGGCGCGGAATGCAATTCTGATATTCCCTGAAGGTTAACAATTTTAATTTCATCTATTTTCATATCATAATTCATCTACTGGTTTTAAATAATTTAGGATAAAATACTACATTCTTTTAACGAAATTGTACCAAGGAGGAGAAAAGGAGGTTTCTCTTCATGAGCGTTTTTGCACCTGCAAAGCCTACAAATTATGTGCCCATTTTAAGAAAATGAGTTACCTGAGAGTCCTGCAAAATATCATTCACTTCACTTCACACTTTTACAGACGCGAGGACAATATAAAATTTGCCTAGAAAAAAGTCAGAAGCAACGATGCCCAGAAAATATGAGTGCTAAACGCTGTTTTACCCATAGATATAGCACAGAACTAGAGTGGCAATGTGGCAAGTGGCAAGAGTCTACAAGAGGTAATCCTAATCACTCAACTATTTCACCAACTAAGTTCGCTCCAGTTATTTTCTACACCGCTTAGAAATGAGTAATATATCAGGTATTATACGCAATTGAAGTTGTGGAAGTGCAATGCTTACGAATAGGGAGAAACATTTCAAGTCTCATCAGCTAAAGGAAATCTTGAAATGTTTAAAATTAAACCCATAAATCAGATAGAAGTTCAATTTGTAACAATTATTACTCATAACTCTGAAAGCAGTATGAGAATACATCTCAACTGCCTTGCTCCTCTTCTCCACAACACCTCAGAACGGGACGATAGTAAGATGTCATCAATTTCTTGGCATAGTCATTCCCATTCTACATTATACGCGCAAGTTTTCTTGAGCCCTGAAATACCTACCCTTCATTCCTTTACCACTGATTAGTTGAATTATGAATAATTGATAGCAAGGAACGTTGTTGTCAAAATCTGATAACCAAACATATTCGCTCCCGTGTAATTTTATAAAGTATTTTGCATCGAAAATCGAGCTACAGATTGGATATAGTAGTCCATCCGTCAAAATCACTCGTTCTCGCATACGGCGAAACGAGGGCTCAAGGAAACGTGCGCGGACAAAACTACAGTGCGATTTTTCTAACCGTGCGTGGCAGATATCGGGCTGTTGACGGTTCATTCAATCGGGAGCTTATTTGACACTACAGTGACGCCACTGAAGTGACATTTAAGCTCTCGAGTGAATGAAACCGTCAACAGCTGATAGCTTTCAGACGCACGGTTAAAAAATTCGCACTATATGTATTTGAGGTCTCACCTCTGAGGATGTCCACCAGCTCGGCGGGGTTATGCGCGAGGAGCGGCGGCGGGGCGGGGGCGGCGGCGCCGGCGACGGCGGCGGCGACGGAGGGCCGCACGTTGGCCAGCACGAGGGGCGGCGCCGGGGCGGGGGCGGGGCTGGGGGCGGGGCTGGGGGCGGCGCGCAGCTCGGCCGCCAGCGCCGCCAGCCCGAGCGCGGCGGAGAAGTCAGCGCGCGCCGCGTGCGCCAGGTCGAGCACGGCCGCCGCGGGCCGCTCCCCCGCCGCCGCTGCCCGCGCCAGCGCATGCACAACCGCCGCGCGCACGTGGTCCACGCACGGAAAGCTCAGGCCGCCTGCCGGCGCCACCAGCACGTAGCTGCCCGCGCCCTCACACTGCGCAAGCACCACCTCCACTCGCACACACACATCCACAATCAAAGTTGTTTGAATGACAGTCCTTAAAACTGGTTGGGTGTCATATCAAGAGTAAACTTTGGTCTACGGCAAAAAAAAAGACCAACAAAAACAAAATATAAGTGCGTGATTGACACTACTTCAATATATTAACAACTCTCGGAGGTTACATTTCTAATATATTTAAAGTATAATAAAGTCATGATATACGTATAACAAAGGTCAAATATACGTCATTACATTTTGTACCTCCTTTCCGAAAAAAATTGCACGCTTGGATGCTCGCGTGGGGAGCGGCGTACCTGCAGGGTGCGCACGGTGATGCGCGGGCGCGCCGTGAAGTAGAGCAGCAGAGCGACGTCGACGGCGACGCCCGCTAGCAGCCCCTGCGCCACGCCCAGCGCCAGCGACGCCGCGAACGTCGCGCCCAGCGGCAGCAGGTCCCACCCTGCGCATGCGCACTCGCAATCCCTCGCATGCTCTCTCGTTCGCCCACACACGGTCGTTTCCCCGCACACCCTCACTCGCCCGACTTCGCTTCCACTCAATACTTCTATAATTTAAATTTACTTGCGCATAGTGATAAAGACTAGATAACACGAGACAACAATGTTGAAATATTTGAAGAATATTCAGAATTACTAAAACAAAACAAAAAGCAAGTATTTATTGCCATTAAAATCATTATGATTATATTTACTCGTACTTAGTTTCTAGGAAATATTTACTTAGTTTCTTCTTTCTGTAACTGAAGAAAAATAGCAATTTGTATCAGTTATAAATTTCGAAATAAGAAACTTCGTCTTTAGCGTATTTTAACAGGCACAAGAGAGTATAGAGTTAATATTACTTGGGAAGCTCCTCGCTGTTCTATAATGTTTAAAATATGTTAATCTGGTCCTGAGATGTAAAAATTTAAGATTCTGCATTTATTTATTTCAATTGAGTGATGTTTACGTTACGATATATATATATATATATATATATATATATATATATATATATATATATATATATATATATATATATCCTAACGTTTACACCCCAAATAATTGTTTAAATTTAAATGTTGAGTATTTCTTAAATAAAACTACGATTAATTTAGTTGTCAAGTAATTATTAGAAATTTTGTTTCCGTTCTTTGGAGTTTTTGTGAGGTCTCTGTTTAGCTGCGGCTCAGAGTTGATATCTTAAGACTGTTGTGTCTAACTTCCCCACGGGGTACATGTCAAATTCTTTTGCCTCCTCATGAAGAACGAACAAACTCTCAAGGAAAACTTCCCCCTGACCTTTTCCTCCGGACATCATTATTATTTAGTATTTAACATACATCGCATTCTTTTTTCTTCATTATTGCTTCAGAACAACATGTGTAAACGCTTGAACCTCTTCCCTATGGAAATATTTAGATGGGAACGGAATTTACATGCTTTGCAGTGTAGGGGAAGGTGATTCATAATCGTTGCAATTGTTGAGACACTCACCGGTGGATGGGAATAGATGGGAATTGATTCACGTGTTAAATCAAAAGTAAATTGTTTACCCAGGATATTTAAAAGGGATAGTAGAATTCACATTGTGAAAAGAATATAAATTATTGGATTTGATTGAACATATATCTTCAATGTTATACAGATTGATTTTTTCGTGTGTCCGGGCGCTGCAGCTTTGGTCATTAGTCCCGTTAGTGTAATGCATGTTTTTTCGCGGGAGTTGGCGGTGATCTTCCCTCGCTGGATGGCGAGATCCGGCGCCGACCTACCGTCGGCTAGTGGGGTTTTCCCCTATCCAGGACTCTCCCACCAGCGGGGCACCGCCCCAGTCGGGACAAGCTCTAAGCCCCCGACCGATCTCCCGGAATATGTGGTAGTGTAGTGCATGTTAGTGTGTGTGTGTAAGGGGAGATGATAGGACAAGGAAGAGGAAGGAAATATCGCGCGCGGTCCGTTTGTTAGGGTACTGCTCCGGCACTCGCCTGGTGTTGATCGGGGAAACCACGGAAAACTACGGATCAGAGCAGCCGACCGCTAGAATTCTCCTCCAGACAGCGACTGAATTCGACCTAGCTGAAAAGCTAGTGTCGAAAATCCTGCCGCCGTCAGGACTCGAACCTAGGACCTCCCGGTCAGAGGCGCTGCATTGGCATCAGTTGATGCACTAAGCTACCGCTCCCTATAGGAGATTGTAGATGTGACAATCTGTAGTTAGAGTGTAATTTTGCATGGTTTAGCTAACCGAGTTCATTTTCTTTCGCCAACATTCAGGGCCCACTTCTACCAACAGACTTACACTCGAGTTTTTCTTTGAAATTCATATAAGTAGGGAAATACTCACGTGATGTGCGCCACATTGGAGCAAGGCTTCGAAAGTCCGCCATGAAAATGACGGCCGAGACTACGACCGCTGCCAGAGCGGCCCGTGGGATGTAGACGAAATACTGCGTTAGGAACGCCAATGAAAGAGCCACCAGCCCCGCTACGAAATTAAGGAGACCAATTAATTAGCACATGTTACTAGGAAACATAAACGCGCTCAAAACAACTACGGTCAAGAAAAAACCGTAGAAGCATCAAAACAAGCGAAGAGAAATAGCTTTACCATAAACAAGATCGTGATTCTCTCCTGAAATTGTAGATATAATATGGTGTGTGTTCAATGTAACCTGGTTAGGTCTATTTATGCCTACATAATTTGATTTAAGCGCCCCGATCATTTCTTAGGGAAAATAATTTAGGAATAAGAAATAATTTTAAAGTAAATATATAAATAAAGACTAAAAACAAAGCTTTATTAGTCTTACTAAAAGTGTCGATTTCCTTTACATTTAGTATATTGGGAACATTCTCTGGTTCATGAGTAATTATTTTCTATAATGAAAACTTAACCACAAACCATCAAATATTATTCATTGTTTACTATCATCCGTTTCCAAACAACAAAAGTTATTTCACTGACGATTAAAGGCCATTTTTATTGAAACAGGCATTTTGTCAAAAAAAATCTCAAACCAAGAACAATGTTAGAATTGCATTTATTTCAGCATTTCTCTGAAAATACTACTGGTAGCACTACAAAAGTACATACATCTGTGTTATTGACGGTTTCGAAATATTATAATAATCTCTCATCTAAACTACTAACAATTTGGTCATCGCTTGAAAAAGTAACGAAACGGAGAGCAAAGAGATTAAAAATTTTTTTTGTAAAATTTCAAAAGTTTAAATGAAAATGTTTTTCTGTCATTTATTTAAGTGTGCTGTTAATTACTGAGATAAATAATTTAAGGAAAAAGTGCTTTCATTTATTCAGATGCTGGGATTTGAACTTGAGCAGTGTGGATGACTATCTTACGCGTTAGTTGTTGCGCTAATACGACAGCATGAAAACCACTATATTTCTCCTGCTGTAATAAATTAGTAATGTTGCAGCGAATCTCATCTATTATAACTCGCGATTGAGTGAAAATACAAACATTTCCAAAATATGTGAGAATAAATTAATTACACATCTAATGTTGAAAACATGACTTTTATTAATAAATTAATAGTGCTACAGAATGGAACAGACTTTCTCGTAGTAAAGTTTTCTAATTTCGATGGTGTGGGCTGCATTTAAGGTCTTCCCCATCCTCTTGCTAGCTGCAATCTATCGTCGGCCAATGTACATTTCTTTGACATTTTCTTAACTTTTCGATTTCCTAATAGTAGAACCAAAATGTTACTTCAGGAATATTAAAAAAATTTCGTCTTAAGTACAAATTTCCGTTGAAAAATTTGAAGCCTTGTTTGAGAAAGTGGCGATTAAGTATTAACTCTGTAAGTGCGAAATTTGAAGCTCCTTTTCACAGGAATCTATTTAGTTTTCAAAAAACTTTATTTAAAGTCATTTAAAGCACATCCACCCAAAAATGCAATAATGTATGCAAATCGATTGAAATGTGGATATTAAGGGCGTGAGAGATATTGAAAAATATTACATTTGTGTAATTTTTGAAAGAAACAAAAGAATACACCAAAATGAACTTTTGGGAAATTTTTGGTAACATGGGAAAATTTTGAAAAAAAAATTTGGAGCGATTTTTGAGAAAATGGCGTTTGAGCGTTTCTGAAAATGCCGAATTTTCAGCTCATTTTCACAGAAAATTTAAGTTTCGAGAAACGTTATATGATATTATTTAAAGCGTATGTACTCATAAATATAATAACGAAAAAATTGCCTCTAATGTAAATATTACCGACATGAGAGGCATGTCAAAAAATTACATTTTTGTATTTTTTGAAAATATAAAGGAGTAGATCACTATGACGTTTATGTGAACGTAGGGCACTTCCACTACCAAAAATTAAAAAAAACAAACATTTGGAGCAGTTTTTGAGAAAATCTTGTTTTTAATATTTTATAAAATTCCATATATTGCACGCATTATTGCACGAGAATGACTGAAATTGTCAAGAAAATTTATATGACCATAATGAAAGAACTATTTATGAACAACAAATTTCATTTGAAGGAGAAATCTTTGTCTTCACGTATATAGTTGTGGGAAGACGCCGAAAAAATTTAAAACTTTTGCAATTTTCGAAAATTCAGAGTAAACCGTAAAATTCTGACATATGCCACTTTTAAAAGGGTGTTTTACTCTATTCTTACAAGAAATTTAAAGAAAAAATTTGGAGAAGTGTTTTAGAAAATTTTGAAAATGTCCGGTGGGTTTCATGTAAAGTACCCCCAAAAATTAAGAAATGTTTCTCAAAGTCGCAGAGCTTTGACTCAGCAAAATCGACAGGGGTTTATTCAGTTTGATAAAAGTAGTATGAATAGTTCAGGCGCTAGAGTTGTTCATATACACCAGACAGACGGACTGACAGACGGACGGTCGGACAGACGGACGGTCTGTCAGACGGACGGTCTGACAGACGGACGGAGACGGCTCATCCTTTAGTGCCCAGACATTTAGATTGCAAAAGAAAATTATCCGAATAATGAAAAAATCCCATCCACGTGATCCGTGCTTTATCCTCTTTTCATTGAGCTTGCAATCTTACCATTGCCTTGCCTATTTATTTACGAGTCTGTAGTATTTGTCAAAACTGACTTACTTAAGGTTGGGAACTTATTTTCATGTAATACTGACATTTACAGTTACAACACTCGACGTAGAAATCATGTTCATCAAGTGTCGGTATCAACAGCTCACTACAGGAAATCCACATACAGTACATGTACGTTACTTTACAACGCATTGTCAGATGAAATTAAACAATTAAAATTGCTACACAAATTTAAGTTAAAAGTAAAATCTTTTCTGCTGCAAAACTGTTTCTATACATTTATACTGATCGTCAAAAAGAAAAATGTTTTACTTTAACGAAACAATGATATAGTACAATGAATTAATTTACATTTGCATTGTATAATTTAAAAAAAAAGACTCAGATGTCTGTAACAAGTAATGTACTTCAGCTTCCGGGTCAACGACTCCCATCTCGATTGGGTTCTTGTCCAGTTTCCCTGACCCATTGAGCAAATGCTGAGATGGCCCCTTGATTTGCTTCTGGACGTAAATGTAGCTTCACTATGCGCACGTTTTATTGAGCTTTCCTTTTGCTTGTAGTGGTAGTAGAGCTTAGGGTGAGTTTCTATTTGTTAGCAATAGAGAAAAACCAAATCCGTTCGTTTACCGTTACAAATAAGTTTTATATAATTCGGTAACGAAAATATGTAGTTTTTGAAATGTTAATCTCTCGCTTTTTTAAATTTATTATTATTATTATTATTATTATTATTATTATTATTATTATTATTATTATTATTATTATTATTATTATTATTAATAGTATTATTAATATGATTATTAATATTAATAATATTATTAATAATATTAATAATATTATAATTATTATTAATATTATTAATATTATTTTTTCATCTTTCAACTATTGATAGTTAAATTGTTGGGAAGGGACTCGGAAACTCAAGAAAGCGCGCGCAGATGATTTTCTCCCCCATACGTCACATACAGTTTTTTGACTTTTTTTGACTAAATAAATAAATAAATAAATAGTGCATGTGTCTAGCGGGTTTTGTATTATTCTGAGAAACTGGATCATACGAATCACATGTACTACGTGATTCACACAGGAGCACATTAATCACAAAAAAGTATTTAATAAAATAATACTTGCTGATGAAACGTTTCATCGATAATTTTACTTTTGCAAATGTTAATTAATTTGCATGTTTAAATACATTTATCTAATGTAATTATATGTTTATTAACAATGGTATCATAATATGAAGCATGTTTTTCATTTGATCATTCAACTTCACTCATCATTACTTTAATTTTCTCTGCTTATCAGTTGTTTTTTTAATCTCAGACCTCCGATGAAGACATAAATCAAATAACATCTTAGATTTATCAGTGTTTTACATTTGTAATAAGTACTATGTATATACTACGTAAACGAGGAAGTAAAAATGTAGCTTCAAAGTTGAAAGTGTTAAGACAGGTTCAAAAAGAAATACACTCAGGATAACTAATCCTAAAACAATGGGACACAAGGTACAAAAAATTCTCATTTTTAATCCAAGGTATCTGATTCTTGGGTGCGTTCTCACCGTTTCCGAGTTACGGTCAATCAATGCACTAGAAAGATGCGATGTATAGTATGATGTGGATTGAAAGCACATCTACTGACTTTCTTGAACTTTTCAGCAGAATTCTACATTTTTCGTCTGAATTCTCTTTGGTAAAAATCGAGGGGGTGTATTTCTTATCCCGCAATATACAATTCCCGAAGTTTTGTGCCAATAGAGCCTTGAAAAAATACCTTATCTTCATCTACCTTTAGCAGATAAATTTAATACATTATTATTATTATTATTATTATTATTATTATTATTATTATTATTATTATTATTATCATTATTATTATTATCATTATTATTATTATTATTATTATTAACGAACAAGTGTGCATAGATGAATTTATAATTAGACAATGAAGGTAGCTCCTGGTGATGGCTGGCGCAAGTTGTATTAAATACTAAGAATTTTTCATCCTCCCTGTCGCTTACGCAGTAGAGAGAAGGTAATGTAATGCTGCGGTAAAAAACAGCGATTATCTGTAGAAAGCTCCTATTGTCGGGACCTGGTAATGAGAATGTGAATAAATCCAGTTGCTAAACTAAAAAAAATCCTCTTACACGTGATGCAGCAACACCATCTAGACATACAAGGCCTGAGCAGTCATTCAGGCAAACAAAAGGTGCATAGACATTCTAATTATCACTTACAACGCACAATATATGAAATTCTGTCTGTTATAATCCCAATATACATTTTTTCAAAATATTTTGCAAGACATATTATCGATCATGAGTCACTAATTTATCACTATCTCTTAATTTATGAAAGTATTTCTTTCCTGTATACTTTAAAAAATTGTTTTCAATATGTTCCATTTGAGGTTATCAACCAAATTAAGAACACAATCTCCTAATTGCGCTAGGATGAGATAATTATATGGCCCCTAAATGTTTGAAATATGTATAAGAATATGGCTATATGGTAAATAGCGTACAAGACAAAATGAAAAACCATGAACTGAACTGATATGAACTTCTTTTCTTGGTACGAAGTTTTATTTGTTTCAAGCGTAAAAGCAACACGTTCGTCAAATTGTAAATTTCTGATTCCGATATCAAGAGAGATGCCTAAATTAATGCAAAACCATCATGAGGGTTGTTACTACTGCTTGTATTAAAACATAACTTTAACCTAACCTTTTCTAAAACATTACTAATTGTATTTGTATTATACACACTATCCAATATTGTAGTGCCTCCAAGTTTTAATACTTTTCTTACAATAATAAACATTTAGTTTCAATTCCTTATCCACCACAACTGAATCGATAATTTTAGGGGCAGAATTACAATCAATATGTTGAAAAACAATACTGTCTTCCTTGTCCGACCAATAATCGTCCAAAATAATCAACTCCAGTTTGCTTCTTAGTTCATCAAAAGTACTGAAAGATATTTCATTTAATCTTGCAATGTTTTCTTTTGCACTTTCTTCAATAGCAGCTAGTTGATACTCATATTTTAAGCGCATTTTCTTTTCTTGAGGACTTTCTCAGTTGGAAGTGCTTGGGCGATTGAAGTAAGCAGGACAATTAGGCAACGAGAAGACATATAGTTACACGAGACTGTCGTGTATATTTTAAAGGAAGACTGATTTTTAGTCCATTATCACAGTAGAACACTGAATTCTTCTCAATTTCTTACGTTCACAAATGCAATTCACAAAGCTGAAAGTGAACACTGAATTTAACAACTTACACATTCCACTTTTTAGCATAATTCCCTTACCTGAGGACCCCTGATTCATCATTCCCCTTATTCACCATAATTCATTCACCTCTTTCAACAACAGACCACATCTACATAACCACAACTCGAAAGCCACATGTGCTACTCAACGTCCACAACTGGATCGCGTAAACTCGAACAAGTCGGCCTTCTCTAGCCGCTATATTGGCTTTGAAAAATTCCAGTGCGTAAGTCTTGCATGTCTAGGTGGTGTTGGATGGTCCGCGTTTTGTGAGTCCTTGATACCGAAAAATCGATTGACAGCAAAACGTGTATGCGTCCGTCTGTGTTGGTCTCTCTGTGAACAACGGTTAAACCGTTCAACCGGCCCTTGAATTTGAAACCGATCTTTTAATTTTGGAGGTACTTTTCATAAAGCTTCTGAGACATTTTCCAAATAAAAAAAAATAAAATAAAAAAATTAAAAAAAAAACAAATTTTTATTAAATTTTGTTAAGGATTGCGTAATAGTCATTTTTTGTGTACCATCATTATAAACGACCATTTTCGATACCCCGAATCGTGCATAATCCAGTATTTTATCGCACGCTACATGGCGTCATCGCCATTATTAAATGCGACATGACGTCATCACACATTCAGCCAATAGTAGCGAGAGAATCGTGGGGAGGTAGAAGAAAACCGAACAGCCGACCACCGTTTTCTCGCACGGATGTCAACAATGCCATCTTGAATTTGATTTCCATAGGACGTTGGATGTCAAGCACCCGAGACGTCAGAAGAAAGTTGTTTCGCGAAATTAAGATTGATTCTCTTGTAAATTTATAATGCTGTTATACAAAAAAATAGCGTATGCAACTCGTTTATAATGTTGCTTTATTGCATTCGTTCAAATTTGAAAACTCGCTCCTAATGTCGCTCGTTTTCAAAACATGTACTCATGCAATAAAGCTTAACATTATAAACTAATTGCATAAACTACTATTAACAGAAATGTGGAGGTCTTACGTTCGCTGAAAACCCTAATTTTTCGAAAGTTGCAAGAGTTGAAACTTTTTTCGGTGTCTTCCTATAGCTAAAATTTTAAAGACATATTTTTTTTAAAAATATGACTAGTTTAGCGTAATACAATTTTAATTTACCGTGGTCCGGTTGCTAACCTTCACGAAATATTAGATTGGAATGCAAAATGACATTCCGCACGGCAAGTCTGCAGTTCGATTTTCTCATAATTCCGTCTCATTGTTTTCATTATGTAGCTCTATTAAACGCATTTTTAATTGTCGAATATGTGTAGATATTTGCTTGAAAATAATTAGTTTTCGCACCTTATGTTCTACGATTTGTAATGAGTTTTACAAACAATGATGACGGAGATTTGTTAATTTGGACGAAACTGCTGTATACTAATTATGCAAC
Organism: Teleogryllus occipitalis; assembly: GCA_011170035.1. Lineage (NCBI taxonomy): Eukaryota > Metazoa > Arthropoda > Insecta > Orthoptera > Gryllidae > Teleogryllus > Teleogryllus occipitalis. The sequence continues at coordinate 108,166 of BLKR01000160.1, forward strand.
TGTTACTAAGGGCAAGAAAGTATGCGCTTACACAGTGGAGAGAAAGTTGTGTAATGCTATGCCAAAAACGGCGAATTTTCGGCAGAAAATGTTAGAAAACGTTACAGGGCCCTGGTAATGAAAACTCGGATAAATCCAGTTGCTAAATTTGGGAGATAAAAAATCTCCTAACACGTTGTGTAGCCAGAGTCCACATTTTGTGGGTCCTTGATGCCGAAAAATCGGATGACGGTAAAACGGTCTGTGTATCCGTCCATTCTGTGAACAATGCTAGCAGCTAAACAGTTCAGCCGATTTTCTTCAAAATTGATATTCCTCAATCGATCTGGCTGATGCCGCGGCCCCTTAAATTTGATATCCACATTTTAATATTGGGGGGTACTTTACATGAAGCTCTTTGAACATTTTAAAATTTTGAAAAAAAAGACTGAATCGTTTTTGACTAAATTTTGTTCTTGGTTAGTGTGAAGGACGTTTAAAAGAATGGTGCAGGTTTCATTTTCGTTGAAAACTGATTTTTCGAAAATTGCAAAATTTTTTTCAACGTTCACCTGCGCAAGTACCTCTACTTTGAATACTAATATTCCTGACATGGATATAAAAAAGGTTAATTTGCCGTTTTAATTATATACATACATATATATTCATCATCAACTGAAAGGATTAGACTTCTTCAGTTTGTTCCGGCTCCTGAAAACTTCTCACTCCATCTTCTCAGTGGTTTTCCCACATTTTTTCTCCCTTTGAGCAACTTCAAGGTGGTTCACTGGTTCAAGGCAACTTCGACTATTCTTTCTTCGGACATTCTTAATACATGATATTTCCATTTTTCTCTACATTCTTTGATAAAATTACTCACACTTAAAATTTTTAGTTCGTTTCTAATTTCTTCAATTTTCTTGTAATAAAGAAGTGTATAGCCTGAGCCTGCTGTGGTTCGAAGAAACGTCATTTCAGTTTATGACAGCGATTGCTTTCGACCTAACTGAAAAGCTAGGGTCGAAAATCCTGCCACACTCAGGACTCGAACCTAGGACCTCCCAGTCATAGGCACTGCAGTGACATCAGTTAATGCACTGAGCTACCGCTCCCGGTAGCAAGATTTTAATAAGTTTATTCCTCTATAATTGCTACATAATGTTCTGTCTCCCTTTTTATATATTGTATATATATATATATATATATATATATATATATATATATATATATATGCGCTTTATTCCATTCATCTGGCACATATCCTTCATGCCAACATGTATTTATGAACGCTATTAATCTTAGTTTAAACTGTAAGGGTGAATACTTCATTAATTCTGCATTCAGGTCATCTGTACCTGCAGATTTTTTTTATTTTTACGACCTTTTAGTACTTCTTCAAGTTCTTACTTATCAATGTTGTCTACATTGTCAATGGATTCCACATTTTCACATATGTGTACACAAATATGAAAACATTTAAATTTAAGTACATAAATTCTCTACTTTTGTTCATCAGCGTTCCAGTAAATAATAAATGAGATTATTCATTTCTATAACTAAATAAGACATTGAAAAGAGGAAGCAAAAGAAAATGCGAACGGGTGGACGAGTACATAAATCTGACACAATTTATAAACCTCAATCTGAAATTGGATAACACTAGAAAACGAGGAATGTACGGAGCCCGACCGTTCCAAGCCGTGACCTTCCCAGCAGCTACTGCAGGGCCGAGAACCAGGTTTACGCACGAGGCCAACACAGTCGTACCAACAAGGAAAGAGTTGATTGATCAAGGACTTCCGTACAATGACTGATCTCTGAAATCGTAACAAACATTTGACTCCTCATACCTCTAGCATATTTTTTGATGTCTCTATACTCAAGAATCGAAATTTTCTTCAGAATCCATTATGAAAGTTAAAGATGAACCTTATAAGAACTCTTCTTATTTTTTACATTATTTACGAAATAAAAAACGTATGGAAAGTGCTTTTTGAGATTACGAGTGACGAGGTCCGTGAGAATAGTACGTCTCTTCCTGCACGGCCAAAGAATCCATGTTACTCAAAACGGTACACTCATACAAAATGTTTGAGCTACGTTTTTAATTTCTCGTCTACGTACATACAAAGTAACATACGTAGTATAGAGAAAGTTATGCCCCAAGCATTCGATAGAGTCTGACACAATGCATTAAATTATAAAATCCGAAAAGCTGGGACTCCTCACTACATAGCTGAAATAATAAAAAAAACTTCCTAAATGACTGATCATTTTCAGTTACAGTAAATAATCATCAATCCAACCCCAAAATAATAAAGACTTATTTACCCCAAGGATGCCCCCTTTCTCCCACTCTCTTCAATCTATATGTAGCCGACATCTCGAGACAAAATGGACTTCATATTGCACAGTTTGCTGACGATACAGCCATATTCTCATCCGGAACTACATTAACAGACATAAAAATCAAAGTTCAACTGTACCTACACGAAATCGAAAGATGGGCTTGCAAATATAAAATTCTTCTGAATCCATCTAAAACTGCAGCAAAAATGTTTACTCTCAGACCGTTCACGCCTCTCCTCCTTAATGTTAAATAATGCCCAAATAAGCTGGTACCCTTCAATAAACCAATAAGATATCTTGGATTAAACACTGACCCACGCCTTAACTGGAAACAACATATTGACATCAAAATTAACCAAGCCAAAATAAATTACATCAACTTAAACCTCTTATAAACAGAAATAGCCATCTCCCATACAATACTGCTCTGATATTATTCAAAACAATAATAAGACCCCTATTGTTGTACGCCTGTCCATTATGGTTAAATGCATCTAACACAAACATTCATAAAATGAAAATCATCCAAATTAATATCTAAGGACAATAACAAATGCACCATGGTATGTTACAATCAACTACATAAAGAATTTAATGTAGAGCAATTATCTCATTATATCACATACCTCTCCTCAAACTTTTATACAAACCTCATGCAAATACCATCTCTATCCGAATTCACGCTGTGCAGAAACCCAATCCACAACACAAGAATAAAAAAAAACTCGTTCCATGTTTTTCATGTTTTTCTAAAATTGTTCTCCGAAATGGAATAAACAGAGGTGCCTAAATAGGTTTCCTGAGCCGCTGTATTAGATGTAAGAAATTAGTTATGTTAGTTTTTAAGCCACCAATAGATGTGACAAATATGTTATTATAACTGAACCATGTAAACCTCTTAAAATGTAATATATTTTTTAAAAAAAGAAGAGAAGGTCATGTAATGCGGCAAAAAACGGGGATTTTTCTTATTCATTTCACCCGTATCTCACATTCTGCTTCTCCTCAAAAAACTACCATGTTATCCTACAATTTTATTAAAAATGTTGGTTTTAGCTGGTGCATAACGTATGATTTTTTCTCAAATTACAAAAAAATATTTTAATTCTCACGTAACACGATCCTTCGTGAACAATATCTTGGGTCAGCTTATACAAATATAAGCTGATCCCGTATGCATCGGCCAAATAATCGGGGTTAAGTAATTATACATTTCAATTTTACAATAGTAAAAATAATTTTAATTTATATAAGTCTTTGATGCTTTTGTAAATACAGACGGAAATTCGTTGCTTACTGTGGGTGACGGTTTACCAAGATACTCATCTTCTTGCGCCAATTTCCTGTAATTACTTTAGGAGCGGCAGATCGCGGCATATCGGCGTCTCGTCTAACCCACAATATGCGCGAGCACGCTACAAAAAGCCGTTTTTTGAAAGCCTTTCCCGGAAGAAGTATTCTTACTCGATTCGTACGAATAAATTTCTCTCTTTATCCACTTTGTAACAATAAACAAAAGTTACTATTCCTTTAAAAAAGCAAGGACAATACAGAAGTTCAGCAATAAAAAGCTCAGCAACAAAATGCTTCTATAATCTCTTTGTGTCAATTCATGTATTCGAACTCCTTGGTAACCGTAGATTCATAAGCTCAGATGAAGAATTACTACTAAAATCATTAATTAAAGGTTTATTGCCTTGAAGAAAATCCCATGTTTACACTAGAAGCTCTTCAGCAAAATTTCAAATCAACTACAAATTATAATTTCCACGGAATACTTACGGAAATATTTACATAACTTAGTTTCATTCGTATATTTGATTAGCATATTTATATAAAATGTGTTTCTACTTTATATTTGAATATTATATTCACCATTAATTTAGATTTCCATAATCTGAATGCAATATGAGTGTTTGTTTCACGGAATAGGAGATAATCCCAGTTTGATCTTGTTTGGTTTGAAATCTAATGTATTGGGTCGCGATTTGAATGTTCTCGAAGTGATCGAGTGTGTTCTCATTTGAACGCGTTTTGATCCAATACGAAGTGCCTGTTCCCATATTGGATGAGTTTGTTCTCAATTTGAAATTGAAAAGTCTGGGGATGGGCAAAATACTTCAAATTTACTATCTAAATACTTGGCCAAAATACTTCGTAAATAAGTAAGTACCTATTTAAATACATCCTCAAAATACTTTAGGCTTTGAGATGCTAAATACATATGTATTTAAAGTTCTTGAAATATTCAAAATACAGTAAATACAATTATATCTCTTTTTCGTTTAGTTAACTAAATATGCTCATTAATTCCATGAAAAATCGTCGATTATCGCTATATTAATAGCACGCGTGCAATTAAAATTCCACCGTGCTATTAAAAATTCACGCCTACCAATTAGAATTCAGAAAAGGAGCAAAATCGTGTAATTAAGAAGCTATAAAACAGACGTAGCCAAGGTATTTGCAGTCGGTCATGATACATGAACAAAAAAGTACATCACATATTACGTAACTACATATAAACAACGAATGAACAGAACTAAATTGGGGAAGTAAACGTTATCTTACGAAGAACATAAAATATTTAACGTGAATATATTAAACGTTTCACTTGTAAAACATTTGGTCTTAGGATTACTATTGGAAAAAATGGTCACGTTAATTGTGTTTACCAGTTAGAAAAAGTATGCTATAGCAAAACTGTGTTAGAAGTGACTAGTTCCCCCCCTCCCAATATTTATACATGTTGTATTCTCTTTCATACCCGTCTTTTCTTTTCTTGGGAAGTAATGTTTTCATCATGGTGGAAATAATGTTATTTCCACCATGGTTTTCATGACTGTCAGCTTCTAATATTTTATCCGCATATGTTCAGTATCTTCCATTTGCAAATATTTCGTGGAAACCAAAATAATACAAGGCTCACTAAAATAGATATTTTTCAGAAGCAACACTACGTCATGAAATGTGTACCGCGGGTGGAAAAGATGTGCTTGAATTTCTTAAAATTTGAATTATTCATAAATGGAAACGAAAAAATATTTTATGGTTTACTAGTTCATTGCTTTACGGACTTCAAACAAAACATGTAATGGTATTGTTAATACCCTTGCGCGCCTTTCTTATTCTTTATGCCCTCGGGCCTTTTGAACATTTTATGACCCGCTCTAATACCAACACAACACACAACATATTTATGAATTACGTATCACCTTTTTTTAGGGACCGTTATGCTTCTTGAGTAGCAGTACAACTACTACGTAGTAATAATGAGATATATAAGGCACATCGGCTAACATCCTCGAAATATTTTTTGATGTCACAAAACATTCTAAATAACTTTTGACAATAACGGCAAATAAGCTAAACGTTCCGTTTCATCAGCGCAATTCACACTTATTTTCCATTGAACTCTCAAACAGACATAATCATTTTCATATTATTCTTGGGATTTTACTGGAAACGACTGTCCATAGCTTTGTTAGCTTTTGCAAGAATTTTCGCAGGAACTTAACAATATTCTTCATTTTGTAAGAATAAATCATTCCTACAACGTTTATGCAATAGTAATAAGAAACACTGTCCTGTTTATCTGACGTCATATTGACAAATGACGATTACAATGCGTCTTTTCACATTAGACGCCCGAACAATTATAAAATGTTTCGAATTATCGTTTAGTTCAGCAATGAACTAGTAAACCATAAAGTTCTGTACGCACCACGGGCGTTACCAGATGTATTTGCCCCTCAGGCGACTTCAACCCCCGGGCGAGAGACCTTCCGGTTCAGAAGTCGTTCTCAGGGCAAAAACTTCTATTTAACGCCCTAGATACATAAATAACTAGAACGTAACATGTGTATAAAGAGGTATAATTGCACACATCGTATATAAGAAAACTCGCTTCTATCGTCACTCGTTTTCTTGAACATACAATTATCCCCCTCTTTATAAACTCGTTTCGTTAATTACTATTTTATTGCTACACTACATTGTAATTGTCAATTGCAATAAATTATTAATTGGCAGTTATACAAATTTCTGAAAAATAACTAAGTATAATATATTAAACAATTTCAAATATAAAACGATATGAAAAACATCTGTGGATTATTATTATTATTATTATTATTATTATTATTAATAATAATAATATTAATAATAATTAATAATATTAATAATAATAATAATAATATTATAATTAATAATAATAATAATAATAATAATAATAATAATAATAATAATAATAATAATAATAATAATAATAATAATAATAATCGTAATTAAGTAATTAATATACGAGCTAGAATGATAAGAAGCACATTTCAAATTACTTTCAGATTTTAATCGAGATGCACTGCTCTCAATGATTGTACGGTGTATTTCAAATACGAGTATTTAAATACTGCCCAATCCTGGAAAGACGTATTGCAAAAATTATGTTATATTTACAGTCAGATGATTTTTCTTAATGAGATTAAACAAAAAAATCAACAAAAGTAAACAAAATATTTCAGGCATATCTGGGTTAATTGTTACACGAATTTTGAAATGAAAGCAAAAATAAGCTACTTTAATAAAAATAAAATTCGTGTATTTTGAGTATTTCTTATATTTAAACACGCCTATTTTATGTATTTAAATATATCTCCAAAATACAAGTCCAAAAAGTCAAAAACACAGTTTTTTCAATACAAAATGTATTAAAAATATTTTAAATAATTTCCTATAATTCACTATTTAAATACTACCCTAACTTGAAAAAGTTTTAGAGATACCTTGAGTACCTCTAGTGCCATACTATAGACTACTAAACGCAAGAGCAAGACAATAATGCTCAATTTTTTAAAGACATCTTCAGATGAGATGAAGAAACTGAGAAACGTTAAGGAGAAAGATGAGGAAGAAGAGAGAAGTAGAATTTGGGTTGACATCTATTCCAATTTAGAACAATGGATGAAAGCTTGAAAAAGCTAACAGATAAAAATGTGTCACTATGACAAGATGAATTTTATTTTAAAAAAACGTTTCCTCAACAATCTAATGACACTTGACTCTCGGTCGAATGAGAGGTCAATGGTGATAAGACATCGAACAGCAGGAGGAGAAAGAGGGAAAACCCGGAGTTGGAAAAATGATATTTGATTTACGTTGCTGGAAGCATAGTTTGAGCGGTAGAATCGAACGGGAGGAGTTCGTGGAATGCAGGATTGATGCAGATACGTAATATCAGGAATGGAAGAAAAGTGTGTGAAAAGTCTGGAATAATAAAATCATGGATTCGATCAAGATCGATTTTCATTTTCGTCTTTCACGTCATATAACCACGCGTTTCGAGGGGAGCGAGGTTGGGCCAGTGACAGGAAACAAAGGGTTAGAGTGGGAATGGAAATGAACGAGGAACAGAGGCATTGGCGTAGGGGAGACAACGGCTTGAGTTAAGGGCGGGGTGGGGGGGGGTGGAGCGTAGGCAATGGATGAAGTGATGGCGGGATCGGAGGTATTGTCAGCGGCGATATAAGCGGGGTCAGAGATGGAGTCCTAGAAGGCTGACAGATGTGGGTATTAGGTCAAATTCCGGGAGGAAGAAGGCATCAGAAAAGACATTGAAAAGAGGAGCAGAGATCGTATTAGAGGCGGCATTAGGGGCGGGTGCGATGCGGGGTCACAGACGGAATTCAGGGCGGGATCCAATCCGCGATCAGAAGCGGGTTAGGAGGCGAAATTGGAAGCGGGTTTGATTGATGAACACCGAACAGAAAAGTGTTGACTCAAAAAATTTTTGAGAACAGCTCTTTAAAAGGTTTAAAACTAGATTATCAAAACTAGTTTATGAAGTACGAACATCACCAATAATTAACTAAAATAGGCCTAAAATTACTATATTCTAGGAAGAAAGTGCTTAATATTTCACTTCCAATAATGCAAATCATTTTTTTAAGTTACGACCCCGTTTTTCTACTGGGGTGCGAGAGCACGTTATTTGTTAGATTTTTAGTCCCTTTAGTGTAGTGAATGTTTTATCCCTGGATGTGGCAGTGTTCCTCCCCCACTGGATGGTGAGAATCGGTGATGATCCATACGAGGCTAGCGGATGGATTTTCTGTTACAGGTATCTCCCCAGAAGGGAACCGGCCCAACCAGAACAAGCTCTAACCTCCTGACTGGCATCCCGACTGAGAATGACGAGGAATATCATGCGCGTTCGTTGGTCTGAATGTTAAAATACGAATCCGGCAATTGCCCGATATTGATAAGATACAAACACGTAACAATATAGATAAGAACATCCTCAGATAGAATTTTCCTCTTCACAGCGCCTGAAATCAACCTAGCTATCTAGCTCATGTCTTAAATCTTCTACCATAGACACTCGGACCTCCAGGTCCGAGTCGCTGCAGAGTCATCGGCAATGCTGGCTCTGAGCTAAACTCAGTCGGTCGAAAGCGAGGAGAGGACGCGAAGACACAGGTGGGAGGATAAATGGGATTGAAGGCGAGGTAACGAATGGAGTCAGAGCCGCGCAGAAAGGCGATGCGAGCGGAGAAGGCAACGCGCAGCGAGAGAGGGGTGCGGGGCGGACAGGTAGCGAGGGGGAAGGATCGGAATAGGGCCGCGGGGTAGCAAGAACGCGAAAATCTGTGGGCAGGGGAACCAAAGTGCCGCCTGCAGGGGGCGGGGGTAGGTGAGCAGGGAGCAAGGAAGTGCGTGGTTGGGGGCAAGGAGCGCGGAGATAGGCGCCGGGAGCGGGGAGCAGAAAACAGGGCGCCTGGAGCGCGACGCTGGGAACGGTGCCCAGGGAGTGGGGCGTCGGGAGCGAGGAGCAGAGTGGGGCGCAGGGAGCGGGGTGCAGGGAGCGGGGCGTTAGCCGTTGGGGGCCGGAAGCGGGGCGCCGGAAGCGGGGCGCCGGAAGCGGGGCGCCGAAGCGGGGCGCCGGGAGCGGGGCGCCGGGAGCGGGGCGCCGGGAGCGGGGCGCCGGAAGCGGGGCGCCGAAGCGGGGCGCCGGGAGCGGGGCGCCGGGAGCGGGGCGCCGGAAGCGGGGCGCCGGGAGCGGGGCGCCGGGAGCGGGGCGCCGGGAGCGGGGCACCGGGAGCGGGGCGCCGGGCGCTCACCTGTGTAGGCCGCGGCGAGCGGCGTGCGCACCCCGCTGGCCTGGCTGACGGCGCTGCAGGTGAAGGAGCCGGCCACAGGCGCCGACCGGAAGAAGGAGGCCATGAGGTTGCAGGCGCCCAGCGCCAGCATCTCCTGTGACGCGTCCACCACGCGCCCGCGCGCTGCGCATAGCCCAAGGCCACATTTGGAGTGCGCGTGAGCACACACGTTCTATAACTCCTATCCAGGCGACACAGTAGTGCTTCTATGTAGCCAGATAGGGTATTACTGATTGATTGGCTACCTTAGCAGATCTACCCAGTGTTGCCACGTCGAACAATAATAATGGAATCGTACTATTCTTTTCACATATTAACATAACAGTACCATTATACAAAATCTGTCCAGAAGGTTACGCGAATGTGTCGATATTGCAAATGGATTGTTGGTTTACGTGAAACAGCAGTTACTCTCCGAAGTAATATTATTGATGGTAATGCACTTATAAGAACGGCTTAACAAATCATGGAAACATAGGGTGTACTCATGCTTAGGAATAGCCTTCAGGTGGGTTGTAACATTATATTGAAAGTCCAAATTGTCCGAAAATCTCTGGCCCTTCAGAGCTGTTTTGAATTTGGGGAATAAGCAAAATTTCGAGGGAGACAACTGTGGGGAGTAGAGGGTGTGAATGAGAAATACAACTACTCTGTGGGCCGGGAACTACTCGTAAAAATGAAGGTGGGTCGTCTCACAACCAATTCCCACTTCCTCTGCTATCATTTGCACAGTCATACGACGATCATGCAAAATGGCGTTTGTGTATTTCTGAAAATGTGGACTTTTGAGCTGTTGTTATCGAAAGATCGAAGAAATCGCCTCTAATGTCAATATTACCAACGTGAGAGACAGGTAAAAAAATATTACATTTTTGTAATTTTTGAGAAAAAAAATAAATAGAGCAATATGGTGTTTACGTCATCAGATAGGGTGCATTTGGTACTAACTTTACTCAAAATTTAAAGAATAAATTTGGAGCCGGTTTTGAGAAAATTTTGTATTTTGTTAAAATTGCAAATATTTCACGCTCTATTGCACGAAAAATACTAAAATTTTCAAAACAATGTACATGACTTTTATGACAACTATTTATGGACAATAAATTTCGTTTACACGAAAAAACTCTATCTTCAATTTTATAGTTTTATATATATATATATATATATATATATATATATATATATATATATATATATATATATATATATATATATATATATATCAAATTTATAGCACGTCATACGCAGTTTTTAACTGTTTTTTGACGTAAAATAAATAAAAAAAATATAGTTGTAGGAAGACGCCGGAAATATTCAAACTTTTGCAATTTTCGAAAATTTAGAGTTAACCGTGAAAATCGGACATATGCCACCTTCATAATCGCAATTTACTCTATCCTTACAAGAAATGTAAAGAAAAAATTTTGAAAATGTCCGGGCGGGGATTCATATAAAGTACCTCCAAATATTAAAGAATATTTTTCAAATCTCAATGCTTCAACTAGAGCTAGATCGACAGGGCTTTCTTCAATTTGGAAAAGTTTGTGTACATGGTTTAGGTGCTAGCAGTGTTCACAGACAGACAGACGGACGGACGGACGGACGCTCTGAAGAAAGAAAGAAAGAAAGAAAGAAAGAAAGAAAGAAAGAAAAAAGATAGAAAAAAAGAAAGAAAGAAAGAAAGAAAGAAAGAAAGAAAAAAAGAAAGAAAGAAAGAAAGAAAAAAAACAACAACATTTTTTCGGTATCAGGGGACCTCAAAACGTGTATTTCTGTTGCAATCTCGAAATTGTTTTTCCCCAGCATTACGTAACTTTCTCTATTCTACGTATATATTACTCTAGAATATACCTACGTATACGAGAAAGTAATAAATAACGGACACTAATATTACTACTTAGACGGGGATATGTTTCTGGTACCTTTTATATTTTTTATTGCGCCTAAATTTTCATTTAATCTTTCCCCCCACAATTGCCCGAAAGCTGTACCAAAGCTGCCTCGTCATGATAAATTTGATTAGTGGGTCCAATAGACCGTCTCTACAGATTGTTGGTGATCAATTTACATAGATTAATTTTGTTTCTTGTTACGTGGGATTGGGAACTTTACTACTACTACCTAGGAATCATAATACTTCAAGTTAACAACATTTCCAACTGTATACTGCTGCAAACATACATAATATATACACATACATACACATCTAAACATAACATTCAATAAGTACAACAATTTCAAAACTACAAAAAACATTGTCATGAAATCCTTATTATTATTGTGTACTGTTTTATTTCCAAGTCCCTCCCCTTTTATGCATGGCTGTTGGCACATACTAGGCGGTCAAATCAATTCAAATTTGGCGCCGTACTTGGAATACAATCATGTATAGCAATTCTTTGGCGCTAATTAACAGCAAAGAATATACATTTCAAACATTTCACCTTCAACTCGAATTTTTAATTTTAATTTTTCTCTAAAAATTATTTATTCTTTAATTTTTTATTTCTTTAATCTCTTTTGGGTGTCGAGTACGAAAGGGAATTAATCTTCTGTATGAAACACTTTGGAAGGACTGAACTATTTTGAAATTTTGAACTGCTTTCCAAAACGACCATGAGAGCGTACTACAGACCAGACACCAAGAACGACCAGAATTATCATCACTGTACATTGTCGCAATTTGAGGAATCCTGCCTCTCTCCATATAAGACGCGATGGGATCGAATTCTTTGAAGATCTGGAAGCCGAGCAGTTTCGTGGCCATTCGCCACGCTAGCTTCGAAAAGCTAAGCAATACGCATTCCGGCTGCATTGAAATATATAATAGATTTTTCCATTGGTAGTGTGTCTAACTCACAGCATACAGACTCAGTGAAAAATGGCGAGGTGCGCTATCTCTGCGTATTAACATTTAACACACGAGTTACGAAAAACAGAAGCAAGTGATTGCCTTTTCGACCTGATAGGTAACACTGACAACTTCAATACTCAATAATTCTCACGACGAGGTAAACTAATAGTTCTTAAATACTTAGTTTTCAGAACTTTCACTTGTATCCACGGATTAAAAGTCCATACAAGACTTATTTTCAACACGAAACATTTGCAGAAGCTCTCCCCAAAAATTCGAGCTATGTTCGCAGCCTCAACAACGGCCATTATAATTCTTAAATCCTATTCCAGAAATTCAACGCTATAAAAATTCCCATTTTTCGTAACACTGAACATTGTCACATTACATAAAACATACGTGTTCCCGCGACTCCGTTCTAGGTTACCAGATTTAATTGCTGTCTTAACACTTTAAGTAAGTTTGCGTGTTTCCTGATATTATGCAAAGAAATTAATGTGAGCTTGGAGCGAATGTATAAACAACGTGAACAGCAAAAAGAGGATTTGGGGGAAGATAAATTTAATTTTTGAAGGTATTGTAAAATTAGGTGAGGATAATTGCCTTTCGATTATCATTAAAATCTTGGTTAGTTATTGGATTCTTAATAAATGAGTCTTCTAAGATTAGATTTATCAGTCTGAATATGCATAGTATGTGTCAAATTTAAGTGATGGGAAAGGAGTAAATGATTTAGTCAGTTTTTTGACAGTAGACTACATTGATCTACTGTTTGGGTGAATTTGTTCTAAGTAATGTTGATACTTTTCTAATTCATATTTATCTATACGATATTTAATTGTTCGTGATAATTTATTTATTTTACGTTTGATGTTTCGTCTACGTGTTTCTGGCCAAAATCTTTGTAAGTTATGCTTTGATTTGATTAAGTTAATTATATTTTGAGATAATTGTTGTCGACCTGAAATGTATGGTCTATGAAAGAAAGTTGGTTGTAGATAAGAAAGTCTTAATGTCTTAGTAAATATTTCTTTTTCATTATCAATTTTTTGAATAGTGTTTATATTTCTTGGGAATTTATAATTATCATTTATAAATTTTCTATAACTTTCCCAATCGATATGTATATTATTTGATGTTAAGTATGTAGTAATTGAGATTGAAAAGAAATGATCACCGGAAGATGGTCAGAATCTAATTCCGGGATAGTTGATTGAAAAACTGAAAAGTGGAAATGTTTTGATATGATAATGTCTAGAATGTCGGGAACAATATTATCATGGGAAGAATAGTATGTGGGTACGGAGGGAGCATGCATTTCAATGTTAATGTGTGTAATGTATTGGAGTAGACGAATACCTTGAGGGTTGGTACTGTTACATCCCCAGGAGGTATGTTTAGAATTGAAATCACCAGGTAATAAACAATTTGAGTTTTGAAAAATAAATTGTGTCCGGAAATATTTTATTAGGTGGTTTATATGCGGCATATATATTAAAATCTATGTTATTAATATTGGTAGTTAATGCTATACACTAAATTTAGCGAAATAGGGGAAAATGTTTGTTGATGAGGTATAATAGTTTTAACCAGTATAGCTACACCACCAGAAGCGTGTGCAGAAATACGGTAATTTCTGTAAATTTTGTATCCTTGTATGTATAGTTTTTCTCCTGGTATTAAATGTGTTTCACTAATGCAAGCTATGTCAATGTTATGATTTTTTTAAAAATACTGAAATATATTTTTCTGTCTTTTTAGGCAATTTGCATTCCAATTTAATGGAGTTATTGTATTTGTATTAATAGCCATGAAGTAAATTTGGAAGGCTGTTTGTAATTAAATTTGTAATTATTGGAATAAATGAAGAAATTATTTGTTGTACAATATTTGATATTAAGTTTGAAAAGTCGGGTGAGAACGATTTTTAGTAATGTAGGAATAAGTGAAATTGTTATTATTAGAATATTTTTGTGGGAAGTGTGTAGTATGGGCATTGGTATTAGTAGTAGTAAAGTTGTGTTGAGATGGATGAGAGGTAGTCGGCAATGAAGGGAAATTTTGAGCATTTAAATTAGGATTGGTAATACCAATGTTTTATTGAACTATTGAAGGGACGCTTTTTATTAGAAAGAAGTAAGGCTTTATACGTTTTGCAACCTTTATAATTTGCTGTGTGATTACTACCACAATTAACACACTGAGGAGAAGGTGTTTTAGGGAGAGAACAATTTGTGTAGTGATGATCTTGTAAACAGGGTACACACCGTGGGACTAAATGACAATTTGCGTATGGCCAAATCGCTGACATCGTTTACATTGAGTAGGTATTTTATGAGACATTTGTTTGAATTTTAACTATACTATGAAAAAGGTTTTCTAATTTGAATATTTTTGAAGTTTCTTGATTTTTTAAAATATCTATTGAACAGATTCCAATAGGTTCTCGTTTTTCATTAAACAGGCGATAAACTTTTATAACTGGAATTTGTAGTCTTAATTCCATAAATATTTCTTCATTAGTATAACTTATAGGAATGTCTGGTTGTTCTTCTGTTGGTTGTACTTCCGAGAGTACTGCACATTTATTATCTAATTTCCGAAATTTATGGAACATTATTTGTTTTAGCCACTTTTTTACCTGAAGATTGTCTGTAATTAGTCCTCTCTCTCTTTCGAGAATCACATTGTTGCTGACGTATTGGAAAAAGGTATTATTTATATTTGTATTTGGAGCTGTTGAAACATTTGGATTGAAATTGAAATTATGTTGTTGAGATGGAGGAAGTTGAAACATTTGAGTATCACTTAGTGAGCCGTGTTGCACATTTGAGAAAGAAATACCTTGATTTTGTTGAAAAGTAAATTCATTAGACGAATTACCGTGATGCATTAGAGTTGAATTTATATTATTAGTTGTTGTATCCATATCCGCATTAGCTGAAGGTAGGGCAATATTTGGATCAGACATTGCTACTGAATTGAATCCACCCATAGGTGGAAAATTTATATGGTCCATTTTCTCAAGTTTTTGGTGATCCGAGGCACTTGAATTACATATAAGTTGTCACCATGTAATATTAAATACACTTTTCACAGTCTATGTCACTACTACTAGCAATTCAGTATTGATAGTAATTGACTTAATTACGATTACTATTCACATATACGTATAATCGTATAATCGTAAATAAGCAATGCCCACTTGAAATCCTCATTTATTTCATTTTTTTAATTTTTTATTTTTTGAGAAAGTAATTTACAGAGGAATAAAATACGCTTATCAAAGTATTAAATTAAACAAACCAGAAATTTTTATGTTAAGTATATTCCGAGCATCAATGAATCATATTTTGTGGAGTACGCGTATATTCCCGAATTTAATAAAGGGATAAGTATACAAATAATCAATTTTCAGGTAAACAAAGAAACATCTGTCTGTTTTTTTATGTCCAGATTTAATAAAAAAATATATAAAAAACGTGTCAATTGTGCGATTTGACGTGACGCTCGTATTTGTATTCGTTTCGCTGTTACTCATCCATACTGGGGGCAGAGTGAACATCTGAAATACTCTTGAAACTCTAATTAGGCAGACGGTTATTCTTTTTATAGTTCTTCAGCACAGATCAAAGACTGACCGAACTCAATTCGTTAGTGCATGGGCAGGCAGAGCGCACCCGTACTTAAAATTCATTTTTTAGAACTGTATGTGTAGACTGCCCCCTTTTTTCGTGTATTTTATTGAAAATTGAAAAGTGTATTTTATAGAAAATTGAACGAGGAATACACCTATTTTTAAAAAAAAAATTTAGCTCATTGAGTTTATATAGAAATTTTCATTTTTGTTTTAAAAATTACATTTTTGAAAATGATATATTTATGCTTTTAAAAATGAATTTACAGAAGAATAAAATACACATTTCAAAAACTAAATGAAACATATCAGGAATTTTTATATTAAGTACTTTCGAAGCAACAATTTATCATATTTTGTGAAGTACACGTAAATTCCAAAATTTAATATAGCCATAAATACACAAATAATCAATTTTATTGGAAATAAAAAAAACGTGTGTTTTTTTGTCCAGATTTAAGAAAAAATATCGTACATTAAAAAAAGCCGTGTCAACTCTTGTGCGATTTGACGTGGGGTGGCTCTATAGTGAATTGAGGACTAACATCTTTGGTTCACTATATCCGATGTCAAAATGAAATAGAATTTCTCCATTACAATTGATTTTATTAATATAGAGATAAATTAAAATACATTAAAAGCACCAACTAAAAATTTCAATATCTTAATTTAACCTTAAAAAATTCAATTGTTTGCTTTGTACCCTTTCCCTCAGATAAAGTGGCCGGCAAAATCTTCCACACCGCGCCGACAAACTTGGACACCACTCGGCCTGGGGGAGGGCAGGGGAGGGACGCGTTGACGAATCACTAGCAGGTAGAACCACAGTTGTCTGTGATTGGTGCAACATCCCAAGGGGTGGAAAGGACGTTGCCTCAGGGGGAGGGGGCTAGTTTGTTTACGTACGAGGCGGAAATATATATACCCTACCGATGGAGAGATTTTGCCTGCATGTTCGTCACGACGAAAAAATATTTCTCAGCGGGGGTTTCCGTCCAGAATTATTGTCAATTGACCCGTAAATATTTAGCATTTTAGCAACAATTGATCTAACGTTTAGCAATCGATTTGTAACTCCAGTCGAAGTGCAATTTTCAGATGCTCATTTCAGGCACAATTTGCGGACCCTTCTCGGGCGTTCTAACGCATACTTCGAATTTGTTTATAAAATTATAAATTGTTGCAAAATTGTTAATTCACAATTTCCGGCTTTGGGGCATCAGGAGACCCTCCCCCTTTAGATTTGCAAAAGTTGGAAATTGTTTATAAATTTTCAATTGTTGCAAATTTTTTTCTCTCATCTGAGTTGCGTTTAAACGCGATACAAAATTCCGGAATTCGATCGGTGTTATCATATTTCGTTCTCGAGATATATGAAATTGTTTATAAGAAATTAACATCTTAGAATGACCCCATTTGTTTTCACTTAACACAAGCATACTGAAAAAATAGTTCTCCAATGTTGCGCTTTTGCTTGCTATGCTTAAAAAACACTTAGCTTATAAACAAATTCTGTGGCCAATTTAATTACGCTAAATGCGTCTTTTTATGGCGAGTATGAATATAACTTTTATTTTGTTTTTATATTCTCTTTTAAATGCTGCAATTTGCAAGTCGATATATTTATCAAATAAAGAGGAAACTGATGATATACAAATTATTTTTGAATGTGCATTACGTCGAAATGTTTCTGCTTTTCTATCAAAGCAACCGAATAGCTGTATTATTAATTTTTTTCAAAGGCTACTTTTAAAACCGTGAGTTAGAAACTATATGTTTCTCTTATTTACCCATTACCATTAAAAAAATAGGGAAACATACTCGTAGCTGTTTACTGTAAATTGTATTGAATTGGATAAATGGAATGTTAAAGTTTTTAAATAAAGAAATATTTATTTTGTGTGTTGAAAGATCACATGAGTAGAATCACACATCACAATATTTACACAAGTATAGAAATTCTAAATGAACGTATATAAACTTTAAGTTACTATTTTCAATTCAATTTATCATTCAATAAGTCAAATAATATTTCTAATTCTGAGCATTTTGATGTCGGACGACATGCGGCGCCAGCAGCGCCAGCAGCGCCAGCAGCCAAGAGCGAGGAATTAGTGACGCTTGTGGCGAGTAGGGAGAAGATCGACGAGAAAGGTAAACAAAAAGCATCCAGGAAGCTAACAGGGAACACTCTGCCGTCATTTCGATGTGAAACATTGCGGAATCGTCGGTCACATGAGTTGAAACTGTCGCAAGCCGAGGCGTAACAAGGACGCGGGGGACTCGAAGGTGTCCAGGGACAGCAACAAGGTTCATCAGACAACAGGGTTCATCAGCGAGGTCCTGAACACGGAGCTGAACAAAGAAGTGTGGATCATCGACTCTGGTGCGACAGATCTGATGTTTCGTTGTGAATGGTATTCGTCGTACGAAAAGTTCACGTCGCCGGTGAAGATCCACATCGGAGACAAGTCAGTCTTGACTGCTGAAGGATACGGAACAATACTTTTTGAAGCAGAGGTAAATAGTGTGTGTGGTTGCCATGTCATATGGATTGATTGATTGAGTTTAAGGGCGCTTCAACGGCTAAGGTCATTTGCGCCCGTGTCAAATTATTTTAAGACCAGTGCATAATATTGCAGTTCCAAGTTAACAGAGAAAATTAAAATCTTTAATAGAACGCAAAGTAAAACTGAGAAGGGACGTATCTTAGGATAACGGTTTGGCAGAAAATTGCCAGATAGTTTTTTTTTGTTTAAAATCTCGGGCTAAAAGCCAATAATTGGCATTATCATCTTCTCTCAGATAAGGCTGTACAAGTCAGTCTCTCGCAAAAAGCCAAAAGCTTGTAGAGAGGATTCGTCATTACTAAGAATCTCCGCAAGGGAGCTAGCAAGGTCATGCCTTCGACGGCTCTCTCTTATCTTAAGACAGTGTAAGAGAACATGCTCCAGGGTAAGATCTATTTTGCAGTATTCGCATATAGGGGGTGGGTCCCCGTGGAGGAGATAACCGTGGGAGAAATGGCAGTGACCGATCCGGAGGCGTGTTAAAATGATCTCCTCTCGCCGAGCATCACGAGATGAGGAAGACCAAGGATTTATGGAATCCTTGATTCTCGTGAGCTTATAATCTGAGTTATGCCACTCTGTTTGCCATTCACTGCGGATAGAGCGTTTTATAAACAGCTTAGTGTCTTCCGTGGGGACTGTGAAGATGTCCAATTCTCTTTTCTTCAAGGCAGACTTTGCTGCCTGGTCAGCTATTTCATTTCCTCTTATTCCCACGTGTCCAGGGACCCAGCAAAAGACTAAAATATAGTGGCGGACCAAGAGATGGTGGATTTGCTGTTGGATTGTCTATGTCAGTGGGTCACAAGACGAGAAGGAGGAGATGGATTCAAGAGAGCTTTTTGAATCACTGCAGATCACTACTTTCTTTAGTGACATCGATCCAGCATATTTAAGTGCCTCCAAGAGCGCATACTTTTCGGCGGTATAGACGCTGCACGAAGATTCTAGTCGAAAGCCTTACGTGGATCTACTGCAGTAGTAGGCACATCCGACTTTGTCGTTTTGGGAGGAGCCATCGGTGTAAATAAAGAAATGGCCAGGATACGTAGATTTTATCGCCTCAAATTCCGATAAGAATGTACTGGGGGGAGTTAAGGATTTAGGAAGGTTAGACAGTCTAAGATCTATTATCGGCCGGTGTAGTTTCCAAGGGGAAACAAGTTTTCGGGGGAGGGGGGGGGGTTCACAGGGTTGGGTAGTTTTATATGAAGCTTCTGTAAGAGCATACGGAGACGGACACCCAGGGGATGGGGTAATGATGGTCTAAGCGCATATGAAGTCAGGTGGGTAGGATGGAGGACTGCTTGACGCGAGGGAGTATCAACATTGGATAATTTCGCGCCATAGGAGGCAATCAGAATATCCCGCCTTCGGCTCAGGGATGGTTCTCCAGCCTCGGCCAAGAGGCATTCGATGCGACTCGTGCGGTAGGCGCCTGTACTAATCCTTATGCCAGTATTGTGTATGGTATTTAATGGCCGGAGGGTTGATGGAGACGCTGACCCATACACTATGCATCCGTAATCCAAGATAGGGCGGATGAGAGTTCTGTACAAACGCAGAAGACAAACACGGTCTGCGCCCCAAGAGCTACCAGTAAGAGTGCGAAGGAGATTCATAGGTGATACACATCGGCCCTGTAGTTTACGGATGTGTTTTCGCCAGGTTAGGCTCTTGTCGAATGTGAGTCCAAGGAAGGTTGCGGATTCAACGAATGGAAGCTGCTGTCCTCCAAGAAAAAGGTCGGGGTGATTATGGAGGTGACGGATTCTGCAAAAGTGCATGCAAGTGGTTATTGTGGTAGAGAACATGAATCCAGCTTCTTCGCTCCATTCTTGCAGTTTGTTGAGCACAAGTTGTAGTTGCCTCTCAATAACGTGCACGCTCTTGGAGGAGCAAAAAATTGCAAAATCGTCAACGAACAATGATGCTTTCACAGGCTCCCGGATAACTGATGCAATACTATTGATAGCAATGGCAAACAGAGTGACGCTCAAAATTGATCCTTGGGGAACACCGTTTTCTAACTGGTGACTAGAGGATAACACGCCGCCAAGGCGGACGCGGAAAGATCTTGATGAAAGAAAACCTACTAGAAACAAAGGGAGCCGTCCCCTAAGGCCCCAAGTATGCAAGGTGTGAAGAATACCGTACCTCCAGGTGGTGTCATACGCTTTCTCTATATCGAAGAAAATTGCTACCAGGTGCTGACGTAGCACGAAAGAAGTGGAAATCTGCGTAGCGAGGGTGACTAAGTGGTCCATGGTCGACCTGTGCTTCCTGAAGCCACATTGGAGAGGTGTAAATAGGTGCTTTTGTTCCAGGAGCCAGACCAGACGTGTATTTACCATTCGCTCTAAAAGCTTGGACACAGCTTGTGAGCGAGATTGGGCGGTAACTTGAGGGGGTTGTTCTGTCCTTTCCTTCTTTAGGGATTGGGAGAACGATGGCTTCACGCCAAATCCTTGGTATAGCATGTTCAGCCCAAATCTTGTTGAAAATGCCGAGGAGAAACGAACGAGCGTTTTCAGGTAGGTGTTTCAACATTTGGTTATGTATCTGGTCTGGTCCTGGAGCAGAATCTTTCGCACAAGCGAGGGCACAGGAGAGTTCGTCCATGGAGAAAGAGGCATTGTAATCTTCCTCCACGCGACTCGAGAAGTCTAATTTACAGTTTTCCATTTTTCTTTTCGTGTTTTGAAAGCCAGAAGAATAGTGTACGGAGCTGGAGATTTGTTCGTAATGAGAGGCCATTTCTTCAGCAATTTATTGTGGAGAGGTTAGGAGATTGCCATTTACCATAAGCCCTGAAATAGACGGCGAAGGGAGTCTTCCACCGATCTGTCGGACCTTTCTCCACACAAGTTTAGGGGATGAACGGCAAGAGAGTGACGAGACGTAGGCTCTCCAGGACGCAGCCTTACTTTCCCGTATCGTTAATCTAGCTCTGGCTCGGGATCTTTTATAGTTTATTAGGTTTTCCATGGTTGGGAACCTACTAAGTTTTGCCAATGCCCTCTTCCGATCCCGGACCGTGGTGGCACAATCATCGTTCCACCATGGCACAGGGGGGTGTCGTGCATGGCCCGACGGCTTCGGGATGGCAAATGAGGCTGCATGAAGGACGGCGTTATTAAAATGGGAAACCATAGCATCGATGTCGTTTGGGCGGTTTTCCGATATTCGTAATTCTTTCTTGAATGTTTCCCACTCAGCTCGGTGGATTAGCCACCGAGGAGGGCGAGCAACGTTCAGATCGGGAATATCGAGGTTGACCCGAATGGGAAAATGGTCACTGCCATGCAGGTCGCCAAGGACAGTCCACTCGAAGATTGTAGAAACGGAGGGACTACAGAGAGCTAGGTCCACGGACGAGAATGTGTTAGAAGCTACGGAAAAGTGTGTGCTTTCGCCAGAATTTAGGAGAATTAAGTTTTGGTTATCTATGATATTTTCAAGTAACCTGCCTCTCGTGCACGACCTTGTGCCACCCCAGGCAGGGTTGTGGGCGTTGAAGTCCCCCACAATGAGAAAAGATGTAGGCACCTGTGAGAGCACATCTTCCAGTTCTTTTTGTGACACGACTTGTCCAGGCGGGATATAAATGTTGCAAATGGTAACCGAAATAGTTCGGAAATTTACACGAACGCAAGATATCTGCAGAGTGGTTCGTATGTCTATTTCTTTCGATACCAAAGAGTTTGTGATAAACGTGGCGACTCCGCCACGGGCGCGGAGGCCATCGTCTACGTCTTGCCTGTAGCAACAAAAGCCGCGTAGAGAGAGGGAGTGCTCAGAAAGGAGATGTGTTTCCTGCAGGCAGATAACCACGGGTCTATGTATAGACATTATTAATAGACATCGGTTGTTTAGGCACTAAAAAATCTTCTTTTAGGCGCCTAAAAAAGCACTGAAAAGGTCAAGAATAAGGAGGAAAAAGGCACCGTCATAAGTTACATACACAATAAAATGGAAAATTGTAATTTTTGTATATATAATTTTTTAAACTTAAATGCACAAAACTAGTTCGTATATTTTAATGTAAAAATAGATTTACATATTTACAACTCTTCTACATTTTATTCTTAAGTTTCCATTAACCAGTAAAATTTACATATTACCAGTAACTTTTCAAGGATCACAATTTCAAATTTGCGACGACTGGGAGACAAAATCAGTTTGAATAAGGTGAAGGATGTCTGAACGATCTGATTGGCATATATTTTAGCAGTCCAACACTAGCAACACTGAAACATTCTGGGAATTTATATTTATTTCCTCTTAAAATTTCGGTTCCTTCGGCGTATTGTCAATTGTCCATGTTCTCAGATCATGGCTAGTATTTGTGAAATAGGGAAATGGGAATCTGTTGGTATACTTTCAGGAATTCTCTCGTAATTGTAAATTTCAAGACGTGAATTGAAGGTTTCGTGATGAATGGTCACGTTGGACCATCGCCGATTTTCCGATATCTTAGCATTGTATATAAATATAATGAATAAAAGGCAAAAAAGTTCTAAAAAAGGTATTTATGCAAAAAATAGGCATTTATGCTAAAATCAGCAAAAATAAGCATTATAAAACTTCGTCATATGTCATCATTTGTCACGATTCGTGGACATATATTATCAGCCTTTGAATAAGTTCTCTAGAAAAAAATAGGCATTTCCCTAAACATCCGATGTTTAATTATTAACTTGAATTCATCCAAACGGGTTCGAAAGCCATTTATGTTCCATGACAGGAGAGCCATAGTTTCTAGTTAAGTTTTTGGTTCAAGGGTAGGTTATGTATCAGGTTTCTTTTTCTTCTTTTTCCTTCTTTGTTGGAAAGTAATGGCTTTGTTCATGCGGAGTTCCTTATTCCCAGCAGAGTCATCTTGACTACTGCTGGAGAGGGTCGCATGTATTGAGACACCACGGTCCCTTGAGACAGGCGACCGAGGTCTAGCAATAGGGCCTGTCGGCCTCAGCTTCTCTTGATGTGTTTGGGTGTTGGTTGAGATATTTATGGTTTGTGTTTCCGATTTTGTTTCAGGCTGGACAAGAGATTTAGGATTTGCATCTCCGCCGATGTCATCAAAGGACACCTGGCAGGCAGCATCGCACAAAGTGGAGGCTTTAGGCGTTTGGGTTTCCGAATTGACTGTCTTATGTTGACCCACGGTGTCAGCGAAACTTCGGGCCATGTCCACGGGGTTTCGCGTCTGGTAACGGCGTCGTGCCTCCGGGAAGGAAACTTTCTCAGAGACCCTGATCTTCTGGATCTCTCTTTCCCTTAAGAAAATGGGGCACTGGTTGGAATTAGATGGATGTTTTCCACAACAGTTAACGCACTTTGCCTCGGCGGAGCAGTTTGAGTCATTACAAACCTCCCTTCCACAGTGCACGCAGACTGCGGCGCTCATGCAGCGAGGTTGCGTATGGCCAAACCTCTGGCATTTAAAGCAGCGCAGAGGGTTTGGAACATACTGCCTGACATGGAGATTGTAGAAGCTACACGATATCTTCTCTGGTAGAGATGGACGGTCGAAAGTCAGTATTAGAGTGGAGGTAGGAGTGAGTACCCCATTTACTCTCCGCTGAATCCTATAGATCTTTGACACACCATATGGCTCGAAGAAGGCTTTCAAATTTTCTTCCGATTCGGTAGCGAAGTCTTCGTGGTTTATCACACCCTTACAGAGGTTTAAGGTCGGGTGGGCGGACACATGCACCTGGAGGCCGGCTATTTCTTTGAGGTCAAGGATCTTGCTGATCTGTTCGTCAGAGCGACATTCGAAAAGAATTGTGCCATTTCTCTGACGGACCACCGCCTGAAATATACCAAACTTTTCAATTTCCCTGGCAAGTTTTATAGGGCTGACACTCTTCATAGTTTCATTTTCTCTTCTACTTGACATGACGAGAAAGCGGGGCTTAGTAGGTCTGTCTGACTCATTACAGAAAAAACTCTCAAGATTTACTGTTTCACCAACAAATCTCCTCTTCCTTATGGAAGAGGGCGGGGGGTAGGTTTTTTATCCATTGAGAGGATATCAGATTCATCCCCGTGATCCCCACCCACCACGGAGCCCAACAAGGGGACACTCCATCGGAGTGCCAGGGTTGCCACGGCGATATAGTGGGGGGTTACCACAGCGCTGCACCGCCGTGGATCCCCCCGCTCACCCTGGAGTTCAGTACAAGACCTAGTCCAAGCCGGTTGATCGGGAGTGGGTTAGCTCCCAACCACCCGTCTAGAAGAGTCCGTAGCCAAAGCAAGTGTATCGTGACCTACAAGGAATGTTCCCCAAAATACGTAAGAGCACGTATCCCTGGGTGCCAAGAAGAAAAGGAGCACGAGGAGAGTAATTGGGAAACAGACAGGCCCCTCAACCGCCAGGACATACATTCCCTCCGACACGGGTCGCCATGCACGGCAAACACCTGGGTGGGCGTTCAGCATACAGAGGGGGCCAGTGAAATAGAAGAGGGAGAAGAAAAGAGACAGGATGGTATAGAAGAATGAGAATGTACAATGGGGAGAAGAAAAGCGACTTGTGAAAGAAAGGAATACTTGAGAGCCCTCTCTGTATCCCCCGTCAGGACGTGGACCAACCCACCTCGACGGGCCATGTCATATGGAGAACGTATTGTATGCACCTAGTGCTCGGAGGAATTTGTTCTCTGTTACATCTGCTCTAGACAAAGGCTTGTCGTTCAACTCATCAAAGTCCTACTTCGAGTTTACCAAGGACGGTGTCGTCAAATCACAAGGCAAAAGATATGGGAAATTCAAGATGGCAATACGAATGCAGGTACCTGCGGCGGTACGGGACAAAGAAGCCAACGTAGCAGTGTAGAAGTCACTCCAACTGTGGCACGAGAGGCTTGAGCACCAGAATAAGCTTCATGTTCTGAAGATTCTGCAGCTTAATGGGATCGAGGTTAGCAAGAGCGACGAGTTTTTTGGAGCATGTGTCGAAGGCAAGTAGCATAGGGCGACTTTCTACTCTCGACACCAGCGAGCAACTGTTTGTGCGGAGATTATGCATGCTGATCTGTGCGGCCCGATGGAAGCGGTATCACTCGGAGGGGCCAAGTCCTTCGTCTGCTTTACGTGCGATCACTCCAGGATGCAGTTCGTCTACTTCTTGAAGGAGAAATCCGAGACAGCAGAGAAGATCAGGGACATGTTGCAGCTCATAAAAGCGAGCTTCGGACTATCTGTGAAATCAATTCATTGTGATGGTGGGCTGGAATTCGACAACGCAACGGGAAGAAATTCCTGAGTTTAAACGGCATGAGACTGGTCATCACAAACCCTTATACTCCGGAGCAAAACGGCTGTGCAGAGCGAACCAATAGAACTGTTTTGGACTTGGCTCGCACCATTCTTCGCGCCAAGGATCTGCCGAAGATTCTCTGAGCTGAGGCGATTAATACTGCCGTGTTTGTGCTGAATCGAGCTTTAGTAGCGTTGACCATAAAACGCGTAACGAATTTTTTTACATGTCATACTTGGCGCTTGGAGCAGTTACACATCTTCGGTACCGAGTGTTTTGTTTACGTCCCGAAACAGCAGAGAAAGAAGTGGGACTCTAAGAGTCAGAAGGGGCACGTTCGTCGGCTACCAGGCGGAAATTGACGGGTTCCGAATCTTGGTATAACCAGGAAACCGGGTCATTCGGAGCAAGAATGTCGTCTTCGCGCCACTGACTATGGGGAAAACTCAGGCACTTTTTCCATCAGATGTCGACAGTAAATCTATTGAGGATTTCCTACTTGCCAGGATTGATCCGGAGGCAGACAACTTCGGCGATTTCTACGATGAAGCAGTCTGTACACCAGGGGAAGGAGACGTCGCACCTCTCCAATCGACCACTCACGGCAGTGAACCACCATCCAGGAATATATATCCAGACATTATATATTAACACCTTCGGAACCGAGCATCGCTAAATCCACCCGATCGCCAAGTTGAATCTATGATCTCTGAGGTAAACGAGCCAAAAAGTTTCCAGGAGGCGATGGCGTCAGCGGAACAACAATACTGGAAGATTGCCATGGAGAAGGAGATGCAATCTTTGAAACAGAATTTGACTTGGTCTTTCGTCAAACTGCCAGAGGGTCGAAAGGCTATCTACAACGGTTGAGTGTATCGCGTCAAACGAGATGTCGACGGGAATATCGCACGTTATAAAGCTCGCCTTGTTGTTAGAGATTGCAGTCAACGCAAGAGCGTCGATTACAGTGAAACTTTCGCACCGGTGTGGCCCGTTTTGACACTGTTCGCACCGTGTTCACCATTGCCACCGTTGAGGGACAAACTCCAGCAGTTCGACGTCGAGTCGGCATTCCTTAATAGCGTTCTGGAAGAGGAGATTTACATGCATCAACCACAAGGTTTTCCGATGGCAGCGATCGTCTGTGCCAGCTCAGGAAGAGTTTATACGGACTCAAACAATCTCCAAGAACCTGGAACAAAACTTTCAGAGAAGTGTTGATTGGCTACGGTATGACTGAAAGTGCGGCAGACCCTTGTCTCTTTTATCGTCAGAGGATCAGTCCAAGTTGGTAATAGTCCTGTACGTCGACGATGGGCTGGTTGCTGCCTGCCACCCAAGAGGAGATCGACGAGTTGTTGCGGATGCGGCAAACCAATTTAAAATCACGGTGGCACCAGCTGGACACTTCCTGAACATCCGGATCAGTCGTCAGGAAGATGGTTCAGTCGTAATAGATCAAGGCTCTTACGCAGAATCCGTGCTTCTTCGCTTTGGCATACCTGACGCAAACAAGGCTTCTACACCAATCGCATCTGATCTGGACAAGGAGGAGGCAGATGCAGATTCTACAACAGCCCCATACCGCGAGGCTGTTGGATGCCTGATGTACTTGACTGCAGCTACCAGACCAGATCTTACATTTGCTATCAATTACGTTTCCCAGTTTCTCGAGAATCCTAGCGAAAAACACTAGATCATGGTGAAACGCATAATGAGGTACCTGAAAGGCACGACTTACCTGGGCATCAAGTACAGCACAACCGAAGACCACGGAGAACTGGAGGCCTACAGTGATGCGGATTTCGCGAATGACCCAGAGACAAGACGATTTGTGAGCGGACTACTCTTCAAGTACGCGGGAGAAGCCATCACTTGGGCCAGCAGAAAGCAGCGGAGCGTCTCACTTTCTACTACAAAGGCAGAGTATGTTACCGCTAGCGAGGCGGCAAGAGAGGCAGCTTGGCTGGAACGTCTTTTTCAAGAAATTGCTCCATTGAAGAAGGTTCATCTACTCTTGGTCGACACCGCTAGTGCTGTAAAACTTGCCTAGAACCAGGAATTTCATCGACGATCTAAATATATAGATGTTCGACACCACTACGTGCGAAAACGAATTCAGCAAGGGCATTTAAATATCGAACATGTACCGGGAGAGCGTCAAATTGCGGACATTCTAATGAAACCTATTCCTCGAAAACGTTTTGAGAATCTTCGTAGCATTGTGGAAATGGTAACAAACAAATTGTAAATTATTCTGATTTGGAAGAAACTAACTAAAGTATTAGGGGTGGTGTTGAAGAAAAAAAATCTTCATTTAGTTTCTTGGGTTCTCTCGAAAATGTTTGTTGCCATGCCGTGTCCGTTGCCATGTTACACTTGTTGACTTATTATACATCAAGTTTGTCCTTTGTACCCATCAAACGTTCTTGACTGTAATAAACCATATTAACAGAAGCAGTGCTTCGTGTTCCTCTGACTTTAATACAAACAAAACATTTAATTAGTGAAAAATGTTATGAAAAAATGAAACCATATTAACAGAAGCAGTGCTTCGTGTTCCACTGACTTTAATACAAACAAAACATTTAATTAGTGAAAAATGTTTTAATAGTTTTTATTGCGCATTAATCTATTGTTCAGTTTTACATAAATATAAATTATAAACATAACAAAATTGTTATTAGTGAGGAATATATTAAATTGAACGTCATGAAACGCCTTCACTTTAACATTTGATTGTGGTTTGACGATTTTTTCCCGTTTACCTTCAAAACGTTATTAAGAAACTGATAGTAATATTGCTGTGAAATAAAGCTGACAGATTGTTTTAAATACTAAAAATAATTCAAAAAAATATTTTCTTACTAGATAAAATACTGTTCTAAATAAGCTTAACGAAAAGTTATAAATGCACAGAAAATGACTGAAACTAAATATTAGTAAACATCATTCCTGAGATTTAATGCATATGTTATTATTAAAGACCGGATTTTCGTGCAGTGAAACTCTCTAAAACGTGCAGTAAAAACACCAAAACGTGC
Source organism: Teleogryllus occipitalis (assembly GCA_011170035.1). Taxonomy (NCBI): domain Eukaryota; kingdom Metazoa; phylum Arthropoda; class Insecta; order Orthoptera; family Gryllidae; genus Teleogryllus; species Teleogryllus occipitalis. Next base: position 137,023 of record BLKR01000160.1, read on the forward strand.
AAAAACATGCAATAAAAATTTCAAAACTGCAAAATCATGTTATGTAGCCTAAAAACTACAGTTTATTCATATATAAACTTATTTTACACTTCTTATTAGAATTGAAGGAGAACAAAATATAAATTAGACTTTTTATTACAATATAATTAAGTTTGTACATGTTATTTAAACAAATCCTACTTTATATTTCAAATATTATTTACAGAGAACATTAAATTAGCATTAAAAAAATAAAAAGTCAATACAAAACTGAAAAATACAAAAATACCTTCAATAACCAGTAGTACGTAATTAAGTTATACAAAAAATCTTAAATGTCTACATTATAATTTACAATTATGTACAGTACTGGAAACATAAATTGATCGCGGCCGTCTGCGGCTAAGTTCAGCTTTTGCACGGCTTGGACAGCCCTTGTCATGACGAAACGTCGCAGGCGGAGCCTCACAAACCCTCGTACCCAATCTCAACGCAGGGGGGAGTGCCCTAACAAAATTACGTCGTACAAAATGGCGGGTGCCGCCAGTTCAGATGTGGAAGTATTTTCAAATGAAAAATACATGAAAGAAACACTTCAATAAACATGAAAGTAAATTCATTGGAATATATATGAACTCATAGCACTTAACCACTGTTAACACAATTCTTTTTGAAGAAATTACATTAATATCAGATAAAATAACACTAATTTTAGAACAATCACGTTCTTATAGATATTTAAATTCCAATATTCTTGTCCAAACGCAATTTATGAACTTTATCAAATGACCAGTTTACTACATAATTTTGCGATAAGAAAAACGATTATAATTGCATATTTTCAATTGTTCATATGTATATTACATTTGCAAAAATGCAAAATACTGTCTTTCTCGAATCGTTTGGACTTCTAGGGAACCATTTCAATAAAAGAAAGGAAAATTCAAAGACCAGCTGTATATTTACCATTAAAGTAACAATTAAACTAGATATTAAGCAATTAATTTGCATCTCATGTCAAAATTGTTATTTTGCTATCATCAAATCAGGGGTAATTTGGGGACACTCCCCGGCAGGAATAGAGCACATTTCGGAATTGTTTATAAAATTGTTAATTGTTGCAAAATTTTTAATTCGCAGTTTTTGGTTCTGGGACATCAGAAAACCCTCCCACTTTAGAATTGAAAAAATTGGAAATTGTTTATAAATTTTTAAATTTTACAAAAAAAGTATTGCTTTTTTAAAATTGCCTAAAGGGAAAAATTGCCTAAAGGCATCTCGTTTAAAAACGAGATGTAAAATTCCGCAATCCGATTAGCGCTTCCTTTCGTTTTCGAGATACGTAAGTGTTTATAAGAAATTAGCATGTCATGGCGACTATTTTTTTGGCAGTTCCCACGTTAAGCTTTTCTATAAGCCGTTTTGCAACGGCTCGCTTAGTTTCTCCGGCAAATACATTTGAAGTTCCTAACGGGGTGGAGGGGACAAGCGTCGACAACGCTTGCATTAATTGCCACGAAAATTGTTGGTTAGATATTCCTGGTTTTCAGCTCCTTAATTTTTCATTTTATTCTAAATACTTTAAGTTCCATTTGTGTAACAATTACAGCATAAATTTTAAAATACTACTCGAGTCGGCTACCGAACAATCTTCAACTTGGGAGCAAGAAAGAGTCATCAATTGGCTTCCGAAAATACCTCCCGGTGAAAATTGCGTCCTTCCTCCACACGTTTCAAGGCGAAATAGGCTGAGCTTGTAACCGTAAATCGTAACACTCGATTTCCCTCGAGAAAGCCTTTATCCACCTTCTTAGGAAGCCAATTCTTTACATATAAAATTGTGGAAAATTTTTCAAATTAAATATACAAGAAAACAATAATTTTGCATTAATTGTCTTCACGTATAAATATAGACATTAAAGCTTCCGGCTCCTCAGTATTCACACGTTCCAAATACGAAATACATTGTTATAACATTCACAATTTCATTCTAACCAGTAAGTCTGCTGACTTTAGAAGCATATAGCATCAGCATGGAATATGCGAAAAAGTAATAATACTATTATAATATTGTATTGACATATGTTTATTTATGGACATTTGTAATTGAAGGAATGTGAACTTACGTATGCAGTTAAGTAAATTTCAATGAAGGTGCAAAGTTTGCAAATAAACATGTTTTTAAAATTCAATTATTCCAAGTTCAGAACAATTCCTAGACGCATTCTTTTCCATTCGACACTAACACGCCAATGATTTTTGACACTACCCTCTGAATCGAAGTGGATTGTTTGAGGTCATCGCTTATTGCGTCAAAATCATGGAAGTTTACACGTCTTCGAAATACGTATACGCCGAGGTCATCTTCATGAAACACAGAAAAACTTATACGAAAGAATCAGTCGTCAATTCAACAATGAAGCTACTACGACATAATAATCATAATATCCTCAATTTCGTTTACTTATTGTGTTCTTTCGAGCGTGCTCCGTGTCTCTGAGTAGCAAACATTAACATAATCGTTAAAATTAAAAGTAACGATTAAGGATGAAAATTTAGGGTGAAGAAGTTCACATCTCTTTATAATTGTTTGTAGAAAGTAATATCAGGTTAGTATTATTGTCAATAAAAATGTAGTTTTATTTAATTTGAAATAATTGCTTGTATATTTTGGGGTTTAATTAAGAAAATATAGCTACCCGAAGTTGACGCTATGAAAAGTAAACATTTCGAGGTTTCCACTACGAGACGTATTTAGTCATCCCTATTCATTCGCTTAGTATACAGCAATCGCTTTCATTTATCATCGATGAAGTTACATAGGGTTTCTAATGTTTATATGATACCGGGTGTCCCACCAAATATGGACCATCCCCATAACGTCTAAACGGTTCAGGGTATCGAGTTGCAGTTTTCGCTGAACAATGCAAAATCTTGGGGCAGGTAACATGCTGGTAGAGGAATTCTCTATAATAGTTTTAGTTTTCGAGAAATTTAATCAGCTCTGATTTTTTAAATTGAACTATATATTTTTTCATCAGCAATGTTATCATCATGAATATTGGAAAAAAATGATTTATCATATGTTAGTATTTTAAGAGTAATTTGAGTATAAAATTAGATTTTTTGGCATCAGATTTTCAAGTAAACGGGTAGCCTTTGCCGTTTTGGGAAGGTGGCCTTCGCAACGTTGATACTGTTTTGTGAAGAGAGGAGTGTGAGAGAGATGGCCGTGTAGGATGAAGATGTAATTGCAGCAATTCATGATCTTGACATGAAAAACATATGAACAAACATCAATTTTAACGATCTGAATAAGAATTTTTTCCCAGTTGTTCATCTGAGTTTAACTTTTCTTCTTCTGAAATTCCAAATCAACGATAATCGAAAAGAACGAAATAAAAATATTGTAGCGAAAACGATAATAATAATAAAATTAATAATAATAATAATAATAATAATAATAATAATAATAATAATAATAATGGTCATTTCTAAATTTACAAAACTCGAACTCAGTGCAGAAACAAGCTATCACTTTAATATATGGGAAGCGAATGAATTCTTAAAGATTTTCATTGTAATATCGTGATTAATTCATCAAATAATAGATAGGTAGACATTTTCTCTTATTATTTACAGTAACTTAACTTCCTATTTAAACACGTACTACCAGAAGAACAAAGTAATAAAAAACTTGAAATACTCTATCAGTGTAACTACCAAACTTTAACAAAAATTCATATCTGCATTCGCTACTGTTCATTCTGATTAGAGAGTTTCTCGTTTCATAGCGCCAAGTGCTGCCTCAAACTTGAAAATGCAGAAGACGGAAGTGTGCAGTTTTCTTTTCCATTCAAGAACAGCAGTCGTATGGTTGCAAAGTGGACGAGTGATCATTTTAATTAAAAATGACATTTGCCAACGAAGAGACTTGGCTTCTTATTCAGTTTGAAAATGATATTTATTATTATTAACATCTTCTTTACGCTACCAACTTTTTATATCGTTCTTTGGAACGATCAATGTTTTGAAATTTTAGTAGAAGGCAAGTTAAATCCAAATAAATAAATGGAAAATGTCTCCCATTCTGATTGTCAAAATTGGTATTTCTTTGTGTGATGTCTGTGCCATCACTAAGAATTACTGTAGTTATGCCTCTTATCCCCCACTGCCACCCCTCTTAGTCAAGACGCAACCGTCTAGACGTCGTGATGGCCACCTTCCCCAAAAGCGAGAGTTGCAACGATTACCCGTTTAATTCAAAATCACATGTCAGAAAGCCTAATTTTATACTCAAGTTACTATCAAAATATTAGCAAATGATACATCATTTTAATCCTCTTTTCATGGTCTATCCATTGCTGGTGATAAAAATATATAGTTCCATTTAAAAAATCGAAGATGATTATATTTCTCGAAAATTAAAAATATTATAGATAATTTCTCTACGGCTCGTTACTTGCCCCATGATTCCACATTATTCAGCAAACACTTCATTTCGATATCCTGAACCGTTTAAAAGTTGTGGGGGTGGTCCATAGTTGGTGGGACCCCCTGTTTATGTAATAACATTAGAACTGCATTCTCACGGGCAGGAATTCGGGCTCTGTAATTATTCTTTTTTGCGTGTAACCTACTCTGTGGTGTGTGAAAGTGTATTTATTTATATATTTATTTTTACTTCCTCGTAAACATTCGGAGTAACAAAAGTAATATTTAGAGAGGTATGTATGTAATGTTGCAGTAATTCGATGTCGAGAATTTAATGGAATTACACGTTTTAGGGGTCTTAAGTTACCAAGAGAGTGTTGTTATTATTTCAAAACGTCCGTCTCTCCGTCCATGTGTCCGCTGGTCTGTCTGTCTGTTTCTCTGTGAACACTAGTGTGTAAACTATTCGTAGAATTTTTGTCAAAACTAATTTTCCATTAACGATCTGGCCCGAATCGAGGTCCTGCGATTTTGAAAACAATTCTTTAAATTTTGGGGTAATTTAGTTGAAGCCCCTGGGAAGCATTTTCAAACTTTTCTTAAAAACGGCTCCAAAGTTTTTGGACCTTCATATGTAACCACAGTCGAACATCCACCAACGTCGGAACTCGAACTCTAGGGCCTCGCGGTCAGTAACGTTACAGGGAAAACTGTAACGATGCCACTGAGCTATCGCAACCTTTGCAACGTGTACTTAAAAACATTGTAAGTCTTTTTCCATACAAAGTTTTAATTTTTCAATATTACAAATACTCAATCGTTTCATATTATTCGTGCGCATAGTAAATTTACCTTAAAGCTTCCTGCTTGAATCGTGTGTAACAAATCGGACAAATTGTATATTTGAAAAAATTATTACAATACAATTAATTAATTATTACAATTAATACAATGAAGATCTATTGAGTGACAAAATGATATTCCTCTAAAACTGAAAAATGTACCGAAACGAATGTTTGCTATTCTGGCAGTTTTCTGTGTACTATTCGTTACTTCTGTGAATGTTGTCTGAAGAAATACACTTCGTTAGACGAAAGATAATTATACATATTTCTTTCTTAATGCAATCTGCTCTTTAATATTAGTCTTTCAAATCATCTCGTGTGCACGTTTCTTAAAATATGAGTGTTTTTCGCAAAAGTTTGAGTTATATGGGGACAATATATATGTTTTGGAAACCACCAATACACATCCTGGAGATTTATTTCCAAGTGCAATCGTTTTAAATACTAAATTTTAAAATACGTTTTATTTACAATTTTGTCTGAAATAAACAGTAGCTCTTGCGATTTTTCGAAAGAATTTTCTGGCATCAAGAACATTGTAATATTCAAAACACTACATAAGTGACCTGCCCAAGGACAATATCGTAGCGTATTTGGTTGGGTGGCTTCTTCTTGTGCTGAAGATCTCGCGTTCAAATCCTAGCCTGCACTACTCATTTTTTATTCTGTACATTAGAGAAAGTATCTGACAAATGACTTTGAAATCAGTTGTAGACGTGGAATTTTATATATCGTTTTGCTTTTCAATAATTATATTTTTTTTGTCTCTCAGCCGTGTCTCTGTTGTTTCCTTAAGGTTTATTAGAAGAATGAAGTGTTAGTAGTATAAAAGTTGTAATATATTACGTAACCGTTACCAATAAAACGAGAAAATAAGACCGGTTTTTTATTGTTTGTATTGGTAGTCAGATGAATAGAAAGTGAATAACTGCGTCAATGGTAGGTGCTTTTTTCAATTAAATATTTTTGAGAATCGACTAATTACCATCTGCACTGAAACCCTTATTTTCCGAAAGAAAGCTGTAACGGCTATTCAAGCCAGCAGTGTAATTTTTGGTATCCTAGCTGGGAAGCGATAACCGAGCAAGTGGCAACAGCTCAGGATTTGGCAACAGGGCATTGGACACAGGAGGCCTGTGGCCGCCGCTTGGCCCTTTAACACAAAGTTGGTTTCTTCATTGTAGGGAAGAAAGTGAGAGGGAATTATGTGGCCTTATTGCACTCGTCGGTTACAAATCATGTGCGACCGCGCCATGCGTCTGCCTCAATTTTGACATTTGCAAACACGTTAGGAACGTATGTTAGAACGGTGTTTAAAAAATCTGTTCCTCAATGCTTCTGTGCGAAATTGGTTATATTTTGATCTGTACGAGAATTCGTAAACGTGTTTTAAATTAAAAATGTCACAAAACAATATGAATATCGTCATCCATTTTTAACATGAATAAAGTAATATATTTACCCAACAGAAACTTGAATTATGAAGACAGAATATTAACAAAAGAATTGGGATCCCTTAGACCAGACTTGTGCATCAATCAAATGTCCAGTAATGAAAATAGGTCGGACATTTAAGCGGTAAATATTCTTATATTTGGTGCCCTCCCTGGTTACTAAACTGGTCTCCCTAGAGGCGCCACTAGATCATAGCTACCTGAAAACACTAAGAAAGCAAATTCATTCACGTCTTAAATTCCCTAACATTCACTGATCACATATGACCCCGTAGGTCATATGTGGTCAATTATGGGATTGAAAATAGAAAATACAGTTTGTTTAATAAAAAATTATTTAACATGAGAGATATGAGAGGCCGAAGTTTAATTGACCCTGCGACTACGGCAACGTTGCTGAAATATATGTTGCAAACACTAGAGACAATAATCAAAGCAAATGGAATTCATACCCAGTATTAAATAAAGTAATATGTTTTGTTCAACAGGTGTACGAAGACTTTTTAAGCTTACAAAAACGGCCATTTTATTTTGTTTCCAAATATCAGAGAGTTGCTAACATTTTGAACTTTTGTAATATAAGGGAATAAGAAGAGTATTCTTAATTTCTAAACTTGATATCTTTATTCTTTCTAACTTTCGTTCGTATTAGATTCGTAGAAGTTTCTGCTAGAGTTTTCTAGTTGTTCGCAAGGCCGTCCTTTGGCCTAATCAACTACCATGAGTCCCAACTTCAGACGGGGACATAGATAATTGAAATAAAATACAATAGGATCCCCGATAAATTTGTATTACACTCTTAAAGCCCATAAATATGTAAAGGCATTTTTATCTTTTTTACTGTTTAAATAGCTTCTTAAATATCGCAGGATTATTGATAAAAGTGATCAATTCCAAAAATTTGTGGTTTTGGATAAAAGGCATTTACAGGTATCCAAACCTTTCAAAAATCAGTGTACTGTTTTCGATTTTCATAGTATTGTAATGCTACATCTTCTATATTATTATCGTTTTAACATTAGTTTAATTTTTTGTTATTCAATTGGTCAATTTTCGCAAAAAAAATTTGCAATTTTTTCAGTTTTGAGAAGACGCTAGAAAAATTCAAACTTTTGCAATTTTTGAAAATCCTGTTAACCGTGAAAATAGAACCTATGCCACTTTTATAAGTGTATTTTGCTCTGTTATTACAATAAATTTAAAGAAAAAATTTTGAACAAAACTTTTGAGAAAATTTCGAGAATGCCCGTGGGGCTTCATCTAAAAACCCCCAAGTTTTAAAGAATGGTTTTCAAAATTTCAAAGCTTCAACTACAGATAGATAGATGTGTCTTCAATTTGAAAAAAATCCTACGCATGGTTTAAGCGCTAATTTTGATTAGTAGCGTTCACAGACGGACAGACGGCGGGCGTTTCGCTTGCAATTGAGTTTTCGGTATCAAGGACCAACAAAATAGGAATTCTGGCTACATCACATATTAGAGGACTTTTTTCTCTTAATTAAGCAACTACATTTATCCACTTTTTCGTTTTCAGGATCCGGCAATGAATTTTTTTCTGCCGAAAATCCACCGTTTTTTCGCGCAGCATTACATAACTTTCTCTACATTACGTATATTACTCCGTATACATGTAGGTAGGCAAGAAAGTAAAAATGATATTTCATTAAAATCTGTCTCCTATTTATAATATACTCGTATAACTGTGTTCAGCATGCTCTTAATAATTCACTTCACCACAGTAAAAGCATCAGTTAATCCCATACTGCAGTTAAGTTGATCATTTTTTCGTCTACGTTTCTGCATCCCACGAAATTTGCTAAAACTTGAAAACTAATAATTTGTATTACTGTTTCTTATATTAACTTCATATTATTATATAATCAGTTTGGCTAACTTAAGATGAACAAATGCAAAAAAATAAAAAAATAAAGAAATAAAAAGTATATCTGGCCCAGTTAACCAAACAGTCCTGTATATCAATACAAGTAACTGGAGTTATTTTCTGACGTTAACTATCCACTCCACACAATTTTGCGTAGTGTAACGAATATGGGCAATGTACTGAAATTACATATTATAATGTTCTAACCGAAGTGCTAGCAGTACGTTTTTTCGAAATTTTGATTAATAAAAACTAATGGCGGCATGCATGGTAATAGTCTAGTTTTTTGATTTACAATTGTTTGGTGATGGAAACACCAGAATAACGTTCGTAAAAAAACTATTAATTTTAACTTACTTTCATTGAGCGAAATAATTTCTTTAGTTAGAGCCCTGATGAGTCCCAACGAAAAAAGTACGTCTTAATCAATTTATCGAGTAGTTTATGCTAACAAATGAAGCTGAATAATAATGTTATCTTCTAAAATATTTTGATGTTTCGAAAGCAGGAAAGTCGTCAAATGATGACATTAAGCGACAGTGTTGCGTAATATTCATTTTCCCACTTCCCAGGCAATATTCTGCGTCCGTTTATTTTCTGACTCCCAATTTACAACTAGAGAAAGCGTACCACCCCATCTCCGTTCTGATAGACTGAAACATTTTCTTGAGAAACTTCAATAAAATATTTCAATAGTCTTAAATTTTTTAAACTTAATTTAACTAATTTAAATTACTTAATTAATTTAAGTTAATTCACAATTAACTTTGTAATTGCAGAATTACATGAATTCAAACCGATTGGTAAGGCTGTATTAGTATTTTTTGATATTTTGCGATGAAATTAAAAAAAATAGTTCTCGCATTGGTAGTGATGTAAAAAACCGATAATAATATAAACTTATAAACCCGTTTTTATATATTTATACTATGAGACTTGAGATTTGAAATTATACGTGCAATTTTTCTTCTTGTAGCCGTCGACACTGTCGCTTTTGGGGAAAGTGGCCTTCGCGACCTTTCCCCTGTTCTCGTTAAAGTGCCGGCGCCGCGAAAGCAATCTTCCCCTAATGCGACAATGGCAACGGTTGCTAACAGGAAATCTCGTACATTTAGTTCAAAATCATGTCTGAAAGTATAATTTTATACTCAATATACTATCAAAATATTAACGTATGTTACATCAATGCATTCGTCTATTTATGATTATCTATCGCAACTACTATAAGTTTGAGATCGCCTGTTGGAATTTACGTGTTTCGGGAACTACTGTATGAACAAAACATTTCAAAAGTTCAATTCAATAACACGGCGACTAGAGCAAGTGACCTCTCTGAGAGTCATTTCAAAACATAGGCGCGTGAGGGATGTTATGTCCTTGCCTTCAATGGAAATGGAAACAACGTTAATTAATGTAAGGAAGTATATGGATTTGGAATATATGCATTAAAAAAATATTTTCATCACAAAATTGCTCTCTCATTAAAATTAACTGAGCTCATGCTTAATTTCCCATAGCAGACATTAGAAATTTCTATCATTACATGTCAATTAGGTATAAGATCGATTATTACAGAACAAATCATCAGATTGATGGTGTACTTCTCAATATTGTCTGTGAAAAGTATACAAATGAGTGTTATAATAAGAAAGAAGTTTCGTCTTCCTAAAACATGTGTATACTGTTTAGTTGCATGTTTTATTTCTATATTTAAATGTGTGTAGCATTACAATGCAAACAAAACTCTTATTCGTTTATTATATTGAATTTAAATTATTTTCCACAATTTAATGCACGACAAGAACGTGTTCCTACAAAAGGGAGTAACGAAGCATTCTCCAGGGGAGGGAAGTGTCATTGGATTGGTGCCACTTTCTACAGACTCCGCCTCTTATGCCTTTTAAGGCGAGGAGAATGGGGAAATCTTCCGAGGCTAGGCCACTTGAATTACTAGAAGAGCCAATGATAAGCGTTGCTTGCCTTATATTTGAGGATTGCTCTAGACCGGTGTCAAATCCACATTATTACTCTTTAAATTATTAACAAATGAGACATCATTGAATTTCTCTATTGATATATTCAGTACAGGTAAAAATGTATGGTTGTATTTGAAAATTCACATGTGATTCAATTTCACCAAAATTAAAATTAATACACAGAATGTATCTGCTGCCTAAAACTTGCCTCGTGGAATAAATACGAAAATGACCTCTCATGCCACCGCTCTGTCCAAAAGCATTTTGCAAAATAATTTGTTGATAATGAATTTCCTCGCTAGACGTTAAACATATTGGCATACACTTTGCTCCACTGAATAGAATGCATTCAACCACAAAGAAATCTTCAAATTTGCAGGATAACAGTTCGTCTCAGCGTTTTGAAATTTGCCAGAGAATTTATTTATAATAAAATGTGTGTCAACGATACATGAAGAATCGAAAGTTAAAAAACAGCTTATGAGCAACAATTTCCACCGATTTGTCGTAAGTCACAAATCGTTAATACAATTTAATCAGCAGAAAGCAAGACACTGCAAAACTATTTGAATTTTATACTTGACAGCCAAGATCGAATGAATTGGGGGTTGGAAACAAGTGAGGGTTGTCATCAGACGCTAAGATCCTATAAACAATTGCATATCTCGAAAACGAAAGGCGATAGCTCCGGTTGGATTGCGGAATTTTGCATCTTTTGTAAAGGGAAATGAGATGAGACAATAAAACAGAATTGCAAAATTTGTAAAATTATAAACAATTTCCAATTTTTGCAATTTTAAAGTGGGAGGGTTTTCTGATGTCCCAGAACCAAAAACTGCGAATTAACAATTTTGCAACAATTAACAATTTTATAAACAATTCCGAAATATGCGCAATTCCTGCCGGGGAGTGTCCCCAAATGGTCCCTGATTTGATGATAGCAAAATAACAATTTTGACATGAGATGCGAATTAATTGCTTAATATCTAGTTTAGTTGTTACTTTAATGATAAATATACAGCTGGTCTTTGAATTTTCCTTTCTTTTATTGAAATGGTTCCCTAGAAGTCCAAACGATTCGAGAAAGACAGTATTTTGCATTTTTGCAAATGTAATATACATATGAACAATTGAAAATATGCAATTATAATCGTTTTTCTTATCGCAAAATTATGTAGTAAACTGGTCATTTGATAAAGTTCATAAATTGCGTTTGGACAAGAATATTGGAATTTAAATATCTATAAGAACGTGATTGTTCTAAAATTAGTGTTATTTTATCTGATATCAATGTAATTTCTTCAAAAAGAATTGTGTTAACAGTGGTTAAGTGCTATGAGTTCTAATATATGAATGAATTTACTTTCATGTTCATTGAAGTGTTTCTTTCATGTATTTTTCATTTGAAAATACTTCCACATCTGAATTGGCGGCGCCCGTCATTTTGTACGACGTAATTTTGTTAGAGCACTCCCCCCTGCGTTGAGATTGGGTACGATGGTTTGTGAGGCTCCGCCTGCGACGTTTCGTCCTGACAAGGGCTGTCCAAGCCGTGCAAAAGCTGAACTTAGCCGCAGACGGCCGCGATCAATTTGTTTCCAGTACTGTACATTTCCAAATTCTTTTCTGAGAAATTATACCTTCTAATATCTAATATATGTTTCAAATAAGAGAAACTTCTCTCTACATTTTCACTTGTCACAGGGCAATACTTGTAAGAGCTTAAAATATTGGGTGCAATATCTAAATTGACATATTTCCCATTTAATGCCTCGTTATAATTTAATAATATCTTATAGCCCGGATTTTTTTCCAATACTGCCTTCAATTTTTCAAAAATTACCTTACCTTTTTCATTATTAATATTTTTCAAACTACTTTCCAAATTTTGAACAATACCTATCTTGGTATTTAAAGTGAGATTCTTTTCTTCCAGATTTTTTATTGCTACTGGAAGTTGAGAAAAATGAGTTTCGATAAATGCCAATTCTGATTTTATCGAATTTTCTTTTTAAATTTGTTTTACCTTTGTACACATACTTACCTTTGTACACTGATACAGCATCTTCTTCAAAACATCCAAACAATTCCTTATACTTTGTGAAATGTTCACAGTAAAACAGAGCTGCTTCTAACCACGTTCCCCATCTGGTTATGACCACTTCTGAAGGTAATGGACAGTCCATTGTATTTCGGTACAATGTCACACGGTGAGGAGCTTTTAAAAATATTTTTTCCCTTTGCTAACGAGTTTGTTGACATTAGGAAATATTTCTCAAATCTTTTCGGGTACTCGGTTGAGGCCGTGTGCAATGCACATAACGTGTACCATGTTTGGATTTAAATCTTTTAAAGCATTTCCAGTTTTAAGCATGTAAGGTGCTCCATCCGTCACAAAAAGTAAAATCTTATCTTGGAAGCTATTTTCAGCAAAAAAAAAGCACTTAAGCTATCATTCACAAAGCGGGAGACAGTTTCAAAATTTGTTTTTGCAAGCTCTTTACATGAAATTAAATAAGGTTTTGGGTTGATTTCTAGATGCAGGATACCAATACACATAAACTACAAATATATTTTCCCCTAGCGTCGGTAGTCTCATCGACTTCAACATATACGAAATTATCTGATATTTTATTTATAATTTTAGACATTGTTGATTCAAAACAAAAAGGAAGATAATTTTTTCTAAGCGTACTCTCGTTTGGGATTTTATGGTCAGTATATTTTTCCAAAAATTCCTTAAACGGAGTTAATTGCAACTTGAAAAAAGGAATATTTGAACCAACCAATGCGTGGCATAAATGTTGGTTAAACTTGTTTATGGAGTTTCCGCGTTTCTCTGTCATACTAGATTTACTTTTCTTAATCTCAATGGCCTTTAAAGACTACCAATAAAATTAAAGAAGTCTTAAGGTTGGCAAAGAGAAATCTCATTTCCATCAATGTATAATATGTTAAAGGAAGATAATTTAACTTACTTGCACTGACTTGTGCATCAATTTGTGATTTCCTCTCCGCTCCGATACTCTTGTCACAAGGAATACAAAACACTGTTTTTCCGTCGGTTTTCAGATCTGGGTAATTTTGTATCCATGATTTAATTTTAGTACTTGAACTACTCTTCACTTTCGGCATGTTCACTGTCTATGTGTGGAGCCTCACTCTGTTGTACGTGTGTACGCAACTAATAGCGTTTTCCATTCGTTGCACTGAAACCCACCCTAGTGCAGGGCAGAAACGTCATCGCTCTGCAACAGTGCTGCCCCACACGCGTGAAGGCCAGCAACGAATGAAACGGATTCCGGAACTGAGTCAGTGCTTGTGCGCTACGCAGTGAAATTATACACAGCTGTTCTTGGTCAGCTACACTGATGGAACTCGAAAAATAATAATTTTGAATTATGATCGTTGTTATAATTTTTATGAAGTCTTTTGGTAATTCTTACTTCTTAACTCATAAATTATTAACGTGTGATTTCTTTATTTAAAAACTACGAAAACTTCAAATGCGTATGAGTCCTAATTTCATTTTTCGAGATTTTCCAGTGATCGATATAGTACACAAGATTTTGAACCGAAAGGTTTCTGTAGAATTGTTTGATTACTGAAAACAATAAAAATATTAACACGAACATTTCCGCTTGTATATGTATGGGCGTGCGAGAAACATTTCTTGGCATATATATAATTGAATGATTTTGTAAGGGTCACTATTTTTATTTTTGCTTTATTAGCGTTTCGAAATTGAGTCGTACCTAAAACACTTTAGTTTCTAAATAGCTCTGGATTTGTTACTACGAAGTTATTCAAGGTTAAATTTTCGGAAAACACAATCTGATTTTCCGAACTTCGTGTAAAGCACAAACATTATTTTAAGACATTTCCTGCAAAACATAATACTCCATCATTCGAAGTATCCCTGCGTGACAGAAGATCCTCAATTGCTTTCACAATTTCACCTCGAATCTAATCAGCATGGATAACTTCCGTACCTAACCTCACAATGGCCCGGTGCACTGGACTGCACTGACGCGATCGTCCTGGGTCCATGTCGATGTGCGAATGGAACACGCAGTTCTTTGCACTGGTGCGCCCTAGCGGTCGAATGGAACACGAAAGCTGCCCTGAGTGCGCACTGGGTGCGCACTAGTGCGGCGAATGGAAAACGCTATAAGAGAGGTCGAAAACTGCGTTCCTTCTCTCCCTCGTATCTGTAGAGCAACATCCGTTCCGAGAATTTCGATGAATTTGACACGCAGTGCAGCTTGTCACTAAGCTTCGCGCCAAGTCGTAAGGTCAAATGTGAGTCGCGTATGCAGTCTCGTGTTGCTTAGTTCGGCGAATACCGACAAAACGCCTACATGATCTGATTGGAAAGATAGACCCTGAACATAGCGTTGGTTGAGCGACCGCAACCAAGAGCTGCGAACGGAGTTCGTGCGAACACCGTGTATCCTCACTTCGAACTGCAATTCCTCAAATATTTCAATTAGACAATAGGTATCATGAAAAGACGCTCATTTTATCGAGAAACAAAATGTAATATTGATTCATATGAAACGGCTCTCGGGTTTGAAAGACTGCCTGAACTGTCTCGTTAAGTCATATTTTTTTCATTAAATGAAACCTTTAACAAAGGTAAAATAAAAAAGTTGATAATATAAGAACAATATTTTTTGGAAGAAAACTATGAATCTTGCAAATTTGTCCGGTAAACAAACCAAAACCTGCAATTTTCAGGTAGCATAACCCGAAACGTGCAATTTCGTGCAGTAACCCCCCAAACGTGCAATTTCGTGCAAAATAAAACATGTACTAAAATAACGTCAATTTCATGATTCAAATTTCTGTCAAGGTTTCATCCAATTTGAAGTTTGCAAACAAAAGATGCAATAACACGGGAATCCGGTCTTTAGTTATTATACTTAGAAGATGAACGGATCATCAAACATATGAACAAATTAGAACGCTTGTACTAGATAGAAGCAGATTTTCTGTAAAAACAGGCGCTTAAAATGACTATTACCCAAATGGCATTCACAACGTCCTTGTTATTAAATCATGGAATAGTTGCCCAGGACTTACCGAAAGCCTTTGCGATGGCGACATTGCCGAGGATGGAGACGATGGGGACGACGGCAATGGCCGAGCCCAAGTGCTCGCACAGCTCCACGAACGAGAAGGTGCGGTTCTGGTAGGTGGTGCTGAAGGGCGGCGCTTGCACCGCAGGCAGCCCCGGCTGAACAGTCCCTGAAAAGCCCGTTTGTGCATGGAACATTGTCCTTGATGCTACCTCATAAGCGAGACTGAATCACGAACAATTTAATGAAATGAAACACATATTCCACAGAACTGTGAAATTAAAAAAAGTTAATTTGAGAGTAAATGCTTCTTCAACGAGATGACATTATAAATAAATAAATAAATAAATAAATAAATAAATAAATAAATAAATAAATAAATAAATAAATAAATAAATAAATAAATAAATAAATAAATAAATAAATAAATAAATAAATAAATAAATAAATAAATAAATAAATAAATAGAGTGTTTTAGTAACTCGTATCGAATTAAAAAAAAAGAACCATTTATCTGAAGTTAGAAACTACAAGATAGTGAGACATTATTTGATATCTAAAAGAAGAAATGTCACCTGATCTTCAAACGCTTGGAAGGGATATTTGTTTTGACAACACTAAGTTTAATGAACAATATTTACGAGCAAAATTTAATAGTTTATCCCCACTAAAATTAAAGTGTTGAGCAATGGAAACGGATCGCTGATTTAGACATGACAAGGGATAACAAATACACTACGTAATTTTGAGCCAATATTTCACTAATATTTTTAAAATTTTATGTTCTGAAAGTATTTATAAAAGGATGCCATGCAAGGCATCCTTTCTTCAACACTGCGAAATAGAGCGGATCATGATGAACAAATATATAATGTATAATGAATGAAAAAATAAATAGAATTAGAGAGTGGAAAAGAGATGGAGACTCAGAGACAGAGCGAGAAAGACTTGTCGAGATAAACTGAGTTATCCAGACAAACGGGGGGAAAGGGAGACAGATGCAGTGAGGTGTGTGTGTGTGTGTGTGTGTGTGTGTGTGTGTGTGTGAGAGAGAGAGAGAGAGAGAGAGAGAGAGAGAGAGAGAGAGAGAGAAACACGTACAAAGAGATAGTGTATTAGAGAGATTCAAAGAGAAAAGGATGAGAGAGAGGAGGCAGGGACGGAGGTCGGGAGCGACAGAGAGAAGCGAGAGCAAGAAAGAGTCGATGGAAGCAAGAAACTAAAGAAGAGAGAGAGCGAGACTGAAGAACCGAGAGAGAGAGAAACAGAGACGGAAGAATCGAGAGAGAAAGAGAGAAACAGACTGATGAAGCGAGAGAGAGAGAGAGAGAGAGAGAGAGAGACAGGGGAAGTGAGAGAGAGAATGAGACGGGGAAGCGAGAGAGAGAATGAGACGGGGAAGCGAGAGAGAGAAAAGGACTGGGAAGCGAGAGAGAGAATGAGACGGGGAAGCGAGAGAGAGAAAGAGACGGGTAAGCGAGAGAGAGAGAAAGAGACGGGGAAGCGAGAGAGAGAAAGAGGGGGAAGCGAGAGAGAGAAAGAGACGGGGAAGCGAGAGAGAAAGAGACGGGGAAGCCAGAGAGAGAATGAGACTGAGAAGCGAGAAAGAGAATGAGACTGGGAAGCGAGAGAGAGAATGAGACGGGGAAGCGAGAGAGAATGAGACGGGGAAGCGAGAGAGAGAATGAGACGGGGAAGCGAGAGAGAGAATGAGACGGGCAAGCGAGAGAGAGAATGAGACGGGCAAGCGAGAGAGAGAAAGAGACGGGGAAATGAGAGAGAGAATGAAACGGGCAAGCGAGAGAGAGAATGAAACGGGGAAGCGAGAAAGAGAATGATACGGTGAAGCGAGAGAGGGAATGAGACGGGGAAGCGAGAGAGAGAATGAGACGGGGAATCGAGAGAGAGAATGAGACGGGGAAGCGAGAGAGGGAAAGAGACGGGGAAGTGAGTGAGAAAGAGACGGGGAAGCGAGAGAGAGAAAGACACGGGGAAGCGTGAGGGGGAAGCGAGAGAAAGAACGAGACGGTGGAAGCGAGCGAGAGAGAGAGAGACGGTGGAAGCAAGACAAGGCGGAAGGCTGAGCGAGAAAGACACGACGAAAGCGAGAGCGAGATAAAGGTGGAGGAAGCAGGAGCGTGAGATGGGGGAAGGAGGCGCATGCATTCTTACCAGAGAGCAGGAAGGGCGATTCCCCCCGCGACATGAGTGCCGCCGTGAGCCCCGCAGCTAGGAGCACGACGAGAGCGTTTCGGCCTGTGGCCAGCAACCAGAGCAAACGCTTCACGGCGGCGGCCCGTCGCCGGCGTGCCCACTTCCGCTTGGCGCTCGCCTCTTCAGTCTCCGCCTCCCCCTCCGCCTCCGGCCCCGGCCCCACGCGCACGTCCTTCAGCGCCTGCGCACACACCACCGCCTCTCCCAGCTCACCTCACCACACCACCACACCTCTATGTTCATTCAAACATTTGATTGCAGTATGCCTATCGCCTTTTTGCATTATGGATGCATATTGCCTCTATGGAGTTTTGCCTCCTATTTCTATTCAATTGTACACATACCTCTTTGTTTCTACCGCTAGCTGTCATACGTCCATAAAGTGTGACCAGTTTCGCGGCGACTCGCCTCGCTTGAGTATTTATTTATTTACTTATTTATTTTTTTATTTAATAATAATAATAATAATAATAATAATATTGATTTGTGATTTGTAATTTATTAACTTTTCTTTAGTTTTGGGTCCAGATAAGTCAGGGACTTATCATCTGGTTCCCATACAATAATAATAATAATACAATACATATAATTCATATACAATTAATACATACAATTCACACAATTAAATAATACAATACATACAATTCACATACAATTAAAATAGATCAAACAGATTAATATAGATGATACTGAGTATGTTAATATGATGCCAATTACACATAAACAGAGAGTTCGATACATATATAGAGTTTGTTACATACATAGAGTTTTGCACATACTGTTGATGGTTGTCAAACCATAGGTTTGTTTATCTTCAGCCAAGTTTTAATTTTGTTGCTATATTCTTTGTGGTTGAGCTTGGGGTATTTTAAGTCTTTTGGTATTTGGTTGCATGGTTTAGGTATCAGGTATTTAAGAGTTCTTTTTCCGTTAGAGTACAAAAGAGTTCTGTTGTACGTTAATGGTATTTAGTACTTTGGATTTCTTGTTTTGTACCCATTTGGTGCATTCACTTTGAATTTGTCGATGTTTTTGTTCCGAGTTATATTGAGGTACATGTAGAATCCTTTATGTGTGAGGGTGTTATAACACGATGGCAGCTCACAGTCACTGAGATTTCTCTTCTTAGCCATTATTTTTAGCACTTTAACTTGTATTTGTTCCAATTTGCTTAAGTATGTTTGGCATGCCACCCCCCATACTTGCACACCATATCTCAATAATGATTCGATTAAAGAGGTATATATGATTTTCAAAATTGGTTCATTTACAAAAGTCTGAATTGAATACATACAGCCAGCTATCTTTTTTATTTTGTTAAACAGGATATTTGTATGCTGATTATATCTCAAGTGCTCATCCAAAACAACTCCTAGATATGAGTAATGTGTTACATAGTCAATCATGATACATTTGTCGCTACATCCAATGTTCGTGCATTGATAATTGTGCTGAGTTAATTTTCCTAGTTTTAAGTTTATACGCTTTTTCCGTGTTTTGAAATGCATTACTTTTGTTTTCATAGGATTAACATACAAAGTGTTTTCATAATACCATTTAACAATATTGTTAAATTCAGTTTGTAGTTGTTCTTTGCATTTGCTTATATCACTGTTAGAGTACAGAAGAGCAGCATCATCTGCATACATGTAAAGTTTGCTATTTACTTTATTTTTAAATATGCTGTTGGCATATATTAGAAATAGCACTGGTCCTAAGCAACTTCCTTGGGGAACTCCATGTCTGACATTTTTAGGGCGACTTAATTTATTGTCTATTTTGACTAATATCTTTCTAGATAGCTTTTAAACAATTTTAAGAACCGATCTTGAATGCCTATTTCTTGCAGTCTCTTCAGCAGGATTGTATGACTGACAGTGTCAAACGCCTTCCCTTCCTTTATCAAGATTATTATTTATATAATCTGTGACTTGGACCAAAGCTACTTCAGTTCCCTTGCCCTTCTTGAAACCATATTGATTTCTATGTATTATATGGTTTTCATTCATATACCGATTGAGTTTCTGTATTATGTATTTCTCAAATATTTTTTCGAACACTGGGAGGATAGATATAGGTCTGTAGTTATTAAGATCACGCATTTCTCCGTTTTTGTAAATGGGCCTAATAATGGAGCTTTTTAATCCTTCTGGGAATGTACCGTTTCTAATACAGTTGTTTATTAATTAGCATAATACTCCACTTAGTATATCTGCGTTACTCACAATATCTGTTGTTCTTATTCCATCATTTCCTGGAGCTTTTTTGATGCTAATTTCCTTTTTTATAATTTTGACCAACTCTTTTTCATTTGTATAGGGTAAATAGAAGCCGCAGTCAGTTTTTTGTTCGTAATCTATTATATGGTTATTGAAACAAGAGTTTCCAGTTCCATTGCTTTCTGTTATATTTTCTACTTGTTGAATGGAATGATCAGCAAACTTATTAACAAGTATATTTGTCTTGAAGAGGCTACCGAATGCCAGCAGCAGTTTGTCATCAATATTTTTATCAGTTTTCCTGTTTAGGATGTTGTTTGCCTCCTTCCATATTCCACGGCAATCATTTTCTTTGTTTTAAAAATATGGATCATGATATTCTTTCTTAGCATTTCTGATTTAATTGTTCCGGTATTGTTTATAGGCAGTTTTATGTGTTTCATTGTTGGGGTTAGACTTCCATTTCCTGAATAATCTGTCTCTTTCTTTTATAATGTTGATCAGCTTATCTGTTACCCATTTTTTATTGATGTTTCTATTTGTGGAGTTATTATGATGCTTTTTTTTCCATTGTTATCTTTTATAACCTGCTAGGAAATAGGGTTCTACATCTTGCTGTTTTATATTAACTTCTGTTACACAAATAATGTCAAAGGAGCTATTGTTTATGATGACCAAAAGCTCATTCAAGTGTCTTTTTAAAGAGCGTATGTTTAAATGGAAAACAGACAATTTACCTTTTGTTGGATGACCTTCACCAGATTTTGTAAGAAATTCTTGCCACTGTTCCATGTTATCACATGCTTTAAAGTTCATTTGATGATTTCTTATATAACTAGAGTTCCAGTCCATTGCGAAGTTGTCGAAGTAATTGGTCCAATTCTAACAAATTTAGCATTTGTCCAGGTCCTTGACACTAGTAGCTGCAATGACGTTGCCATTGTCTTTCTTTCTCACTAATATGGTCCCATTTTTTACCCACACGTATTTAATGTTTTTTAGCCTTGCTTGTATTCTCAGTTCTTTTAGTAAATTCCTATTTTCTGGCGTCAGGGTTTCGTTGAAATATAGGCGATCACCATTTAGTTTTTCCTCCCTACTCATATTGTTCCACCACTGAATTTCTTTCTTCCTAAAAACATTTCTTTGATTTTCATCCTTGAACTTCACCACTAGTATTTTACTGCTCTTCATTGGTATTATTTGCGCTTGCGTCGCTTCACATTCCACATCGGCACCTATTTTTCCAGCTATTTTTCTATACTCTTCCATTGGTGAGGCGTTATCGGTTGCTGCAAGTCCGTGAATTTCTACATATTTTCGTTTCTTGTATTGATCTATTTTGTTTAGTTTTGTGGCAAGATTGGTTAGTTCCATATCTTTTTTGCCATGTTTCCCTTTAGAATGTTCACTTCTTGTTTGAGGAGTTTGTTTTCTTTGATATTTTCGTCTAGTTTCTTAGCCATCTCGTCAAATTTCTCCATATGCTGGACGGATTTTATCAATTCTTGCAGTAGTTTCTTCACGCTCGGTGATAAGTCGTCGTCCAGGTTTAAAAGCTCATCTTCTATATAACTCTCTTCATTTCTAGGATGTGGATTCTCATTCCGTGGGCGACCTTGTCCATTTTTATTGTCTCTGCATTTGATACACCGCCATTTTGATTTTCCCTCACGCGATTTCGCCCCATGGGTACTTTCCAAAATTGAGCACGAACCGAAATGATACAGACTTTGGCATCCATTGCATCTTAAACCTTCTTCTTGTATTTCTTCTTCACATAGATTGCACGTATCCATGCTTGTGACTACGGTTTCACAAAATCACTACAAAAAAAAAACTTGAAAATCAAAACAAAACCACAGAGGCGGGAGCTACACGAGAACACGTCCACACGGTACGAGTGCCGGAAACGGAAATAATAATAATCATGTGTCATTGCTTCCACTTACTTGTGGCACACTTCTGTTATCTCTCCTGTGGGCCAATCTTCATATCGGCCAACCCTTGTGTTTCCGACCCAGACGCTATTAGGTTACGAGGGCTAGGGAGTCATTTCTGTTCTACTTTTCTATTAGAATAGAAATTAAAAAAACTCTATTCTTCACTGTCCCCCTTCTTCTCTTCTATTTTCTTTTAGCTGGCGGTAGCTCAAAAACGCTAGGGTAAGGCGACCCTGAAGAAAAACACCCGGTATGGAGGATCGTTTAGGATCAACCATTACGGTGCAGGGGATCGGAGCCCCAGTACCGGCGGTCGGTGGTCAGCAAGCAGGCCACTGGGCGTCGTCATCAAGCAACTGCAATGCCAAGGGTGCGGATCACTCGGCACCCGGGGCAGATATTGCTACGAGTGATAGCAAACTTCGCGGGACACGTATGGAAGTTTGCGATCCCTGGGTTGAGGGATCCCTTAAAAATTCTCGTCCAGAAATAAGTTCTGAGTTTAGAACAAAAAGAATGAGAACTGGAAGAAACGTAAACCCTGATGACTTGTTCAAGAACACATCAGTGGTACCAAAGTACCTTATAGTTAAAAGAAAGGAAGGAAACTTTGAAAAAGTAAGTCCCTTTCTAATAGAAAAGTGTGTTAGCACCTGTGCTGGATCTGCCGTAAGAGAGATAAAGAAAACTCCGTCTGGACTCTTAATAGAAACATTTAATGACAATCAAGGTCAAAAGTTGTTAGATTTGAGCAAAATAGGTACTATCGAAGTTGAAGTAAATGCCCATGGTACGCTGAATACCTCTAAAGGTGTTGTAGTTTGCAGTGATTTACTAAACTGCAGTGAAGAGGAAATAGTTCAAGAACTGGCTTATCAAGGAGTCATTGCCTGTCGTAGGCTAACGATGAGGCGAGACGGGCAGATAATTCCTTCGGCATCCCATGTTCTGAGGTTCAACCGCAGCACGTTGCCAGAAAAGATTAAAGCTGGCATTCATCGTCTGAGCGTACGAATGTTCATTCCTCAACCAATGCAGTGCTTTCAGTGCTTACATTTTGGACACACAGCATCTAGATGTGCTAAAATCAAAGCATGTCAATGTGGAAAGCCATTTCATAGTGGTGATCCATGCATGGATCCTATCAAATGCATCAATTGCAGCGGGCAGCACTCATCAAGGTCAAGGGACTGCCCAATCTATAAACAGGAGGCAGCAATACAACAAATAAAAGTCAGACAAAAACTCAGCTATCCTGAAGCAAAAAAACTTGTTTGTTCTGAAAAAGGAAATATCACATACGTTGAAGCAGTTACTAAAAGCACACCTTTGCCTTCACTAGTAGTGAAAGAACTAATGCCTGTAATAACTCACTGTATAGAAAAGTATTTCAATGAAATTTACAAGAACAAAGTAAACACAGAAGAATTAAACACAAACACCCAAAGTGAAATACTTCTTGAAAAGCAATCTTCAGCACCTCAGTCAAATGTTGCAGAAAGAAATCCAGTGGCCGCCGCCGCAGCCACATCCAGTAAAGGTGAATCGCCAAGGGGCCACCGAAGTCGATCGCCTCGTTCTCCAAAACACACTACTACTAACACGCTACTAACTGCCCAAACGATCAAGCTGGGAGAAGTACGTGACAACCATAACCAGAACGACCAAAGTCACAGAAGTATGGCAGAAAATCAGGTCAATAGCTGGAAAAAATATTTTCAGTCCTATTACATGCATAGAACATGAAGGACAACTAGTATGCAACCCAGAAGAAATAGCCAATGCCTTTGCGTTTCAATACTCTAAAGCCAGTAACACAAACAGCTATCCTGAAGAATTTATCGAGAAAAGACAGGAAGAAGAACAAGTACTAGATTTCACAACTGATACAGATATGCCATATAATTCTATTTTCACACAAAGAGAATTACAAGATACTATAAATGCAGCCGGAGACACTGCAGCAGGATCAGATAACCTCCCCTACAGCATACTACGTCGGTTGCCAGAGGAAATACTTTCCACCTTGTTAAATATATATAACAACATATGGGTACAAGGCAATTACCCCAAATGCTGGAAAGAAGCGATAGTAATCCCACTTTTAAAGGCTGGTAAAGACCTGCGGAAACCTGAAAACTATCGGCCAGTGTCACTGACATGCTGTCTAGGAAAAATCCTAGAAAAAATGGTCAACACTCGACTAACATGGTGTCTCGAAAGAAACAACTTCCTGAATAAACATCAGTGTGGTTACCGACAGCATCACTCTACTACCGATCAGTTAGTATATCTAGAAAACGCAATACAGAACACCTTTATTAAAAGACAACATATGGTAGCTGTATTCTTCGACCTAGAAAAAGCGTTTGATAAGACCTGGCGTTACAACATCTTGAGACAACTGCATAATTGGCAAATCAGAGGAAACCTTCCAAAATTCATATCCAGCTTCCTTAATACCAGATCCTTCCAAGTTCGTGTTAGGCAGTCTATCTCAGAAAGTTACGTTCTTGAGAACGGTGTACCACAAGGTTCTCCATTAAGTGGTACGCTTTTTATCATAGCAATCAATGAGATGTTTGATGGCATAGAATCATCAGTT
The DNA here is from genome assembly GCA_011170035.1 of Teleogryllus occipitalis. Lineage (NCBI taxonomy): Eukaryota > Metazoa > Arthropoda > Insecta > Orthoptera > Gryllidae > Teleogryllus > Teleogryllus occipitalis. The sequence goes on from BLKR01000160.1 coordinate 161,657, forward strand.
GGAAAATGCATGTATGTTGATGATATTGCTCTATTTTATTCAGCCAAATCGCCAGCAATGATTAAATTGAAAATGCAAAATGCCATCAATACACTGGTACAGAACGCAGAAAATATCGGATTCTCATTTGCAGCAGCTAAAACCAAATGCGTCCACTTCTGTAGAAAACGGAAAAGATACAGAGATCCAGATCTAACGTTACATGGTGTTCAACTGGCGTACAATGAAACGGCAAAATTCCTTGGTCTGATTTTTGATAGCCATTTAACCTGGAAACACCATCTAGAGTATATCTTGTCTAGATGCAAAACGGCTCTGAACGTGATCCGATGCATTTCGCATATAAATTTGGGAGCAGATAGAGACGTCTTGCTCCGTCTCTACAAATCCCTGGTCATGTCCAAAATCGATTATGGGTGTGCAGTGTACTCCTCAGCCAGGAAGTCAAGCTTAAAATTAGAACCCTTTCACAACGCAGGCCTCCGTTATGCATCTGGAGCGTTCCGCACTAGTCCCTCCTTAAGTGTCAATTGTGAAACCAGTACCATGTCGCTACACCATAGACGACAAACACTACTACTCAGATATCGAGCAAAAATGCTGTCACTACCAGAGCACCTAAATTATCCATTGATGAATAGTCCCAACCTGACAAATATTTACAATCGAAGACCTACAGCTACTCGTCCAGCCAACATCCGTGCAATAGAAATGATCAGATGCTACAACTTCATTCTACCACCGGTTTTCAAACATAAACCATATGGTCCCACCATGGACGCTTAAAATGCCAGAAATTCGACTCGACACCACCGTGTAAAAAAAAAAAAGAAAGCCTTCCCACGGAATTAAAAATCAGATTCAGATCACGTCTTGAAGAGTACATGACAGATCACACAGTTATCTACACCGATGGATCAAAAAGCAAACATGGAGTTGGAAGCGCATTTGTAACTAAAGACACATCAGAAACATGGACACTTCCACCAGGAGCGAGTGTGTACACAGCTGAATTGTTTGCAATATTACAAGCTTTGCGATACTGTGAAACTCTCGGTGCAAGAAAATTTGTGATCGCTCAGCTTTCTCACCGCCATAGACAGAAGCCTACCTGTAGACACACCTGTAGACACATGATTCTCCTGTTATGTCACAAGTTAAAACAGCGAGGAGCGTCAGTTACGTTCATCTGGTGCCCTGAGCACACAGGTATCTCAGGCAATGAAGAGGCCGATTCTGCAGCAAGAAATGCCGCAAACAAAGAATCAGGAATCGAAATACAAGTACACCCTCAAGATGTAAGAAATGCTGCTTTAAAGTGCATCCTCAGAGCATGGCAGACTACGTGGAATAGCCTTCAAACAAAATTAAACCCAATCAAACAGAACGTCAACGAATGGTCACCGTATGTCAGCTACACTCGTCGAGAACAAGTGTGCCTTACAAGACTACGAATAGGCAATACAAGGATAACCTCTTCATACCTGCTGAAAAATGAAGAGCAACCTATCTGCGGCTGCGGTGGTGGAATTCTCACAGTGAAACATCTTCTGACAGACTGTGCAAAGCTCTCAAGACTCAGAGACAGATGTGGTGTGAAAGGGAACTTGAAGGAAGACCTCGGAACAGACAAAACGGCAACAGACAAAGCATTACAATTCCTGAGAGAGGCGAATCTTTTTTATAAAATTTAAATTGTACAGGTTCAGTTTTTATCACTAATTAGTAAAAGGCTGAAGGCCACAGTTGCCAAGCCTCCAAATATAATAATAATAATAATAATAATAATAATAATAATAATAATAATAATAAATTTAAAAAAGCGAGAGATTAACATTTCAAAAACTAGATATTTTCGTGGCCGAATTATAGAAAACTAATTTGTAACGGTAAACGAACGGATTTGATTTTTCTCTCTTGCTAACAAATAGAAACTCACCCTAAGCTCTACTACCACTACAAGCAAAAGGAAAGCTCAACAAAACGTGCGCATAGTGAAGCTACATTTACGTCCAAAAGCAAATCCAGGAGCCATTTCAGCATTTGCTCAATGGATCAGGGAAACTGGACAAAAACCCGATCGAGATGGGGGTCATTGACCCGGAAGCTGAATTACATTATTTGTTACAGGCATATTGAGTCTTTTTTAAATAATACAATGCAAATGTAAACTAATTCATTATACTATATCTTGTTTTTGTTAAAGTAAACATTACTTTTCTTTTTGACGATCAGTATAGTCTCTAATTGTATAGAAACAGTTTTGCAGCAGAAAATATTTTACTTTTAACTTAAATTTGTGTAGCAATTTTAATTGTTTAATTTCATCTGGCAATGCGTTGTAAAGTAACGTACATGTATTGTATGTGGATTTCTTGTAGTGAGCTGTTGATACCGACACTTGATGAACATGATTTCTACGTCGATTGTTGTAACTATGTCAGTATGTCAGTAACAGTCGTCTGTGTTATTTTTTTCTAATACGTCACAATAGGCAAGGCAATGGTAACATTCCAAGATCAATGAAAAAAGGCTTGCACGGATCACGTGGATGGGATTTTTTCATTATTCGGATAATTTTCTTTTGCAATCTAAATGTCTGGGCACTAAAGGATGAGCTTCCCCAGAATATTACGCCATATCTCAGGGAGGAGTGTACATTTGCAAAATACACGGAACGAGCTGCATGAAGGCTGACAGAATTAGAAAGAATTCTGAATGCATAACATAATGAGCTTGATTTAGTGTTTAATTTTGCTATATGTACATTCCATTTGAGGTTTGATTGAATTGAGAGACCTAGAAATTTTGTTACCTTAACATCATTGCATATTGTTTATTTTCAATGGAGCATACGATTGCCGATTTGAAACGCAAAGTTGCATTGAGACAGTTTTTCCTTCGTTAACTATTAATTTGTTATTACAAAACCAATTTGAAACTTCTGCAATTGTACTATTTATTGTTTCTTTTTTGCAAAGAACATTCGTGTCATCGGCAAACAGAACTGTTTTTCCATTTTTAATAGATGAGGGCATATCGTTTACGTACAACAGAAGGAGGATAGGACCTAAGATCGAACCCTGTGGGACCCCATGTTCAATTGGCAAAGAATTAAGAGATAAGTAAATAATGTCCTTTCGTGCCAGTACGGTATTTCTACTCTTTGAGATCGATGTTTAAGGTACGAGGTTATCCAATCTAGGGCAATACCACGAATTCCATAAGAAGGTAATTTTGAGAGCAAGATGTTATGGTTAATAACGTCAAAAGCTTTCGAAAGATCTAAAAATATCGCAATGGGTTCTTCATTTTGGTCCATTGTTGAAGCAACATCTGTAAGGAAAGAAAAAATGGCAGTTTCCGTAGATTTTGATTTCCTGAAACCGTGTTGTGAGTCTGAAAACGCTTCGTTTTTCCTGAGAAATGTTTCCATTCGCGTATAGAAAAGCCTCTCCAATATTTTTGCGAAAACTGACAAAAGAGAAATTGGTCGGTAAATTTGAATTTCATTTTTGTTCCCTTTTTTAAAAAGTGACTTAATTTTTGCTGTTTTGAAAATATCTGGAAATATTCCTGTGCACAAGGAAGCATTGAAAATGTGAGTTAATGGGTGTATAATGGTAGGTGCACACGTTTTTAATAAAGAATCCGGAAATTCGTCTAAACCAGATGAATATTTATTTTTTAGTTTACTGACTATTCTGAGAATTTCGTTAGAAGAAGTTTCGTAAATAAACATCGTGCCGAAATTTTTTTGGGAAGCATATGATGTTGAATTTTGTGGTTTTAGTCCCTTCGTGAGATCAACCGCAATTCTAGAAAAGTGTTGGTTGAAGAGATTCGCAACTTTTTCTGGATTTCTTGTTTCTCTTTCATTATCCTTTAAAACAACATTCTCTACGAAATTCGTGATGACGTGGTCGAATTTTTAACGATGTTCCACATTGCTTTAGTTTTGTTTCTAGCGTTCAAAATATCCTCATTATTTTTCATTATTTTTGCCTGAACTATTATTTTCCTTAAAATTCTTTTATATTCTCGGAAGTAGACGTGAAAACTGGGTGATACGTTATGATGTTTAGAAATAAAGTAGAGAGTACGTTTATTTTTACACGATGTTCTAATTCCTTGTGTAATCCATAATAAATAATCCACTTAATACTTTTTATTTACTTTACGAATTCAAAAATACTACATTAGAGAGACCATTTCAGAACTACAATTATTTGGTCTAGTCCGGCATGATGCCCCCAACCAGGGGAAGTTCTTGCGCGGGATTCTTCAGCCAATACTCTTCAGACTCCATTTTGCTTTACAGGATTAGCAAGAATTTTAAAACAAGCCAGATACCACAATTATCACCTCGTTACAAAACATTGAAACATTTATGAAGCATTTCTTTTAAATATGAATCTTGTACACCTTCAACGCGTTATTTTTGGTTGGTTAACATTGAAAATTGACATTTTTTGCCACTTTCAAAATGTTTCTCAACACCACTCGCTCCCTCTGTAACATGGCGGACAGCGTTTGGACTGGCTTTTCAAATGAAGTCCCCGTACTGTGGTCACGTGGTTCGTGACGCAAACTGGTGATGCGCAGAAACAGCTAAAATCGGGCCCCAGAGGAACCCACCCATGGATTTCCACCATGCCCCAACACAGCTGCTAAGAAACGGTTCGATTTGCTACACTAGAGCTGTGCAAGCTGTACTTGTTTGTCCTTTTAATGTGGCATCTGTGGATAGTATCTCCAAGATGGAATTCGGCACGACTTTGGGCGTCATTCTTGGTGCTGCCACAAGATGTCGCATGATCGCAACCGGATCAAGCGACTCTAGCGGCAGGACTCAGAATGACGCAAAAAGTCGTACCGAATTCCATCTTGGAGATACTGCCCACAGATTCCACGTTATGAAAACCCAAGTATAGCGTACTCTGACTAGGTGGCGGATTTTGATGAACTAAACCATCACCAAAGATGATCAATGAAATGCTCTTAAAATGTTTTTAAAATGCCCTAGAAGCAAAGCAAAGCAAAGCAAAATAACGCAAAAACATTTATGAAAACCAGTTCAGAACTCAAGCTGTTGGATGTGTAACTGATGTAATCGAGGTAATCCTTTGGATCAAGTGAATTCATGCTAACTTTTGCCTTCGATAGTTCTTTATATATATATATATATATATATATATATATATATATATATATATATATATATATATATGCTACCGACTATCAATTTAATTATGTTGGGTTGGTATTGCGACCTCAGCTGAGAGTTATTGGCGCGCAAGCTCGTTTCCATTGTTGGGACTTCGAGGAAATACGAGTCTATTCATATGACGCCACGAAAGGCAATTGTTGGAGAAATTTTCAGCAGAGCGTTTGCAAAAAAGATCGACTTGTCAGTAAAAATCCATAGTAATTCACATTTTGGCGGCATTTTTTTCAATTTTCGGAAAATCAGGGTTTTCGTTTCTTGTACTATGACGAATAGGACCGTAGACGTTTCTTGTACTCAATAATTCGTTTTGAACGTAGGTAGTCGCGAATCCACACGTGGTGTAGGATAGGAATATTCGCGGAGTAATAATTTATTATTTATTGGTCGAACCGGTAACGAAGTGACAATACCTCGGGTGACATCTTTAACCAGAATTTGACATTGGGAAATAATACGGTACGCGGGCAGTAATATTAACAGCAAATAGGCAGCAACAAAAAAGAAGACGTGATGGACGTTCCAACCGGAGTGCAACAAAGAAGTCACCAATGCGCGCGAAAATCTCAGTAAGCTACGAATTTTGATTCTTTTTTACCTGTACAGAAAGGTTAATCCTTGAATAAAAGATAAATAAAATTACTTTCAATTAATGAGCTCATTTAAGGGTATAATCAAATTATTATTAATGTTAATTTATTTTATTGGAAAAGGCTAATATTTTATAGTTAGGTGCCATCAATTAAAAAATCTAATTAACAGAACTTCCAGAGATTGGAATTCTGTACAGATTGCACGTCCGCGTATAACAAGTAAGAAGCTAGCATGTTTTAAGTCGATACCCACAAATAAGTGGTAATAGAATCAATATAATAAATATTTCAGTATAGGGTAAATTTACGAGCATAGCAAGGCAAATCAATTAGAGAAATTTGTATAGTTCAATATCATGCGAGTTTCGATGGCGTGCCCAAGCGAAAAGTAATAGTCTAATATCAAATTAATTAAATATCAATAGAGATATTTATATTATATAGAGATCCATTTGGTATTTTACACAACTAATATTTTAAAGAAGTGTATGGAAAATGATTGAAAGATAAAATATTAAGAAATACAAGTAGATTGCATTGTAAAAGATAGTAGTACCCTAACAAACCGCACACGTACGCGCCCTAGCATTCCTTCCTATTCCTCATCTTATCTCTCTAGGGCGGTGCCCTGGTGGTAAGAGGTACCTGGCTGGAGGGGGGGATCCCGCAAGCCACGACATGTAGTTCGGCGCCGGATCTCACCATCCAGCGGACGAAGAGAACACATCCACATCCCGCGATAAAAAAACACGCACTACTCTAACGGCATTATTGATCAATAGCTATTGACGCACCGGAAACGAAAGATTCGATCAAAGAGCTGCAGAGGCAATGGCGTCGCCGCTGAGCTCGGGATGAAACATTGACATGACATAGATATTTCGATGTCCAAATTTTAACCATTTATTAACAAAAGAAACTAACTTATTTTTCACTTTTGGCGACTTTGGTCTGAAGAATATTCAAATTATTAATATGTGAAAATTATTGTACTTTTTTATAATAATAAAAAAGTATAATAATACTTTTAACTCAAAATATCAACCAAGTAAAAACGTCGATGATAAATAACATCGGCTTCAATAAATTGATGTTAAAAATATTGATGTTTGTGTAAAAATATTGATACGTCGAAAACATGGACGTCAGCGTCGTATCCCTGGCCGAGCTGTAGCGGCGCGGCTGGCACGCACCCTGAGCGCGAGCAGCGCGGCGACGCAGCCCAGGGCGAGCGCGGTGTCGGCCGGGCGCGTGGCGGCCACGTGGCGTGCCAGCAGGCGCCACGTCTCCAGGAAGTCCTGCGCCTGGAACGACAGCCCCAGCAGCGCCTTCAGCTGCGACGATGCGATCGTCACGGCCGCCGCCAGCGTGAAGCCTTGCACCACCGGCGCCGACACGAAGTCCACCAGGAAGCCTGCGAGCCAAGCAACACTTTCACTGCCTGCGCCATCTGGATGGCGCAACACGCTCCTCAAGGGGGCACGTGCAGAAAAGCGTGCGTTCAAACGTCAGTAATTTCAAATTTTTTAATAGTTTTTAAAATTGGAAACCCCTTATTTCTGACTAATATGTGAAAATATGTGAGTCCGTTATTATCCATTGAAGACAAAAACTTAAAGCTAAATGCACCGAAAAATACTTATAGGAAAAATCAATAGATCGCAGCACTATCTATAATAATAATTATAATATAATATAACTCACTACAACAACAACAACAATAATAATAATAATAATAATAATAATAATAATAATAATAATAATAATAATAATAATAATAATAATAATAATAATAATAATCACGCGAAAGGAGAGGAATCGAAGATAAAGTGTATATACTCGTTCTATATAATCCTTCGAATCTTCACTTCGATGACTGAGTTTCCAATATTTATAACAATTGTGAGACTCCGTCTTTATATTTCACGGTGAAAATCATGAAATATCTCTTCAGGTCTGATTCAGTTTGCCCATTGTGAAACCATGGAGCAGGTTGTTACTCTGTGAGAACCTCTAGGCACCGGGCGGGCGTTCTTTCAGCGCCCGCCGCGAAGGGCTAGGCTAAAGTGGCCATGGGGGAGGGGTTCCGGGATTTCCAAATCTGATATGGCACTGGGACAGTGGTTCTCGAATATCGTTGCGAATGCTCACTCCAAGTTCACTGATTGGCTGGCTTACTCGGTGCTCTTCTCCGCTTAATTGTACTTAATTCTGAATTATGTAATAATGATAGCTAAATATATTATTAATATAAAATTTAAATATTCTATGAACTTACATTTAAAGAAAACAACATTTATGTCAACTGGTAAAAAAGGAAGCCTGAAGATCAACGGAGAAGTGATATGCATGGCAGGTGAAGTTAAATACTTATGAATTACAATAACAAATTCTGGATACTGTACAGAAAAACTAAAGAGAGGAATAATTTTAGAAAAAGCAGTGGAAAGAAAATTACACAAATTCATAAAATATGCAGGCATATCAAGTGATTGATTTCTAAAATTTTAGGTCCCGGAACGCGCTCAAAATTATTTATTAATTTAATAGAAATAATTATAAATTAATAATATAATGTAATAATTATCAGCGAGATACAGGAACGCCGTTCCGTTGTGTTCCGTCAGAAATCAAGCCTTGCGTAAGACCAAAATCCAAATAATCGAGAAAATGGTATTTCTAATCCTGTTGTGTGGGTGTAAAAGCTGAACATTGAGATAGGCCGAAAAAAAGGAGATGCTTTTGAAGTATGGACACGGAAGAAAATATTACGTACAATGGGAGGGCAAAAAGATAAATGCCGAAATTTTGAAAAGAAAACAGAACTTTCTCTAAAAGCCAAAGCCAAAAAATGGAAAATAAAATATTTTGGACATACTATGAGTCGAAAAAAATCTCTAGAAAAGTATATTATGCTTGGAATGATAGAATGAAGCGGAAGAAAAGGGTGTAAGTGGCACAATTGAATAACTAATACACAATATCACAAACAAAAGGAAAAAGGTAGTTCGAGTCCGAGTGAGCAATGAACAAATTGCTAGCATCCTATTGCTGTGTATATCCACATAGGTCTAACAAGGGATGGCTTGCGATCTATATTCTAGTACTATTTCTCTGCGCGTTCAGACCCGCGAAGAATTGGGACCTGCAGATGAAAGGAGAGATGCTCACAGCCGCTGCTTGACCGGGACTGGAGCCGACAAATAGACATCATCGCGCTGAACAGTGTGTTTGATACCCGCAGTCTTTCATGCGTACATTCTGCCATTATTATGGAAGAACTCGCTGACTTATCGGCGCGTCCCCTCCCAGTTTCGGATAGCAAGAAAAGCGAAGGAATGATGCTCAAGTAATACAAATGCAAATATCAAAACAAAACATCTTTAAAATTCAAACATCTTTAAAAAACCTGGTTTAGAAACATCGATCAAGTTCGTGCGGAAGATAATTTGTTTTGACAGTGGCCGTGATTATTTATAATTACGATTTAGACAAAACGGCAAAAGAAAGTTTTCAGGCTTAGTTTCGCTGTTATTCTTTTTACTATCGCCGAGGGTCATCTTATGGAGTCACAACTTCCTCAAATGGGTACAGGACGGTGGGCAAGGGACTTTACACCTAGAGTGCTTGCGTTGGCCGCCTCTCTGCGTACGGTAGGACATACGTAGGAAATGCCGAAAAAATGGGGTCATTTCTTGGGCTGAAGATAGTCTACTGGATGAGGATGTTACAATCACCGTTCGCTTTATTCGAACACATGTATTGACAGTGGTGTAATGCAATATTATTTCATATTTTAACTTTTATATAAAATTGTGATTATCGGTTCTTTTCATTAACAACAACTCATCAAGCACATCGATAATAAACATCAGGTTTCATAAATGTTTCATTTTTTTACGAAATATGTTCATGTGTCTATACAAAATCAATGTTTTGAAATATCAACATCAATGTTGCATCCCTATTCTCGACCCCTAGATGAGGATCGCCGATTTAATACGTTTGCATTCTGATTCCCTAATATGAGGTTTATCAGTGACTGGTATGCTACGTTTTACTAGTAGCATATAAATCTTATAAATTGAATTGCTACCCGATTAAATATTACTGATAAGCGTGTACGATGTTTAGAAAAATGGTATCTTAATGTAGAAATGTAAACGTTGCCGAACTTTATAACAAAACATAATTTATCCCCCTTATAGACGGATATTCCTCTTCTAGTATGGTGTTCCTGTCTAAGGGTTAAAGTTGTATTGCTTTCATGACAATTTAATGCATTAAAATATATATATATATGTCACAATACAATGATTTACACTACATCCTTTTATATTATCATTTTACGTAGTTTGTATGTCAAAACTGGCGCGCCGGGAATTACTTATTCCAAATGCTTCAAGTTTATACAAATATAACAGAGATCATTTTATATCAATATAACAGCAGTAAGCTGGGACATGTCACGATTCTTAATATTAGATTTTAATATTTGTTACAGTGTTGGATTCAGGATGAATCTCGCCTGCGCGCTATTTTTACCACTTCTTCAATTTTGTCCGAAAGTACGAAAACAGTTTTAAAAATTTTACTTGGGAAAACAGATTCATCGGGTGAAGTCTATCCAAGGAGACAAACGCCGTTTTGAGATCAAAAATCGAGGAGTCACAGGATAAAAGAGCTCGTGCGTAATTTAGGCTCATTCTTTCTGGTAGTGGAATGATAACGGAAGATCTTAAGTAAAATGTATGTAAAATAAGATGTTAGGACATGGAATATTGGTGATATCTACACAATTAGTTCAATTTTCTTTTTGAAATCAGTTTCCAAATCGGAATTGATATTTTGAGTAGTGCCTCAAATAACTTTTTGATGGTATGAAGACGGAAATATGTGAACAAGATATAGTTTTATACGACTATTACAGATGATATGTCGTGACCGGCCGCACATGATTGAAGGTGCCGCCACGGGAGCACGTCAGGGGGGCGTTACCGCCCCTGGCGGCAGCGGCCAGCAACAAGCGCGGGCCAGCGGTGCTCGGCTGAGTGCGGCCGCCACGCCTGAGCGAGCGGGGCGAGATTCGACCCCGCCCCTTTTACACAGCCAGTCGGCGGGCCTACGGCCCGGGGGGGCTATAAAACCTCGACGCGGAGCTGAGGCGGCAGTCAGTGAGTGAGCGAGCGAGCAGCGGTGAAAGTGCGTCGAGACAGTGTTAAGTGGTGGTTACGGTGAAGTGCGGTAGACTACGACAACAGCGCTACGACAACGGACTCTTCTTTCTGGTTACTTGGTGGACTCGGCATACCTTGGTACATCTTCTGGACTTACGACAACACGGCTTCGTCTCTGTACCAATTCTTCAGGATATCCGGCACTATAGCTTTGTACTTGGTTTTTTGGCAATAAATTGTTTATTGAACCTTTGTGTTTGTAACTTGGACACTTCAAATTGGCGACGAGGAGAAAACAACGACATGGAGTCCGAACAAATAACAACTTTAATTACGCTGATGCAGCAACAGATGCAGCAACAGCAACAACAGATGCAGCAGCAGCGGCAGCTGGCGGAAGCACAGATACAACAACAGCAGAAGCAGCTCGAGTTGCAACAACAGCAGATGCAGCAGCAACAGCAACAACAGATGCAACAACAGCAGAAGCAGCTCGAGCTACAACAACAGCAGATGCAGCAGCAGCAACAACAGGCTGATAGGCAGATGGCGGCATTGTTGGAGGCGGTCAGTGCCCGCTCCCCTCCACAGTTCCCTGGTTTCCGGCCGGACGCAGAGGAATGGGCCGAGTACATACACAGGTTGGAGCAGCACCTACTGTGTTACAAGGTAGGAGACGCAAAAATGAAAAAGGCGTTCTTTTTGAGCTGCGTAGGTAACAAGGTGACCAACCTAGTGAAAAAACTGTTCCCAGAGAGAGAAATATCGAGTGTCAAATGGGCAGAAATGCTAGAGAAGCTCAACAATTACTTCAACAAAGTGCCTCATGTGGTAGCAGCTAGGTTCAAATTTTTTCAGTGCAGAAAAAGTGAGGGGCAAACACACAGTGAGTGGATTACAGAGCTAGCCGGGCTGGCGCGGCATTGTCAGTTCAAGTGCCCGCCATCAGATAAGGAAGTGTCATACGCGGAGACTTTAATAAGGGACATGGTAGTGCTACACACACCGGAAGAGAAAATTAGGTTTCAAGCCTTACAAAGTGATAACCCTTCATTAGAGGAAATACACAACCTATGTAAGACGTACGAGATGACTTGTGAGACAGCTCGCCAGATCGCAGCAGAATCGCACTTGCACCACATCAAAAACAGTGGGTCGGTACGCAGCGGAAAGACGGCAAAAGAATACGAGACCGACAGTGACTCCAGTGAGTATAGTGACAGTGCCGGGAAAGGTTACCGCAACAAAGGCGGCAACCACTGTGAGTGGAGGCGTAACCCCCGACCCAGCGGCAAACCAGTGTTCAAGAGAGCCAGTGGCAGTGGAAGTGACAGTGACAGTGTGCAAAGAAAGAAGTCGTGTAAAAACTGTGAGAGGTTACATGCAAGAGAACAATGTAGGTTCAGAAACGCGCAGTGCTTTTGGTGCAAGAAAGTGGGCCACATTAGGGAAGAATGCGGAAAAAAGAGGCACGCGGAGCGGTACAAGAAACAAGAGCAAGACATGGAAATCGATATGATCAGTCAAGTGCTCGATACCAGCAAGCAAGATAAACTAATGGTCAAAATTGAGTTGGGAAAAGTGCCGGTGAGTTTCCTGCTAGATACAGGGGCCGCGGTAACACTCATCAATTTAGAAACCTACCAGCGGTTAGGGGCACCCAGGTGTCAGAGGGTGCAGAAAGGCTTGTACGCTTTCGGCAGGACCCCAATTAAGGTGTTGGGGAAAGTGTCGCTAAGGGCAGCTTACAAGAAGAAGCAGGCTGATATTGAAGTGATCGTGGTGGACCGCTACGACGTGACGAACATTTTGGGCCTCGACTCCTTTGATAAACTCGGGTTTGGAGTAATTGACTCAGTGAACCAGGTCGCGAAGAACGAAGAAACACAGGTCGTCGGGAAGCTAGAACAAGAGTTTCCAGATGTGTTCTCTCCCGGGCTCGGGGAATGTAAACACTTCCGAGCAAGCATCCAGTTGAAGGAGGGGCACAAGCCACGCTTTTTCAAAGCAAGACCAGTCCCGTGGGCCCTCAGGGAAAAAGTAGCCGAAGAGCTGAGACGGCTGCAGGCGGACGGTGTTATCACTCCAGTATCAACAAGCCAGTGGGCCACGCCGTTGGTCGTGGTAAAGAAAGCCAATGGTTCGATTAGATTGTGCGGTGATTTCAAGAGTACTGTGAACCAACAGGTAGAAGTAGAGCAATATCCAATCCCGAAGCCGGAAGATCTGTTCTATAAATTGTCTGGTGGACGACAATTCTCAAAAATTGACTTACGGGACGCATACCTACAGCTGCCACTCGACCAGGAAGCCAAGGAAGTCTTGGTGATTAACACCCCGTTAGGACTCTTCAGATATAACAGGCTGCCATTCGGCGTGAATTCCGCAGCCGCACTATTCCAGCGCTGTCTAGAACAGTTGACAGCAGAGCTGAAGGGCTGTTGTAACTACCTGGACGATATCATAGTCACGGGGAGCACGGAAAAGGAACACGAGGAAAACTTGAAGAGTTTATTTAAGGTGCTCCAGGACAATGGTTTGAGGGTGAACAAGGTCAAGTGTGAATTCTTTAAGGACCAGGTAGTGTTCTTGGGGCACGTGCTGGATAGCACCGGCATTTCACCCACTAGCCAGCACGTAGAAGCCATCCTACGACTGCCACCGCCAGCAGACGTGAAGCAGCTGCAAGCATTATTGGGAAAAGTGAACTATTATAACAAGTTCATTAGGAATTTTTCTACTATCGCAGCTCCACTAAACAAGCTGAGGAAGAAAGGAGTGAAATTCGTATGGTCCCAAGACTGCGAAAGAGCTCTGAGCCGGTTGAAGGAAGAACTAGTCAAAACAGTTAAGTTAAATCATTTTGTGCCGGGTAGGCTCACCACGGTAGCAGCGGACGCCTCGGAGTATGGTCTTGGGGCGGTGTTATCGCAGAAGGACAGCAATGGGGTGGAGAGGCCTATTGCGTTTGCGTCAAAATCCCTCAACAAACATCAAAGAAATTATTCGCAAATTGAAAAGGAGGCGTTAGGAATAATCTTCGCGGTGAGAAAGTTCAACGATTATTTATATGGCAGTAAATTCCATATAATTACTGACCACAAGCCGCTAGTGCAACTATTTCACCCTGGAAAACGGATCCCGGAGAGCACAGCGAAGAAACTGCAAAGGTGGGCGCTATTCTTGTCAGACTACAATTACCAGATCCACTTCAGGAGCACAACGCAGCACGCCAATGCGGACGCTTTATCCAGGTTGCCAGGAGGTCCGGACCTGGAGTTCGACAAGCTGGAGGAAGAGTGCCTCCAGATTGATACGGAAGAATGCCTGGTACTGTCGGAGTTCCCATTGGGAGCCAGAAGAATCGCGCAGGAGACGGATAAAGATCCAGAGCTGCGGGCAGTGAGGAATTATGTTAGGGAAGGCTGGCCACTTAGGTGCTTGAGGAGCAATGCATCCTGGTATAACAAGAAAGACAGGTTGACTTGCAAGGCAGGAGTGTTGCTCTTAGCCGGAGAGGAATTTACGAGAGTCGTCATCCCGAAGGTACTAAGGAAGACCGTATTGGACCTCCTCCATGAGGGACACTGGGGGGTGGTCCGCACGAAGCAGCTGGCGCGTCGTCACTGCTTCTGGGAGGGGATGAACTCGGACATCGTACAGTTGCTCAAGAGATGTGAGGCCTGCCAGTTAAATCAGAGCGCACCTAGGAAGGATTTGGTTCCCTGGCCTGAGCCTAGTGAGCCGTGGGAACGGGTACACATAGACTTCGCGGGCCCATTTTGGGACAAGATGTGGTTGGTCGTAGTAGACGCCAAGTCTAATTACCCATACGTAGTGGAAATGGCTAACACCACGTCGACTCAGACCATCAATGCGCTAGAGAGAATTTTTGTGACCGAGGGGCTACCGGTCACGTTGGTGTCAGACAACGGAACCCAATTCACATCCCAAGAGTTCGCGAATTTCTGCGCGAGCAATGGGATCCAGCATGTCTGTGCACCGCCGTTTCACCCGCAATCGAATGGGGAAGCGGAGAGGTTCGTGAGAACGTTCAAGACAGCCATGTCGAAAGCGCGCGCAGCAGGTACGCACAGGTCCAGAGCGCTGCTGCGGGTCTTGGTCACCTTCCGCACCTTGCCAGGCGCGGACGGCAGGAGCCCTGCCGAGGTACTTCACGGGAGACAACCGAGAACGTTGTTGTCACTGCTTAGCCCGGTGGATCCTTACAGGTCGGTAGGAACGCAACCAAGATTCCAGGTGGGTGATATGGTATATTGTACCTCTTTTAAAAAATGCCCAGCTTGGCTCCCGGGCATAGTAACGGCAGCAAAAGGGAACAGGACATACCTAGTCCGCACAGAGGGTAGGGTAGTGACACGCCACCAGGGGCAGTTGAGACCCCGGGTAAACCCCAGCAGGGTGGATTCACTCCCCAAGGTATCACGACAAGAGTTCTATAAAAAAGTGATGAGGGAAACCATTTACATCCCGCAGGAGACAGCTGCCGCAGGGACCAGCGGCCAGGACACAGCAGAACCCCCACCAGAGGAGGTCAGCGAGCCAGGAGGAGAAGGCGCGGTGGAGACACCCAGGGCGCAGTTGCGCCCCCGGAGGAGCACCAGGAGGGTGCGTTTTGCGCCGTATACGACGCAATTGGGCGCGGAGGGTGTCGTGACCGGCCGCACATGATTGAAGGTGCCGCCACGGGAGCACGTCAGGGGGGCGTTACCGCCCCTGGCGGCAGCGGCCAGCAACAAGCGCGGGCCAGCGGTGCTCGGCTGAGTGCGGCCGCCACGCCTGAGCGAGCGGGGCGAGATTCGACCCCGCCCCTTTTACACAGCCAGTCGGCGGGCCTACGGCCCGGGGGGGCTATAAAACCTCGACGCGGAGCTGAGGCGGCAGTCAGTGAGTGAGCGAGCGAGCAGCGGTGAAAGTGCGTCGAGACAGTGGTTAAGTGGTGGTTACGGTGAAGTGCGATAGACTACGACAACAGCGCTACGACAACGGACTCTCCTTTCTGGTTACTTGGTGGACTCGGCATACCTTGGTACATCTTCTGGACTTACGACAACACGGCTTCGTCTCTGTACCAATTCTTCAGGATATCCGGCACTATAGCTTTGTACTTGGTTTTTGGCAATAAATTGTTTATTGAACCTTTGTGTTTGTAACTTGGACACTTCAATATGAGACCGTTTGGTTGTGTTACAGCATCACTAGTTTGATAAGTGGAGAAAAATATATTGAGACTGAATGGGACGAAAGCTTAAACTGACTGCCCAGCTTGCCTGCCTGAAAGTTCGGCCTCCCGCGCCGCACGCCGGGTTTGGCCGTTCGGCCGCGTCGAGGGAGGGCCCAGAAGGGGTCGGGTGAAGCAAGGGGAGCGGGAAGGGGGAGGGGAGTCAGGTATTTTTTCCGAAATGTCACTTTACGCCGCTCCTATTCATCCGATTTGCGTGATTGACACAGCGTTGGATTCAGGAAGCACGTCGTCATCGCGCTATAAGCCCACATTTTTTAATTTCTTCCCAAAACTATGAGAGATCATTTTAAATTTTTTTTTGAAATATTTTTTTGAAAAAACGGCATCGTAGCGTGAATTCTATTTTAAAAAGGAATCCAATGCCGTTTACAGATCGAAAATCGGACAATTTGTTCAGACGTTATCGGTCTAGTAAATTTTGCTTATTTTGGTGCTGCCACGTGGTGGCGACAAATGGAACTAGTGTCGGTACATTTAGCCTTAATAAGGAGATTCAGCTTTGGGACTTAATTGAGGCGTGTGATGCGGACGTAGTGATTGGTACTGAGTCATGGCTAAATGAGGAAATATCAGATTCAGAAATCTGTCGAAACTACTATAAAATATTTCGGCGGGACAGGGGAACTAGAGGCGGGGGGGTCTTTATTTTAGTTAAATCATGGATAAACGCGGACTTGAAATGGAAAAGCATTGAGCATGAAATGATAGGAGTAGATATAAGAATCGACAACTTGCAGACAATAGATCTTATTGCATGTTATAGGCCACCAAATAGTAATTATTCCATTCTTGAGAATATTCTCGAACTGGCGGAAAATTTAAATAGAACCAATCCGATTATTATTGGCGGGGACTTAAATCTAAGTGACATTAATTGGCAGAGTGATCTATGCGATAGAAAAATACAGTTAATAATAAATAAACTAGTTTGGGATGCAGGAATGACGCAAGTTGTTGATAAACCAACGCGTCAACATTCTATTTTAGATTTTTCTTATTAGACCGATGGACATATTATACTACTGCGATGTTATTCAGGGAATAAGTGATCACAAGGTCGTAATTCTTGAAATAAATGCTACTATTTGCAGGGGAAATGATAAAATCGGTAATAGAATATGGCAATATCATAAAGCTGACATACATGGACAACAGCATTTTCTAAAACTGAAATATGTGGATTTCGAAAAGTTAGGAGGGGGATTGGAAAACATATGGCAGAAATTCAAAGAAATCATTGAGGAAGCTCGGCAATGTTTCGTTCCTTTCAAGTACATAAAAAAGAATTCAGATCCAGTGTATTATAACGCGGAAATTCGCAAATTGAAAAGAAAAATGAGAAAAGCGTATAATATTAGGCATCGCAGCGAGGCACATTTACGTAAATTCCAACAAATTATGAAAGAAGTAGAAAATAAAAATAAAACTGCGCAAGAATCGTATCTTAAGTTAATTTTAGATGACAACGAAAAAGCTTGGGCAAAGTTTTTTAATTATGTACGTCACCGGCGAGGTAAACAGGAGGTCACACCTCCTATAAGATGGCAAAATGTAGATATCGTAGACTATGAAGAGAAAGTCAATGTATTCAATAATTATTTCTGTTCTGTATACAAACAAAAAGCTAACCAAATTGTCATAGGGCACAATGACGTGGATCATATATTCAAAATTGATCAAACGGAAGTACGTTCACATTTGAAAAAAATGAAAAACTGTAAGTCTTGCGGTCCGGATGGTATTACAACTGACATGTTAAAGATAGCAGGGGAAACAATAATACCATATTTGGTCAGACTTTTCAATATATCAATCAACAACGAAAGTGTACTGAATGATTGGAAATCTGCCTTATAGTGCCAATTTTCAAAAATGGACCAAAATGTGAAGTGCAAAATTATAGACCAGTTAGTCTTACGTCAGTAGTCTGTAAATTGTTTGAAAAATTATTATCTAATTCGATTAGAAATCATTTGGATCAATCAGAATGGTTATTTCATGGACAGCACGGCTTCAGAAATGGCTTTTCGTGTGAGAGCCAGATTATTTCCCTTACTCAAGACTTGTCGGAAGTAATTGATGTAGGGGGAAGAGTGGATGCAATAGTTATTGATTTTGCTAAAGCATTTGATGTCGTGCCGCATGACATATTGATACTGAAACTTATTGATGCTAAAATTGACAGGCGGGTAATAGCATGGATAAATGAATTTCTTCGCGATAGAAATCAAAAAGTCAGAATTGGACAGCACTTATCGGAAAAGGATAACATTACTTCCGGGGTTCCTCAGGGCAGTGTCATAGGCCCACTGATGTTTCTTATCTTTGTAAATGATTTATCGCGAAATATAACGTCAAAAATTCGACTCTTCGCCGACGACTGTATATTGTATAGGGAAATCGCAGACCAGCACGATATGATTCAACTACAGGACGATTTAAATAAAATTTACGATTGGGCAATAGCTAATAAAATGACTATAAATGGAAAGAAAAGTAAAGCGATCACATTTTGTAGGGCCAGAGCTTTTCATACAATACCTTATCAGCTAGGTAGTGACGGAGTTCCGAGAGTCTCGAGCTGTAAATATCTTGGCATTCTCCTGGATTGTAAATTGGGATGGGAGAAACAAACGAACTATGTTGTGGGTAAAGCTTGGAGGTCTTTGCATTTCGTCATGAGAAATCTTAAAAAATGTAATACGAAAGCAAAGGAAATCGCGTATACCTCGCTTGTTAGGCCGGTAATGGAATACGGAGCTAGTTGTTGGGATCCGTACAGAATAGGACTTAAAAAGAGCTTAGAGAGGATACAAAACAGAGCGGCAAAATATACATTTCGGAAGAACACACCTGCGCATTGGGAATCATTAGAACGCCGGAGGAAGAGGGCACGACTTTGCGCGCTGTATAAATCTTACGTTGGTTGCTCCGCATGGCAGGAAATTCGGGGAAGGCTACATAAACCAGATTATTTAAATAGATTTGATCAAAAAATATAAAACTAGAACAAGAATACAAAGAACGGACGTAGGGAAATTCTCCTTTGTAAACAGAACTATAGTAGATTGGAACGATTTGCCTGCGGCAGTTTTTGAGCCCTTTTCTTGCTCAGCGCGAGGTTTTAGAAAAAAAAATATAGGAAATTAGTCAATAGGGTGAAAACGTATAGTGAAGTGAAAGGTGCGATTATGCGCAGTCTACAGTAAAAACTGAACAATTAATATTTAGATAAAGTTATATGCAATGAAGTGAAGTGATTTAATTTCTTCTGAATATGACTGAATAAGTTCTGTTTGTGTATGTGAGGGTTCCTTCGTCTCTCTATGTATATACGTGTATATGTTTGTTTGTACGTATATTTGTGTAATATGTAAGTTTATTCATTTATATGTTAGTGTATATGCATTTTAATGTTTAGTATAGGAATGTAAATGCCATCTGCATATATAGGAAATGACAAAGTCAATTTGTTTGTTTATATTTATTTTTTATACATTAGTATTTTATTTGTAATTGTAATTTTGTATTCTGCCACCGGGCATCATTTGCCCAATTGTAGAATAAATTTCTATCTATCTAATTGAACTCTTTAATGTGACGTTATGTTCATTTTGCTGCATTTATCGGCTTTATCAAAAATTATACAATATAATTTTTTTTTTAATATCTCTCATACCATTAATATGCACATTTCCATTGATTTGTATTCATTATTACATTTGTGAGCGCCAGTGCTTCAAATTTCGCACTTACAGTAATGCTTAATCGCCATTTTCTTAAAAACGGCTGCAATTTTTTCAATGGAAATGTCTATTTAGGGCGAGGTTTCATTCTTTAATATTTCGGTTCTACTTTTAGGAAACTGAAAAGTTGTGAAAATGTTCTTTAGGCAACGATAGATGGCAGCTGGCAAGAGAGGCCAGTCCACACTAAGGATATGATAAACTTTTACTACGAGAAAGTTTGTGCCTTTCTGCAGCACCTCTAGCTTTTAGTGACATTGTTTTGATTATATTTGATTTTGGTTGGTTACTGATTCTGGGCGCGTCAACCGCTTAGTTCATTAGTCACGTAAGTGTAGTACATCTTTTCCTCGGGAGATGGCGGTGATCTTCCACCGCTGAATGGCGAGATCCGGCGACAATCTACCGTCGGCTAGCGGGGTTTGCCCCAAACCAGGAGTCTCCCACCAGCGGGGCACCGCCCCAGCCGGGACGAGTTCTAAGCGCCCGTCAGGTCTCCCGGAATATGTGGTAGTGTAGTGCATGTTAGTATAAATGTATTTGTAAGGGGAGAAGATAGGACCAGGAAGAGGAAGGAAAGATCGCGCACGGTCAGTGGCCCGTTTGTTAAGTTACTGCTCCGGCATTCGCCTGGTGTTGATCGGAGAAACCACGGAAAACTACCTATGAGAGCAGCCGGCCGCTAAATTCCCCAGAGCGGCTGAATTGAATATATTCGAGTTAATAGTTATCTGACATAGCCTAAAATTATGCTTAAAATTTCGGTAGCGTCAGATTTTTTCAGACGTATTGAGTGTTCATGTGTGTTAGCCCACACGAATGAATGTTACCTACTTTATTTTGTACACTACGAATTTTGTAAAATAAGGCCCAGAACAATTTTTTCCGTTCTTAATTCGCCTAGAGCCTTTAAGTAACCTATTTTGGGTGCATTTCTATTGACTTCTAATAAAGCATAATAGTATTTACTAGTTGGCAGCTGGTAGCTTTAGTCTAAAGCTATTTTTGTAAACTGAAAGAGCTTAAAATTTGGGTATGGTTCTTACTTAGCCTTTAAATTTGGATGAGGTTTGGTTGTGTTTGGTTTTTGGGCATTGCTAGGTTTAGATGGCTCCTACAGAATACTAATCATGAAACAATACGCTTTATCAATATTGTCTTACAACATACAGTTAGACCTCCACATAATTAACTTCAATGCATTAGAAGTCTGTTTCACCCATTTATTATTCTAATTTTTATAAACTATCTTCCGTTATATCAGGGATCTTCAATTTACACTTATAGGAACCCTTTGGGGCCATGGTTTCTTTGAAAGAACCTAATAAATAAAAACATTTGTATTTCTTTTTTAATTCGTAAAATCTTACTAACACTTTTCCATGAGATAACCAACAGACATCTGTGGGTAACAGCAGCGTTTTAGGTACATTTCCCATACTTCCACACAATAATTTGAAAATCTTGAATTCAATAGCCTTGATTTGATAAAATTTATAATTTTAACACAATCCTGAAGTACATCTTTTAGCTCTTCTTACATTTTCTTCACTGCAAGAGCTAGTCAATAAAGACGAGTACATCTCACGTGAAGATCTGTTCGTTGTATGCATGCAACTATGCCATTCAATTTATGCATTTCATTGGCTCCATCAGTCATACTTGATGACATAAATTCCAAGATATATCTTGCTTTTTGAAATATGAATCAATCCTTTGAAAAATGTCTTCCACAGTTGTTCTGGTAGACAGACCATTGCATTATTTTTTGTATTTGAAGCAAATAACTTTTACCAAATTTCAAGATATTTCATCTATAAAATATTAATTATATTTATTATTTACAGTCAACTGCCACTTTATATCCAATTTATATTATTGTAATTTCAATTTAAATATTATATTCATAAAATATTTTAATAAGATAATCCACCACCCTGTTTTAACATGAAAAATTCATTGTGTAGACGATTTTCATTTTACGAGTCTTTTGGCTGAGCAAACAATAATCACTTGTGAAACCTGTCAAGGCTTCAGGGAATGCAAGGGTTCTGCAGAAGACCCCTGATTTCAAATAGGTTTCTGGATATTAAAATTTTCTTTGATTTGAAATGCATTTTTCCTTTTCATTAAATTTTCTTCTTCTTAGGGCGCAACAAACAGTCCATAAGTCGACTTGGGCCTCCTTCAGGATTTCATTCCATGTACCTCATTCCCATGCCTTCCACCTCCAATATTCCTTTCATTAAATAAGAACTATAATTCAAACAAGTAAGAAGTGTTCTGCAAGAACACATAACAATTTGAAAATCAGGGGGTTGGAGCAACATACTAACAACTCTCATTTGTTGTAAGTGTTGTGAGTAAAAACAATGTATAAACACAGGTATTTTCCAGATATAATACATTACACCTTAAATCCAAAATATGATTGATATTAGTAGTCAGTTAAGTAAAGCTGAACAACATATAATGATCATTTTAGACTTCCTCTGGTAGATGATTTTAGCCATTGCTATGAGCAGGTCAAAGGAAGGTGATTTTCCACATGCAGTGGGTTGTGTGTGTTTACGAGAAGTATTTTGACACAAAAAACGTGATGAATGATCTTTTCAATTTTGTCAATTCAATAGTGAGGAAGTGGATCAATATACAGGTAATGAGATGATTGAAACTATATGTAAAATCAGTAAAGTGTACAAGTATCATTTGGTCACCGAAGTACGTGGTACATACTTTTAAATACAGGTATATGCAAATTAATTAATACATTTTTATAATTAATTTCAAGTTGTTATTACAACTTTTAACTGTCCAATGGGGAATGCTGTCCACACACAACATTCCTTTCACTCTTATTTGCAGGTTTCTATTTCTTGATGTAGAGGATTTTTATCCTTTACAATGAGATGCTGCCTGGAGACAGTTTAGCATTCACTTTGATGACTACCAGATTCCAAGGAGAAGCCATTGCTTCTTTCCATTCACCCACCTTGGAATGCTACTGTACCCAACTCAGGCTACATGTCAAAGGGTTAACATAGTAATATATCTCACAAGTTGTCTAAGACAGCAATTTGTGTGAAAAAGTTGGCTACAACACGTATAGCTCTACCATATTTTAATAAATTACATTTTCTTGAAGAAAAAAAAGCGACATCGATATATGGAGGTCCAACTGCATTTTGTAACCACTGAACAAATATTCACATTAAAATACCTCTCTATCGAAGTTCCAAATAACATTATTTTAATGTAAGCATTCAACCATACATTAAGAATTCCACGTTCTTGCATTAGTTGTATCATTATACAGGGACAATAAGATTCTATATTTTTTTGAACCACTGTATAATTCTTTAAAGCTACTTTCTATGCAATTGAACATACCATTACAATAAAAAAGAAAAAAATGAGTAAACTAAAGAAGAAAAAAAAAGAAAAAAAAAGTAATTCAAACATTATAGAATACTTTTAAAAAATTTAAAAAAATTCTTGACCAACTAATCATAACCACAGAAAGAAAACCGAAGAACACATCAAAAACAACACACACTGTTCTCTATGTGTATGATATTCAGTCACTTTAAATAATAATACACATACACATCACTTTCCATTATGTTTACAATTGTGGGATATTAAAATCAATGCATTTGTGTAAAAATGAAGTCCTATTTCTTCTAATGAAGTCTCTTTCATACACGTAGCTAGGAAGTGTAATAAGCACTTAAAACGTGCCATTACTCCAAAATTCAACATATATAATTAAAATGCACAATGTCATCACATCTCACTCAATGGAAAGATTAATCCAAGTCCTGAATTTGTGCATCTATTTGTTGAAACAGTCGGCGAGATAGCTGAAAAAGAAACCATTAAAAAGGTCTTCAATTTCTGTTTTATGCAAACAAATAAATTCATGAAAATGAGCATATTCAATTTAATTGATATTATACATGGCAAAGCATTATGAAAGAAATGCAATCATACTATTTTTTGTTAATGAATTACAAATCTCACTGTCATCTAAGCACATTATAAGTTATTTCCCTCGCAATTAATTTAATTTTAAAAAATTGTCATCTTTTCCTTTGCATACCCCATCATCATCGTCTTCTTCCTCATCATCATCGTCATCATCATCTTCATCTTCATCATCATCGTCTTCATCCATATTCTCATCCGGGTCATCATCAGCTGCATCAGGTCCCATTTCATCTTCATCATCGTCATCGTCATCATAGTCATCGTCGTCATCATCATCATCTGAATCGTCATCATCGTCATCTGTATCAACTTCATCATCGTCGTCATCATCATCATCGTCATCGTCATCATCATCATCATCGTCGTCATTTTCATCTTTTTCCTTGTCTTTCTGCAAAAAGAAAAATTTTCCCTCGATAAATGATTTTAAACATCTTTCAAGATGAAATATATTGGAATTGATACATGAAATGCAAATGTTATGAAGAAACAATTTGACCAAACAAGAGTAATAAAAATATACATTTATTTTGGGCAAATAGAACACAATAACAAGAAATTATCTCAGTTAATTATTTAAATGACCTAGGAACAGGGCACTCACTGTTTCTCCTTTGGAGTTCCCAGAGTCATTCTTTTCTTTTTCCTTCTTTGGTTTTACAGCTTCTTTTTTTGCAGTCTGTAAAACATATTTACAACACTACAGAAACATTTCTGTAAGAATGACAGGGTAAGAAACAAAAGAAAAATGAAGGAAGTACAGTACAAAGAAATAAGGAGAAATGTATTAAAAATATTCTAAATTTGCTCCACTCTGTGTCCAAAAAAGTTTACAATAGTTTTATAATGAACTGCAGTATAAGAAAATGTATTCAAGAATAATCGAAAGAACTATTGAATTCTATGAATAAATTCAAAGCAATGAAGTTTCCAGAGGTGTTAATGTAAACAAGATTTGTAAAATTATATGTTAACCTGGGAGTGCTTGCAATAGATCTGAGAGATCCAAGCCACAGCAATTTTATGTATCTGAATTATTGTGATACATTTGTTGTCTAATATTTCATGTATTCCTTCATTGTATTTTTCTGAGATAGTCTAGCCAATTTTTATCCTTTCGCTGAATAATTTCCTTTGAGCATGTTGAAACTTGATCGCTGCACTGCGATATCTTTCATATATGTTGGGTGCAATGGCGCCAGTGCATTGTGAGCTCCTGGCCTGAGCGGTACATATCATAGCATTATTTTCAGCCGTTTCTATGACAAGTGCCTATTGATATGCACACCCACCCACACACACACCCACACCCACACACCGGGTGAGTCACGTAACTTGAGCACCTCGTAACTTTTGAACGGTTGAAGATATTGAAATGCAGTTTTCATGGAAGTGCATGAGAAAATAGGGCTAACTGATACGTGTATTTATTTCCATTTTATCACTTGTATTTTACGAGATATTTGAGATAACTTTGTTTTTTCAAATGGAACTATACATATTTTTTCAGTCTATCATAAAGAGCGTAAAAGGGCTAATCCAATGATACACATATTGTCATATGTTAGATAAGGATTTTTTTGAGAAATTTTGATTCTTTTGCGACCAGTTCTTAACGGATATTTTGAATGTAACCGACCGCCACAGAAGGTCACGCAGCGCTCCACCAGCAAGCGCGCACTCGGGGAAGGGAAGGGATCTTAGTATTTCAAGATACAAAACATATCCCAAATATTCACAAAACTGTTGTAGTTATTTCCCTGAACTCTGCTTTCCGTCCTTCCCCATTTCCAGACATTTTTTAAGAAATGTAAGGATTAAAAATGAGGATTTATCGTAAGTATGTATTGTAATAAAATTGTTTATTACTTTAACTCCAGTTAATGGGGTTTTATATCACAGGATATTAATGGGATCTTGAAACAAAACATAATAAGAATAAATACAGACTAAGAATAAGATAAAGAATATTGCATATACTGAGCAAACAATAATAATAAGCGTAGAATAATAACACAGGGTTAGAAACATCCATTAAGATAATAATCACTAAAATAAAAATATATTCCCAAAATATAGTAAACAATAGTAAATAAAGGTAATCACTAGAGACGGACAAAACTGCATTCAGTCTCTCGTATCTCGTCCGACCTGTGAATCATTCTCCCTGGCCGAAGAAGGGAGAAGGGAGAGCGCGCTTGCTGCTGGAGCGCTGCGTGACCTTCTGTGGCGGTCGGTTACATTCAAAATATCCGTTAAGAACTGGTCGCAAAAGAATCAAAATTTCTCAAAACCATCCTTATCTAACATATCACAATATGTATATCATTGGATTCGCCTTTTTACGCTCTTTATGATAGACTGAAAAAATATGTATAGTTTTATTTGAAAAAACAAAGTTACCTCAAATATCTCGTAAAATACAAGTGAATACACGTATCAAATAAATACACGTATCAGTTAGCCCAATTTTCTCATGCACTTCCGTGAAAACTGCATTTCAATATCTTTAACCATTCAAAAGTTACAGGATGTGCTAAAGTTACGTGACTCACCCTGTATATAAACAATTGCATTGGGGGACACGTACAAACTGAATTAAATACATATTTCAGTAAATAGAGCTTCAGCTCAATCGTATTCACAAAAAGTTGCAGCTATATCTAAAAGATACATTGCAGGCACTGGTGAGAGTCTACCTATTGCAGGCACTCCCAGGTTAAGAATGAGAAGGTAATAAAGTAAAAGAATCTCTTAGAATACCTCAAAGCTTAAGAGTTGAACATGTAAAATAAAGAGATAAGAAAAATTTATGGTCTAAAGAAAATTAATGTTTCAATTTTTTTCAGGATGGTCATTGATTGAAACAAGTAATATATTGTACAAAAACACACAAAAATTTCATTACAAAAAGAATTCATACTAGTTCACAAGGGCACTGAAGGTACTGTTATGGTAATAATAACTGTGAAAGACTTGTACCAGGTGCCCAAGTACTAGTATTTAATCAAATCTTAACATCTTACGGTGCAAAGTTAAACGGGTACAAACCTTTGGAGGCTTTTGTTGTCGACTCTCTCCAGGCAAACCTATGGGACCCCGGACTCTTCGGAATCTTACTATAAGGCTTCTTGATTCCAGCATTAAGTCATGATTGAGAGTGAAGGCCTCTATTGCATCATCAACTGATGTGTAACGAATAAATGCGTATCTAAAATATAGATATTACAATAAATAATACAATTTTAGTTAATAAATAAATAATACAAAGAATGAAAATAAAATAAATAAATTAATACATGTTAGTTAATTGTTCACTAAGCTGTCATTTAAAAATAAATTATACCTTGTCCATTTCATTCTTTGGGCAAATCCAACATCGACTCTTGAAGCAGTAGGAAATTTTTCTTTCACAGTCGCAACATTAACATTTGTTGGCAAATTTCCAATATACAACCTACAATACACAACGAAAGTACAATAACAACATGGTAATTTAACAAAAAACCTTTTTATACACATGTAAAAAATATTAACTCTGAAAAAAAGATGTAATTATAAATAATTTTTGATCATCTGTTTTCAACACATTTGGCTTCCTAACCCCCTCCAATATGTCTTAACAAATTATAATTGAAAGTTGTTCATTAACGAAACATGTTTGCAGTGCTTATTATACAGATTTTACCATTATAATGAGATAATTGCAATACAAATTGGTTTCCGGATCCTGAAACTTTATGTAATATGTGGATCAAATCAATGTATAATGAACTAATATCCAGGAATTAAGTTTCCATTGTTTGTAGAACTTATCTACTGTTTGTAAATGCATTCTATAACATAGACAAGTCTGTTAATTGAAATAAATAAATAATATTATATTTTAACTATTATTACATATACATTAAAGATCCTCTATAAAACAATAAAAATAATGATTTTACACACAGTTTAAATTTCAATGGTACCACTTTATTTAAAAAATAGTGGATATTCAACAGCACATAATTTCTCAGATTCAATTTTCAAAAATTCAGAGTTTAACAAAAATCACACATGCGCTATTTTTATATGAGTACAATACAATGAGAGAAAAAAAAATTGAAGTTTTAGATTTTATTTTTATTTGTGCTTTCTCATCTTGGTTTTGAAAGATGAGCAAAATTATGCAAAAACTACTAGTTTTCAAAAAACTGTTCCAGTAGCTTATTCTTGAAACCATGCAAAATATTTCGTATTCGAATGATTTTGAACGATTGCTTTCCAATAACTGCATTTTCAAGCGTAATATTTTTTTGCGTTTTCAAAAAACTCATTTGAAGCACTTTAACACACAAATGCAATAGTGTTTACAAATTACTGAAAATGTGCATATTAATGGCATGAGAGATATTTTAAGAAAATTATGAGAAATTTTTTTAAAAACAAAAGAATACACCAAAATGAACTTTACATCATATTAAACACTGCAATTAGCACTATACGTTGAAAAAATTTGGAGTCAGTTATTGAGAAAATGACATTTGAGCATTTCTCAAAATCTGGAAATTTGAGTTCATTTTCACAGAAAACTGTTGAGTTTTCCAGAAATTTTATATGACATTATTTAAAGCACATGTACTCATAAATATGATAATGTGAACAAATATTTAATAATGTAAATATTAACGACGTGAGACATGAAGCAAGAAAATTACATTTTTGAAAAAACAAAAGAACAGTATACTGTGGTGTTTATGTCGTCTTATACTGTGCATTGAGCACTATCCATTTCAAAAATTTGAAGAAAAAATTGGGAGAAAATCTTGTTTTTGTTATTTTTTAAAATTGCAAATATTGCATGCACTATTGCACGTAAACTACAAAAATATTCAAAACAATCTACATGATCTTAATGAAACAACTATTTATGGACAACAAATTTCATTTCAAGGAAAAATCTCCGTCTTCAATTTTATAGTTGTAGGAAGACCGAAAAAAATTTGAACTTTTGCAATTTTCAAAATTTTAGAATTTACTGTGAAAATTGAACCTATGCAACCTTCATTAAGTGTATTTAACTCTATTCATACAAGAAATTTAAAGAAAAAATTTGGAGCAGTTTTTGAGAAAATTTTTAAAATGGCTGGGGGGCTTCATGTAAAAACCTCAAATTTTAAAGATTGTTTTTCAAAATTTCAAAGCATCAATTAGAGCCAAAAGGACAGGGTTTTTTTATTTTGGAAAAAATGCTATGCACGGTTTAGGCGCCAAGTGTATTCTCTGACGGACAGACAGTAGTTTTGCTTTCAATAGGTTTTTCAGCATCAAGGACCCACATAACAGGGATTCTGACTACACTACGTGTTAGAGGATTTTTCTCTTAATTTAGCAACTGGATTTATCCACTTTCTCGTTGTCAGGGCCCAGCAATGAATTTTTTTGTGCCGAAAATCCGCCGTTTTTTCGTGCAGCATTACATAACTTTCTTTCAAATACATGTAATGTATATATATTTGTATAATAATGTATTATATATTTGAGAGAAAGTTATGTAATGCTGCAAGAAAAAACGGCGGATTTTCAGCACAAAAAAATTCATTGCTGGGCCCTGACAACGAGAAAGTGGATAAATCCAGTTGCTAAATAAAGAAAAAAATCCTCTTAACACTTAGAGTAGTCAGAATCCCTGTTATGTGGGTCCTTGATGGTCATATTTGTGGGTCAAATTTTAAGAAAGAAAACTAAAAAACTTAAGAGTTTGAAAATCAACTAAAACTATGAAATATAACTATAAAAATACATTGTTAAAGTATCGACAATCCAATCAAATATTTACACATTAATTTCATTTAAAAGTTTATGAATAACAATTTCTAATGAAAGTTTCCTGAAACTGTCTTCCTTTTAGAAATTAATTTTGTGCTTAGTGATTTGTGGGATCATCAATGCACAATTCATCATACACTCCAAGATCCACATCATCATCTCCTGTTTCCGGTAAATTTTAACAGATATCTGAATCACCATTGCATCTTTCAATAATGCACCATTGCATCTTTCAAAACACCATTGCATCTTTCTATAATGCTTTGGACCTGCATGTGATGGGTGTTGTACTTTTCCTTGGGAGTGTTAGATTGAGTATTTGAAATTGGCGTTTGCAGCCATGGCCTTAGAGGATACTCCAAATTTCCTAAAAGAAAATATCTCCTACGGCCTCTTTCATGCAGGTTCTTCATTAAATTTTGAATATTGCTATTTCTCCAAAAAAAGTGAATCGAGGGTACTTCCTGGAAATTTGCCATTTACATCTAGAATGAGAAGATGTGAGTCACATATCAACTGCACATTAAGGACATGGTAGTTCTTCCGGATAACATGTATGTGTTCAGGTTTACCTTCACCTATTATTTCTGGAGGCCATAATGCTATTTTTTGTGCAGTCCACACAACAACTCCAACAATATATTTTTCAAAAATGTTTGTCTCATTGCATTTAGTTCCTGTAAACCTCAGGGATTTTGGACCCAAGAATGAAATATTTCAGGGTTATTTAAAGCATCAGTAACAATATGAATTACTGTAAAAGCAGTAGACTGTGACACACCCCAGTGACTGACTGCCACACAATTTTTTGCTACAGGATTTTGGTTACAACTAGTGCCATAAAAATTTTAAGTTAACAAAACTTGAGTTTTGACACTAACTACACTGCTCCTTGGCCTCATTGTTCGTTACAAGCAATTTTTATTTCATATTGTGACATACCAAAAATGACGGACATTTTATTTAGGTAAATAAAGGTCGAAATGTTGTAGATATTGCAAAAGACGTGGGTTTCTATGGTGCAGATACGCAGATGACACCGTAGCAATGCAAGTTCGTCCTGAGACATGAGTTTCTATGGTGCAGATACGTAGATGACACCGTAGCAACGCGAAACAGCAAGTTTGTTTGAAGGCAGGTGCAGAGTGCACTGTAGCAATGGGGGAAAAAAAGAAGAAAAACACACACACACACACACGTACGCACACCCACACCCACACACACACCCACACCCACACCCACACACACACGCACACACGCACGCACACACGCACGCACGCACACACGCACACACCACAGCGAGCTTTGAAGGGTGGACCAGATTGGGAATTAGGGCATTCCATCTCAAGTCGTGGTGGTGAGTGGATTGCTTGCGTGTTTTATTAAGTTCAAGTGATGTTTGTAGAACTTAGAAAATTTCTTGAGGTTAATTATCAAATCAGGACTGGTGATATTTTGTGAGAGTGAACATTGAACTTGAACCTAGAATATTTCTGCATTAGTTGTGCAACTGGAACTTGTAAAATTTACGTGTTGTACCATTGCAAACTTGGACTTGTAATATTTTCATGAGCAAACCGCAAAGTGAACTTAGAATATTTTCGCAGTGGAGTCACAACTTGACTCACAAATTTTACCAGTGATTTGTGAATTGCCAGGTTAGGTGACAAAAAATAATATTAGAGGGATATTATTCCAACCTGGGAAAAGTAATCAGTTTGAAATAGGAGCCCACATGATGCGCAAGACAAAGTGCTTGTGAAGTGGTTGGAGGAAGTTTCAACTTGGTCACTGATCATCGTGGACTTCAACAAGAAGGAAGATTGGTCTACTCTACATGGCGAAATCTAGCGACGTGCACGTGAAGAGGCAATAACGAGAAAAATGGTCATGACCTAACAATAAATTGTAATAATCAATGATAGTTGATAGCTTGGCATGCATAATAAATTCATAGTTTGAAAGAAAGATGATTCTCATTTGCCATGACACGCAATCCTTGAGTAGACGTTTCAGAATAATTTTCATATTCCTCGCCACTCCATATGGATGGCAAATTAAGTAATAGTTTGCGGAGTAAGTAGCAACAATTATTTCATAAGAACCCGTAGACCGAGCTAGCGGGATTTACATATATTATTAGTAATATGTTTCAATATATTTCAAAGAGGTTTTAAATTATTTCTACAAGATTAATTTGTAAATGTATAACAAAAGCTTGAATATAAGAAGTGAATAAAGAAATATGAATTAAAATCCAAATTCTAACTTATGAAGCACCAAACTGCCTGGAATTGTATTCATGAAGAGCAGTGAATGTAGAGCGGGTGACTATGTTTGTTGCCAAATTACACAAAAAATACTCATATTTTCAAAAAATTCAACATGACATTACTTGAAGATCCGTTTTTGATGAACACATTTCATTTGCCATCATTCAGTATTGAGGGGCCACAAAACGTGGATTCTGGCTACACCACGTGTTAAGAGAATTTTTTCTAAATTTAGCAACTGGATTTACTAATTTTTTTTTGTTACCATGGCCCTGTAATAAGAATTTTTCTGCCGAAAATTCGCCGTTTTCCAGGCAGCACTATATCACTTTCTACTGCTTAAACAGAATAATCCTGTCAAATAAGAGAAAGTTTTGGTGTAATGATATTTGGGTCCTATCTGTTACATGGGTCGCTGGACACAAATATCAGGTTCACCGACAAAAATCTTTGCCTGTAAACATGTTTTTAAAACAAAAAGTGTAACGATTATGCCTTTTTCAGTTGTTTTTTTTTCAAAATAACTCAAAAGCCATCTACTTTTCATAATTTATGGTCCTATATTAAATAAAAGGAAGATAAAATTAATGTCATTAAGATTTCTTTCGGATTCAGCTGTGAGAGCACCGCGAAATTTAATCATATAAGCAAAACACACAAAAATCAGAAATTATACCACTTCATCTTAATATAACTTAAAAACTATCAATTTTTTGTAAATATTAATCTGATATTAAATGCAATTCAGAGTATAGAGAATGGCCTCCAAG
Organism: Teleogryllus occipitalis; assembly: GCA_011170035.1. Taxonomy (NCBI): domain Eukaryota; kingdom Metazoa; phylum Arthropoda; class Insecta; order Orthoptera; family Gryllidae; genus Teleogryllus; species Teleogryllus occipitalis. The sequence goes on from BLKR01000160.1 coordinate 194,510, forward strand.
TCAGAGCTCTCTTATCAAACACAACCCTGATTGTCACAGGTATTTCAGCCTCATTCGTTAGGTGACATCATCATTGGTTATGATTACATGTTTACCAGGGTGTATAACAAGCATGAAAACCAGAAGATACTAAATTTTTTAAACATTGAAAAAAGGGGGAATTGCTAGATATTTGGTTTTTGTGTAACTAGTATTTTACATATTTGTTTCTTTACATATAAAAATGTACTCAATATTGTTATCATCACATTTTACAACTCCTCTTTGATGAACCATGTCTATTTTCACTTCATGTCAATTAAAAATCATCAACACCAAAATACTTGTAATTCATCAAACAATAACATTAAATAGCATAGGACCATAAAAATGAAACATGCAACACAAAAAGAACTGTAATGATCATTTAATGCCCATCTGTTCTCCACATGTGATTGTCAAGGTCAGTAGGGCAAATAAAGGATGGTTCAAGGGTTGAGTGGGAAACTTTGGGTGGGAATTGAACAATACTCTAGTGTGTTCACTCAGTATTTCTTCAACGCGCATTCTCTGATGCTAAATTTTCAGCAAAATACACTCCGCAAGCGGAAGGAACAAATTGATCACATTTATTTATTGAAACATGAATACCGAGAATGGCTTTAATGCAACATTTATATTTTTTTTTAAATATTATCAATGGTTATTAAATGCATTAAATATTTGAATTATTATTTTATTATTATTATACTTCTTTTTATTCAATGGACTAAAACAATACATGGGCAGGAATAGATTTAGCTCGCTTAGTAAATCTTATGATTGGGGGGCGGATTTTAATGAAATATCATTATTTTTCTTTTCACTTCAGAACAATGCCTTTTAATGTAGACATTCATTTTATGTTATGACAAAAGCAAACGACCCATTTTTATAGGTCTTTTTTTGCAGTTTTCTTCAATTTCACCTAATCAGTTGTTTTTTTACCATTTTTTGCTATTTTGACATTTTTTGCAGATTTTATCGATTTTAATATCATTTTAATGGTAATTGCTTCAATAATATTTACGGAAATATTATTTATGCAACAAAATTTGTTGAAGAACATTTAATGTTCTTCACAGAATTCCTGAGTAGCCCATTCAATTTCTTCGCTCAGAAATTGTAATGTCAACTGTTGTGAATACGTATTCTAAGGTTCCTGTGATGCCTACCAGCACCATTGTCAGTTCGGCAGATTTCACGATACCTAAAGAGATTTCCTGGTCCAGTCAAAACCAAACATTTGCGGCTGAGTTCCCTTAAATGAATAGAAGAAGCCTCGACTACATCTGTAACCTATCCAAGAGCTTGAGTTGTCTAGCGTGGTTTTCATAAAAATTTTTATGTAATTTTTCTTTGCTTATCAAAATCCACCCCTACTTATGATAATAATATTTCTAATATTTAAATAAAAGAATAATACTGTAAATGTAAATTATTTAATTAATATTAATCAAATTATAATAAAATAAAAATCACCATTTACTCAAATATTCACGCAAATGTATATAACTAAGGTAATGTAAAATTGATTGAGTAGTATCTCATCCTTTTATACCTGCGATTTAGGAGACAACATTAGGTCAGCATGGAATGACTTGTGTTGATGATATGAAAATCTTTGCTGACTGAACTAAAAATTTTGACTTTCCATAACGTGAGCTTCTTTGGATAGATGAACGGTCTAGCCTGTGGCAATTACATCTTAACCATGAATAGTGCACTGCCTTCATGGAGGCTACTCATTTTCTGGGACAAATTTCCCTGCCTTTTCCATTTTCAAATGCATTTCTCCCCTCTGGTAAGATTTGTAGCATATTTCATTTTTTCCCCCTTAACATTAAAGCAGCCCTGATAGTAATTTGTCAGCTCTCTGATTTTGTGATAAAGTACAAATTGAAAATTTTTTTTTATAACAAATATAAAAAATTAAAATACTACTCAATCAATTTTACATTACCTTAATGGAACATTAGAATGATTAATCAATGTATTTTCATTGCCTCAAAAAATGAATCGATTTTCAATAATCACCCATCCCTATCATTGAATCAAGAGCAGTCCCCATCCAGTGACCAGTCAGATGTGCCATGATTGGCCAGAGGCCTGTCTGGTTTTGTGTCAGGGATGCGGAATTTGTGGCTTCACCCAAGCCTGCCCTACATCCAATGATCACCTACACCCCAATTCACCATTGCCATGGGCAGCTGTGAATAGATACATTGTTGCACACTCCCAGCAAATTTCCAGTTATGTCTATAAATTTCTCAAAGCCTAATGGTGCTTCTCAAATTAATTAAAAAGCATTTTCATGAAATTTTGAATATAATGAAAGGATATTTTATGGGCATTAAGAAATATCAAATGTTCTTTGATAGCTTGCGACACCAATTTCGAAATATTCACAAAAATCTGAAAGAGTGCACACTTATCTTCACCGGCGATGTTTCATGGTCTGAATCCACAAGTCTCCCAACACCTTGCCCAGTAATAAGTAGCGTCCCTCAAGGATCAGTTCTTGAACCAATCCTCTTCATCCTTTTATACCTGCGATTTAGGAGACAACATTAGGTCAGCATGGAATGACTTGTGTTGATGATATGAAAATCTTTGCTGACTGAACTAAAAATTTTGACTTTCCATAACGTGAGCTTCTTTGGATAGATGAACGGTCTAGCCTGTGGCAATTACATCTTAACCATGAATAGTGCACTGCCTTCATGGAGGCTACTCATTTTCTGGGACAAATTTCCCTGCCTTTTCCATTTTCAAATGCATTTCTCCCCTCTGGTAAGATTTGTAGCATATTTCATTTTTTCCCCCTTAACATTAAAGCAGCCCTGATAGTAATTTGTCAGCTCTCTGATTTTGTGATAAAGTACAAATTGAAAAATAAATCTCAATAAATAAAAATTGAGTCACTATTTTTTGCTGAACTAATTTTTTTTTAAGGAAAAGTAATTATATAAAAGTTATATAATAGTCTAAAACTCTCCCTGTCTTCTAATGATTCTTCCACAAATTCTCTGATTTTTTCCAGAACAATAAAATTCCCTGATTTTTTTCTTCTTTTAACACAAAGTGGTCACCCTACCAAGAACATCTCAGCACCAAGAAACCCAAATCCACATGAATCATTGGGAAACTTATTTTAAGACAAAACTGATCTGGGCGGTACGGATTACATAAAATCTGAAATAAAAAGGACACATAGCGGCTGAAATTAGGCGTGCCAACCGCCTTCTCATCTCATAAAAAATCCTAAAGTTGAATTACATACATTACACCTTGTGTCTATAGTGAGTTACTCAGGTAACGTCTACAAGTTAAAATATCAATTTTGCAGTTATGTGCCCATAAGACTTATCATCAGAAAGTTATATTGATTTAATTATAATGGACCCTTATGTTGCCAGTGGGTTACCAGGGTAACCCTATACTCCGCAATTAAAGAACATGTAAATAAGACTTTTTCCTTTATGTTTATTAACTGCGAGAACATTTAATTATGTAACTTACATACTAAAGTAGAAAAGAATCTAGTTTAAGAACAATTTCTAATAAAATCACAGAATTTGATTATTTTACAAAAACACTATTGAAGACAAACTAAATTCGACATAAGGTTCACATTTTGTATCAGATAGTGGAGGCTCACAATACAAATAAACTAGCATATACGTGTGAGAACTCTCGCAATCCCTCCCTCTTCCCTCTTTTTCAATTTCCATATTAAGCCTGTAATATATATTTTTCTTCAAGACCTCTGTCACTTGTTCCATTTGTTATTTCTGGTTTTGAAAGTGGTCGGGATGTAGAATCATTACAGTGCATTGTGGATAAAAGATAACAGCTTTTTTCCTCTTAGGCACACAGAAGCATTAAGTCAGGTTATCAGAACCGAAACCACAGAAAGATGATAATTCATTTCATGAAGATGCAGGTAGCATTTCCTTTGTTATGTATGACTTATTGTGCTTGAGTGTTCCAACAAGAGACAAATCCCAAGACATCAAAAGTCTGGCAAGTTGTAGAGAGGTAAAAAAAATATCAGTTATAATATTTCTCTCAGTTCCTTTGTAGAAAAGACAACGATCTTCTACTACTCGTTCACCCTGATTTATATCTCGCTTCCATTTGATGATTTCCCAGCGTGGATTTGTCCAGTAAGATAATATGAATTTTTGGATTCACATATCCACCAAACCTTTATATTATGTATGCCTGGTTTTGATGGCATGTATTGGGTGAACTTGGTACGACTTCAAAACTGAAATATTTGTTCATCCACTGTGAGCGACTCCAAAGTTCTTTTATTTTTTTTTTTCAAATTCCCATTTAACATAGTAAATGTATCTGAAATTGCTGCAGCCTTATCATTTTTTTCTTGTTCTGCATGTGTATTTCCAATATCAAATCTGATAAATCTTCCAATTTGCCAAAATCTATGTATTGACATTCTTGCCTGGTATAAAGTATACACATAATTTTTCTACTTATCTGTGTGTGCTCAAAATTCAAGAAGCGCACACCTGCTGTAACCAACATACCAGAATAAGCATCAAATTCCATTGGGGTCAGAGGTTTCCATGTTCTCCATATTCTTCATCTGTTAGTTCCTGAAATTCTACTCTTTTTCAACAATGGATGAATAAACGAAGATGCACAGTTGTAAATATCTTAAAACACTCCTGATACACAACAGAATACAGTATGAATATAACTCGCCACAAACTATTTCTTCGTTTGTTTCAAAGGCTGACAACTATGCATGACAGTCATCCCAACATAAAGAAATGAAATACAATAGATTACTAATAATGATAAGAAAACATGGACATGCAAAGCAAAACAGCTGATAGTAGAAACTGAAAATAGGCAGGTTCCCCGGGTATCCCAACTAAAGGATATTTCTTTTATTGTAGACACACGAGTTAAAAGGAAAACGTACACCTTATATACAGGATGAGTCACGTAACTTCAGAACCTGCAATTTTTGAATGGTTGAAGTTATTGCAATGCAGTTTTCACCATAGTGCATGAGGGAACGAGGGCTAGTTTATACATATATTCATTTTCATTTTATCACCTGTATTTTACGAGATACTGAGGTAACTTTTTTTTTCCAAATGGAACTATACTTTTTTCTTCTTCTTTTTCTTTTTCTTTTTCTTCTTCTTCTTCTTCTTCTTCTTCTTCTTCTTCTTCTTCTCTCTCTCTCTCTCTCTCTCTCTTTTTTTTTCAAACCACAAATCCAATAATAAACATTTTGTCATATGTTGGATTTGCCTTTATTAAGTATTTTTTTTTTTTTTTTTTAATTTAATTCTGATTTGCGACTCGTGTTTAATGGACATTGTAATGATGAAAGTGTGCAATAACAGGGAAAGCATTACATGGCCTTGGCTGGTGGACTGTTACATTCAAAATATCCGTTAAATACTACTCGCAAAAAAATCAAAATTACTAAAAAAAAATGCTTATCTAGCGTATGACAACATGTATATCATTGGATTAGTTTTTTTATGTGCATAATGAAACTACAAGTGCTACAGAATGGCACAGACTTTCTTGTAGTAAAGTGTTCTAATTTCCTTGGCATGAACTGGTACAGTAGTCTTGCGACTCCTTCTTGCCTGCTGCCATTGATTGCCGCCTAAAGTACATTTTATAGAATTTTTTCAACTTTTCGGTTTCCAAATAGTAGAACCGAAATAGTATTTTAAATATATTATAGAAGGCTAAAATCTTGTCCTAAATAGCAATTTTCATTGAAAAATTAACAGCTGTCTTTAAGAAAATGGCGTTAAGCCTTACTGTAAATGCGAAATATGAAGCTCTTTTTCTCCGGATTGTATTGGGTTATTGAAAAGCTCCATTTAAAGTAATTTGAAGAACATTCACTCACAAATGCAATAATGTATATAAAACTATTGAAATGTGCATATTAACAGTGAGAAAGATATTTCAAAAAAATTATATTTGTGTAATTTTTGAAAAAACAAAAGAATACACCAAAATGAACTTTACATCATATTAAACAGAACAATAAGTACTATCCATAGAAAAAGTTGAAGAAAAAATTTGAGGCCATTTTTGAGAAAATGGCGTATGAGCGTTTCTGAAAATACGGAACTTTGAGCACATTTTCACTGAAAACTCAAGTTTTCCAGAAATTTTATATGACATAATTTAAAGAATATGTACTGATAAATACCATAATATGAACAAATTATCAGTAATGTAAATATTAAAGACATGAGAGACAAGTCAAGAAACTTACATTTTTGTAATTTTTGAAAAAACAAAAGGATAGAGAAATATGGCATTTATGTCATCGTATAGGGTACATTTGACACTACCTCTACCAAAAACTTAATGAAAAAATTTGGACCGTTTTTGAGAAAGTCTTGTTTTTGTTAATTTTTAAAATTGCAAATATTGCATGGTCTATTGCACAAAAAGTACTAAAATTTTCAAAAAAATTTCATGACCGTAATAAAAGACCTATTTATATATATTAAAAGACCTAAGCAAATTTCATTTCAAGGAAAAACGTGTTTTCAATTTTAGTTGTAGGAAGACGTAGAAAAAATTCAAACTTTTGCAATTTCCGAAAATTCACAGTTAACCGTGAATATTGGGCCTATGCCACCTTTATAAGTGTAATTTACTCTATTCTTACAAGAAATTTAAAGAAAAAATTTAGAGCGGGTTTTGAGAAAATTTTGAAAATGTCATTAAGTTGAGTCAAATTTTGAAAAGCATACAGAACACTAGAGCCAAGACATGTTGTTAGGATGATCGATAAACAAGTTAATATATTCCATTCTAGAGGACTTACGCTATTCAATATATGGAGGAGGCGGTGGAAACCGTGCTTCTGGGGAAATGTTTAAATAATCACTCTCCCGCTAGTCGTTGAATAGTACGGATGCAGCAACCGAAACGGCATGAGTATTCTTTCAGTTAAGATTGGGGTAGTAGTTCAATTATAGGGAAGCGGGTGATGTAAAAATAGTGTTGACATGTTAAGTGTTGCTTGAATTAAGAGGTTAAAGATATCATATTAATTCTGGTTGTAAGTTGAAATTTAAATTAAAATAGATTTCATGTTCGAAGGGGACTTACATTAGGAGAAATCCATAGAAGGGAATGATATTTTAGCAATTTGGGTTGAACATAGACAGTCGCGAGTAGGTGTTCATCCAAAGCACAGCTAGGGCAAGTCAATCTCGCAAAATAATTTATTTGCAATTATTGATTTCTACGAAAAAAACAAATCTCTACATATAAAAATGTTAAGTTGGTTTGTGTACGCTTCAAAAACTCAAAAAGTTTTGCACCAATTGAATTCAAAATTTGAATCAATATACAATCCACTTCAAAGATTGTCTTTATCTATTTCTCCCATCAGTAATATATCCACAACCATTAGAAAAACGCTTTTTTAGTAACATTTTGCCCACATATTTTTTTGGTAACATTTTTTGCCTTCTTCGTACACAGGCAGTCCATGTCACATGCAGGAATAGGCTTGAAATGCAATAGCATCTTCACAGAAAGAGTGAGAGACCGAGAAAGAGACAGACAGAAAAAGAGGGGGAGAAGAGAGGGGAGAGGGGGAAGAGAGAGGAGAGAGGAGAGGGAAAAAGAGAGAGAGAGGGAAAAAGAGAGAGAGAGAGAGAGAGAGAGAGAGAGAGAGGGAAAAAGAGAGAGAGAGGGAAAGAGAGAGAGAGAGAGAGAGAGGGAAAGAGAGAGAGAGAGAGAGAGAGGGAAAAAGAGAGAGAGAGAGGAGAGAGGGAACGGGAGAGAGAAGGAGAAAGAGGGAGATGATGGGGTTCATTAGCAATTTATAGTACTCTGGGAACTTTTGCAAACTGATATTGACATTAGACAAGATTGCGATACGAGGGACATCAAAAAGTACTTCTCGTGGACGGAATTAAGCCCAAAGATTTGGAACTTATCTGAGAAATCATCATAGCATGAAATGACCACAGTAAGCCTATAAACTTTAAATTTGAACTGTACGGAACTATAATCATACACATAGAAAAGATCAGGTCATATCATTAATGAGCTCAGCATAAAGTGTAACAATGTCATAATAAATGTTAAATTAGAAGGCTGATAATTTGTAATTAGTGGACATCAATTCAATAATTGGTTTCAACGAACAGAACTGAAAGGAATTGTAATTCAGTACAGAATTGAATGTCTACATATGACAGGTAAGAAGGTAGCGTGTTGTATGTCAAGATGCGTTTTATGTCCATGAGCAAAGATAAAAGATTAAGATAATAACAGTTTAAGACTGAGAAAATTTAGGAGTATATCAGGGCAAATAAAATAAATAATAGCATTGATATAAGTAGAGATTCATTCTTTCATAATAGTTCAAAAATGATTTTAAAATGTTTTATTGGTATTATTTATATTGTGAGGGTACTTCACAATATAATCTAACATTCACAGTTAACCGTGAATATTGGGCCTATGCCACCTTTATAAGTGTAATTTACTCTATTCTTACAAGAAATTTAAAGAAAAAATTTAGAGCGGGTTTTGAGAAAATTTTGAAAATGTCATTAAGTTGAGTCAAATTTTGAAAAGCATACAGAACACTAGAGCCAAGACATGTTGTTAGGATGATCGATAAACAAGTTAATATATTCCATTCTAGAGGACTTACGCTATTCAATATATGGAGGAGGCGGCTAAATAGCAATTTTCATTGAAAAATTAACAGCTGTCTTTAAGAAAATGGCGTTAAGCCTTACTGTAAATGCGAAATATGAAGCTCTTTTTCTCCGGATTGTATTGGGTTATTGAAAAGCTCCATTTAAAGTAATTTGAAGAACATTCACTCACAAATGCAATAATGTATATAAAACTATTGAAATGTGCATATTAACAGTGAGAAAGATATTTAAAAAAAAAATATATATATATATATATATATATATATATATATATATATATATATATATATATATATATATATATATATATATAATATATATATATATATATATATATATATATATATATATATATATATATATATATATATATATATATATATATATATATATGCTATATATATATATATATATATATATATATATATATATATATATATATATATATATATATATATATATATAATATATGAGATTGAAGAAACATTAATTTTGAAAACACAGAAACTCCAATTTTATTTATATACAAAAGCTAAAAAGGTGAAAAATTATTTGTTGGGTTAGGATAATTATGTTTATATTTAATATTGTTTATTCTTGTTACTAAATAATTAATCATTATAAATATATTGTATTTTTTTAGAAATATTTTCAGTAATTTATTCAGGATCGATAATCTTAAATTATGTACTCAGGAAAAACATCAAAGTCAAAACAATAAAACGTTTATGCAGAACAGCATAATCAAACTTTTCAACATTTTAAGACAAACTTACGTATAAGGATCTATTGCTTCAGGTTTAAGATCTTCTTCTTCCTTTGAAAATTTTTTTTCAACTAAAAGTTTCCCATTTCCGAATTTAATTTTTGAAAGCTCTTTAATTGCTGCATCAGGATTAACATTTTCTGCCAACTGAACAAAACAATACCTACAATGCAAAAGAAACAAAACGGAAAGAAATCAGTGGCAAATAAGGCTTGAGCAATAAGAATATAAAAGAGTAATATACTAGCTACAAATTATTTAGTTCAAAGGAAGGACTATTCAGAATTTGTTAAATCCAATTCCAACGTGTTGGAAATCGTACAAAATAGCAATTTTTTGCACATACCTGGGACTACTTGGAACTTGGAAATGAACATTTTCAATTCCTGGATGGAAGTTTTTCACCATATCCTTGGTTAATTCAGGATCAGGAAACCTTATTATCAGACTTTCATTTTTCATTCCCTTCATATGAGCTGTTTCTACAGCCAATGCTTTTGCAGCATCCTCTTTATTCCATGGTCTAGAGGAATAATTTTGTGACATGGGACGCCTCTTTACTTTTGTTTTTGTGTAAGACCCCTCCTGTCAAAGAAATCCATGGACAAAGTCTGAATGAAAAACAATTACTATTGTACAAAACACAGGCATGAATGAATCTTTAAATTGCTTAATCTGATTAGTGGCATCTCTCAAAACTTGTCAATACTAGTTGGTTTGGGTGTCAGGGTGACTCTATTGGGCTTATTGGCCTCAAGATATTTCTGACCAAGACAGAAAATTGGAACCACTGCTTGATGCAGAGCAACCCTAAGTCAAACATTTAGTTTCTCTTTGTAACCTTTACTTTTATTTTTCATTGCATTGTTTCCCTAACATATCAATATCAAGGCAACAATAAGTATCAGATATTATATGTAATCCCCAGATTTCTTCATAAAATTTTGTGATTAATACCAAAACTCAAGATTGTTAGCCTGCATCATATCACGTAAATTCTTGGTTTCTTTACTTTTCTTCATGATACATTAAAACACATTCTTTTTGCAAATTTAAACTTTTCAGATACTTTTTCTTCACAAATTTTGTCGGAATTCAGAACAATTTTTAAAATTTTCAAGGTAAATTCTACCCAAGCATTAAAGTATTTCTTTTATTTAATAAATTTCATGTCCCCAAAGTTAGCAAAATCCATTTCCTAAAAATATTTTGATACTTGGGTTAAGCTGCATGGAATATTGCAAAAAAGGTAGTGTACACACCACTGTTTGAAGAAATATTTGTATTTTCTTGACTAATATCCACTAATTTTACTGGAATGTAAAAAGAACACAGAATGCATGAAAGTGCAAAAAGCAAATGCAATGTCAAGTTATTTGACAATTTGTTACTAACTTGATGGGTCCTACTAATTTTACGATATTATCACCACTTATTACACATTATCACCACTTGCTGTTATGACCTAAATTGCAACTTGGGTACTAGATGGTAAATTGCAATTTAAATTTCTATAATCCATATTTTTATTAGCAGCCCCCCTCACTTCTCCAAAGAGACAGTTAATGTTCCCCAGAACAGCACAACTATATCTACCAAGCAACATGATTTCCAAATTTGAGCTTGAAAGTCTCTATCATATCAAGTGAGTTATGCATGATCCATCCACCCTATACCATAGTTTGCGAAGGAAAAGTAAACTAATGGTGATACAGAATGGCAAAGACATTCTCACATAACTTAATTTTCTAATCACTTTGGTCTAGGCTGGCTTCTTGGCAATGTCTAACCATCATCCCAGCTGCTACCCATCCACTCCAAAACGAAATTTTTCCCCATTTTCTCAGTCTCTTTGTATTAAAATTGAAATGTCTTTAAGAATATACAGAAGTGTAAATCACAGTACTGTTTAAAACTTCCATTCACACATTTGGAGCCATTCATTTTTTCTTTGTGTTCCGTCCTTAATTTTATCATATCATCATCGACGCAATGTCTCTCTTCACCCCTAGTCGAGTGTTGAGCACGGAGTAATCCTCCATTATTATCTTGTATATATTTATTTTTATGTATGTCTCGTCTCATCTGTTGGTTTGTCAAGAGTAGCATCTCCGCATACGCACCTCTTCCCATGCACTCCTGCGTCACTACCCAGCGGCCAGAACTGCGAAGGAATGAGGAAAGGGGTAGGGTTTAGGACACTTCAATGGGGTTGGACTAGCCTTTGTAAAGCTGCCTAACTCATTTTGTGGGAACACATTTTTGACAGGAATTGAACCCAGGCTTTGGTGGTGAAAGATGCGCGACTTTGCTATGAGCCATGAGCGAGCCTGAGAAAATGTTGTTTGAGCATTTCTGTGGAATTTGGAGAAAAGTTTTGAGTTTTCAAGAAACATCATAAGAAATAATTTCAAGCACATGTTCACAATTCAATAATGCATTGAAATGCCCTTGTGAAAATATTAACAGTATGAAAGATATTTTTAAAAAAAATTACTGTTGGGTAGATTTTGTAATGTAATAAAAAAAAATACATGCAAATGGTTTATGTCATTTAAAGCAGTGAATTTAGCACTATCCATACAAAAAAACTTGCAGCCATTTTTGAGAAAACATCATTTGAGTTTCTGAAAATGCACAATTTTCAGGTCATTTTCACTGAAAACTTTTGAGTTAACAAGAAATTTCGTTTTCAAAGAAATCATTTGAAGGACTTGCACTCACAAATTCAATCATGTTTAAAAAATTCCAGTAATGCAATCATAAACAATGTGCTTTTGAGTAGGCTTCCATGGCCGGAGTTTGTATGAGCAGTACACTCTGAGGAAGGTTACAACATATTGGTCAAAACGTCAGCCACCATGACAGAGATGTGGCTTATTCCAGATAGCTTAAACAATATAAATACTGTGTGTGGTATTCAAAAAAATTACATTTGCGTAATTTTCGAAAAATCAGCAAAATAACTCAAAATGGTGTTAGTAATACAATTTAGTGCAAGAAGCATTATCTGTACAAAAAGATTAATGAAAAACTTTTGAGTCGTTTTGGGAGAAATCTTGTTGCTTTCTTGTACGTACGTATAGATGGATAAGTATAGAGGAAGTTACGTAATGTTGTGCACAATTGATTTCAGTTTACAACAACAATTCACATTTTGGGGCCTCCTGATATCAAAAAAAGTGTTTTTTATAAACACATTCATACATCTGTCTCTCCATAAACAACACTAGTGCCTAAACAACAGGAATGATTTTTTCCAAACTGAATACTCCTGGCCTCACTCACAGCTCTGTGATTTTTAATGACGTTTTTTTTTAGTTTTTGGTGGTACTGGGTGATCAGTTTAAAATGCATCCCAGGTTTTTGAGGCCCTGAGGGAAAAGTGAAAGAGTTGCAACACTGCTTCTGAGACAGCGCCTTTGCCTATATTTCTGCGACAAACTCTTCACTCACTCCCCCCTTCCTTTCACCCATCCCCTCCATGTGGTCTGGGTCATACCTGCTCAAAGCAAAACAGGCTGCATCTTCATTCACTGTTTTGATATTTAACTTACGATGCACCTCAGCATACAGGAGTACAGATTTGTGGGGGAGGATTTCCGAAAGTAATCTCTCAGATTGCCCACACAGGTTTTAGATAACAATTTGAATCTTAGTCCACACTGAACAAGAGTACCATATTGTGATTAGTGAAATTCTATTGCTAGACAGGGTGTGTTTTTAATTGGAAACACATTCGCCAAAACACAGTGCTCACGCAGCAAAAATTAGAGTAAGTTCAGGATATTCTTTCAATTCCCCCCAAAAAAATTATTAAAAAGTTTCAGCATGTAATTTTTTGTACGGAAGTGCGCACAAAATTGAAAACGCGCACTCAAACAGCAAACATCTCAGGAGCTTAAGGTTCTTTATCATACTGCTTGCATTAATTACTGCAATTGGATACGATGAATTGTTAGTGAAAGCCTTGAAGCACTTGACAAAGTGTTTTATTTTAGAGATGAGGCTTCGTTTCATGTGGATAGATATGTTAACCAGCAAAACCAGTAGACTCTGGGGTATTGGGAGATCTCAGGAAACAATAGAGAGACCACTGCATTAAAAAAAGATTTGAGTACGGTGAACCACATCTGACACAAAATAATTGGTCAGTTGTTATTCAAAGTAACAGTAATGGTAAATATGTGTCAGAATATATTGAGAAATTTTGTATCCCTTCTTGAAAAGGATGAGTGACATTGGCTTCAGCAGGATGAGGCGACATCACATACTGTCAAATCAACAACGCAATTTCTGGAAGAGGTTTTTTGGAACAGATAATTTCACAAGGTTTGTGGCCCCCTTGCTCGCCTGATTTGGCCTCCGCCAAATTTTATCTTTAGGGATGCCTCTAGAGTAAAGTTTATGCAAAAACTCTAGATTTAACTCTAGACAATAAAGTTTATAACATTGAAGAGCTCGAAGAAATATCGAGGAAGTGATTTGCGTGATTGACGAAGAAACTTTACATCAGGTGGCAGCATATGTTCTCATGCCACTTAATGGTTATTTGTTAGCAAATGGAGGACATTCTTAACATTTTTTATGAGGTTCACTTTTTTCCGACACCAATTCTTCTTCATAATAAATAATATTCTTTTCTTCTTTACTGATCACTACACTATCTTTCTTATTTTGGTTTGCAAGAAATTTACAAACTTTTTATCGTTTACGTGGAGATAAATGGGATGAAGTGCAAAGCTGTGATGCATCACCAACCAGTGACTATCTTTCACAGACAATTTTACCGCTTTTTCAAAATTTTTTTATCTTTAATGTAACATTATTTCAATAACAATAAGAAGAATAAGATCTAATAATGATAATAAGAACAACTAATAATAACAATAAGAAGAAGAATAAACTTTTGTTCTGGGAATTTGGAATTAACAATTTTTGATTTCTATTTAAAACAAGAAAAATATGTATATTTCTGGAGCGTATTTGTTGAGAAACTAAAACAAGCAAAGTGCGATATTAAATCTATCTGAATGTATATTTTACTAGGCAAGATTATTTCATTTTTAAACAATTTACAAAAAAATAACTGTTCTTGTCAATACAACTTTCTTTCGACAACTTTTTGAACTCATTGCCACGACGGTCACCTGCTCTCCTCCTCTGGGTGGCATTAGGGGAGAGAGGATTAAGCATTTTTCCTGACAGTTTACCTGCTGGAAACCGCCAGCCGTTAACTGGCCTGCTCAAACATAGTTACCAGTGCAATTCGCACTGCTTGCTGTGGGTTGCATTTTAAACTGATCACCCGGTACTTCACATGAAGCCCCAGGATGTTTTCAAAATTTTCTCAAAAATTGCTCCAAACTTTTTCTTTACATTTTTTGTAAGAAAACAGTTAAATATACTTACAAAGATGGTATAGGTCCGTTTTTCTCTATTAACTCTGAATTTTCAAAAATTACAAAACTTAAAAGTTTTCTTGCACTATTGCATGGAATACATGCAATATTAAAAAATATCGAAAACAGCTCCAAATTTTGACTTTAAACTTTTGGTAGGGATTGTGCTAAATTTTTTCAAAAATTACACAATTGTAATTTTCTTGACACATCTTATGTCGTTAATACATTACCAACAATTTATATACAGTACTGAATTAGTTAAAACACGTTCTTCCAATGACGTCTTATTAAGTTTCTTGAAACTCAAAATTTTTCTGTTAAAAGGAACTAAAAATTCTACATTTTCAGAAACATTTGAACGCCTTTTTCTCAAACATGGGTCCAAATTTTTCAATGAAAATTTTCATATGGGACAAGATTTTACTCTTCTATAATATTCTTACAAGTCATGTTTCATTGCATCATTAGAGGATCAAAAAATTGGAAAAAATGTAGTTTGGGCGGAAGTAGATGGCAGTCAAGGAAAAGGTGGGGCAATATATCTTTGACCCCGGTGAACAAGCTGGTAAGTCGAAATAACTTAATTTTACAGGTCAGCAAAAAAACACTTCAAACAAGTTCTGTAAATTATGGAACGATTTTCCTAAGGATGAGCCAAAGTAACAGCTAGTGCTGGCAACATAACTGAAGGTTCTGTGATCGTCGTGCCCTTGAGCCCATTAGAATCCCTTCCTGCATTCGTTCGTTTGCAGCTTGTTTGTTTGCTAACTTGTAAATAGCTTCGACTCTTCCTTTTGTGATGTTCTCGTCCGACAAAAATATAGTGCGCCACGAGAAATAATAGAAATTAGAAGTGCACTTCTGTAAAAATTCTTTTTTTTCAATAAACATTATATACAATTTACTTTTTGTGTGGTAAATATTATGTTTATTTTAAAACCAAGACTTGAATTCAAGATGCATACCGATGCACGTGTTTACGGCTTAAAATCATTTTTCTTTCCATTTACATTCATAGCAGTTTTCTTTTACTGATTGTGAGAGCGTGTTAAGAGATTTTCCACCTACATAATTAAATTTAAATATTTCCCAGACTTGTGTACGTACATATATCTCAGCAAAACTCTTAGACTTCTGCATAGGGATGTTTTCACAGGAGCTATTAGCACTTTACGAAGGGGCGTGGCTGAACAGCTGTCGTGGCTGAACAGCTGTCGCGGCGGAGGGATACTTCTCTGAATTCCATGTGATGTTCACTTGTTTAGCGAACTGTGTCACTTTGGCTCATCCTTAAGAAAATCCTTCTATACCATGTGCATGTTCTGTATGTACAGATCCAGTTCATCATTTACACACACACACACAGATTGCACACACATCTCACATACAGTTGCCTGTCAGGCCAAGCGATTACAGAAATATTAGGGTAATGGTGACATTCATGACAGAATAGGTCACTCACATTACTAGAAAACCTTACCTCAAGCACAGTACCATGAGGATTCGCAGTACGGTTATTTGCATCACTTGTAAAATTGGCACTAGCACTATTTCCACTTTGATTATTAACATCTCTCCTCTCATTGCAATGGCAACCCATATTGCCAATAACTTGGGCACAATTCACACAGTTACTTCCCCCTTGGGTAGAGCCCATTTCGCTGTTGTCATTTTCTGAATGTTGGTGGTGATGTTCATGAGGAAACTGTTGTTGATGCCACTGCTAAAAAATTAAATAAATACAATTAACATTATAATAAAGTGCACAAATAATATTACAATTCTTCAAAGGTCACTTGGCATTTCATTCCGATTTTCCACAACATTGAAATAAAATGAATACCAAAATGTCTTTATGCCTACAAGTTCATTCTTCACTCTGCATTTAAAGAAATGCATGAGCTTATGTGCATTTGCAGCAAAATTCTAAACACCAGGCTATAAGTACATGAGTACTCAAAACCTTCATATGAAATATTTTTTTCTTGAATGGGTGGAAAAAATATACAAACAAAAGTTGAGATTTCTTGGGATTTGGATAGACATCTTACAGACAAAATCTGGATGGCATTAACAGCTGTACTTCTTGCAGAATGCTACACACTTTTGTACAGAAACAAGTCTGTCATGAGACGCACACTCAATTCATTAAGGTACACAAAAGGCGTTAAAGTAGGGAACACAGTACACCAAAACAATGAAATACAATTGATTACTAATAATGATAACAAAACATGGAAACGCAAAGCAAAATTGCTCATAGTAAACAACGAAAATAGGCGGGTTACCCGGGTAACCCAAGTGTAGACTAAAGGATGTTTCTTTTATCGTAGACACAAGGGTTAATGCTCTTCCACAGATCGGTAAAATACTATACATTTAAGGTTTGTTTATGTAAAGAATAAAGTAGTTCTCTTCAAACAATTTTGAAGTTACAATGTTTCTGTGAAAGAACTCAAAAGTTCAATGGATACAGAAGATAGTTCTCCTGTTTTATTGATACATCTCCAGTCATAGTAATTATCCCAGTCATAAGACTTTTTTTATATACTAATTTTTCTATCACATCACAATACATACTAATTTTTTTATCACATGTCCTCAAATCAGAACAGGAAAAAAATAACCTTGTGACAACACAATGTAGTAAATAAATAATGTAAATATACATAATAATGAAAATCAGTTTTTCACTGAGAATCATTCTAGCATTTTCATTTTTGAATGTTTCTGAGAGAATTGTCTTCTGGTAGTGTAGAAGCATTTTAGACCTGAAATTTCAGTTTACATTCAATCTTTACATTCTTCGAAACTGGTTAACTCTTAAAGAAAAACACTATTCACATTTTGCTTCCAAATTGATAAATTGATGGATATTAGCTTGCTCAACTATCAACAAATTCCGATTGCTCAGATTGATCAGGTTCAGATTTGCTACATTAATTTATTTTCATATGATACATGATACTTTAATAGTACAAATTCTATGAGAAGTTGGGAGAAAGCACCTTCATATTATCGCAAACAAAGGTTGTTTCCATATGGTCATGACAGAGAAAGACATTAAACAAAATGCATCGATCTGGAATAACGTCCTATTACAATAACAAAACTTTAGCATACTAACTATACACATATTGCAATATGTATTTTTCATACAGATTTTCTTTTTCTTATGTTCTGCCACTGTATTTCTTCCCATTACTTAGTAGTATCAAGAACAAACATAGTCACACATCATTTCTTACATAATAACTACAATTCAGAAATAAAACATCAAGACAGAAACATTATCGACTTCTTTCCCTATTTTGTAGAAACTTTACATTTTGGCATGTCACACACGCGAACATATAGTGTCCTGTTATCGTAAAACATGTCATTTTATTAAAATGTCACTTACCAGGTTCTTGCATACAGACACAATTTTAGCACGGGAAGCATTTCATCCACTAGCATCAAAATGTATATCCACTAACGTCACATAATGAAACAAACCTGTTTAAATTGTTGTGAATTGTCGTAGGGAAACCTAGTTGGACCCCCTCTTCCCCGATTTCCACGAAAGAATCCCCGAGGTCCATGGTTATTTGGCATCCGAGGTCCTCTCCAAGGACCACCTCTTCCACCTCTAAATCCTCCTCCACCTCCACCTCCTCCTCCTCCCCCACCTCCGGCGCCGGCACCACCCCGCATATTTCCTTGACCTCTTGGTTGCCAACCCCCATAATGTTGCATAGGTCCACCATACACGTGCTTAGGTAGTCCTTCGCCTTCGCCGTTTTCTTCCAGCTTCAAACAAATAATATAAATATAATTATACAAAAATAACCTTCCGTGGAATGATTTAGCAACAACAAAACTTAGGATCTAAATTTGCGTGTTTAATTTCCAAATAAAAGTTTAATTTAACAAGAAAACAAAGTATGTAACCTCTTAACAAGCTCAATGTCAATTTTGAATACCTTTCGCTTCATAACAACAAAACAAAGGTAGATTTATATAAACAACTCCCGGCTAACTATTACACATAAGTTTCATATCGCTGTTGACGTAGATGATATTGATACCTCTACAATAAAACATTTCCATTGATTTCGAGACAACAAACTAAAATTGTAACAAGCCCCATAACACCCACAATAACACATGAAAGTACAATGGGTGCTGAATGGGAGCAGATGGGAGTAGAGTGCAGCACTGGCGCAGCATTAGCGCAGCGCACCTCGCTCGCTTTTTGTCTTACTTCAGTAGTATTCCCGGCTTTTCAAAACGAGAAAAATGTCGGTTACATGTATAGTCAATCACATTCGGGCAAAGCCCTCTTTCTACTTAACCTAATTTAATGTGCATATTTTCTTATAATACACAAACATTTAAGGCATAACACATTTACACCTTTATTGCAAATAATGATGGCAAGTAGAGCACTACTTGAAGTTAAAAGAATTCGTTATTTATTTAGTCAAAAATTGTATGTGACGTATGGGGGGAGAAAATCATCTGCGCACGCTTTCCTGAGTTTCAGAATCCCTTCCCAACTATTTAACTATTAACAGTTGAAAGATGAAAAAAATAGTAATAATAATAATAATAATAATAATAATAATAATAATAATAAATTTAAAAAAGCGAGAGATTAACATTTCAAAAACTAGATATTTTTGTTACCGAATTATAGAAAACTTATTTGTAACGGTAAACGAACGGATTTGATTTTTCTCCATTGCTAACAAACAGAAACTCACCCTAAGCTATACTACCACTACAAGCAAAAGGAAAGCTCAACGAAACGTGCGCATAGTGAAGCTACATTTACGTCCAGAAGCAAATCAAGGGACCATCTCAGCATTTGCTCAATGGATCAGGGAAACTGGACAAAAACCCGATCGAGGTCATTGACCCGGAAGCTGAAGTACATTACTTGTTACAGGCATTTAAGTCTTCTTTTTTAAAAATTATACAATACAAATGTAAACTAATCCATTGCACTATATCATTGTTTTGTTAAAGTAAAACATTATTTTTCTTTTTGACGATCAGTATCAGGGGCGTGCGGTGACCAATTCGACTGGGTAAGCTCTGTAAATAGCAAGAATGCGATTTGGAGCCTGTTTTGGAAGAAAAAACGAAAATTTATTCAGTTCTCTATGTTTTAAATTAAATAATATCAAAAAGATATTATTATTATTATTATTATTATTATTATTATTATTATTATTATTATTATTATTATTATTATTATTATTATTACGTTTTTGGAATAACGCTAGTCCTCCCCATACGCGCCCACAATTTTCAGTGAACCGAAAGTCAATTATCAACCTCTGCCTTTTGAACACTTCACACGTCGTAAATACTCGTTTATCTTTCGGAACGTAATGAACGTTGCATCCCGTATAAGAGACACTATTATTCGTGCTCCTTTGGCAACACTCATGACTCTGAAGAAGCTTCCTTCGTACTGCCCTCTTTCTCACGATGTAGCATCTGATCAATGACTATTTTATCTTTATTTATCTATATTTATATTTCATCTAAAACAATTTCAACATGCTGGGCCATGGAAATGTTTTCTTTAATAGATCAAGAAATTACTAATTGCAAAAAGTAATGGCAAATCATTTTGAATTCTGTGCCTTTTATATGTTTTGGCAAATTTTAAGTATTGTTGTAAGGTCGTAACATACTCAACAAATTTAGAAGTTCAATCAACGCAGCCTTTGCTAACCAGCTCATTTTTACGATGCCTTCCGAAAGGTAATTCCTGCATTGAAAAAAAAATTGTCGCGTCAATCAGGCATTTTAATATAACTATTCGTTCTGTGTAATTATGTTGCGTTACATCTGATCAATTTAAGTTTCAATGCTGACACTGCAAAACTGGCCAGCTGAATAAATGCATACAACTAACTCTGTTATCGATCATTTTGGTGATTGTTTTTAAGAGACTGCAAATTCTTATAGCGTTCTTTATTCCTCACATTACGAACATGGGAAAACACTGATCATGGCCCAGCAAGATAAATTATTAGTTTCTTGTTTCCTATTAACCAACAGGTGTTTTCATATTTTGAGTTGTTAAAGTAGCGGAAATGCTCCCTTCCCTTTTCTTTGCGCAAAGAACTGACTAAAGACATGTTCTGGAACAGGCCTCCCTATACGAATAATTCACTTTTCTCCACAAAAGTACAACTGAATATATTTTTTTAATATCCTCAATTATTAATATATTTTCTGCCATAGCACAGTATTATACCCTTATGTAGCACAAAAAGACAGTGCACACAAAAATAACAGTCCCTCAAAAATAATATGCACAGTGTGAATACCACGCACAGATCAAATAAATCCACAAGAAGAAGACCGTGGCATTAGGTGGCAGGCGGCGCTTATACCAGTGTGCCAGCTCGTACACATGCGAACACATCTGCAAGATGAATTCTGAGCCAGCCTGGGCGGCGTGCCGCGGCAGTGGGCTCGGGTGGCGGCGCTTACCCGCGTGCTGCATTCAACCAATTGGAGCTTCTAGAAAGTCATGAGCGCATGCGCGAACTGCCTAATGTATTTAGATGGAGAACAACGTTATGCTCAGTTCGGGCCGGGTTGCGGCGCCTACTACCTCCGTCTCTATCAACCGCTTTCTATCTTTGTCAGCAACAGCTGTGTATGCTCAATGAAGGGCCGCGCGCCTACGCAAGCCAGTGTACCCTTACTTGGCAGAATTTTACAAACTAAGCTTAATTCTCTATAGCGTAAGTGGTGATTTCAAAATATAATAATTACATTTAACTGTCTTTTCTCCAGGGTAGGCGCAGCATACCTAGCTTACCTGGAATGCACGCTACTGATCAGTATAGTCTCTAATTGTATAGAAACAGTTTTGCAGCAGAAAAGATTTTACTTTTAACTTAAATTTGTGTACCAATTTTAATTGTTTAATTTCATCTGGCAATGCGTTGTAAAGTAACGTACATGCATTGTATGTTGATTTCTTGTAGTGAGCTGTTGATACTGACACTTGATGAACATGATTTATACGTCGAGTGTTGTAACTATAAATATCAATATTACATGAAAATAAGTTCCCACCGTTTAGTAAGTCAGTTTTGACAAATACTACAGAATCGTAAATAAATAGGCAAGGCAATGGTAAGATCCCAAGCTCAATGAAAAGAGGCTTGCACGGATCACGTGAATGGGATATTTTAATTATTCGGATAATTTTCTTTTGCAATCTAAATGTCTGGGCACTAAAGGATGAGCTTCCCCAGAATATTATGCCATATCTCAGGCAGGAATGTACATTTGCAAAATACACGCAACGAGCTGCATGAAAGCTGACAGAATTAGAAAGAATTCTGAATGTGCAACATAATGAGCTTAATTTAGTGTTTAATTCTGTTATATGTACATTCCATTTGAGGTTTGATTGAATTGAGAGACCTAGATTTTGTTACCTTAACATCAGCTAATTGCATATTGTTTATTTTCAATGGAGCATACGATTGCCGATTTGAAACGCAAAATTGCATTGAGACAGTTTTTCCTTTGTTAACTATTAATTTGTTATTACAAAACCAATTTGAAACTTCTGAAATTGTACTATTTATTAAAAAAACTACGAGTAACTTCGGAATGTAGGATGATACTCCACTTTAATATTCAGGCAATTCTGGGAGTTCCTCGTAGCTGGAAATAATTTCCGTCTTTGCTGCGAGGTGTTGAGGTGAAAACATTCCCAATAATTAGGGGGCAGATTTCGATAACTTAAAACATCGCCAAAAATGATCAATAAAATGCACTTAAAATATTTTTAAAATGCCCTAAAAGAAAATAAAAACGATGCAAAATATGTGAACAAAACCAGTTCCGATACAGTACAACTCAAGCTCTTGGATATGTTACTGATGTAATCAAGGCTTCTTCAATCAAGGGTTCAACGGAACTCAGCTTGAAAACTTTTGGTTTGGACTGCTCTTTAGCAGGAAATAGTTATCGCAAAATCAGCCGAACCGAAAATGGCGCTGATAGGTGTTCCAAGAACTTTAGATTACATACTCAGAAACGTCGGCATTACAAATTCTGAGCGAAGAAATTGAATAGGCTACTCAGAAATTTTATGGAGAGCATTTGTTGCATCGCGTAAAAAATTAAAGGAAATATTATTAAAATGACATTGAAATCGGTAGAAAAGTGCTTTGAAATGACGGAAAAGGGTAAAATACGACTTATTAGTCGAAATCGACGAAAAATGCAGAAAAAAGTCTTATAAAAACGGGCCATTTCCTTGAAATGAAATCGGTAAAAAATGCTTTGAAATGACGGTAAAGGGTAAAATAAGACTTATTAGTCGAAATCGACGAAAAATGCTCAAAAAAGTCAAATAAAAATGGGCCATTTCCTTTTCTCATAACAAAATTAATGTCTACTAGCGTACTCGTGCGAGAACTTTCGGATGATAAATTCTTCCCTCTTTTCTGTCTTTGCTTTTACATATTAAGAGGGGGGAAGTTGTCAACGAAATGTGTTTATTTGTTTAAAAACATTAAAAAGGTAACTTCCAATATACTTATAGAATTAAAAATTAAAATAAAGAACAACGAAATAGACGTTTGAAACAAATTTTGAA
The DNA here is from genome assembly GCA_011170035.1 of Teleogryllus occipitalis. NCBI lineage: Eukaryota > Metazoa > Arthropoda > Insecta > Orthoptera > Gryllidae > Teleogryllus > Teleogryllus occipitalis. The sequence continues at coordinate 218,039 of BLKR01000160.1, forward strand.
TAAAGGTTTATTCAGTATTTACAGACATATTCTTGTAACAATTCACAACACTTCTTTAAAAATAACATTTGAAGAAATTAAACAATCTTCCTTGAAAGTTAGCTTTTCGCTCTCCTTGATAATCACAAAAATATTACGCTATTTAATATATATTTTTAAGTTTTTTACTCTCGAGAAAACTACGTAAAGTTGTCCATACGATCGAGCAAGCACAGCCCTTCTCCGAGGCGGGATTCAGGGGGCGGCAAATTTTAAAAAATTGTAAGTTATTTTTGTCACGGATTTTGACGCCAAATTCATATGGAATAAAAAATTTGAAATTCATTTTCGACGAGTTAACGTTAAACTACTGTCTCCATTTTTCTCTAAAATGGATCTTTTAATATTTTATAACATACTTTTTTTTCAGATTTTTAAACAATGTGGACGGTAGTGAAAAAAATATTTTTTTCAGTTTAAACATTTGAAAATCGCGCCAAAATGTGATTGGAAAAACTAGTTTCTTCAATGTTTAAACGGTTTATATTAAAATTATTGAAAGATCTTGCTTACCAGGATGATTTAGAACTTTTTGATGACAAATGTTTGTTTTATATGGAAAGTATTTATATTATCGATATAAAATTATCAAACCCCTTTGATTTTAGATTTATCTATTGTTTCTAATATAAATCAAACTACTCGGTTTTAAGTATATTAATCATTTATGTTGATAATATAAATCAAAATACTTAATTGAAGATTTATTAATCATTGACAATTAGACAATCATAGACAATTAACCATTGTCACTTTCTTCAATAACTGAGATCACGCATTTGTTTATAAACAGTCTCCTCAAAATTTGTTTTTTCAACATTTCTACTTAAAAAATACCTGTTTAACAATTTTCGCCAAGTAACTAGCGTGTGCCAAATGTGTGTTTAAATGATCGCAGCCATGTGGGAGCAGCATCTGAGGGTGCCACTTCCGTTCGCACGTCGACAATACCGTTTTCCTCCCGATATTCCCATGGTGGAAAGAGATGGGTAGACTCGTCCAGTGCACCAATTTTTGCTCGTTCTGCACAGCACCAGTTTCCAGTCCTATGTCACTAGATAGGCCGGTAGAAGTCGTTATTTGAATTTCAGCCCGACGCCATATACAACTGTATTTTCACCAACGCGCTCTGGCGGTGATTCTGTGAACTACTCATTTTGAGAGTTTGGCGCGACTGAGGTGGTTGATTCAAAGGCGTTTGTCTCTGAGGCGTTTGATGAGCTTGCATCTGCCCTGGCGAGCGTTTGCTGTGTGCAATAAATTCAGAGAGTACATCTGTGTGCTGCTGTTGCTAGCGACAGGTGATTTCGAGTCTGGGAAGATATCTGCGTTTTTGTAATATCGAAATCTACGAGAATATGCTGGGTGCCCAATCGCACCAATTCGAAACCAAAATAAGCCGTTACAAAGCGGCTATTTGGATTCCCGAAAAACGTTAAAAAGTGAGTAACATTTTTCGTATCTTACGTTTCTATGCGTGTAGTTTGTTGATTAACACTGATTTATTATTATTATTATTATTTTGTTGAATTGTGTCAGTAAAATAAATATATTTATGATTTAGATGCAGAGAATGATTAAAAGCAATTGGGGACCCAGCTCTTGCCAAATGTTCTTGGAAGAGATTGACAACGACCAGATTTGTTTGTAAAGAACATTTTGTGGAACAGCATTTATCTGCGAATTATAGGACGTATGAATATGCTGTTCCAATAAAATTTTCGGAACTGCAAAATCCCCTTTGCGAGGAAGCCTTGCGGGATTTCGATGCAAACGTTCCAGTTGAAAGAAGTAAGTTAATTTTCTTCAATATGCATTTAGGCGTTTTAGTATTGTGTCGCAAAGTGATTCTCTAATGTATATTTTCGGTTTCAGATGTCCAGATTCGAAATCCAGAAATTTCAGTGGATGTTACTCTCGGTGAGACTTCTTTTCAATAGAAATAAGTATAATTTATTTGTTCAGACAACAATTTGTGGGCAATATGCATTGCCATTAAATAGTAAAATAATGTGGATAAAGTGTTTCTCATCAGCAGATATTTCTGGCTACGCACATGTTTGGTCCACTCAAATTTGCTTTATTTTATTATTAGAGATATCATGAGATTGGTATTGCAGACACACTGGTATGAAATGTGTGAAAAGTTATTGCAGATAATCTGTATATTTTGCAGTTAAAAACCATGGTACAGATTCATATGAGTGAAAACAATGTTGATCTAATATTTTGAATGTTAAAATTATACCCCAATAAGGTCGATTAACATGGAAAGGATTTTCTTTTTAAATTTGTTCTCTTTGAGAACTCAGGGAGATCATTTTAAAGAATTATTGTTATGTGCAGTGAATGACTTTCTTCATTCTGCACAAAGTCTGTGAACATACCTCTACGCTAAGTTTGTAATGGTACAAGTATTGAGCGTTTTAAGATCAGTGTATATTCTGTCATTGGATACAGATCCATTACATAAACTATATTTCCCACATCTGATTAGGAAATTCTAATTAAATTAAATTAAATTTTAAGATGAAATTCATTCTGTTAAAGATAGTCATTTTCACAAATTTGGAATGTCTTTTTTGCTATGTTAAGACACTTTGTTGAGAAATTAGGAATACAAAAACTTTGTGTCCCTGTTTCAGAGACTATTTTTATGCATTTTTAGGATTTGTTTAATGCTTAGTATCTGGTCTGTGATATATTTTTAGTATTAGTATTAATTAATTTGTATTATTGGTATTGATATAAGTTGCATATGTCATGTTATACTGTTCTGGCAATAATTGTTTCTCATGACAAACTGTCTTGATTCAATTTTTATTCTATAATGTGTGTATCATTGTATTTTGTTCATCCTCATGCCAATTACATTCTGAATGTGAATGCTGATCTCTATTAGATTGTGAATTGTCATGAGTAATGAATGCAGTGTTTAATTCCACAGCTCAGTTGTTTGAATATCTGTCCCAGGCTCAGTTCCTGGTGCAATCAAATTATTGCACATTGACAATCAATTTCCAGAATTAAATTTTGGATCATAAGCATTGTTGGATCAGTTACATTCCACTCTTTGTAACCAAACCACAAAACTAAACCACAAAAAATGTAATAGAGGGTCCAAAAAGATCTCATTTAATAGATTACAACTAAAGAAACAATACTTGTACCTCTGATGGGGTATTGTAAAAAATATAGTTTTCCAAGTCATATTTTTAGTTACGTTCTCATAAATGTTAAATTGTAAGTGCACCCTTATTTTTACCATCTGTATGTCATAAACACCTGAGCTGTAGTTTTAAATGCAGTATTCTGTTATAATGAACATTTTGGATCAGAGCTGGACAATGGGAAATTTCACTCATTGATTAAAAAATGGGATGTTATAATGCATGTGACATATATTTATTTATTCAAAAACAGTCAAAAACTGTATGTGACATATGGGGGAGAAAATCATGAGAGACATGGGAGACATTACAATGCATCTCAATAAAATTGAAACTGGAACTGGAAAGATAATCGTTAAACCTTGTAAGGAAATGTAGATAACAAAAATAGAATGTTTGTTATTTTTATTATATCTAAAGCAGTAAGTGCAGTTGTTTGAGGTTTGGACAATATGCTAAAAGTTCAATTTTTAGCACTAGTGTAACTACATAATTAGGTGATTTATATTTTTGAATTGAAATGAAAGGCCGTAATACTGATTTAAGACTCACTAAGATAGCGATTTCATTTTGCTTATAAGATTGGGGCACTTCACCTATTGGCCTCTTGTCACCATCTTTCCTACTCACAAAATAAAATGGCACTTTAACCAATTGTATCGTAACGATTTGTTTTACCTGAGCGAAGGTGCGACAATGTTTTCATTTGTTTCTTTTAAGCACTGTTCATATAAAGTGCTCTGTAATAAAATAGTATTCCATAGTATTCACGTTAATTTGGTATGTCTCTAAGTAAAGTTACAAAAATGAAACAGGCTGTCTGTTAATAAGTTTTTTCTTAATAAAATGCTGTTTCTTGTTTAAAATGCTGTTTCTTACATTACAAGATACTATTGTAATGTAAAAATCATTTTGTTTTAATAAATGGATTTGTGGCTGTCTATAAAAAGTAATTATTGGAAATTTTATTAAGAAGAAACAAGTAAAGTTACATTTGAACTTGTGTACTAGTCTGTGTTTATTGCCTTATGTATAACAAAATTGTTAATGCTATTGAAATTATAAAATTGTAATATTGTCAATATGTTCAATAAATACTAGATTTTACTGCTCTAATTTGATTTTACGTCCATAAAATCCTTACTTTTTTTTTTTTTTTTAATAGTTAAGGTTGAAAATATAGGGAGTGATTTTGAAAATTATATGGAGTGAATATGGAGAAAATTTTAAACTTTCCGCGTAACTGTTTTTTTCAAATTTTTCGGTTACTTCTACACTATTGGCTGTTCATTTGCCCAATAGAAATCAATACAGTTGCATATGGCGGCACCGGAAGTTGGCAAATAAGGCTTCTCCGTTTAACATTGAGTGCCATCTCTGAGTTATACTCTTTGCCAGTTTCCGTCACGAACCATGTGACCACGTCGTTTGAAAAGCGAGACCAGACGTTTCATGGAATGCAATAAGTGTTGAAAAACATTTGTTAAAAGGCATCAATGGGCAATTTTCAAGGGTGACCGACCAAAGACAACACGATAAAAGGGTAATTGCAATAAAAGATGTAATAGTTTAAAAAAAGTGCTTATCTGTTTCTGTTTCAATGATTTGTAACTGTGATGATTTGGCATTTAAAATTCACGCTCAAATTATGAGGCACACTGGTGCCCGAATCTCATTGGCTGAAGTCGGATGCGCAAGAGGCCACCCATCTCTTTCCACCAAGGATATTCCTATTTTGTTTGATACGTAATCAATGTTACACCCATAAGATTTCGAGTTCATATGTCGTGTTCAAAGCTGTGATTAAATATCGGTTAAACTGTTTTTTCCGATCCCATTTAGGCTCGAATTTCAAATGTTTAAACTGAAAAAATTGGTTTTATTTTTTTTTCACTACCGTTCATATCGTTTAAAAATCTGAAAAAAATATATGATATAGAATGTTATAAGATCCATTTTCGTGAAAAAGTTGAGACAGTAGTTTAACGTTATCAAGTCGAAAATGAACTTCAATTTTTTTTTCTATATGAATTTGGCGTCAAAATCCGTTGACAAAATTACCTTACAATTGAACTATGTTTCCCCGTATCTACAATTGTTTTCAGCGTGATACACGCAATAGATGCTGAGAAAAAAAATAAAACATGCAAAACACGTTTTCCGTTGTATCTCTGCAACAGATTGCCCTAGAGGCTAATATTTCGTGAATCTACGTCATTTTGTATTCTCTTTCATATGAGCATCACGATTATCGATTTGGTTTGGGGGCACTTTTCACCGCATTATTCGGCTTTGGGGCAGTATTTGCGTCTTGGCATAACAAATTTAAAAAATGAGTAATGAAAATATAATTATTCAACAAAATTAAGGGATAGTTAGGTTAAATGGTGCACTTTTTTAATTTGCTTTAAAATGTTATTTACTTGACCCATACACGTGCAATTTCGCATGATATTTCAGTGAGGCTTTCTCCTTATATTGTAGGAACAAACATCATCATTGTGCCTACAGTTGTTGCCAAATATGGAATGTTGCAATAGGACCAGTTAACCTAAGCGGTAAGGATAAGTGGACCGAAAATTGAAATAAATTGTTAAAATAACTTTGACGCTTTAATTAAAAAACATTATTGTACGCATTGCCGTAGCCTTTTTCTACCCATAAATAGAGAAAATGCTTTGCAAAGATTGTACTCTTCCAATTTCTCGTTAAAATAAATCATATTTTTCAATATTGCCCTGCCATCCGTCAGGTTGGTAGGTTGGTTTGTTAGTGATTTCGGGCGCTTCAACAGCTTAAGTTATTAGTCCCGTTAGTGTGGTGAATGTTTTTTGGATGGCGGTGATCTTTCCCCACTGGATGGCGAGATCCGGCGCCGACCTACCGTCAGCTAGCGGGGTTTCCCCCTAATCAGGACTCGCCCACCAGCGGGGCACCGCTCCAGCCGGGACAAGCTCTAAGCTCCCGACCGGTCTCCCGGAATATGTGGTAGTGTAGTGCGTGTTAGTGTAAGTGTGTGTGTGTGTATAAGGGGAAGGATAGGACAAGGAAGAGGAAGGAAAGATCGCGCGCGGTCCGTGGTCCGTTTGGTAGGGTACTGCTCCGGCATTCGCCTGGTGTTGATCAGAGAAACCACGGAAAACAACCAATCAGAACAGCCGGCCGCTAGAATTTTCCTCCAGACAGCGACTGAATTCGACAAAGCTGAAAAGCTAGTGTCGAAAATACTACCGCCGCCCACCCTTCAGCTGGCATGGAAACTTTGTAACAATATCTTCTGTTGAAACAAAAGCATTTTGGTTGGTCCGGGAGAGATAGCTCAGGGCATCAGCTGATGTCACTGTTAATTGCAAATCTGCAAATTTTTCTTTCAAAAAAAGAGGATAACTGGACCGGTCCACTTAACCTAGCGTCCCGGCGGTCCAATTAACCCCACAGCACATATTTTCGTTATATACCCGAAAACATACAAGCCGCAACGTATTATTAAAAACAAAACACACTATTATGCAGCAGAAATACTAACAATTAATCTAGTGTAAATATTTTTCTTGTAGTTGTTATTCAATCGCAATAAAATTGCAAAGCAGATGAGTGGTAGAAAATACTTCTGACTTTACAGGAAAAAATGATTATTGTACTAAAAAATGAAGGCCTGCAACTTATGGAAGTGGCTTAGATTATCAGCCCTGTCATTCTACGAATGCCATCCAGTGGAAAAAGCAGGAATCACTTCCCACCAACATTCAAAAGCATGGACCAACTTAACCTAACCGGTTCAGTTAATCTAACTCTCTCCTACTTGTTTTAGGCAAAAAGAAATCAATATAGGTATCAATCGCCCTTTTAGGACAATTTAGGCACTATTAGATGCTTTCAGTAAATCTGCAATTATTTTCCACAACCTCCTAACGGAACTAAATAGTCATTTACCCCAAAATCCGAGGTTTGCTCATAACACTCATATTAACTCTCAAACTAGTGGTGCTAAAACAGCACGTGTTTTCTGGCCTTTAGTAATGGTTATGTAATATTATTTATACCACAATTTTTCTCCGAATAACACATCTCAGTCATCATTTTTTATATAACCCATTACAAATCGTAGAACATTTGGTGCGAAAACTAAATATTTTCAAGTAAATATAAACACACGTTTGATAACTATATATCATTAATGAGACGTAATTCATAGAAATTCATCTGCCAAGTCGCGGCGGTTAATCCATTGTTGCTTTTCAATCTGATATTCCCTGAAGGCTAGCAATTTTTATTTCATATATTTCAAATAATTTATAAAAGATTAAAATGTAAACGTATAACAGAAGCTTGAATGTAAGAAACGATCAAAGAAATATGAAATAATATACAAACTCTAACTTACGTAGGTAGCATCCAGCTGCCTGGAATTTGCCCTTCATATTGCGTTCATGAAGCTCCGGATCCGTAGGATGTTTCCTTCCTTGAGTGGGTCGCCCCACAGTACACTGTAGTTCCTTTCGTGTCTTTTCATAATAGCAAAAGAACTCATAGCGAATTTCCCTTTTATTAAAGTGAAGTGTGCCCACCTTCAAAGAAATGCGAGAATTCGGATAAACAAGGTAAAAACATATTTCTCTCAAATGACTTATGTTGGGTCATTAAAATCAACCACACCATAAAAAATAAACAATATTGTGAAAGAAATATAGGCCTAAGCTTTCATAAAATTTTATTTTTAATTCATGTTTTCAAAAATAATATTGTCCGCTCTTGAACTATCTTGTCCATGAATGTGTGTAGACTTAAATTAGCAAAGTTTGAAATTTGAAGGGCGAGCGATAAAAACAGACAACACTATTTTGAATAAGAATAAAATGAGTGTTAAGTGATCAGTAGATATGATGTGATGCCTTATTAAGTGCTATAGGTACTGTAGGTTATGTACAAACTTTTCACAGAAAGAAGAAAGTCAATACTTCCGTGTGTTCGTGGGAACGAAATCCTGCCGATGAATAGCAGAGATCCAACTTTTTCTAAGGGTATCGTGAAATTGAAATATGGGAACATGTGGTCCATTTCCATCGTAGTTCCCTCTACAAGGTACACAGCACTTTTAGTCCATGGCAAAACGATAAATGAACGGTTGCACTATACACATAAAAACAATCTTCATGGATATCAAGCAACTATTAATACTTCCAGTTGTTGCTGCGAGAGAATTTAGGTTTATTTGCATAATCTTGAATTAATGATTGTGCAAATTAACCTCATCAATCGGCACAGACCGCGGTGTACACAGAAAGCACAAATATTCGTATAAAATGGGAGAATCTTAGCCTTCTAAGCGTGACGTGACAAACAAAGATGATCTCCAGCGCCGAGGTATGTAATATAGTATGTATTGGATAGCATCAATAAGCGCCGGACCAGCATTTTTTTAAACACATCCTTAGCATTTTTAAAGTCAAAATGCAATTCGTCACGTCTACTTGAAATTTTCTTTCTTTAGAGACCTCATTTATAAAGACGGTTACCTGTGAGAGTCGCAAAAGATATCTATTCTACTGAAATAATATAGGCTATAAGACATTGTTCTCAAGTGAAAAGGAAAAAAAGACATTTCATTAAACCCGACCCCTACTAATCATGAACCGAAATATCACAGTTTATGTCCGGCAACTGTTTTGAGAGAAGAAGTATAGTATCTAGAAAAGATGGCGCAAAGACTATGTTTGTGGAGTGGCGAAGTGTGGAGTGGCAAAGACTATATTGGCGATAGTTCATCGTGGAAAGCGCCGAACGCAAAGAGAAATAGCGGAAATATTAAATATTTGTAAGATTATGATTAATGACTTATACAGAGGGAAAAAGAAAGAAGTCCAGACTGAATCTGTACCACAGAGAGAGCGTCAAGTCAAGGTCAGTAACAGAGAAGAACGCATGTTACTGCGAGGGGTGAAGAAAAATCCCAGGATCAGTGGTTGGGAACCATCTGCCGAACTGTATACTTTTACTGAAACGTTGGTCGAACCGGAAAATGTGCTAAGAAATATTGGATATGGATGAGTTGCTAGGAAAACACCATTCATTAGCGAGGCAAAAATAAAGAAGAGTATGAAATTCACCAAGCAGTATACGGAAAAGGACGAAGAATGGTGGAACAGTGTCGAATTTGTGGACGACAAACGTCCGAGTAAGATGGCCGGCGAATGATGAGGAGAGGGCGAAATGAGTTGCTTAATAAAAAGAATTTCATGCCAACAATAATACCGGGTGATCAGTATAAAACGCAACCCATAGCAGGCAGAGCGAATTGCACTGGCAACCATATTTGAGTGGGTCAGATAGCGGCTGGTGGTTTCAAGCAGGTAAACTGACGCGAAGTACGCTTATTCCCCTCTCCCACTAACGCCACCCTGTGGAAGAGAGCAGGTGACCGCCGTGTCCACAAGTTCAAAGAGAAGAGCACTCGCCTACTTGTTTAGTGTCGAAAGAAAATTGAATTGTCAAGGACGATTCCTTCGTATTTTGTTTAAAAGTGAAATAAACTTGCCATGAAAAATATGCATTGAGATCAATTTAATAGTAAACTTTGCTTGTTTTAGTTTCAAAACAAGATACATACGCTCCAGAAATGTATGTTTTATATTTTTCTGATTTAAATAAATATTAACAAATTATTAATTCAGATTAGCAGAAAAAATGTTTGTTATTATTATTATTATAGTTATTATTATTGAATAAGGTTAATTTAAAAATAATTAACTAATTAAAATATAATAAAAATTAATTTCTCAATTTATTCTGAGTATCGTATCCGCCGTTACTGTTTCTTTGAAAAACAACAGATCAATTAACCTGCGTCGATAAATGGCACACCATACTCCAAGCTTTTTTAATGCAATGTATCAGACACACCTCCTGTCTCATGACAGCATTTCACTAATCGAAATATGATACTCTTGTTCGGAATCAGGGTTCTGTCACTTAATAGGTGGATAAGTTTCCTTATTTCAGCGTAATGGTGGGGGGTCAGAGAGGTATGTAAGCGCAGATGCATTGTGGGGGAACAGAGAGAATTATGGTTGGGCCCGACATTAACTGCCACCCCCTAGTGCAGCGCTCTATAGCGACTTTTGCAAACTTTTCTTCTTCTTCTTCAAGCGTTAGAACTTTCGTTCCGTTGCGTCTCATTATTGGTCCATCCATCTTCTCTTCGGTCTTCCTATGCTCCTTTTCCCTCTTGGCTTGTATTTCAGAATCTGTTTTGGCATTCGCGTGTTTTCCATTCTGTCTATGTGGTCTCTCCATGCTTTCCTATATTCGTCAATTTTTTTCATTTAGATTATAAATTCGTAGGTAGTTGCGTATCTCTTCATTACCTTTCCTTGTGACACCAATACAACCTCTTAAAAACTTCATTTCGGCAGTCTGATTCCTGCTTCTAATTTTTGTGCCCATAGTCCAAATTTCACATCCATATAGCCCACAAGGAACTGCTAAGGTTTTATAAAATTCCATGAGTGTATCATTCCTGACTTTACTTTTCAGTGTCCTTCTAATAGTTCCACACATTCTGTTAAATTTTTCAATTTTCTTATCAGCATCTATTTCTCCTTCAAAGACATTCAAGACTTCAAGACCTAAGAACTTGAATGAACTTACTTGTTCGATGTTTTGGTTGTTAACCACTAACTTGCATCTAACTGTATATTTCCCTTGGAATGCCATTGACTTAGTTTTTTGAACAGACATCTTTAAATTGTATTCTTTTACAATTATCTGAAGTTCATACAGAGCTCTTTGTAGAGTGTCTTCATTATCAGATATCAAAACTTGATCATCCGCAAACAGAAGTGTCATAAAATTTTTACTATTAAAATTATCTGTAAGATTTAAAAACTTCATCTTCTGCTTCCATATTCTGATAGCATCGTCAAGATAAATATTAAAAAGTGTGGGTGACATACAGCACCCTTGTCTCACTCCTTTGTTTATAAATTCTTTGAGGATTTTACCTGATTTTGTTCTTACATTAATTTGGGTATCTTTGTACATGTTTCGAATAACTTCAATTAGCTGTTGTGGTATGCCTCTTCTGTCCATAATTGACCATAATTTTCCCCTCAGAACGTTATCAAAGGCTTTTGCGTAATCTACGAAGACCATAGGCTACATGTTTGTAGATTGAACTCTCGTCTCTTTTCAATTAATAGCTTTAACACAAACACATTATCAGTACACGATCTCCCTTTTCTGAATCCCATTTGTTCTTCTAGAGTTATTGCTTCCATTATGTTCTTTAGTCTATTATTAATTATTTTAGCATACACTTTGTAAGTTGTATTCAGCAGACTTATACCTCTATAGTTTTCGCATACTGTTCGTAATCCTTTTTTAAATATAGGGATAACTAGAGCTGTCTTCCATTCCGTTGGTATTATGTTGTGTGTCCAGCAATTGTTAAATAGATCTAACAGTTTAGATTTTGCTTCAGCTGGAAGAAACTTAAGCAATTACATATTGATATTATCGAGTCCTAGTGTTTTCTTATTTTTAGTATTTGTTAGTGCTTCTTCTAATTCAATAGATTCTAATTTATTCACTGTATTATGGAGGACTGGCCTGTCAGATATTCTTTTTTCTTCTTCATCCTCTTCATCAACATGCCACAGGTGTTTACAGTAGTTTATCCATTCGTTTTCGTCTAAAGTCTGTAATTTTGCAGCATCTTTTTCGTCTTTATTCAGGTGTTTCATAGCTTTGTAGGCCATTCTTTGCCTCCCGTGAATATCATGCTCAATATCTGATATATATTTGTCCCAGGTTTCTTTATTTACATTTTTTACGAGGGTTTTTGTTTTCCTGCATTGAATATTATAGAGTTCTAAGGATTTCGAGTCTTTGTTGGCCAACCAATTTAAGTATAATTTCTTTTTCTCGGCTATTGCCTCTTTTAGGTCTTCATTCCATATATAGAGTCCTTTCCTTTTTATGTTTTTCTTCTTTTTCCCTAGGACTTCCTCAGCCACTTTTTCAATAAGGTCTTTGAGATCTTCCCATTCATTTTCTATATTATCTATGATTCGTCGTTGCATTTTTTAGATATTGTTTTATTCTTTCTTGATACAGTCCTGCTATGGAAGGGTCTTTCAAAAGATAACTTTTCCAACTTAAATTATTTAGATCTGATTTATTTTTACCATCTTTAAACCATCTTGTTTTTAGGTCTATTCTACCTCGCACAAGATAGTGGTCAGATCCTCTATCTTTCCTCCTTAGAACTTTTACATCTTCAAAGCATTTACCTAACTTTCCATTGGTTACGAATAGATCTATTATTGAGTAGCTTCCTCTGGCTGTCCAAGTATATTTATGTATCTCTTTATGTTTAAAAAAGGAATTCTCTATTCTTAGTTCATTAAAATTAATAAAATCTCTTAGAATTTTCCCATTTTGGTTCAATGTCGGGTCGCCATTTGTTCCAATTAGTTTTGGGATAGGTTGTAGTCCAAATCTTGCATTATAATCTCCAGCAATTAGAATATAATCATTCTTATTCGTGAAATCTAATACATCTTGTAATTTGTTGTAGAAATCGTATGATTCTTCCGTCCTACCCTCTTCTGGCGCATACACAGCTATAATACTTAGGTATCCTCTTTCAATTTTTAGTCTGCAAGTAATTATTCGTTCATTTACCCAGCTATAAGATGATATTTTACTTTTCCACTTTTCATGTATTAGTATTCCTACTCCAGCCGCAGCTCTTTTATCTACCGGAGCGCCGCTGTACATCATTGTGTAAGATCTCTCACACTCTTAAATCCGGCGCAGTTGGTGTGTACCTGATAACAGGCTAGCAATATTAAACCAGCATACTTCCATTCCATCGTCCACTTTTCAAACGTAGAGATAGCCTGGTGAAACCTTTCTCCTTGTCATCATTAATTGCTCCAAGGTTTTGAGGGAAAAAAGTTATGATAAAGTTTAACTTTAATGATGTATTACAACCTATAACACGAAAGCTTTTCACCATGTCACCAACAAGATCTTCAGAGTTTTCGACTTTCTCATTTCCACGGAAAAGTGAGCACACAGATTTGAATGTCAGACAGGCTATTTTTTCTGTTTCTGACAGTTTATTTTCAAACTCATCACGAAAGACTGCTTAAATTTATGGACGAATAAAAACCCCCTTCTTTTACCTTTTCATCACTTGAGTAGTTTAATATGTTCCTGAAATTGAATATAATGTTTGGATTTTGAAGAGAACTCCTTGGCATCTGACAAGCAAAAGTAACCATCCGTCACGTGATTAGGCGGTTCTCCCAAACCATACTGCCAATTTCAATCTACTACGTCTTCCTTGTAACCAGTTTCTCAGATTTCTGGAACATGAATTGTAGCAATGTGGATCCCAGGACTTATCCTAGTCCCCAAATCTATATCCAAAGTACAGCTCATGGGCCTTTCTTACTAAAGGTGATAAACTACTTTGTTGAGTCTTCAATGTAAGTTCGCCACACACACACAACAAAAATAATCCGACTTACGCGACATTTTAATCCATTGAAGAAATATAAACTGGTTCTTTCAACACATCCACCTTCAAACTTAACATCACTGGAAATTTCTAATAACCAACACATCAATCAACAATACACGAGAATATGAGTAAAACCTCTGGAAATAATCGTTCTACCTACATCACATTAAAGTGGGAGAAAACATCTGAATATAAACAAAAAACTCTCTATCAGCAATATACGATAGTGAGCACAACTACAAATAAACCGAAATTATCTGAGCCCTCAATAGCTAAAATGTGGAATCAAAAAGCTAAAATGTGGATTTGGAGAAAATGATGCTTGGTAAACAACAAATAATTACAGATTCATTAATTTTAGCCAAAAATAGACAAGAAATACATATTTTCATCTAAAGGACATATTTCTTGTTGTACTGTGATATTTACATTAACGGTGATTGGTTTAGTTTATTGAATTTATGAGTACAAGTGACTTGAATGCAGTGGCAATGCTGAAGGGTAATCTTAGAATACCCAAGTTATTTTTAATAAACTCTGTCGTTAAAGGTGCCATTTTTCAATATTCTTTTACTGAATCATTGAAGAAAATTAAATGTTTTCGACTCCTTTTTCCTGCTAACGCGCGAGGGAATTAGCAGGGCCGCAAAGATATCTTTGGGACCGGTAGCTGAGTGAGAAGCCTCCCAGTGAATAGACACCAGTTGGCTCTGCGGCGCACAAGAGGGCGCACGCTATCTCCCTCTCACTCGCACTCACTGGACAGAGAGCCGGAGAGAGCCTAGACTCGCGAGAAGCACGGACTTGTACCGCGATGCACGACCACGTCTCGGCCAAGCAAATTCACCTCATCACCTGACATTGTGGGAAAGTAGAGTTGTTTGTGTGATTTTTGTTCGTGTTTTCTTCATGAAACAATTAACGAAGCTAAATATTTAGTGTTACAGAGAATGTCCCACTGACTATGAGCCAGTCTCATAACTTCTGAACGGTTCACGATATCGAAATGCAGTTTTTGCTCAACAATGTGAAATCACGAGTAGAGATAGAAATAGAGTAGATCTGCAGTGATATACCGTCTTAGATATGAAGAGACTTGAAATCTGCATCAAAGGTGACATGACTGTGAATTTTCAGAGTCTGAATTATTCCAAAGATACAAAATTGTTTCGTTTAATATTATTGATACAGTAGTGACTCAAATGAACTACAGGTTTCAAGATTTTGAAAACTTTCATGTTATTGAATTTCTTGATGAAAAGCAGTTATCCACTTACAAAGCATCCTTTCGTTCAGAAAAGTTTTCTTTCCTAATAAAACAATATCCATTCTTTGACAGTGAGCAGCTTCGAAATGAATTGACAAATGCATACACTGATAATATAAAATACATGGCTGCAGATTTGTAACTGAAGTATTTGTTAGACAATTAGCCCAGAAAAAATGTCAAGAGACTGTTCGGTTGATACAACTCAGTCTAACTTTCTCTTTATCTACAGCCAGGGTTGAGTAGTATTTAAATACTTGTATTTGAAGTACGTATTTTAAATACATTTTGTATTTGAAAAACTGTATTTTTTAGTTTTTAGGACATGCATTTTAGAGATTATTTAAATACACAAATAAGGTATATTTAAAATAGTGTTACGATTCTATGTGGTGAATTAAAACACAGATATTATTTTAACAAAAACGTTTATTTTGTTTCTTACCACGATCACTGAAAACACTTGATTTATATACAGTCTTCACTTGATTATTTCTTCATACGGCACACTTCTCTTAACTATTTATTTACACTACACTTCTCTTGATTATTTATTTACACTACACTTCTCTAGGTTATTTATTTTCACTGTTCACTTCTTTTGCACTGTCGCATAGTCAGTCCTAAGCACTGACCACTGTTCGATGTACTGACCACAGTTCACGGCGCTGGCCACGGTTGAGGTCACTGAGCACAATCACTGCCCTGCTATTCACCGCGATGCACACACATCACAGCTCAGCTTTCACTTCAGACTGACTCGCGGTCGCCAGCCGCCGCGTTTTTATACTCGGCTGGCAACCGCCTAGAATTTTCTTGAACTTGCGATAAACATCGCGAACAGTTCGGAACCATTTAGTTCGGGGGCCGCCGGCAAATGTCGCAATCCGCGCATACCTCGTAACCATCTAGTTCGGTAAGGCGCCGGCAGAAGACGCAATCCACGCATACCATCTAGTTCGTGGTGGCGCCGGTAGATGACGCAATATTCGTTACACTACCCCCTCAGATGCGATCCGTCTCGGAGTGCGTTTAGTGAAATCATCCCGATATTTGCAGCTGGAGCCTCTATTTCAGTTGGAGGTTAAGAAGAAGTGACTGTCATTTGTCTTCTTTTGATATGCTGACATTCCATGGTGGTAGCTGCAGGCTAAGCTGCTAACTCCAGGGTACTGGAAGAGTACTTCCAACATTCTTCTGACTATTCTCCAGTTCAGTCCATCAAAACCACATCCTAGTTTGGACATGGCAATCTTCTGAACGTTGTCTTGCAGCTTGTTGACGTACTTTAACCAGAGTTTCCCAAAGATTTTTATAGGAGGCCTTGTGATATGACTTACTTTTGTGACAAGGTAATACACATATCTACTCACGTCGTGCAGTTGCAGAACCTTCCCAATATCTGGTTGCTGGTTCTCTAATTCTTCTATTCTTCCGTATTTTCTCTTGAATACAGCATTATCTCTGGCCATATCTAGATCCTGGGCGACACAATGCGCCAATGAATATTCTTGGGATACCGCAAACAGATCCTGTTGCACCTCCATTGTTACACCATAACGCGCTTTATGCTTTTCACCATAATGTGACATAAACTCATCAAATGTGAACTCTTGCATGTTCAGCTCACAAACTCGTGCGGTCTTTTCTCCATCATTATATTCATTACTTTTTGCGCACGGGACCAGCCGATTTGAATGGACGACCCGTGGTTTTCCATTTACAAGTACATCCACGTAAACGCAGTCAGAACGGTGTCGAATGGGCGTGACGTGTATTTCGTAAGGTGGGGCACTTGTTTGACAGGTCGATGGATGCCCCCTTCCATCAACCTGCTTTAGTTTCTCTCCTTGTTGCTCTCTTTAGCTGCTCTCCTTGTTGCTTCAATGGCCGGTCACATTGAATTTTCACGTGACCTAATTCTCCACAATTCCAACATCGAGGTTGTCGCCTTTTGCCACTAGAAATGCGTACGTCTAGCAACCTCTCCACCATTGCTTTCAAATACTTTTCGTTAAATGAATCGACGTCGGTCTGCAATTCTCGCACTCGTCCGTCACGTTTCGATGCTCTTTTTGCAACCTCGAAGTCTAGTGCTTGACTTACTGCGTCAGCTAAGGTTTTTCGGTCTTGCCTAAGACTGGCAAGATGCCTGCTGGGTTTTTGCATCGTGGAGCGCTTCCATAAAGCACCGGACGGCTGTGCGTTGCACGGAACTTTCTGAGGCATCAGGGTTCGAAAGGCGTACCAAACGAGAAATATTAGCTTCCAGTTCTTGAAGAGACTCTTCAGGCTTCTGTACACGATTCCTTAGCTGGGTAAAATACATGTCTTCTAGGTGTGCTTGCCCATAACGTGTTTCGAGTCTCTTGACAATTTGCTCGAAACTTTCCTGTTCTTCGGTCGGTATTGTCTCTAGAATATCAACGGCGTTACCACGCAAAGCCAAAATAAGGGCCGTAGCACAATTTGTCACGGACCAGCCATTTACCGTTGCAGCAGCTTTGAATTGTTTCAAATAATCATGAAGAAGTGCCATCAAAGGTAGGTGGTTTCACTCGTGCCTTTCCCAGTGGTTCCCGTACGGTGGCCACTCGAGCCATTTCCAGTGGTACCTGTACGATGTTTATATTTGATTTTTCTGTTGGGGGTTTAAAAACCTTCAGCTTCTCTTCTAACAGATAGTAATTTTTCTTCATTCTTCAAAATTTTCACATTCATTCTTACAAAAATTTAATTTTTTTGACTTGTCTCTCCCGTCGGCAATATTTATATTATATGCGATTTATTTACTTTTCTACAGTTATTAGTAAGTATGCTTTAAATAACGTCATGTAACGATTCTAGAAAATTCAACAGTTTTCTGTTGAAATGAGCTCAAATTTCCGCATTTTCAGAAACGCACAAACGCCTTTTCTCAAAAATGGCCCCAAATTTTTTCTTCAAACTTTTGTAACGGATGGTACTGACTGCCTTGTTTAATACGACGTAAAGTTCATTATGGTGTATTCTTTTTTCTAAAAGTAAAAAAACTTTTACTTTTTATTTTTCACGTCGTTAATAAACACATATTCAGCAATTTGTATTACTTGCATTTGTGAATGAAAGTGTTTCCAATGACTTCAAATGAAGTTGTTCGAAAACTCAATAGATTCCTGTAAAAAAGAGCTTCAAATTTCGCATTTACAGGAACACTGAAAGCCCGTTTTCTTAGAAACGGCTTCAAATTTCTCAATGAAAATTACCATTTATGACGAGGTTTTACTCTTCTATAATACTCTTAAAATAATATTTCGATTCTATTAGGTAACCAAAAAATTGCGAAAATTTAAAAGAAGCCGTTAGGCACGATAGATAGCAGCTGGCAAGAGGATGGGGCAAAACCGTAAGGTCAGCACTCACCAAAAAACCTTCTTCACATTATTATATTTATGAGTACATGTGCATTACATAATGTCAAATAAAGTTTTTCGAAAATTCAAGTTTTCTGTGAAAATGAGCTGAAATTTCCGCATTTTCAGAAACGCTAAACTCCATTTTCTCAAAAATGGCTCCAAATGTTTTCTTCAGTTTCCTTATGGATAGTTCTAATTGCACTGTTTAATATGACTTTTTTGTTTGTTTTTTGGTGTATTTTTTGCTTTTTTAATTACACAATTGTATTTTTTATCTCTTCACGTCGTTAATATGTACATTTCCATTTATTAGTATAAATATTACATTTGTGAGTAGAAATGCTTTAAATGAAGTTTTTCGAAAACTCAATAACTTTTTTGTGAAAAAAGCTCAAATTTCGCATTTACAGTTATGCTTAATCGCCACTTCCTTAAAAAACGGCTTCATATTTTTAAATGACAATTTCTATTTAGGACGAGGTTTTACCCTTCTTTAATATTATTAAAGTATTATTTCGTTTCTACTATTAAGCAAGCAACAAGTTGTGAAAATGCCAAAAAAATGTACTTTGGGCGACGATAGATGGCAGCTGGCCAGAGAATGAAGCAAGACCTTAAGCCAGGAAATTAGAAAACTTTACTACAAGAAAGTCTGTGCTATTCTGTAGCACCTCTAGATAAGTTTTTACTTTCCAAGAGCCTGGCTAATTTCGACTTCTATTTGATCCTATTTTGACCTTTTTAGTGCCTACAAGTCCGAGTCTACTTGTAACAAGTTGACGTTCATCCGCGCCAGATGAACAACCGTTTTCCTTTGTAGGTTTTATACATTCGCCAAATGGGGGTTTATCGTCTGATGATTTGTTTGAAAAACAGGTTGCTTTAAAAGGAAATTCTGCTTATTCGAGTTAAACTTGTAAGTTATTGTTCAGAAATTTATAACTGTCAATTTAAAGTATTTTGGCCAAACCTATAGTTAGGTGGGTTTTGCAACATTGTGTAATCAAATTTTTGTCTGAATGTTCATAATTTGGAAGCATCTTTCAATACATCTCTTTATTTTCTTTTACTTGGTTAATTTGGATTCGATCTCTTCCTGTGAATATCTTACTCCCCCAAGAATGCGAGATGACATTTGTTCCTTCTTATTTTCCGTGGCTAGTTTTGTTCTGGTGTTCTTTACCTCTTAATCCCATGGACTTCGTCTTCGACAACGATATTTTCATTTTATAATCCCTTGCGAGATCATTTGTCAGCTACTCACTGCAATTCTTCAGATGTTGCTAATATTGGTTCGAATTCTGCATACATAGCATTGTTACTTTTTCGTATACGTACGTATATGCTAGTTTCAAAACGCCCGTCTAAAAGCACTACTTGCGCCTAAACCACACGTAGGATTCTTTCCAAAATAGATCCCCAATCGACCTAGCTCGACTAGAAACGCCGCGATTTTGGAAGTATTCTTTAAAATTTGGGAGTACTTTACATAAAGCCCTTGGGGCATTTAAACAAATTTCTCAAGTTTTTTGAAAGAATAAAAGTAAGTAAAGAGTAAAACCACTTATAAAGGTAGCGTATGTCAGATTTTCACCGATAACTCTGAATTTTCGAAAATTACAAACGTTTGAATCCTTTTTCGGAGTCTTCGTAAGGCTACAAAATTGAAGATGGAGATTTATCCAAGTAAAATTTGTCTTCGTAATTCTTTCAATAAGGCTATATACATATTTTTGACAATTTTAGCAGTTTTCGCGTAATATTGCAGGCAATATTAAATGGCCTCCATAATTTCTATGAACGAGGCCATATGTGCAATATTTAAAATAAAAACATTCTCAAAAACGGCTTCAATTTTTTCTGTAAACTTTTGTTAAAAACAGTACTTAAAGTACCCCATGACATGACAAACGCGATTTTGCTTTTTCAAAAATGTAATTTTTTACATAGCTCTCACGCCGTTAATAGACATTAGCCGCGATTGGTTTACATTATTGCATTTACATGTAGATATGCTTTAAATGTCTTATAAAGTTTCCGCACAAACTCAAAACTTTTCCGTAAGAACCAGCTCAAAATTCAGTATTTTCAGAAACACTCAAAATGCCTTTTCTCAAAAAAGGCTTCACATTTTACAAGTAAACTTATAGAAGTAATATTTCGAATCTACCATTAGGAAACCGAAAATTTAAAAAAATGCATTTTTGGCAGAGATAGATCGCACCATACAAGAGGATGGGAAAGACTGTAAAGCTAGCACACCAAAAAAATAGAAAAACTAGTACAAGAAAGTCTGTGCAATTCTATAGCATCACTAGTTTTTATTTTTTGGTTCTGTCTCATAGTGATGCCATTGCCCATTTTCTTCTTCCACGTTTTGGTTGTATTCATGTCAAAGCTAAATGGTATTGTGGATAATACAGACCTACATTTGTCATTTCTTCTGATAAATTTACATCAGTATTTTGTATTTTGAATCTTTGTATACACTACTGCTTTCATTAGGTGGTCAATTTTCTTTTCTTTGAAGATTTTCCATGGCAGTGTTACGTCTCATATGCCTTCTTGTACTCCATAAACAGGATGTAAATTCTTGTGGCGTCATAACAGTCGCCTTGTACCAACTACTACTTACGTGCATTTCATGTACATGAAACGCACAAGGAAGTAGGTTGTGACAGCGGGCAGCGCTTGCTGAACAAAGGAAAAGGGTGTATATTTGGACGGGGAAAATCCATGCTCGAGCAGGGCTGCGGGAGGCACTCCAGTGGAGCGGCCGTGACGTGAGTGACCACGGGGGCAGGCTTGTAGACCCTGTCAACATGCAGGCTGTGGAAACGCGGAGGCGAAAACGGCTAATGACAGTTCCGTCAGCCGAGCCAGAAAGTATATAAGGGGACTCCGGACAAAATTCTTTCTTCTGATTCTTGGGCTCGCACGTAGGACATCATGTGAGTTGTGCGCGGCGCGTCGCACTTCCATGTGTAGGCTACGGAGGCAGGGAGCTGAAGCCGACGTGCGTGCGTCGAGACGTGAGGTGCGGCATACTCGCTTGCATGCGCACGTAGAGATACATCACACCGCAGGAGTTAGTATATTATCTGGCAAGCGGTTGTGACCAGTTTAATGTTTTAATTAACGGGTCAGTTTATTGTAAATTGTGTATTCAAGTGTCGGAGGATATCTAGAATAAAATTCAATATGTTACGACCTGTTCTCGTCTGTGAATTCTTGCCCCGGCAATGACGCCACATTCTGTTCACTTCTTTTTATTATCTAATTAGCATAAACATTGCATCAATGGTTCCTCTTCTAATGTTTTATTCTATTATCTACATTTTAGGTTACTTGCACACATTTTGTATGCTGCTGGTTGCGTTGCAATTCTCGCAGCTGTTTTTCACCCTTATGTGGAAGTTCACTAATCCTGTTTTCCATTCCATTGGTATTGTTAGTTTCCTCCATATCATTAATTATTCTCAGTAATTCATCTAATTTCTTTCCTTCACATACTTCCTTGTTTATATTTCCAGGCCAGGGCATTTTCAATTTCTTGCAGATAATACCTTTCGCGCCACCTCCATTCCAATGTGTCTTTGTGCAGTATTCTGGGTGTCCTCTCTGTTTGGTTCAGTATTTTTCCTTCTTCTCTTGTATTTGTTTCTTCAATGTACTTTAACTTCTTGTAATGACTTATCCATTCACTTTGTAGAATGATATTAGGGCACAAAGAATCTCTTTTTTTTTTTTTTTTTTTTTTTTTCCATTTTTGGCTTTTTGAGAATTTTGATGAGCATTCTTTGTGCACTTGTTATATCTCTATTACCTTAGTGAATTTTTACCACTGCTCTTCTGCTTGTTCTTGTTATTCTCACTTGCACGCTCAGTCTTTTATATTCTTTAACTCTTTCAGTTTCTTGTGTGCGCTTCAACTCTGGGTTGTATTTCCATTAGTAACATACGCATGGAAATTCTTATCACATATTATACTTCTTCTTATAGTTTAAATGTCAGCACTAAATAAACTAAAGCGAAAAATTGAACCATGGGATTGATGAAGACTGACACTGGATGCCAAGGTTGGCATTTTAACAAAATATATAGCTGAGTGGTGTATTAGTTCCTTCAACCCAGCAGATCTTGAGACTGCATATTTTTGAAAACAGCCATGGACTTCCCCAAAATTTAACAGATAGTTAATAGACAGTCACAAGAGGCATTACACTTTCTTTTTAGACTTTTCTGTGAAAAACGATGATTGTATCTCTGGGATCGCAACAACCCAAGAAACACACTATATGGAACTATTGAGTGCTCTCTCAAGACCTTAATCACCTCCACAGGTTGTTGAAACTGACTAACATTACAGTTTAATACACCTCATCAGCAAACTTTGCATTACCATTACCTATGCTTTATACTGCTTATAACTGGCACTTAGGCAGCATCAACTCCTGGGCCTGTAATCACATATTACAACTTGCTAGAGCAGCCACCACTGCCAAATATGTAAATATGCAACTTGAGACATATGTATTTTCATTGCAAAGGTTCTAAAAATAAGACCATTGTGACCATACCCGTGAATATCATTTTAAAAACAGGATACAGATAAAATGAAGTTACAAAACTGATTAAAAAACAGACTTATGCACTTTTCTTAAAAGTTTTAGAGACAAGCAAGTTTTAAACTATCTGCTTAGTCTACTTGACAGAAAATTTAGACGTTAAACAAAATTGTATCAATTGACAAATTTAATATTCTTTTAAGGTAGCCTACATGTAAAAATAAAACACCTGATTAACTACATAATTGCACTAATGACAAAATACATTTGATTACAATTACACCTCTATATTCTGTACAATGTACATCGTTGTCGATGTCAGGTTATAAGAATATATACATAGAATCCTAACAATAACTTTTTCAGTAGCAATATACCAAATCAAAAGTCAGAATATGTACAATATGTATTTCTGGGTAGATATAACATATAAAAGACATACAAAAATTTTAACATGTGACCTATAACACAATTCTCACTCATTAATTTGTACAGAATGCAAAATTCGAATTGCAAACAACAATGATCATATTGTATGCATCTAGAAATGTAAGCAATGCATTTAATATGTATATACAATCAAGGTATCTCGCTATTAATATTTCATTCTATCTAAGAATGCAAAATTATTCCATTATCGGGAACCAGAAATTCCAACTTTTTTTGTATTAGCATTAGTTTTGATGCATGTAAATATTATTAATTTGTAAACTAGACACCTCAGTTATATAAAAAAAAGTAGATTCAACATAAACAATTTTCATCTTGCAACTATTTTTTTTAAATAACCTTTCATAACTACAGAACTTCTTATGCAAAGATCAACACTATTTTTGATATTACAGGATAAAAAATATTATTTTGTGGCATGCAACACTAGTTAATGAATACAATTCAAGGAGCATTCAACTAATATCAAGTATCTAGTCTCGTTCAAATAATTAATCTGCTTATAAATGGTTCTCCATTAATTTTGATGAAACTTTTTCAACAATTCATTTTTAGTGCTCAACATTAATTATATTTGAAATACAGTAACAACTAGCTTTGTCAGAACAACACACCTAAGACTTCTAACAGATAGTGAGGCCTGAATAGTATGAATCTTAGGATGTTCTGTAAATAACATGGTTTAAACAAAAAATAAAATCCTGAGTTTTTAATCTCCAGCAACAGGCAGTGGTGACAGACCTGGAGACTATGAAATACAAGATTGTAATTTTTTGGCCTAACTTTCATCCTACAAAATTGTTGATTCTCTTTTAGATAACTTTTGATACATCCAACGCAAACATTCTCGAGTCTGTTCAATTATGGGCACGATTATTCCGAAGATCTTATACGTCAGTGTCAAAAATTAAGATTTTTCAAGCACTTGAGAGAGTAAGACTACATGTTTTTATAAAAGTTTCATTAAAGTCAATAGTTAAATAATTTTCATGTACATTTCATAAAACATAATGTGGATGTTTGTTTATACGTTAAATACACAGCTTCAAAAATCTAGCATTAAAATAACAGAAGTTCTTTTTATAAAAAGGAGGAACCTCTTTCCTGTACCTTGTATGCAATTAAACAACATTTATTTATTTTGAGTTTCCCAGCATATTATTATATACAATCACAGCTTTCAAAAATCTAACATGTCTCAAAACAAATTATCTGGTTTGAAAGAACTTGTATAAAATTTTCAAGAAGAGAGACTGAATTCAGCTTGTGAAATATTAACTAAATGTGATAAGACTAAAGAAATAGCAGAATTAAGAAGTCATGAAAAGAAGGACAGTGTTGATGGTGTAGTAGTCATTTCCACAGACTTCTTAAGAACATTATAAAATTGCATTAAGACTTTGGAGAATAGAAGCTAATAATTTGGCTGCGAGCAGCAGCTTAACTAACATGTTTAAAAGCAAATTATCTGGTTTGAAAGGTTTTCAAGAAAGACTGAATTCAGCTCATGAAATAAATCCATTGATATACACAACTACACCTCCACACGTGCATGCATGCACACACACACACACACACACACACATAAATGCATGCATTCGCACATCACCTGCATGCATGCCCATATACTAGAAACTTTTTTTCATATACACAGGAATTATCTAATATGCTGCATAAATTTCCTTTCATAATGTTTCTGTGTTGTATTTTGCAAGTAAACTATGAATTTCTTGCTGAGCTGCTTCATCCTGAAACATACATTAGTGGCTCACAAAAGTGATTCGATATAAAACATCATTTCAATAAAATAAAGCACAATCTATTTTTACATTATTGAAAAGACCATTCAATTATAATTATTTTAAAATCAATACCAGAATGTTACATAAAAAAAATTAAAAAACTGTTTACTCTCTTACAATTGTTCGGTTTCAGTTTCTTCATAGCATCCCACATTCTTATACCTTTGGGGAAAGCCTATTAAACTCTGCTGCCCTGGTTATATTAATTTTAATATACAAATTTGAGATGAATTTCTCCATATAAATTGTAATTCTCTCAAAAACTATTACAGCATATAGTTTCAAATGATGTTTAAAATGTTCAGAAAATGAACTGCCCTGGATGAGAATTGAAACACGATCTCCTTATATACTACTACTTGCTCTACCATTTGAGCTACCAAGAGCGTCAAATAGAGCAAACTTTAGCCCTTTAGGGGATTGCCCTTTCATGCTACATGCATGTTGAACACCCTTGTCCTCATTGCTACCACGAACAATTCTGTAGTAATGTTTCCTGTCACACAATTACCCGCAACTGTTAAAAGCCAGTAGCTATTTAAATGGA
This sequence comes from Teleogryllus occipitalis, assembly GCA_011170035.1. Classification (NCBI taxonomy): domain Eukaryota; kingdom Metazoa; phylum Arthropoda; class Insecta; order Orthoptera; family Gryllidae; genus Teleogryllus; species Teleogryllus occipitalis. Next base: position 243,808 of record BLKR01000160.1, read on the forward strand.
TAATTGCATGAAATGATTTCATGCAATTATCTCATACATAATTAAATAACAGTAATTTAATTTTGGCATATATCGGCTGCGACAGTCACTTAATTGTACACCATTAACATTAAATACAATTAGCTGCTTTAGTAACTATTAGTTTGAAACAGACTCGGTAGGCATTTGCAAGGCAAGAAACATTTTCCTACGTAATTGTTCAGGTTGTAATGTCTGTCGACAAGGAGGAGAAACATGCATTATTTCAATTTCTAACAATATCTCTACTCACTTGCTCTGAACAATAATATTGAATTTACTACTGACAAGCACCAAATGAGAGCAATTTTTTAGTATCATACTGGAAAATGTTAAAATCTGTATTTCTCTTGGTTACTAATGAAAGAGTCATGTTTTTCTTACTTCTGGAAGAGTGACAGGAACATCAGCAGCTTGATGTAACCACTTAATAGCATTTGATAAATCATCCTGGCTTATGTAACATTTTGCTATAAGTAACCTATTTTCTTTCCAAGGAACGCGATTCAGTTCCTCGGCCTTAAGAAAATCTGCCAAAGCTTCTTCATATGTAGCAGAGGGAAAGTCTGCATTCATTTTTTTGGCAACTGTTCGTTCAATCCATGACAATGAAGCAACCTGAAAGACATTTATAATGCATGTAACTTACAAAATGTTACTTCAGTTCTATTTTAAATAGAAAAATGTGTATGTTGTTTCAATTCTTCACTTAAAATTTATAATTATTTTACGTGTGCAATTTTAATTTTATATTTTTTACTCACACTTGAAACTACTTTAGTATTAAATTTTCTCAATTGAAACATCAACTATAAATATAATTAAGAAATGGTCAGAAAAATTGATATTTTAACATTTTAAATCTGATTTATATTCAGCCAAAGCGATAGACCTTGAGTTTGACAATCGCAAGTTTTCTCGTAGATTAAGTAATTGAACTATTAATATACAGCTATTCATTTGTTTTACTAATTTCTTCAAGAACGTAATTAAATATTCAAAAATTTGCGTTTTGAAAATATTCTTTAAAAAGTATCATTTCCAAGATTTACAGACAAAAAGTGACATTTCCAAATAAGAATCTACAATAGTATAGATGTAATAAAGGATGTCAAATATTGCTCTAGACTTATAAATACTTGATTCTAAGAGCTGCATATGTAAAACTCAGTACGCTTGCAAATTATGTACAATCAAGAGCTTTATTTGCATAAATCTTATGATTTTATTTACGTTGGTAAAGTATCATCTACAATATTATTTCAGCAGTATAGATACCTTTTGCAGCCCTCACAGATAACCAATCTTTATAAAGAAAGAGAATTTCACGAGAATGTGATGAATTCCATTTTCACTTTAAAAACGTGAAGGATGGAGGGGGGGGGGGAGAAAAAGGAAGACACCCCCCCCAACAAAAATGCAATAAATATTCATGTCAAATGCAACCCACAACACTCAACACCATTGTCAAAATCTATATAGTTTAAAAACTCCTTAACAAAGCATTTTAGGACTTAAAACTTGGAATTTTGAGGCCGAAGGCCTCAAACAAACATTCCTCACATCGTAATCTACAGGATAAGATACTCTTGGACATTCTATTTCATTTTGCTGATCCGGCACTTCTTGATACAACCTTCCTGTTCAGACACGAGCAGAATCTGCAACTGTAGGTGAAATTGAACTAATTATTTGACATTTTAGGCAAATAAATTGCACAGATGTACCTGTCTGCTCGGTAATAAAGTTAAATAATATTCCTACAAGTAGGGTTGTGCTTGCCCGATCCTGCATTTTCGCATGGACAACTTTACACAGCTTTCTTGAGAGTAAAAAGCTTTTGTAATATTTTTGTGACTATCAAGGAAAGTGAAAAGCTGACTATTAAGGAAGATGGTATAATTACTTCAAATGTTGTTTTTAAGGAAGTGTTGTGATTTGCTCCAAGAACTTATCTAAAGTACTAAATAAAAAATTTGTTCAGCACTATAGATATCACTTTATTAAAAATTTGTTTCAAACATCAATTTTGTTGTTCTTTATTTTCACGTTAAACTCTTAAGTACAATGCAAGTTATCTTTTCAAATTTTTTTAAAAAATAAATATGTTACGTTAGCAACTACTCCTCTTAATACGGAAACAGAAAGATAGGGAAGAGGGTGGAATTGAACATGCGAGTTCTCACACAGATAAGGCAGTTATTTTTTATTTTATTTTATTTGTAACAGCTCCTTTTCAAATAATGAACACAAATAAGTAAAAGCATATAATTGCCAGGCTAATTACTACTAAATTCTGTACATTGTAATAAATATGTCCTAGATGGGGAAGAAACACGAGGAGAAAACTTAGCTGCTCTCCTTGCAAAATATCTCCCTTTGGCAAGTTCCAACACTATTTTTAAAAAATCTTATCTGCAAAAAATTAGTATTGCTTTTTCAAAGAAATAAAAGACTGGAAAAGTCACCTTTTCATTGGTTACTAAGCAAGTCAAGTGAAATCGCTATCAAATTTACTATATTCTTGGATCAAGCATTTATATTACATTTTATTTGTTGTTCAAAACTTCAAACTATTTTTGAACTTTTTTGAATTGTTCTATATCCTGAGCACATTTATTCAATATCATGTTTAACCATTCTAAATAAAACATACCTCATACTTGAAACGGCCAGATAAATGATGTAATGCTGAATCATTGGGACTTATGGCTAAAGCTTTGTCCACATGCTGCTTAAAGATATTGCCATCACTAATTTTTTCACGAATACCCATGAATTCTCCTCGACTACCTATTGTTATAGCATACCATTTATGAGCTTCTGAATTTGAATCATTCAATTCCAGTGCCTTTTGAGCATAAGCACAACCTGCATCAAAAACATGACATACTGAATACATGACGTTTCTGTTTATATAAACAGAAACACTAATTCGCTACATAGAATTAAAGCTTGTTTAAATTGAAAGTAGTTAATTCTATTCTTTTACACAATTTAAGTGCCACAGGCATTTCAGGAGAATGAACAGAAGGAGGCTCTCCAAAAAAAAAAGAGGCAAACTAGAATTGATGATAAAAGGTGAACAAAATAATTCACAGAGCTGAAGTAGACAGGAAAAGTAAACTTATCTTCACACGAATGAAACAGAAAATATCTAATATCTATAGTCATGCACCTCAACCCAGATGAAAAGTGGAGAATGGAGGGGGGTTAAATAAAAGTTAGAATATAGTTTGTTAACTCCCATTGCTCACCTTGCAAAATATGTTCTCTCCTCCTTTTGGTATCTTCTGTCTCACAAGTCCCAACACTGTGACAAGCTTTGGCCAATCGACACAGTAGTCCTACATTATCTGGACACTGAAAAATAGGTTTCATACTTTTCCAAGACATGATAAGAGAAAAGTAAAGAGGAAGTGAAAACTGAAGAGGATGAAAAAGAAAGGAGGAGGAGAAAAGAAGTAGAGGAAAGACAAGGAAAAACACACAAACTAATTTTGGAGAAAAACCATGATATATTATTTCTTTTCTTCTCTGGCTTTTTGTACAAGTAAATTATGCAAAATTAAAAACTGAATGTTATTTTCATGATAGGGAAGAAATGTTTGAAAAAATTTACAATATCATAATTAACACAATATCATAATTAACAAGTTAATTATTTTCCATATTTATTACCCTTCATCTACTTCATATTACCCATTTTTTGTAAATATGAAATTACAGTTTGGCTTACCACTTCCAAGTGTTAGTATCAATATCTTATGTTATCAGATATTAATGTTTAGCAATAGAGAAATCTGTTAAAAATAAAATATTTTCATTTATTATAGTACTAGTCTTTATGAAATCAAATTAAACTCAACAAAAAATGATTTTCAAATTCCAAGTAGGCCAATTCTGGTTCTTTCCCAGATAAATGTTTCCTGTAGTGATAAAATATGCAATAAATATTTTTTTACGTCATTTCTATAGTTTAAAAGAATATACCAGATTAATGTTCTTCAATTTTCTCAATTCTTAAAATACCATATTTACCTGAAAATAAGATGTCTCTGAATATAAGATGACCCCTTAATTTTGAAGAGGCATCCTGAGAATTTTTAAAATTTTTAAACAATTCTTATTATTTAGTCAAAAAAATTGAAAATTGTCTCCTGAACAATAAAATTGCCTCGTAGATGAAAATGGTATAACTTAGGGTAAAAAAGGGTAGAATTTTGCAACTGCTAAAAATTCGAAATGTTGCCAAAAAACAGTAATTGAATGTTTGATGGTTGGAACAGTATATTTCTGAATGTTTTTGATCTGGGATGAAATGCGAAATCGTTCGCAAAAGGGGAAATCACATACAAGTGCAAAACGATCATGAATTTGCAATATAATTGGTAAATTGCATTACATGTTTTCCTTTGTGTTCACTTTCTCACTAGGGCTGTAACATCAACAATAATATTTTCTTGCCATCGCTCTCTACACTCCTTCCTTCCATGTACTTCTGGATCTTCCTCATCTGTGCAATGTTGGTTTCCAATTCAAGAGCTTTAGAGGCCATTGTTCTTCACCCATTCTGTTTAAGTAACCATACCATTTCAGCCTTTTAATTTCAATGGTATCAATAATGTTGAAACTCATTTCTGCTTTTCTTCTCATTTCTTACTTTGTCCACCAATGTCAATCCACAGTTTCTTCGCCAATAGTCCATTTTCATTGCTGTCAGTTTATTTTCATTGCTGTAAGTTTATTTTCATTAACTTTCAATACTTCCCAAGGCCCATATGTGGCAATATTCTCTACGATAGTCTTATACAATCTTCTTTTAACATATTTGCTCACAGTTTGATTCCGTATTAAAGGATGCAATTACCTTATAGCTACTTTCCTTTTTGATATTCTACTCTGAATATCTTGTGTACTACCCTCTGATCCGTTGGGTATATAGTCTTGGCTTCTCCTACAACCAGATATTCTTTTTTATTAAAATTTATTTCCAGCCCCCAATTTAAGTCTTCTTCATGAAGTTTTCACAACATTTATAAAACTTAATCTTCCTCCTCAGCGAAGATGACGGGTTGTGCAATACAATACCTACATTTATTTGAACTGCAATTGGGTATGACCCAGTGGCAGTTAAATAACAATAATTACAATATTAATAATAATAACAATAATAATAATAAAGGAGTACAGTACACGCCGAGGATGCAATAATCATACTATCACTAGTATTAAGTATTATAACAATTATTTCAACTCTGTCATGATATCCAATAATTATATGTTGGTAATGCTAAAATTTAATACAAGCTACATAAACATTGGCTAAATTAGATTTTTTTTTAAAATTCATTGATCGTGTTCACTTCACTACATTACACTTCACTGCACTGCACTGTTTTAGCTTTGAATTACACTCACCAGCACTTCACCATACTTACTCATTTAATATCTACTACTCTCATCTTGTTCTAACTTATTTCTAAAACTTTGGATACTTAGCATGTCTTGCTTGTCTGCATAATGTCTTGTATGCATAATTAACTTGTCTGCATAATTAAGAGAATAGAGTAAGGAATCGTCTATTTTTATACCCAGATTGCAACATTTTCTCCTCTGGTTTTTTAAAGCTTCATTGAAATATAATTTAAACTGAGTACGAGTTATACAACACCCTTGTCGTGTGCCTTTATGTACAGAAAATGGTTCAGAAAGGTTTTTCCAATTTTAATTGGACTTCCATTACGGCTGTATAGATCTTTAACAGCTTTCAAGAAATACATATTCACATCTTGTTTCTGCATTGACATCCAGAGTTTATTTAAATGGAACTGTTTTGTACGCTTTTCTTAAATCTATGAATACCAGGCGAGTTTCTAACTTATGGGCAAGCCATTTGTCAGTCACTAGTCTGATACTAAAAATATTATCAGTACATGAGCGTCCAGCTCTAAAGATGCTCTGTACTTCCACATCTATAAGCTTGATTTCAAATTGAAATTTTAGTATCTTTTCATACAGACACCCAATTTTACAGAGCACAGTTACACCTCTATAATTCCCACATTGTTTTCTGCCACTTTTTTTTGTATGTCAGAAATACCTTTTCTAAAGTCTTCTGGCAGTCTTTCTCTCTCTCTCCATACATCTATTGTACAGTTGGCAGAGTATTTCGAGAAGTACACAAGGACCTTTCTTAACAACTCCATATACACTGCACCTGGGCGTGGAGGCTTTCTGTTTTTAAATGTTCTAAGGACTTTTCCAATCTCATTTACTGTAATGTCTTCCATGTCATTCCATAATATCTCCCATATTAATATTGCAAACATTGATGAATTCTTTTCTGTCTTCTTTCATCAACTCATGATAATATTCTTCACGTTTCTTTTCCCAAGCAGCATTCTTAGCTTTTACAATTTCTTTTTTTGTTTCCCTACTTATTTGACTGTACATCTTTGTCATCATTTGTTGTTGTTGTTGTTGTTGTTGCTGCTGCTGTTAAGTTTGCCACGTACATAATCTATTATTGTTCTTATTTCTCTAATCCATGTAAATTTGTGAATATCCTTATGTTTAAAGAACCCATTCCATATTTTTAAATCATACTGCACACACTTAAGCTTGCACGTTCCTTAAAGGGCACGATTGATGTTGGACACATTTATGAAGATGATGCCGAACCGGTCGTTGGGTTTGTTAATACGGACTGGTGAGGGTGCCAGATAGACAGATCTTATACCGGTGTTTTGTTCTTGCTATGTGGATGCCCTGATATCTGGGGAATCTTGTAAGCAAAGAACAGTAGCCTTAAGTACAACGGAGGCTGGGTAAATGGCCTTGTCAAACTGCGCCAGAGAAGTTGCTACTTGCAGAAGTTCCTATGAGAATTAAATTTTTAGAATTTGCCAAGTGTAGATTTTTTGTGTCAATCAGAGTGCCATCAATTTGGCCAACAATTCTATGTATCACAGCAGAATGAAACATATTGGTTTACACCATAATTTTGTCCGCAATATGTTAGTGAGAAAAATGTTGAGGTTGAAACATGTTTCGACAAATAATAAAGTTGCTGATTTTATAACAAAAAGTTTAAGTTAAGTCAAACATGAACTTTGTATGAGAGAAGCTAGATTAGAACAAATACAACAAATGTGAACCTCTACTTGAGGGGACGTGTTGGGAAGTTCATATTTTTGAGCTGTTTGCACTGTATAGAGTCTTCGGTTCAAAACTATTTTTCAGTATTGCCACCTAATGTGCCAGGAAGTATTTAACCTATGCACCATTTTGATGTGCAATGCAGTTTTCACTTTCTTTGACTTGTGGTACACACGTGTCATTCATTCAATAAATATTTCCATCGTATCTGCTTTGAGTTATTCACTTGACATTCCATTTTCTCTGACATATCAATACATTATTTTTATTTTTTTCTAAATATGTCACTTTTACAAACATCAGTACTTAAATAAAGAAAAAAAGAAAAGAGTGAGAGAGAGAAAAAGGAAACACCATCAGTCTGATAAAATATGCTTAGAATAGTTGAATTAAAGTAATAAATTAAATTTATATTACTTTATTTAAACTAAGACAATCTCATTTATTCACTTTTAACTATTATTTATTTTCCACCCTATAGAATTTATTTTGATGTTTCATTTTCAAGATCTGCAACTTCACTAATTCACTTCCACCAATTTTCACTTTCTACAATGTCCACTTAACTATAACAAGCAGAATCATTTCAATAATCTTCTTGATCAAACCTTCAAGCTACTTCTTAAAAAAAAATATTTAATGCCTTTATTTGCATAGGTAACCTATGAGATTGTCAGTTGTTCATTTTGCAAAACATCTAACTGGTGACCTTTCAGACAGAATTTTAATATACTGACATTCATAATTCATAAAGACAAAATAAATTGTTTTTGGCAGAAACAATATGAACATCTTCACAGTACAAAGAAAGGTTCAACATTTTCTTTCTACCAAATGCAGTTGTAAAAATTACAGATGTTCTCTAAAATTACAAGACCTTACAAAACAAATCCCCGGAAAAAGGTTACTTTTAATGCTATAGTCCTAGAATGAAATTAATGTTATGTCTTCCATAAAAGAAATGAAAAATAATCATTTATTAATAATTTCTTCATATCATTTATGTAGAGATAGGATAAAATTACAAATTGACCCATTAAAGAAAGATAAGGAATTTTTTGACTTCATAAATTACAATGATCTAATATTTCTGCACTCTTTATGATCAGTATAAATTTCTTAATTTACAAAGAGGATTTTCCCCCTAAAGATCATACTTGTTCATAATGCTCTTGCAAAAGTTCAAGAGCAGACTTTCTTTCTTCAGAATCTCCTTTGAGCAAACTATCTACTTTCTCATACACCTCCAGCAACTCTGGACTTATGTCTTCTTTATCTTGGTCAAATTTTAATAATCTGAAATTCAAACACAGTATTTAACAACAGATTTGACTTGGAATTATAATTAAGACTAAATAAAAAAAAAGCATAATTGAGAAGAAATATTTCAAAACCATTATGGATTCAAATTAACAGATTTACTGTCATAAGAATATATTCAGAATGTATTTAAATAGTGTCCATAAACGTGCAGGCATGTTCCGGACGTTGAAAGATAAGAAAATGTTCATATGAACATGGTTCCACAAACAGTTTGTTAGGGAGTAACTTTGTTAGAGGTTAGGATAGATTTAACAATTGATCTACACAAAAATTCCTCAAAGAGACCTACTTCAATACTTTCACTGAGCCTGTTCCATGCTATGTCATTCTTCTGTGTCGTTCTAAACTTAGATGCAATCATTTTAAGGTAAAAAAAATTTTTAACCCTTGAGTAGTCATGTACGAAAGACTGCTGTGAATAGCCATGTGGGTCTCAGTCAACACCTGACAATACATCTAAATATTACTTCATGCCTAATATGTGCAAAACTCAAACTTCAGCTTGAAAGAAGGACAACTATGAAAAACTCTTTGTCTAATTTTCAAGTAATTTATTCAAGTCAAGTGCCAAATATTTTATTTTCATAATTTTTTAAGAGTTATGATTGAGAATTGTCATGTTTAAAGCAACAATATAAAAAAAAAAAAAAAAAATGATTTAACTTTGAAAACTATCTTGGTCAGAAAAGGCTGAGTGCAAGTGAATGGATTGACAAGGTGGAAATCAATTTCATTTGTTAAACATTATTGGAAAGAAAGAAAAGCACAGGGCTTATAAAATGGAATCTACATAAAAGTCATGGGCAAAACAAGTTAACAGAGATGAAAGAAGACAACTCAATGTAAATTGTTGTCAAGGTTTCCCTAATATAATGTACATGTGATTTTTTTTATATTTTTAAAAAAAATTTATTTGATACAGACTCAATGCCCATGTTAATCAAGATAATAAAGTAGTTTAAAAAAACAATAAGCTGTGAATCAATGACATATAAATACATTAAAATGCCTTCAATTTGTATAATAATTTGTGTACAAGTAATACAACTTCGTACTTCCAAAGCTTCTCTCACAAGAATTAGAAGCAGCTTATCATCCAGGCTTGGATAAATTCATGTTAACATGCTGGCAAACTTTGCCCCATAATACAAATAAGCTTCATGTAGGGCCTATATATATTAGTAGTTGTTTTTCATGGCCAAAAAGTAGCAAAAAAGTTTGGGCACATCCATATTAAAAAATAAAGAAATGTACAAATTAATGACTTTTAATTAAAACCATATTCAAATGCTTACACAACAGACATAACAAATACATAGAATTTGCACCTGTTATTTACTTGCATACTTACAAGTCTTCATCATCAGAAAAATCGAAAAACTCTTCTAAATCATCAACAGTTGAGTGTACATCCAGAGCAGAATGCATATCAAGATCAGTATCACCATCACTCAAGGTGGATGACGCTTTCTTTTTCCATGAACTGTTATGCTTGCAGCAATTCATTTTTCGTAATGAATCCAATTCACTCCTCATTTCTGTTACTGTTATGTCCAATCTTGCAAGTTCTCTCTGCAACATCATTCTTCTTCTTTCTGCGTATAGCTGGTGATAAAGAAAAATTCCAGCGGCCCCTAGCATTACACCCGCACCTACCGCTGCCGTTAACAGACCACGGTAACGTAAAAATTCTGCAAGATTCATGATAATAGATAGGGTGGTTGGAATTGGTGCAGATACTAGGTTTTCACTCTACCACTATTTTCACTTCATGCAACGTCATAATGTTTTGAATGTATCTTTGACGTAAAATAGATGGCGAGAATCAAAAGTTACTATACACAAGCCTCCATTCCTAGGGAAAACAAAAGCGTAAGATACATTTTCGACTTTCACTTTTTTTACAACATATAAAAGAAAAACATGCAAACACACAGGTACACAAGCCTCCACAATACCTCGTTCACCCCGAGTGTCGCGTTCCACGTTCAGTTGAGATGAGTACAGCGGCGCTAAGCATCACCAACTTAACGGTTCATATAAGAACTGTCAGAACTTTCTCTCCTGATGATCTGAGAAAATCATTATAAATTGTTAAGAAATGTGTAAGATTATGATGGAAACATACTCTTAATGTTTAATAATTAGAACCTCCAAAACTCTCATCTAGACTTTGGGAGAAACATTGCGAGAATTATTTATCTTTGAAGTTGGTATCATGAAATAACAAAAGAACGTGAACAAACGACATACTGAGAACGCTCTACACTCCGCAGTTTGCTCATATTGGCTCGTAACATGGTCCTGTCACATTCTCGTAGAGAAATGAGAAATCTGAGCGATTTTTCATTGTTTTACCTTCTATTCACGTATACAGATCGGACGTATACAATCCTGTCTTTACTGTGACAAAAAGAACAACAACCCTGATTCCATGATGAATTTCATGAGGAATGGCAGAAATAGTTTTTTCCTTATAAAATTGTCTTCCAAATATTTACATCTGGACGCGAAATTCGCACTGATTGTATGCCGCAGCGTCTCTGGTCGGTAGTGGTAGGTTCTAGTCCTAGGCATTGAGTCTCGGCGATAACGGATTTTCGACATCATACAGGGAGTCTCACCCCGACACTACACACGAGTACATTGTACAGTGGAAACAAACGGCATGGAAATTAACAGTTCAAAGAGGAAGTCCATAACGTTTGGTAGGGGATCGAAGTTACAAAACCGCGTACAAATTGAACAATAATGTTATACCTCGAGTCACATCTTGCAAATACTTAGGAATACAGCTAAATAGTAAATTGAGCCGGGAAAATCAAGTTAATTTCGTTGTAGGGAAAACTAGGAGATTTTTGCATTTTGATATGCGAATTCTGAAAAAAAGTACAATGAGAGCCAAAGAACTAGCACACATGTCATTAGTGCGACCCATATTAGAATATGGCGCAATGTGTTGGGACCCATACAGAATTTTGAAGCAAAAAAATCTAGAAAAGGTTCAGCGTAGAGCATCAAAATTTAAAATTCAAAATTTGTTGACAAAAATACCTTCAAATTCAACTATGTATCCCTGTCTCTGCAATTTTCTTTCAGCCTGTCACACGCAATAAATGCCGAGAAAAAATAAAATATACAAAACACGTTTCTCGTCGTATCTTTGCAACAGATCGCCCTAGGAGATTGATTTTTTGTGAATCTACGTCATTTTGTATTATCTTTCATATGAGCATCGCGATTATGGATTTGGTTTGCGGGCACTTTTTAGTGCCTTATTCGGCTATACCCTGTGTAGTTGACAATGACATTTTGTGAGTGAAAGTAACCCAGTGGTACATTTCACTGCCTTCTTGAGTAGAACAGAGAATTAATTTAGTACTTTTGGTTAGGAATATACGTAACTATATACATTGGGACTAATTTGAGAATCCATAATGGAGTTGTAAGGGTGTAATTCTCGGTAAACGGTAAGTTCCTTCACTATTATCTAGGAGGTTGATGGCTAGAGGATTTGGGTGGGTTTTCAGACGTTGAAGATAGCTTGAACTGCTTGTTTCGATTCTTTGTGTTTGAGATGCAGCATGGCGCTGCAGCAATCTTCCTAAGCGTTTTGGATTGAAATCTTTGTAAAACGGAGAGATTTGACCTGCTTGCCGTGCCCCACATTTGGATGCCGTAGGTCCATATTGGGATTATTGTTGTTTTGTAGGTCAATAATTTATTGTCTAAGGATAGCTTCGAATGGTATCCTAGTAGCGAATACACTCGTATAATTGTATTTTTCATTTGCAATTGAAGTTGCATCTTCTTGGCTAGTACGTGGGATTTCCTTATAAGCCATATGTCAAGATGTATTCCTAAATATTTCACACTTTCAACCTGCAAAATTAGTTTATTATTAATATTTACGACGGAACATTAATTTACGAACACGGCTTTAAATTAAATAAATAATTTATTTAATGTCTAAAAACAAAGAGGTGTACTTGAATAATTCTGAAAACTCTTTTATTACAGGGCCTGGTAACAAAAAATTAATAAATCTAGTTGCTAAATTTAGAAAAAAATATAACACGTGGTATAGCCAGAATCCATGTTTTGTGAATCCTTGATTTCGAAAAATCGAATGACGGCCAAACGTCTGTCCGTCCGTCTGTAAACAACGTTAGCGGCTAAACTGTTCACCCGATTTTCTCCAAAATTGATATTCCCCAACCGATCTGGGTGATGTCACGGCTCCTTGAATTTGAAACCGATATTTTAATTTTGGGGGCTCGTTCACATGAAGCCGCTGGAGCATTTTCCAAATTTTCAAAGAAATGGCTCCATCCAGGGCCGCTTCTTGAACCTCTGAGGCCCACGGCGGATTCGATAATCTTGGCCCCCAAACACATGTACACGTGCGCGCACAATACACCTCCAGAAGTTATAGCTGCATTACTACCAATAAATAAGGGACTTCAATGTAATAATAATAATAATAATAATAATAATAATAATAATAATAATAATAATAATAATAATAATAATAAACTCCCCTATGTGATGTCTTGACAGTTAACACTCCACTCTTCCTTTATTAATTATTATTAGTCTTCTTTAGAGAATAACTTTTCTGCTCTTCGAGGTGGTAAAATCGTGAATTGTCTTCAAAATCAATTTCTGCCAAAATGTCATGTTCAATACTCATCAAACTTAAATTATTTAATCGTGGTTGTGCCATGCTATTTCGTAACTCGTCTTTTATTATTTTCAGCTTAGAAAATGAACGTTCTCCAGATGCATTGGTTACAAATAAAGTGAGGAAACTTCTCATAGCAATTTCCATATTGGGGAATGCTGATAATACAGGGTTAGCCAGTGAAACGGGAAGATTGGAGATGGCCTTGACAGTTGGAATGTGAGTGGTGGGGGTAATAGTGGCCGGCTCCGTTCCACCTGCGTGTCCCGCCATTTAGTTGAGATGGATCGTTGGACGTGTGAACATCGCGGCTACGCGGTTAAAGCGTATTATACGAATGGTGAGAGTTTGGTGAAAACGCGACGTGCTTTTCGACGCCATTTCAACATACCGCGCAACAGGCCTGTTCCTTCGGATAACGCAATTCGTTCGTGGATAAACAACCTTGAACAAACTGGATCAACGTCTAAAAAACGAGGTGGGAGTGCAAAAACCGTTCGAATCCCTCAAAACATCGCTACTGTTCAACAGGCAATGCTCGAAAGTCCACGCCGATCTGCCAAACAACTTGCTCTACGCCTTGGAATAAGTAACACTTCGGTGAGAAGGATTCTTCATGAAGATTAAATTTTCACCCATACAAAATATAGATTGTGCAATCTCTCAAACCAACTGACAATCAGAAACGATTACAATTTTGTGAGGAAATGGCCAGAAGACTTAAAGAAAATGTCGACCAAGTAAACAACTTGTGGATGAGCGATGAGGCGCATTTCCACCTCTCTGGTTTTGTTAATAAACAAAACTTCAGATACTGGTCGGAGGAAAACCCTGGCGCACTTCACGAAATGCCTCTTCATGCTGAAAAAGTGACGGTTTGATGCGCAATGTCGGCAAGAGGAATCATAGGCCCATTTTTCTTTGAGGATATCAATGGAAGTGCTGTGACTGTTAAGTCTGTGCGTTACGTTGCAATGATCCAGAACTTTCTTACGCCACAACTCGCCCGTTTTCCAGTGAATGAACACACAATGTTCCAACAAAATGGGGCAACAAGCCACACTACAAGAGTTGCCATGAATGCTTTGTTTCCAAGCGGCGTTATTTCCCGAAACGGGGAGTTCCCTTGGCCCCCTCGCCCTCCAGATTTGACAGCCTGTGACTTTTTTCCATGGGGTTACTTAAAAACAAGAGTTTTCAGAACGATCCACCTAGAACTATCCCAGCCCTAAAACAACGAATTCGGGACGAAATCGAAGGAATACCAGTCAATATGCTGCAAAATGTCATGAGAAACTTCCAGGCCCGGCTGCAGCAGTGCATAGATTCCAATGGAAGACATTTGACAAATGTTATATTTAAAAAATAATTTTTTCACTTATTGTACAGTAAATGGCTACCTTTTTTCTTTATATTGATAACCATTAAACAATAAAATTAATTTTCTTAAAGAATTAGTTACTTATTTAAATCTTCCCGTTTCACTGGCTAACCCTGTATATTCTCATTATTCATGTAACTGTACAGGTTTTGAATATTGATATTTTTTCATTATCTCCAGCATATTCTTGAAAATATTTTATATTTGTTTTAAGATATGCAGCAAAATGGTGACATTCAGATATGATGGCTCAATGGTGATATTCATTGATGGCTCTGAAGTTATCGTCTTCACTATAAAAAATTTGCAAAGTTTTCGCAATATTTTAAAATTTCTGAATTCTCTAGCTCGTGCAGACATTCCAAAAAACCAAACCTATCAACAATATCTACATATGCTTTACTTCGGAGTTCTAGACTAGAAACCAGAGTGTCTATTATTGGTAGGTATGTCTCTACTCTGAACTTTTCTCTTCCCAGAAGTTTCTCATTACTACATCCACCATTTGCAAATGCAAGAATGGAGCTACGTTTTATTTGACGCCTTTGTGTATCATGATATTCTTTCACAACTGACTTTGGCAATTGTCGCGAAAACATTGCTTGAGTAGGTCGTCTTTCTTCCATATTATCACCAGTTTTATATATGTGGGCCGATTGATCAAAATTATTTTCTGTATTTTGACAAGAAGAAGATCCCTTTTCTACCCAATAATCACGAAAGATGTTATCAGTATGTGGCCAAAGACCGGGGTCTGATGTTGTATAGTGACTATTTTCTGAATTAATGGTACTTACATAGTTTCCTGAAGCACAATCCTGGTCTTCTTATCTTCACCTGTTCCTGATTATCTTCTTCATTGTACGTCATAAAATCTTTACTTTCTAGCACACTGTTTGTTACTTTGGCTTGGTTCTGTAAATTGTTTTTCTGTGAACTCGATGTTGATGGGCCAGGAATGTGATTTATGGGTACATTAGCAGTATTATCATTTTTGTTGACAGTATAATTGAAATAATTAATTAGTTTCGGGATTCTCTTAATATTTTCTTCTCGTTCCTTAACTTTCTTACGTTTAGCAGAACCACTTTCATAACGCTTCATTATAAATTATTGAAATTGATACGCTAACTGGGAAGAGTGTTAAATCAGAAAACTTAGGCAAATAGACTCTCACTGACACGAACATTTTGAAAGACAAATGAATACTGTAGGATATTGAGTGGCTGCAGGCCTGCCCAACTCTTATCAGTTGCTTCCCAAGCCCGGAAATTTGTAGGCCAGCTGCGTTGTGACGACGAGGAGATGATCTCCACTCACCGGCAGGAGAAACATCACAGCTATCGGATCCGAAGCCCGTGACACGAAGGGCAATGCGAATTATCTTTCGCTTTCCGACCTTCGTATGGAACAGTGTGTGTAAACACGCAAGACGGCGAATAGAACTCGAAAGCAATTGAATAATTTTAATAATTGTAAGACGATGAATAGGGATATTGAACTTCTTGAAAATCCTTTTGCTGTTGTCATGGTAAAAATGATATCACGAAGGAGTGTGAAATTGCATATTTGCATAATGTCACACATCTAAAAGGTTTTTATAGTAATAACTACTATGTTAACACACTAGATTGGTACTTCAAGAAATTTAGAAAATATATTTTTTAGGGAAAATATTGTTGATTGAATTAGTAATAAAATTTGAATTAAAAAATATTAAAATGGATATTTAGTGTCTCTTCGTTAGGCGCACATGTTTCTAGAAGACCCATTGCATTTTAAGAACTCAATATCTCGCTGTGCCGAAGGTGTAAGATGAGATCTGATGCCATCCTGTGTTGAACGATTCTGCATCCGGTGGCGAGGTTTCCGCAAGATTACCGGAGGGCGATAGGTCACGTAGTTCGTCTTTCCGACCGCGCGCGACGCGTGGGACTGCCAGACCCCACACGTCGAAAGGCGTCACGTGCGCTTCGTTGAATTTCTTCGTGCCTTTGATATCTTTACCAATAAATAAATATAATATATAATTCTTGAATGGAGTGTTCGAGTTTCGTGTGTTGGATATTTTGAGAGGTGCGTCAAGCTGGAACAGCCAAGTCAGCACACCCACACGAAACCTGTCTAATCATTTATTGCTAATTAATTGCCAATTAATTGCCACATTTTTGAATTAATTGCCACGTATTTTCGTGGAGAAAACGGGTGTGTGCTAGCTTGACATCAAGCCAGCACACACATCAGTTAAATTCGAGCCAGAGCTCAACGGAAACCATCTAATCATTTATTGCTAATTAATTGCCAATTAATTGCCACAATTTGGAATTATTTCGCACGTATTTTCAGTCTAAAATAATAAAAGTAAATGGCAGCAGGCATGACGCAACCCGCAACATTTTTTTGAACGTCAAGCCAGCACACACATCAGGTAAATACGAGCCAGATCTCAACGGAAACCATCTAATCATTTATTGCTAATTAATTGCCAATTAATTGCCACAATTTGGAATGAATTCGCACGTATTGTCAGTCTAAAATAATAAAAGGAAATGGCAGCAGGCGTGACGCAACCCGCAAAATATTAAAAAATTGGAATATAGAGAAAACCAACGAGCACAATCACATAAAATAAAGGAGATAGTTTAAACACATATCGACCAATAATTTTACTCTATGCATGATTTAAATACCCCTCTCTTTTATGAGTTAATACATTTTATAACTTCGTAGTTTTGCAAACACGTACGACATTCAAATAGATAATGCAAGAGTACCAACGAGTGCGATATATCTATAATCTATTAAATATTTAAATACACATTCAATACTAGTTTACTATACTGAATATAAATCATTCAATATTGCCGTGGATTATATAAACATTGCTGAAACTGCATCAGATTTATCGAACCAAGCCACTTTTTCAAAATCGAAAATACAGAGAACCAACAAGCACAATCATATAAAATTAAAAAAATACTTAATAGATGTTTAGAACTAATATTTTACTCTACACACAATTTAATTGCTCTTGTCATTTATTAAATAATAATTTTTTTAACGTCGTTGTTATGAAACCTCATCGAAATTCGAACAGGAAATGGGAGAGTACCAACGAGCTCCAATATCTAATTCTTTATAATTATTGAATGCACATTCAATACTACTTTATTACATGAAAGAAAAATTGATAAATGTTGACGTGAATTATAAAAACATTATTGATACTGCATGGCAGTTACCGAACCAAGCCAGATGTTCAAATTCGAAAATGCAGAGAACCAACGAGCACAATCACAAAAAAACTAAGAACAAAGTTAATAGATATTTAGACCTACTTATTATCTCTATACACGATTTAATTGCTCTTGTCATTTATTAAATAAACATTTTTAAAAACTTCTTTGTTATGAAACCTCGAAGACATTCGAACAGGAAATGCGAGAGTACCAACGAGCACTAACATCTAAATTCTATTTATTAATTGAATGCACGTTCAATACTAGTATATTACACTCAAGATAAATTGATAAATGTTGCCGTGAATTATATAAACATTTTGAAACTGCATGCGGGTTATCAAACAAAGCCAGATATTCAAATTCGAAAATACAAGGAACCAACGAGCACAATCACATAAAATTAAGAACATATTTAAGAAATATATAGAACTAATTGTTTACTGTATACACGATTTAATTGCTCTTCTCATTTTTTCAAAAATAAATTTTTAAAACTTTGTTGTTATGAAACCTCATCGTGATTCGAAGAGGAAATGCGAGAGTACCAACGAGCACTTATATCTAAAATCTATTTAATAATTGAATGCGCCTTATATACTAGCATGTTAGAGTAAAGATAAATTGATAATTATTGCCGTAAATTATATAAAGATTTTTAAACTGCATGGGAGTTATCCAACCAAGCCGGATATTGAAATTCGAAAATGCAGAGAACCAACAAGCACAATCACATAAAATTAAGCACAAAGTTAATAGATATTTAGACCTAATTATTTACTCTATACACGATTTAATTGCACTTGTCATTTATTAAATAATATTTTTTTAAAACTTCTTTGTTATGAAACCTCGAAGACATTCGAACAGGAAGTGCGAGAGTACCAACAAGCACTAATATCTAAAATCTATTTAATAATTTAATGCACGTTCAATACTAGTATATTACACTAAAGATAAATTGATAAATGTTGCCGCGAAATATATAAACATTTTGAAACTGCATGGGGGTTATCGAATAAAGCCAGATATTCAAATTCGAAAATACAGAGAACCAACGAGCACAATCACATAAAATTAAGAACATAGTTAATAGACATCCAGAACTAATTGTTTACTCTATACAAGATTTAATTGCTCTTCTCATTTTTTAAAAAATAAATTTTTAAAACTTTGTTGTTATGAAACCTCATCGTGATTCGAAGAGGAAATGCGAGAGTACCAACAAGCACTTATACCTAAAATCGATTTAATAATTGAATGCGCTTTCAATTCTAGCATATTAGAGTAAAGATAAATTGATAATTGTTGCCGTAAAATTATATAAAGATTTTTAAACTGCATGGGAGTTATCTAACCAAGCCGGATATTGAAATTCGAAAATGTAGAGAACCAACGAGCACAATCACATGAAATTAAGAACAAAGTTAATAGATATTTAGACCTAATTATTTACTCTATACACGATTTAATTGCTCTTGTCGTTTATTCAATATTAATTTTTTTATACTTCGTTGTTATAAAATCTTGTTGACTTTCCAACTGGAATTGCGATAGCACCAACGAGCGCTAATATCCTAAATTTATGTAACAATTGTATCCACATTAATTAGTACATTATTGCACCAAATATAAATTGAGAAATATTGCCGTGAATTATATAAACATTATTGATACTGCATGGCAGTTACCGAACCAAGCCAGATATTCAAATTCAAAAATGCAGAGAAACAACGAGCACAATCACATAGAACTAAGAACAAAGTTAATAGATATTTAGACCTAATTATTATCTCTATACACGATTTAATTGCTCTTGTCATTTATTACATAAAAATTTTTAAAAACTTCTTTGTTATGAAACCTCGAAGACATTCGAACAGGAAATGGGAGAGTACCAACGAGCACTAACATCTAAATTCTATTTATTAATTGAATGCACGTTCAATACTAGTATATTACACTCAAGATAAATTGATAAATGTTGCCGTGAATTATATAAACATTTTGAAACTGCATGCGGGTTATCAAACAAAGCCAGATATTCAAATTCGAAAATACAAGGAACCAACGAGCACAATCACATAAAATTAAGAACATATTTAAGAAATATATAGAACTAATTGTTTACTGTATACACGATTTAATTGCTCTTCTCATTTTTTAAAAAATAAATTTTTAAAACTTTGTTGTTATGAAACCTCATCGTGATTCGAAGAGGAAATGCGAGAGTACCAACGAGCACTTATATCTAAAATCTATTTAATAATTGAATGCGCCTTCAATACTAGCATATTAGAGTAAAGATAAATTGATAATTGTTGCCGTAAATTATATAAAGATTTTTAAACTGCATGGGAGTTATCTAACCAAGCCGGATATTGAAATTCGAAAATGTAGAGAACCAACGAGCACAATCACATGAAATTAAGAACAAAGTTAATAGATATTTAGACCTAATTATTTACTCTATACACGATTTAATTGCTCTTGTCGTTTATTCAATATTAATATTTTTATACTTCGTTGTTATAAAATCTTGTTGACTTTCCAACTGGAATTGCGATAGCACCAACGAGCGCTAATATCCTAAATTTATGTAATAATTGTATCCACATTTAATAGTACATTATTGCACCAAATATAAATTGAGAAATATTGCCGTGAATTATATAAACATTATTGATACTGCATGGCAGTTACCGAACCAAGCCAGATATTCAAATTCGAAAATGCAGAGAACCAACGAGCACAATCACATAAAACTAAGAACAAAGTTAATAGATATTTAGACCTAATTATTATCTCTATACACGATTTAATTGCTCTTGTCATTTATTAAATAAACATTTTTAAAAACTTCTTTGTTATGAAACCTCGAAGACATTCGAACAGGAAATGCGAGAGTACCAACGAGCACTAACATCTAAATTCTATTTATTAATTGAATGCACGTTCAATACTAGTATATTACACTCAAGATAAATTGATAAATGTTGCCGTGAATTATATAAACATTTTGAAACTGCATGCGGGTTATCAAACAAAGCCAGATATTCAAATTCGAAAATACAAGGAACCAACGAGCACAATCACATAAAATTAAGAACATATTTAAGAAATATATAGAACTAATTGTTTACTGTATACACGATTTAATTGCTCTTCTCATTTTTTAAAAAATAAATTTTTAAAACTTTGTTGTTATGAAACCTCATCGTGATTCGAAGAGGAAATGCGAGAGTACCAACGAGCACTTATATCTAAAATCTATTTAATAATTGAATGCGCCTTATATACTAGCATATTAGAGTAAAGATAAATTGATAATTATTGCCGTAAATTATATAAAGATTTTTAAACTGCATGGGAGTTATCCAACCAAGCCGGATATTGAAATTCGAAAATGCAGAGAACCAACAAGCACAATCACATAAAATTAAGAACAAAGTTAATAGATATTTAGACCTAATTATTTACTCTATACACGATTTAATTGCACTTGTCATTTATTAAATAATATTTTTTTAAAACTTCTTTGTTATGAAACCTCGAAGACATTCGAACAGGAAGTGCGAGAGTACCAACAAGCACTAATATCTAAAATCTATTTAATAATTGAATGCACGTTCAATACTAGTATATTACACTAAAGATAAATTGATAAATGTTGCCGTGAAATATATAAACATTTTGAAACTGCATGGGGGTTATCGAATAAAGCCAGATATTCAAATTCGAAAATACAGAGAACCAACGAGCACAATCACATCAAATTAAGAACATATTTAAGAAATATATAGAACTATTTGTTTAATGTATACACGATTTAATTGCTCTTGTCATTTTTTAAATATTAATTTTTAAAATTTTGTTGTTATGAAACCTCATCGTGATTCGAAGAGGAAATGCGAGAGTACCAACGAGCACTTATATCTAAAATCTATTTAATAATTGAATGCGCCTTCAATACTAGCATATTAGAGTAAAGATAAATTGATAATTCTTGCAGTAAATTATATAAAGATTTTTAAACTGCATGGGAGTTATCTAACCAAGCCAAATATTAAAATTCGAAAATGTAGAGAACCAACGAGCACAATTACATGAAATTAAGAATAAAGTTAATAGATATTTAGACCTAATTATTTACTCTATACACGATTTAATTGCTCTTGTCGTTTATTCAATAATTTTATTTTTATACTTCATTGTTATAAAATCTTGTTGAGTTTCCAACTGGAATTGCGATAGCACCAACGAGCGCTAATATCCAAAATTTATGTAATAATTGTATCCACATTTAATAGTACATTATTGCACCAAATATAAATTGAGAAATATTGCCGTGAATTATATAAACATTATTGATACTGCATGGCGGTTACCGAACCAAGCCAGATATTCAAATTCGAAAATGCAGAGAACAAACGAGCACAATCACATAAAATTAAGAACAAAGTTAATAGATATTTAGACCTAATTATTATCTCTATACACGATTTAATTGCTCTTGTCATTTATTAAATAAAAATTTTTAAAAACTTCTTTGTTATGAAACCTCGAAGACATTCGAACAGGAAATGGGACAGTACCAACGAGCACTAACATGTAAATTCTATTTATTAATTGAATGCACGTTCAATACTAGTATATTACACTCAAGATAAATTGATAAATATTGCCGTGAATTATATAAACATTTTGAAACTGCAAGCGGGTTATCAAACAAAGGCAGATATTCAAATTCGAAAATACAAGGAACCAACGAGCACAATCACATAAAATTAAGAATATAGTTAATAAACATCCAGAACTAATTGTTTACTCTATACAAGATTTAATTGCTCTTGTTATTTTTTAAAAAATAAATTTTTAAAACTTTGCTGTTATGAAACCTCATCGTGATTCGAAGAGGAAATGCGAGAGTACCAACGAGCACTTATATCTAAAATCTATTTAATAATTGAATGCGCCTTCAATACTAGCATATTAGAGTAAAGATAAATTGATAATTGTTGCAGTAAATTATATAAAGATTTTTAAACTGCATGGGAGTTATCTAACCAAGCTGGATATTGAAATTCGAAAATGTAGAGAACCAACGAGCACAATCACATGAAATCAAGAACAAAGTTAATAGATATTTAGACCTAATTATTTACTCTATACACGATTTAATTGCTCTTGTCGTTTATTCAATATTAATATTTTTATACTTCGTTGTTATAAAATCTTGTTGACTTTCCAACTGGAATTGCGATAGCACCAACGAGCGCTAATATCTTAAATTTATGTAATAATTGAATCCACATTTAATAGTACATTAATACGCCAAATATATATTGATAAATTTTGCCGTGAATTATATAAACATTATTGAAACTACATGGCAGTTATCAAATCAAGCGAGATATTCAAATTCGAAAATGTAGAGAACCAACGAGCACAATCACATAAAATTATGAACATATTTAATAAATATATAGAACTAATTATTTACTGTATACACGATTTAATTGCTCTTGTCATTTTTTAAATAATAAATTTATAAAACTTTGTTGTTATGAAAATTCATCGACATTCGAAGAGGAAATGCGACAGTACCAACGAGCACTAATATCTAAAATCTATTTAATAATTGAATTAACGTTCAATGCTAGAACATTACACTAAAGATCAATTGTTAAATGTTGCCGCGAATTATATAAACATTATTGAAACTACATGGCAGTTATCAAATCAAGCGAGATATTCAAATTCGAAAATGCAGAGAACCAACGAGCACAATCACATAAAATTAGAAACATATTTAATAAATATATAGAACTCATTGTTTACTCTATACACGATTTAATTGCTCTTGTCATTTTTTAAAAAATAACTTTTTAAAACTTTGTTGTTATGAAACCTCATCGTGATTCGTAGAGGAAATGCGAGAGTGGCAACGAGCACTAATATGTAAAATATATTTAAAATTTTAATGCGCGTTCAATACTAGCATATTAGAGTAAAGATAAATTGAGAATTGTGTTCGTGGATTATATAAACATTTTGAAACTGCATGGAACTATCTAATCAAGGCAGATATTGAAATTCGAAAATACAGAGAACCAACGAGCACAATCACATAAAATTAAGAACATAGTTAAAGGATGCTTAGGACGAATTGTTTATTCTATACTCGATTTAATTGCTCCTGTCATTTTTTAAATAATAAAATTTTTAATCTTTATTGTTATGAAACTTCATCGATATTCGAAGAGGAAATGAGAGAGTACCAACGAGCACTAATATGTAATATATATTTAAAATTTGAATGCGCGTTCAATACCAGCATATTACAGTAAAGATAAATTGATAATTATTGCCGTGGATTATATAAACATTTTGAAACTGCATGGGAGTTCTCTGGCCAAGCCATATATTAAAAATCGAAATTACAGAGAACCAACGAGCACAATCACATAAAATTAAGAACGTAGTTAAAGGATGTTTATAACTAATTTTGTATTCTATACACGATTTAATTGCTCTTGTCGTTTATTAAATATAAATTTTTTCACACTTCGTTGTTATAAAATCTTGTTGACTTTCCAACTGGAATTGCGATAGCACCAACGAGCGCTAATATCTTAAATTTATGTAATAATTGAATCCACATTTAATAGTACATTAATACACCAAATATAAATTGATAAATATTGCCGTGAATTATATAAACATGATTGATACTGAATGGCAGTTACCGAACCAAACCAAATATTTAAATTCGAAAATGCAGAGAACCAACGAGCACAATCACATAAAATTAAGAAATAAGTTAATAGATATTTAGACCTAATTATTTACTCAATACACGATTTAATTGCTCTTGTCATTTAATAAATAATATTTTTTCAAATCTTCTTTGTTATGAAACCTCGAAGACATTCGAACAGGAAATGCGAGAGTACCAACGAGCACTAATATCTAAAATCTATTTAATAATTGAAAGCTCGTTTAATACTAGTATATTACACTAAAGATAAATTAATAAATGTTGCCGTGAAATATATAAACATTTTGAAACTGCATGGTGTTTATCGAATAAAGCCAGATATTCAAATTCGAAAATACAGAGAACCAACGAGCACAATCACATAAAATTATGAACATAGGTAATAGACATTCAGAACCAATTGTTTGCTCTATATAAGATTTAATTGCTCTTGTCATTTATTAAATAATATTGTTTTAAAACTTCTTTGTTATGAAACCTCGAAGATATTCGAACAGGAAATGCGAGAGTACCAACGAGCACTAATATCTAAAATCTATTTAATAATTGAATGCACGTTCAATGCTAGAACATTACACTACAGATCAATGGTTAAATGTTGCCGCGAATTATATTGCCATTTTTTCGTATTCTTCTGTAATTTTCGCTTTTACTCGTTTTCCAATATTTCAGAAACAAACATGTCGTCGATAAAAGCTGCGATGTTTGCAAAACATCTGAAAATGCGCGGATAAAAGGATGCTCATTTACATTTAAACTTCTCAAATCTGAAGAAAGTCTTTGCGTTTTGACAAACTGTGTGAAGGATCATCCCCTTATCCATATTCTTTTCGCATTACTTCTCTTTATTCTTCTTCTGTGTTAGGAGAATGTATGCTTTCATTATCCTCTTAATTTGCTTTGAAGAACACTCTAAACGGCGACGGCACACTGTAAACGCGCAGAATGCCACAGCGGCCCACGACTATACCCTTCTCTATCAACACCTTGCGTAGGACGGGACTCCAATACGTCGAAATTGCCGGTTCTCAACATGTCATTCTCAGGAAGCGAGAGATATAGCCTGTCACACGCCTCTGGAGCAGGGACCGAAAAGGTATTGAATACCGGTAAAAAATACCCGTTTAATACCGGTATTTTTCCATACCTTTTTCAAATACCTTTATTCTTTTATACCGGTAAAATACCTCTATAGGACGTCTATACCGGTATGGACGTCCATAAAGGTTATACCGGTATTATACCGGTATTTTCAATGAAGAAATATAGCTGACCATCCATACATGTTGAAAAAATAGGTTACTTTAGTTAATAATATCTCACAAAATGTTTATTAATCAAATATCATTTCATAATTGTTATTTATTGTTTAAATTATTATTTTGGATATATATATATATATATATATATATATTTATATATATATATATATATATATATAAAACAACTGTATTAAATTCTATTCTTATTATTGTAAAAATTTTGTGTTCGGGCGTTTACGTTTTGCATACGTTGTATGTATTGAAAACCTCCCTTAATTTAAACTTCGGAAAAGTTGAAATCTGAAATAATAATTATTGATTCCATTGAAGAGAACCTTTTCTTAGTGTCCTTCATCGAGCTATCTCCCATCTGACCTGAGAGATGACCTAAGCCTGTCTTTGTATTTCGCACATGGAGAGGCTGTCAACGTATGCGCCGTGCCGTAGGCGTAGGACAGTTTCTTCCTTCCCCGACCCCTCCTTCGGCGAACTGAGGAAGCGTTGACACCTTGAGATAATCACGAAGGTTCAGGCTTTCAGGCGCAGTTTTGTTATTGTTAAAAAATGATTTCATTTCACTTCATTTCACAATTAAATCTTAATTATACATTAATAAATTGGGCTAAAATAAAATGTTATTTTCCTAGTTTATATTAAGGGTTTAATATATTTTGACATTAACTGCAAATATTGAGAAAATTTGTAATAAAAGTAAATTATTATGTTATTATTATTATTATTATTATTATTATTATTATTATTATTATTATTATTATTATTATTATTAGCTATTAACATTGCATGTGGGCAAGGGTTCCCTTCCACGCGGGTAGCTTACATTGTAAAATGCATCTGGAGAAACCCACTTCGAGAAGAGTGTTTCTTCCTTAATAATTTGAAATATATACTAACATTATTAATTAATAAAAAAGAGTTTATTAATATTAACATGTTTACTTTTTAATTAAAATTAACGTTTAATTTAAATAAATGTATAAATTAACAAACAAAATAATAAATTAATTTACACAAATTTAATGCAAACATTTAAAATTTAATTAGTATTAATGTTTTAAAATATTTATTAAAATTAATTAATAATATATAGTACTATTAATATTTTTCTTAATGAAATTTCTTAAATAATACATGAATGTAAATTAAACATGCTTCAATTATTAATTTTGAATTAAACATAACGCTTCTGTTTCGTCGCGTAAGAATAGTTAATGTCTATTAGCGTTCAATGTCAATTTTTAATATTATTTTCGTTATAATTAATAATTATATATAATTAATTAATATATATAATTATAATTATTAATTATGGTGCAGAATAAGGAAACTGGGCAAACTCAAAAAATTATTTTCGGGAATGTTAGTGATACGATCAAATTTAAGCAAATAATCGTATTTAGTGATAAACAGTCGTGCAAGAAGGAAGTTTGGTATACGTGGGAGAATTATTTATGTATAAGAGGACACGTTGCTCCATTTTTTATAGAAAGGACAAGTTTTATACGGAGAAATTCGATACATTTTCAACACTCTATCACGTGTCACCAAGATCTGCGCCAGGACGTGAGGTCCAAGGTCAGCGAACGAGCTCGTGTTGATGTCTGCGAAAGACCGTTGGCTGGTCCCTCCGTCTGACGGCAGAACTCGACTTCCCAGTCAACGGCAGAACTCGACCTAGCTAGAATATGTGTCGAAAATCCGCCACCCTGGGGACTCGAACCCTAGGACCTCCCGGTCAGAAACTCTGCCGTGTAAATAGTTGTTTCCTCTGAGTCATCAGAGGAAAAAATCCCAATGAATTTCCCCCAAATACCTGTATGATTCTACTGAAATACCGGTATTTTGATGAGAGAATACCGGTATAATACCTTTAAATAGAGGTATTTTACCGGTATAGACGTCGGATAAAGGTAAAATACCTCTAAAAATACCGGTATTTGACGTCCTATACCGGTATTTTTAAAGGTATTTTGAATAAAGGTATAATAGAGGTAAAGGTATTTGTATACCGGTATAAATACCTTTACCGCTATTATTTCGGTATTCGGTCCCTGCTCTGGAGAACGAGTTACAAACGTCCCATTCGAACCGCTGAGCTGAAAATCGCCAGGATAATTGTTTCCCGTTCGTAACTAAATGGTTAATATTAATAATGTCTGTATTTATGTGGCGATCAATTCCGCTCCTCCGCCTAACCACGTAATACGTACATTTATAGATAAGAATTAAACAAAAAACATTATCCAATGCTACATTTAGTAAATAAAATACAACATAGATATGTCTTGTCACAAATTTTTAACAAATGAATGTATATCCCGATTTAAGTGTTGTGACTACTGCCGAAAACCATGGAATAAGTTGGTGTCGTTTCCCGTTTTTAAATTATTCGCTTTCTTAGAAACTGTAAAATGTATATCAATTGTTGAGCAGCTCTTCCTACAGGCCAAACGTTATGATTAAGACCTATTTTGACGACCTATCACAAAATGATCTATTAAAAGCACATTCAATACCAATTTATAACAAAAAAGATATATTTATTAACATTGCCGTGTATTAAATAAATATTGTTAAAAACTGAATCATAGTTGCCCAAACATGCCAATATTCAAATTCGAATATAGAGAGAACCAACGAGAACAATCAAATAAAACCTAAATCATAATTTAACAGATATTTGATACTAACTTAATACTCTTAACAGAAATTAATTGCTTCAGCCATTTACAAAATAACTAATTTTAGTGTTCTTACTTATGCAACCTAGATATGAAAACCTTACTTATGCAGTTCTGATATTCGAGTAGGAAATTAGAGTGTACCAACTGGTACAAACTACAAAACCTATTAAATATTTACACACACAATCAAAACTAATGTGTTACACCAAAGATCAATTTTTAACCGTAGCCATATTTAAATAAATATTATTAAAACAAAATCATACTAGACTCAACATGCTAGATATTCAAATTCGATTAAGATGCAGAATAACGAGATCAATCAAATAAAAACAAGACTATAATTTCACAAACATGTTATACTAATTAAGTTTTCTAAACAAAAAATCATTATTCTTGCCACTTACGATATAAAATATTTTTAAACTTTTTAAAATTTATCTTTGCTCCAATAACTTAGTATTAAATTTGCATTAAAAGACTAATAGGTTTTGGTTCTTTTTATTCATTTATTTATTTTATTTATTTATTTATTTGACGTAAAAAACAGTTAAAAACTGCGTATGACGTGCTATGGGGAAAAGTGAATTGTGTGCACATTTTCAAAATTCTGTGATCCCTACAATAAGTCATATACTACTTAAATTTTGAATTTTGAAAGGGAGAAAAAAAAACAAAAAAAAAACTCCCATGTAATAAAATCTATTTTCAAGGATAAATAAGCACTAAATTTTGAATTTTGAAAAGGAGAAAAAAACAAACAAATAAAACTCCCATGTAATAAAATCTATTAATATATATCTATATAATAAAATCTATATTCTTTTGTGCCAGATCGTACTCTCTAATTTTCTACCCGATTATCGGGCCAGAAAGCATTGCAATGAAGTTATAAAATTATTTATTCCATCAATGGCAGGAAACTTAAATTTTTTTAGAGTAGTAAATTAGTATCAAATGTCTGTTAAATTATATTCTTGGTTTCCTATATTTGTGCTTATTGATTCCCTCTATTTTCAAATTTTAAAATCTCGCATGGTTCGAATACTCTGTTTCACTTTCACCCTTTTGAAAGGGTAATTTAAAATTTCCCAATTGAAAGATGTACGTGGTTGCATATTTACGAATTTTTAAAAATTCTTTCCTTCGTAACCCAAATAGCAATTAAATCGTGGGTAAATAAAAAATCAGTATTAAATTACTAAACACAATGTTGTTGGTTATACAATATTGTGCTCGTTGGTTCTCTAAATTTTCGAATTTGAATATCTGGCTTTGTTCGATAACTCAGATACGGATTCAACAATGTTTATATAATAAACGGCAAAATTTATTAATTTACCTTTAACGTAATAAACTAGTATCATCTGTGTATTTTATAATTTAAGAGATATTAAATATGTGTTCTTGTTGGTACTCTCGCATTTCCTATTCGAAAGTCGTACGTAATTGCACAACTACGAATTTAAAAAAAATTACTATTCCCTAATAGCAATTAAATTGTGTATAGAGTAAAAAATTAGTATTAAATAACTATAAACTATGTTGATGGTTATATGTGCTTGTGCTCGTTAATACTCTATTTTTTCGAATTTGATAATCTGGCTTTGTTCGATAACTCTGATGGAATTTCAATAATATTGATATACTACATGCCAACATTTATTAACATACATTTATAATTAAAAAATTAATATTGAATGTTCATTAAATAATTTAATAGATTTTACATAATAGTGCTCGTTGGTTCCCCCGCATATCCTGTTCGAAAGTCGGTGAGGTTTCATGACAACAAAGTTTTAAAAATTTACTTTTAATAAAGGACAAGAGCAATTAAATCGTGTATAGAGTAAGAAATTAGTGCCATATATCTAGTAACTATGCTCCTAATTTTATGTGATTGTGCTCGTTGGTTCTCTGTATTTTTTAATTTGAATATCTGGCTTGGTTCAATAACTCCCATGCAGTTTCAATAATGTCTATATAATTTCCAGCAACATTCAACTATTTACCTTTAGCATAATAAACTAGTATGAACGTGCATTCAATTATTAAATAGATTTTACATATTCGTTCTCGTTGAAACTCTCGCACTTATTGCTCGAACGTCGATGAAGTTTCAGAACAATGAAGTTTAAAATATTTATTGTTTAATACGTGACAAGAACAATTAAATCGTGTATCGAGTGAATAATTAGGTCTAAATATCTAATAACTTTGTTCTTAATTTTAAGTGATTGTGCTCGTTGGTTCTCTGCATTTTCGAATTTGAATATCTGGCTTGGTTCGGTAACTGCCATGCAGTATCAATAATGTTTATATAATTCACGGCAATATTTATCAATTTATATTTGGTGTAATAATGTACTATTAAATGTTGATTCAATTATTACATAAATTTAAGATATTAGCGCTCGTTGGTGCTATCGCAATTCCAGTTGGAAAGTCAACAAGATTTTATAACAACGAAGTTTGAAAAAATTTATATTTAATAAACGACAAGAGCAATTAAATCGTGTATAGAGTAAATAATTAGGTTTAAATATCTATTAACTTTGTTCTTAATTTCATGTGATTGTGCTCGTTGGTTCTCTACATTTTCGCATTTCAATATCCGGCTTGGTTAGATAACTCCCATGCAGTTTAAAAATCTTTATATAATTTACGGCAACAATTATCAATTTATCTTTACTCTAATATGCTAGTATTGAAGGCGCATTCAATTATTAAATAGATTTTAGATATAAGTGCTCGTTGGTACTCTCGCATTTCCTCTTCGAATCACGATGAGGTTTCATAACAGCAAAGTTTTAAAAATTTATTTTTTAAAAAATAACAAGAGCAATTAAATCTTGTATAGAGTAAACAATTAGTTCTGGATGTCTATTAACTATGTTCTTAATTTTATGTGATTGTGCTCGTTGGTTCTTTGTATTTTCGAATTTGAATATCTGGCTTTGTTTGATAACCCGCATGCAGTTTCAAAATGTTTATATAATTCACGGCAATATTTATCAATTTATCTTGAGTGTAATATACTAGTATTGAAGGTGCATTCAATTAATAAATAGAATTTAGATGTTAGTGCTCGTTGGTACTCTCGCACTTCGTGTTCGAATGTCTTCGAGGTTTCATAACAAAGAAGTTTTTAAAAATTTTTATTTAATAAATGACAAGAGCAATTAAATCGTGTATAGAGGTAATAATTAGGTCTAAATATCTATTAACTTTGTTCTTAATTTCATGTGATTGTGCTCGTTGGTTCTCTACATTTTCGAATTTCAATATCCGGCTTGGTTAGATAACTCCCATGCAGTTTAAAAATCTTTATATAATTTACTGCAACAATTATCAATTTATCTTTACTCTAATATGGTAGTATTAAAGGCGCATTCAATTATTAAATAGATTTTAGATATAAGTGCTCGTTGGTACTCTCGCATTTCCTCTTCGAATCACGATGAGGTTTCATAACAACAAAGTTTTAAAAATTTATTTTTTAAAAAATAACAAGAGCAATTAAATCTTGTATAGAGTAAACAATTAGTTCTCGATGTCTATTAACTATGTTCTTAATTTTATGTGATTGTGCTCGTTGGTTCCTTGTATTTTCGAATTTGAATATCTGGATTTGTTTGATAACCCGCATGCAGTTTCAAAATGTTTATATAATTCACGGCAATATTTATCAATTTATCTTGAGTGTAATATACTAGTATTGAACGTGCATTCAATTAATAAATAGAATTTACATGTTAGTGCTCGTTGGTACTCTCCCATTTCCTGTTCGAATGTCTTCGAGGTTTCATAACAAAGAAGTTTTTAAAAATTTTTATTTAATAAATGACAAGAGCAATTAAATCGTGTATAGAGGTAATAATTAGGTCTAAATATCTATTAACTTTGTTCTTAATTTCATGTGATTGTGCTCGTTGGTTCTCTACATTTTCGAATTTCAATATCCGGCTTGGTTAGATAACTCCCATGCAGTTTAAAAATCTTTATATAATTTACTGCAACAATTATCAATTTATCTTTACTCTAATATGCTAGTATTGAAGGCGCATTCAATTATTAAATAGATTTTAGATATAAGTGCTCGTTTGTACTCTCGCATTTCCTCTTCGAATGACGATGAGGTTTCATAACAACAAAGTTTTCAAAATTTATTTTTTAAAAATTACAAGAGCAATTAAATCGTGTATAGAGCAAACAATTAGTTCTGGATGTCTATTAACTATGTTCTTAATTTTATGTGATTGTGCTCGTTGGTTCTCTGTCTTTTCGAATTTGAATATCTGGCTTTATTCGATAACCCCATGCAGTTTGCAAATGTTTATATATTTCACGGCAACATTTATCAATTTAACTTTAGTGTAAAATACTAGCATTGAACGTGCATTCAATTATTAAATAGATTTTAGATATTAGTGCTTGTTGGTACTCTCGCACTTCGTGTTCGAATGTCTTCGAGGTTTCATAACAAAGAAGTTTAAAAAAAAATTATTTAATTAATTACAAGAGCAATTAAATCGTGTATAGAGTAAATAATTAGGTCTAAATATCTATTAACTTTGTTCCTAATTTTATGTGATTGTGCTCGTTGGTTCTCTACATTTTCGCATTTCAATATCCGGCTTGGTTAGATAACTCCCATGCAGTTTAAAAATCATTATATAATTTACGGCAACAATTATCAATTTATCTTTACTCTAATATGCTAGTATTGAAGGCGCATTCAATTATTAAATAGATTTTAGATATAAGTGCTCGTTGGTACTCTCGCATTTCCTCTTCGAATCACGATGAGGTTTCATAACAGCAAAGTTTTAAAAATTTATTTCTTAAAAAATGACAAGAGCAATTAAATCGTGTATAGAGCAAACAATTAGTTGTGGATGTGTATTAACTATGTTCTTAATTTAATGTGATTGTGCGCGTTTGTTCCTTGTATTTTCGAATTTGAATATCTGGCTTTGTTTGATAACCCGCATGCAGTTTCAAAATGTTTATATAATTCACGGCAATATTTATCAATTTATCTTGAGTGTAATATACTAGTATTGAACGTGCATTCAATTAATAAATAGAATTTAGATGTTAGTGCTCGTTGGTACTCTCCCATTTCCTGTTCGAATGTCTTCGAGGTTTCATAACAAAGAAGTTTTTAAAAATGTTTATTTAATAAATGACAAGAGCAATTAAATCGTGTATAGAGATAATAATTAGGTCTAAATATCTATTAACTTTGTTCTTAATTTTATGTGATTGTGCTCGTTGGTTCTCTGCATTTTCGAATTTGAATATCTGGCTTGGTTCGGTAACTGCCATGCAGTATCAATAATGTTTATATAATTCACGGCAATATTTCTCAATTTATATTTGGTGCAATAATGTACTATTAAATGTGGATAATATTATTACATAAATTTAGGATATTAGCGCTCGTTGGTGCAATCGCAATTCCAGTTGGAAACTCAACAAGATTTTATAACAACGAAATATAAAAAAAATAATATTGAATAAACGACAAGAGCAATTAAATCGTGTATAGAGTAAATAATTAGGTCTAAATATCTATTAACTTTGTTCTTAATTTCATGTGATTGTGCTCGTTGGTTCTCTACATTTTCGAATTTCAATATCCGGCTTGGTTAGATAACTCCCATGCAGTTTAAAAATCTTTATATAATTTTACGGCAACAATTATCAATTTATCTTTACTCTAATATGCTAGAATTGAAAGCGCATTCAATTATTAAATCGATTTTAGGTATAAGTGCTTGTTGGTACTCTCGCATTTCCTCTTCGAATCACGATGAGGTTTCATAACAACAAAGTTTTAAAAATTTATTTTTTAAAAAATGATAAGAGCAATTAAATCTTGTATAGAGTAAACAATGAGTTCTGGATGTCTATTAACTATGTTCTTAATTTTATGTGATTGTGCTCGTTGGTTCTCTGTATTTTCGAATTTGAATATCTGGCTTTATTCGATAACCCCCATGCAGTTTCAAGATGTTTATATATTTCACGGCAACATTTATCAATTTATCTTTACTCTAATATGCTAGTATTGAAGGCGCATTCAATTATTAAATAGATTTTAGATATAAGTGCTCGTTGGTACTCTCGCATTTCCTCTTCGAATCACGATGAGCTTTCATAACAACAAAGTTTTAAAAATTTATTTTTGAAAAAATGAGAAGAGCAATTAAATCGTGTATACAGTAAACAATTAGTTCTATATATTTCTTAAATATGTTCTTAATTTTATGTGATTGTGCTCGTTGGTTCCTTGTATTTTCAAATTTGAATATCTGGTTTTGTTTGATAACCCGCATGCAGTTTCAAAATGTTTATATAATTCACGGCATCATTTATCAATTTATCTTGAGTGTAATATACTAGTATTGAACGTGTATTCAATTAATAAATAGAATTTAGATGTTAGTGCTCGTTGGTACTCTCGCATTTCCTGTTCGAATGTCTTCGAGGTTTCATAACAAAGAAGTTTTTAAAAAAATTTATTTAATAAATGACAAGAGCAATTAAATCGTGTATAGAGATAATAAGTAGGTCTAAATATCTATTAACTTTGTTCTTAGTTTTATGTGATTGTGCTCGTTGGTTCTCTGCATTTTCGAATTTGAATATCTGGCTTGGTTCGGTAACTGCCATGCAGTATCAATAATGTTTTTATAATTCACGTCAACATTTATCAATTTTTCTTTCATGTAATAAACTAGTATATAATGTGCAATAAATAATTATAAAGAACTAGATATTGGAGCTCGTTGGTACTCTCCCATTTCCTGTTCGAATTTCGATGAGGTTTCATAACAACGGCGTTTAAAAAAATTATTATTTAATAAATGACAAGAGCAATTAAATTGTGTGTAGAGTAAAATATTAGTTCTAAACATCTATTAAGTATGTTTTTAATTTTATATGATTGTGCTTGCTGGTTCTCTGTATTTTCGATTTTGAAAAAGTGGCTTGGTTCGATAAATCTGATGCAGTTTCAGCAATGTTTATATAATCCACGGCAACATTGATTAATTTATATTCAGTATAGTAAACTAGTATTGAATTTGTATTTAAATATTTAATAGATTATAGATATATCGCACTCGTTGGTACTCTTGCATTATCTATTTGAATGTCGTACGTGTTTGCAAAACTACGAAGTTATAAAATGTATTAACTCATAAAAGAGAGGGGTATTTAAATCATGCATAGAGTAAAATTATTTGTCAATATGTGTTTAAACTATCTCCTTAATTTTATGTGATTGTGCTCGTTGGTTTTCTCTATATTCCAATTTTTTAATATGTTGCGGGTTGCGTCACGCCTGCTGCCATTTCCTTTTATTATTTTAGACTGAAAATACGTGCGAATTCATTCCAAATTGTGGCAATTAATTGGCAATTAATTAGCAATAAATGATTAGATGGTTTCCGTTGAGATCTGGCTCGTATTTACCTGATGTGTGTGCTGGCTTGACGTTCACAAAAATGTTGCGGGTTGCGTCATGCCTGCTGCCATTTACTTTTATTATTTTAGACTGAAAATACGTGCGAAATAATTCCAAATTGTGGCAATTAATTGGCAATTAATTAGCAATAAATGATTAGATGGTTTCCGTTGAGCTCTGGCTCGAATTTAACTGATGTGTGTGCTGGCTTGATGTCAAGCTAGCACACACCCGTTTTCTCCACGAAAATACGTGGCAATTAATTCAAAAATGTGGCAATTAATTGGCAATTAATTAGCAATAAATGATTAGACAGGTTTCGTGTGGGTGTGCTGACTTGGCTGTTCCAGCTTGACGCACCTTATTTTGAGGCCCCCTAGGAGACCGAGGCCCCCGGCGGCCGCCGGGTTCGCTCATGCGTTAAAGCGGCACTGGCTCCATCGTTTTTGATTAAATTTTGTTATTGGATAGTGTGAAGGACGTTAAGAGAATGGTGCAGGTCTAATATTGGTTGAAAACTGATTTTTCGAAAATTGCCAAAATTCACAATTTCTTTGGTGTCTTTCTACATCTACGATTATGAAGATAGAGATTTTTCCCTTCATGAAATCTGTTCCTTAAAGATAGATTTTGAAATTAATACAATTATTTGTACATTTTCTGTACAATTTTTCGAAAATCTGAGTACTTTTCGTGTTTTTATGCGTGAAAGTAGGTCGAGAAAGTACGTGCTGTTTTAGCACTAGTTTTCTCGTAAATTACCTCGCTTTCTTCTTTAATTTTCGACAGAAATTTTTTTGCCAAGAAGAACATTAGTCGATTTAATAATTACTAGTATTTCTCCATGATACTGATGCAGCTTGATAATGCGCCTCGAAAAATGTTGAGTACTATTTGATTGTTTCAAATAATATTAAAATATAATTTAGCGAAAATACATATATATTAGAAATGGAATATAAAAAATGAAATTTGTAATAACCATCATAGATCAATGTTTTATACAATCTAGGGTGTGATGATTAAATATGCCCTGGATACTAGTCAGTGGGAAAACAAAATGCAGGAGTTTTCCGTTCACTCATGCTCTCGCGGAATTCAGTCAAGAAAAAACCTTCTTCTATTTATAAAAAAAACAAAAAAAAAAAAAAAACGAGCATAACCAGAATGTAGATTCCTTACCGCGAACGCGAGAACTTTCATGACAAGCTTCAAGGCTTTACACTTGTAAATTTTAATTTGATGACATGGGAGAAGAATATCTTCTCCTTCCGCTGTTTGTTCTTCGCCTGAAACCACCTGCAACCGAGCGCCAGTGAGCAGGATCCCCAAGGTCTTCCGAGTAGTGCTACATTGGAAGATAACAGCGACGTGGAGGCGCTCGCCACGTTCCTCGGCGCTACCGCCCCACCCCTCCCCTGCCCACGCGCTGAGGTAGCTCAACTCGTGGAAGAGCAAGACGTCGTGGAAGCCACCGGCAGCCTCATTAACGCCCGCAACCGTCACCTGCTCGTCCGAAATCTACGCCGCCTATTCCAGGAAGCATACGCTAAGTTGTGGCGGGAGTTGCCGCAGCAAGGTATCTTCGCGGCAGCACTTAAAGGAGTTGGTAAAGAATCAACATTCTTCTTGCGGTCGGGAGTGAATATGAGGCCGTCGATTTACAAATTCATTCATTCGGCACGCCTCAATTCTTCCCGGCTGCTTAATCATCAACCCCAGCGGCCCAGAGATCAGCGCTCCTGCCGCCGCGGCTGCAAGCATGCTGATAACATGAACTCCCCCGCCTCCGAAACGATCGCCCACGTCATCTCGGAGTGCCGCTCCCACTCCGCGATCTGGCGGCTGCGCCACAATAGAATACTGGAACACGTTAAAGCAGCCGCAGTCGCGAGTGGGTGGACGGTGCTTCTCGAAGACCAAGCCATCGGAGGGCGGAACCGTCCGGACCTGGTGCTGGTTAAGGACCATCAAGCGATCGTCGTCGACGCCTCGGTCTGCGTAGCATACCCGGGGCGCCTTGGTGAACGCTATGATGAGAAGGCGGCGAAATACGAACATATTCGCCCCTTCGTAGCAGCCAGGAACTTCCGGGACGTCAGCTTCCTTCCCATCGCGGTAGGAGCTCTGGGCGAGTGGTGTGAGTCAAGTGCAGCGCTGCTCCGTAAATTTACCGCTGGCGAAAAGATGCGCGTGCTACGTGAGCGCATTGTCGCCGAGGCTATAGCAGGGAGCGCTGCCTGCTATTTTCGCCATACTGCCCAAGATGACCTCATCCCAGTCGAGTACAGGCGAGCCTAAACATAAAGACAATACCCCTGTGATCGATGAGAGAGGATGGTCTGTGGATGACTCGTGCAGTCGCGGTTTAAATGAGGTGGCTACAAGCATGTATAGTGTAAATAGTGTTTAAATGATTATTATGTGTAATGTTTATAAGTGTATGTTTTTGTGTTATATGTGTATGTACTGCTTACTGTAAATAATGTAAATAATGTTCGTTGTTAAATTAAGTCAGGATGTAAGAAAAAGTAGATTTAGATTAGTTTGTAAGTATCTAGTTTATAAGCTAGGCCATACATTAGCTATGTAAACAGAATTTAAGAATAAATATTAAAATTGAATGAGGTCTCTAGTTATTACATTCGCCCTCTGTCCCGCGTTGAATATTTCAGTCAGATTCTTCCAACACGTTGTTTAGAGCAAGGACATTTCCGGCTCAAGATAAGAACAATAAAGAAACAATATGTGCGAAACCGGTCTTTCGCGTTTTCTCTTCATAATTATGTTACAAAGGAGTCCTACGGGTTGAGCGCGTTTAAGACCGACCGAAAGGTTTTATTTTTTTAATATCAAGGTAAACACGCATTTAAGACAATAGAAACAAACTAGATGAACAACGAATTAAGACCGTGGACGTTAAAATACTGGAGTCGATGATAAATTATAAATATCAGACTTTTGAGTTTAGGTTTTAATAATTGAATTGTTGGCTGGATGCTATATAAATTCAATATTCCAGAATAATTACGAACATCTTGTTTTGGTTCGCAGATATTAATATTACAATTTTTCATATCGACACCATACTTCTATTTAAAATGATACGAAAAGGTTTCACTTATCAATATGTGTACGTATCAATATTCCATATTATATATATAAGATAAAGTAAAATTTGAAGCTATGAGACTCTCGTCAGGGCTTTTTGTTAAGTTCTTCCAAAAATTAAAAAACTTCGAGGATCTGCGACGTCACGATTGGCGAATTTCAATTTTGGTGAAAATCCTATGTGTGGTTTATGGGCTAGCTTTGGATATAGCTAGCAGAGGGACGGGCGGACTGACGAACGGAAGGACACAAACACCAGGGAAAACTCTTTCAGTATCAAGATCTTAGAAAACGTGGTTTCTGGTAACACCTACACGAAAGATATATGTGAGAATGGACTTTACTACATATAGGGGTAAAAAAATCCGTTTTTTTAATCGGGGACCCACAAAACATTCCCTTCTTTCAAAAAATCGATAATTGTTCCTACACCAATACAGATGTTTCTTTTTCTACGAAATAGTTACGAGAAAGTAAAAAAGGGTTCATTCTTCCAGAATGCAATGGTGAATTTCCAAATTTCCCCTTGAAAGATGTTTTACATGCGACTCCGCTGTATGCAGTTGTTCCTGGAGTAATCAGTATTAACTTGCCCTAAAATTCATCCTAGACATGTAAGTTTTCCATCATATTTTAAAGACACTTTTTAAAGACAATGTATTTCGGCTTTACAACATTCACTTCTGCTTGGGGGTAATGAAATCGAAAATCGAAATCGATCACATGAAATTGAAAATCGTTTCTTTGCTAGGACATTTCTTCACATTAAGACTAAATTTTGACACTCGTCACGGATATGGAAAAGATGGAAATTATGTTGACCTCTCAATATGCATTGCAAGATCAGTTTGTTATTTTTATTTAACTTTGTTCAATAGAAATAAATTAATCGAGAACGAGGTGAATTTCATTGGACCGCATTCAGCGTTCGTTAACCGACTGGACCCCCTGAGCAATGGTCCCAAGGGTCGATGAGCCTTTATAGATTATTGGAAAAAATGTAAGATTATTTGTACTTCGAGACTTTCCTTTTTAAAATTCTTTTGAATTAGTAGAAAAATACATTCAAAATTGTTTTAACCATTTTTGTGTTGAAAAATAGTCTTTAATTTTCATAACTCGTTTCAAAACAATCTCAGGAAGATATGATCAAAAAAAATAGTATCGCCAGGTGGTTCTCACGTTCAGAGAAGTACAAGCAGTCGTCTTTAGATTACATACTGAACATTGCTTATAAGAAGAGATGGCAAGGAAAATGGGTACCGAAGATTAAATTATTAATGTTACTTGCATAATTATGAAAGATTGATTGATTGATTGATTGATTTTTTTCGTGTTTCCGAGCGCGTCAATTACTTCGGTCATTAGTCCCGTTAGTGTAGTGCATGTTTTTTCTCGGGAGATGGCGGTAATCTTCCCCCGCTGGATGGCGAGATCCGGCGCCGACCTACCGTCGGCTAGTGGGGCTTCCCCCCTAACCAGGACTCTCCCACCAGCGGGGCACCGCCCCAGCCGGGACAAGCTCTAAGCTCCCGACCGGTCTCCCGAAATATGTGGTAGTGTAGTGAATGTTAGTGTAAGTGTGTGTGTAAGGGGAGAGGATAGGACAAGGAAGAGGAAGGACAGATCGCGCGCGGTCCGTGGCCCGTTTGGTAGGGTACTGCTCCGGCATTCGCCTGGGGTTGATCGGAGAAACCACGGAAAACTACCGATCAGAGAAGCCGGCCGCTAGAATTCTCCTCCAGACAGCAGCTGAATTCGACCTAGCTAAATTATGAAAGAAAAATTGCAGCCTTTTTTTTGAGAAAATTTTGTTTCAACGTTTTCAAAATGCGCCATTTTTAGTTCCCATATGCTCAAGAACTTAGATTTTTGAAAAACCAGCATCAGCGATATAATATCGATCGATATAATAAAGCTTCTGCATTAACCAACGTATGTGAAATATATTAAAATGTAAATTTAAAAGCCGTGAGAGATATTTCAAAAATATACATCTGTGTGATTCAAAATAACGCAAAAACGACTATTTTTTTCAAAACAATATACTGACATTAAGTAAAGAACTAATTGTTTAGAATATATTTCATTTGAAGAAAAAGTCTTTATAATCAATAATGTTGAACGAGGTGATTCACACAATTTTGAACTTTCCCTCTTTTTCAAGATTCAAATTGAAAGGGAAATCGGACACTCGCTATCTTAATAAGTGTATTTATTCTTGGATTTTCATAACGCGACGCATGAGGGACTTGTCTTCACAATAGAATATGGCACAGCTTTTCGCGTCTTGCTCGGTCGTGCCAGATGTCGCATGATCGCGACCGCAACAAGCAGTGCTGCAGATCAAGCGTCATCTGCGGCAAGACTGAGAATGAGGCGAAAAGCATATTCCATTGTGAAGACAAGTCCCTCACGCGCCACGTTACGAAAACCCAATTATAACGCGTCGTTTCGGACGTGCCTCAGTAGTCTCGGTTCGAAGGGTCGCGTGTTTGAATCCCCCCACACCCATTTGGAATGGATGCTGCTGTTGTGTGGCATGAGAGGCCTTACTTACGCGCCCAACTACGCGTAAGATCATTGCTGTGCGCTCAATTTTCGCGTAAGGACGGCAACAGACTACACCGAGAAATGCGTTGCGAGAAATGCGGAAAATCGAAACAAGCGACACTTACCGACCCCCAGTTTTCTCGTTCGCCTCTGAGGAGACAAAGGAGTTCCTCGCTCGAATCGGTCAACGAGCGAGTTTTCTCGGACACATTTCTACTCGTTCACTTTTTACTTTCTCGTATACGTACGTATATACGGAGTAATATACGTAGTATAGAGACAGTTATGTAATGCTGCAAGTAAAAACGGCGGGTTTTCGTCGGAAAAAATTCATTGCCGGGCTCTGGTTGCGAAAAAGTGCATATAACCAGTTGCTAAATTAAGAGAAAAAATTCTCTAACTCGTGATGTAGCCATAATCCCTGTTTTGTGGGTCCTTGATGCCGAAAAACCAATTGGAAGCAAAACGTCCGTTTCATAAAGATCATGTACATTTTTTTGAAAATTTCAGTAGTGTTCAAACAATAGTGCGCGCAAGATTTGCAATTTTAAAAAATTACAAAAACAATATTTCCTCAAAAACGGCTCCAAATTTTTTCTTTAAATGTATTGTACGGTTAGTGCCAAACAAACCCTATACGATAACATAAACGCCATATTGCTCTATTATTTTGTTTTTGTCAAAAATTACAAAAATATAATTTTTTGACATGTCTCTCACGTCGGTAATACTTACTTTAGAAGCGATTTCTTCACGATTTTTTCTATATTTAAGGGTACGTGTGCTTTACATAATGTCAAATAAAGATTCTCAAAAACACATTTTCTTTAAAAATGAACTCAAAATCCCGAATTTTCAGAAACGCTCAAACGCCATTTTCTCAAAAATGACTTCAAATTTTTTCTTCAAACTTTTGCAAGGTATAGTGGTAATGTTACCACTAAATAAGACGTTAAGTTCATTTTGGTGTATTCTTTTGTTTTTTTAAAAATTACACAAATGTATTTTTTTAAAATATGTCTCACATCGTTAACATGCACATTTCCTTCACTTTGTATAAGTTATTGCATTTGTGAGTGAAAGTGCTTCAAATGACTTCAAATGAACGTTTTCGATAACCCAATACATTCTTGTGAATAAGAGCTTCAAATTTCGCATTTACAGTAACGCTTAACACCATGTTCTTAAAAGCTGCTAAAATTTTTTCAATGAAAATTGCTATTTAGTATGAGGTTTTAGCACTTTTTAATATTATTAAATTAATATTTGGGTTCTACTTTGACACCGAAAAGTTGAGAAAATTTCCAAAAAAATGTAATTTGGCGGCGATAGATGGCAGCTGGCAAGAAGGAGGGGCAAGACTGTACAGTACCAATCCACAAAAAGGAAATTAAAAAACTTTACTACGAGAAAATCTGTGCCATTCTGTAGCACCTCTAGTTATATGACAATTAGGCGTTCGCTACCGCAGGAAAACACTAAACAGTGCGTAGAACTGAGGCTATAATATTTAGCAGTAAAAGATGTGTTAAACAACCTGTTTTTAATTGGTCACTAGAATTTTTTCTTTAAACAGAAATGAACAAGAAAAATCATGCGTGGAAAATATTGTTTCTTGTATAAAAATAAAAATTTGAAGCAATAAACTTGAAGGGATATTTTGAAAGAATTGAATTAATTATTTTCTTACTTCGTACCTATTATTTATGGATGAATTTATTCATTGTGATTTTAGTATGAATTGTAAAACAGAGGGGAGAGGGAGAGATTACGGAACTCAAAGATAATATACACAGATTATACTGCTCCCCTAAACGTCACATACGTTCCAGTTTTTTACATTAAATTAAATATCACGTCAAAGTGCTCAGCTCTCGCCGGGGCAACACCTCAGAGCGCTCCGCACGATAAGCAGTCGCAGCTAGTGAAAGTGTCGTGCTAGAGATAACGTGCAGCAAGGCTAAGTGGCGTGTAATACGCAACTCGGTTTGCCGTTATTAAGAACTGCCAGCTTTTCGCTAAAAAAAAAGCGGTAGTTTTTCTTCATTATATGCATAGTTAATGCAAAATGAAGCTGATCCATCCACGGGGTTTGTAATTTCGCAGGCCTTATTAACCCTACACAATGTAGACAACAACAGTTATTTTACCAGCAGTGCAATGCATCAGGTTACGCAAGATACAACAACCAGTGAATCGATGGAAACAAGTGGTCAGGAAACACAGAACCCGACCTCCGCCGAAGGCAACATGGAAGCGCGCTTCACACCAGGTTCGTTGCACAGCGAACAGTCACCGCCATCATCGTCATCAGGAAACCCTACACGAAAAAGGTCAGACAGTGATTTTGTAGATCCGCATGAATATAAAAAGAAAATTCCCGAAAAGAACAATTATAATGAATCAGTTGATCCCAGTCAATACAACTGTAAAATTGGCAACAGATTTGGTGTGTTACGCGATGGTGTAACTTCTCCAGAAACCAGCCGTTTTCAATACCTCAGTGAAAATGCCTCCGAACAAACAGATTTACCAGCAAAAATTCCCCCAATTTTCGTATCAAATATCTCCAACTCAGACAGTTTCATCAAGGAACTTAAAAATAAAGTGACCAGTGACTTTGTAGCAGACTTGAAAAACAATAAAACAAAAATCAGTGCAAACTCCATAATAGATTTCCGTAATCTTATTAAATACCTCATAGAGACAAACAG
The DNA here is from genome assembly GCA_011170035.1 of Teleogryllus occipitalis. Classification (NCBI taxonomy): domain Eukaryota; kingdom Metazoa; phylum Arthropoda; class Insecta; order Orthoptera; family Gryllidae; genus Teleogryllus; species Teleogryllus occipitalis. The sequence continues at coordinate 288,214 of BLKR01000160.1, forward strand.
AAGTTTCCATTCTTACAAGGACCCCTCAAATAAAAAATGTTCAGTTGTGTTCAAAAATCTGCATCAATCCATAACAGAAACGGACATCTTAACAGAACTCAAACTACGTCATCCATCAATTATTAAAATTACGAGACTACAAAAAGACAACATCCCAATTCCGGTAGTTGCGGCCGAGTTTAGTGGCAATGAACGTATTGAAACAATTCTCGAAATCACCCAAATATGTAATCATCGTGTGACCACTGAAAGACGCCGGAAACCCAAAGGACCCGTCCAATGCCAACGATGCCTAGACTATGGACACACGAAAAACAACTGCAACCATGTCATTAACTGTGCATTTTGTTCCGGAAATCATTATTCAGTGATGTGTCCGCAAAAAAGTGATATACCGGTTTGTGCTAACTGCAATGGTAATCATAAGGGTGATATCAGAAACGAATCGTGCTCATACTATAAAAAAATCATTGGACAAAAAATTGTGACCAGTTCAAAAACAATAGTAATGAAATGCACCAACAATCCAAATCCTCACCGCCAAATTTATCTTACACTTCCTTTCCAGGTTTACCACCAACTCAACCCACCCCGAAGTTTACACATCAAAACAATCCCAAACCAAACCCTTCAAATTTACCAAATCAACCACGCAATCGCATCCAATCATCTTCTCATTTAAACAATAATTCCAGCAACAATATAATCAACACAATCATAAATTCCATCACCTCCTGTATAATAAATTTCATCAACTCGCTAATACCATCATTAATCTCAACCTTTCAAAATTCAGTCACAGAATATTTAAATAATAATCATGCCAGGTCAAATAAAAAAGAGCTTAATCATCATGAATTGGAATGCAAACAGCATTCAAAATATAAAAAAAAACGAATTTATCAATTTATTTATTTATTTATTTATTTATTTATTTATTTATTTATTTATTTATTTATTTATTTATTTATTTATTTATTTATTTATTTATTTATTTATTTATTTATTTTATTTATTTATTTATTTATTTATTTATTTATTTATTTATTTATTTATTTATTTATTTATTTATTTATTTATTTATTTATTTATTTATTTATTTATTTATTTATTTATTTATTTATTTATTTATTTATTTATTTATTTATTTATTTATTTATTTATTTATTTATTTATTTATTTATTTATTTTACGTCAAAAAAAACGTTAAAAACTGCGTATGACGTGCTATGGGGAAAAGTGAATTGTGTGCACATTTTCAAAATTCTGTGATCCCTACAATAAGTCATATACTACTTAAATTTTGAATTTTTGAAAGGGGAAAAAAACAAAAAAAAACTCCCATGTAATAAAATCTATTTTCAAGGATAAATAAGCAATAAATTTTGAATTTTGAAAGGGAGAAAAAAACAAACAAAAAAAACTCCATTTCTTGCATCATTACCAGATTGGGATAGCATGTGTTACCGAAACACATCTGTGTAATAAAAACAAACTCTACATCCCCAATTATATCATCTACAGAAATGATAGAAACGAAACAAAAGGAGGCGGCATATTAATCGCAATATCATCCCACATCATTCATTACCAAGTTGACATTCCACAAACACCAGGTATAGAAACTGTAGCAATACGCACAACACTAAATAGCCAAACAATTACAATAATAGCAGCTTATAAATCTCCCTCGGCAAAAATCAAAGACGCAAATCTAATTAGCCTATTTAATTCGAATGAAAAAATATTATTACTCGGGGATCTTAATGCCAAGCATATAAGCTGAGGCTGCCACACTAACAATAATGATGGCAAGATCCTTGCCCAAACTATAACAAACAATAACCTAAAAATTATCACAACAATAGACCCAACCTACTACCCACATGATCCAACACGTAAGCCAGATATATTGGATATAGGTATAACAAACACAGACATAAAATTTCACACCACCACAGTGTCCGAGCTAGATTCTGATCACATCCCCGTACTGATCTCAGCACAAAAGTTAACTCCACAACATGCAACCGTACCTAAATCAAACACCATAAAAATCAACTGGCGAAAATTCCAAGAAATACTAAGAAATAAAATCCCACAATTTAAAATATTAATTAGTCCCGCCGAAATCAATCAGGCTGTATCACACATCAATTCGCTAATCCACTCTGCCATCCAAGTAACACAACTAAATATCTCACCTAATAACCATAGTAATAAACATAAAAAATTACCATCAGATATTTTGAATGCAATCTCAATAAAAAATAAAGCAAAGATACTATGGAATCAGTTAAGAACACCGAACTTAAAATCAGAACTAAATTTAATCACAAAAGTAGTTAAAAACTTAATAACTAACCACAACAACCAACAATACCAAGCATTATTATCTTCACTCCATGCTAACAACAACTCTTTATGACAATTCACCAACAGAATACTGAAAAAGAAAAGCATGATACCACCAATTAAAACTTCGACAGGTAAAGCATATACATCCGTTGAAAAATCCGAAGAGCTGGCATCCTACTTTTAATCAACGTTTATAACAAACATCTCAAAACCACACCCTGAACATCACACAATACACAAAAGCAACAAAGAGACATACTACGGTCCACATCACAACATACATCTCACCAATCTAGCCGAAATTAACAAAATAATTAAAAAATTACCCTCCAGGAAAGCACCCGGCCACGACAACATAAACAATACAATAGTGAAAAACCTACCTCCCCCTGCAATAGCATTTACAACTAACATTTACAATTCCTGTCTTAGAATAGGTTATTTTCCACAATCTTGGAAGCATGCCATAGTTATCCCCATTGCCAACCCGAACATAAACAATACAATAGTGAAAAACCTACCTCCCCCTGCAATAGCATTTATAACTAACATTTACAATTCCTGTCTTAGAATAGGTTATTTTCCACAATCTTGGAAGCATGCCATAGTTATCCCCATTGCCAACCCGAACAAAAATCTCGCCGATACAAGTAGCTACAGATCTATAAGTTTACTTCCCACGTTATCCAAAATTTTTGAAAAAATAATTCTCAACTGACTAAAAGAACACTTACAAGTAACTAAAGCCAAACCAAAGGAACAATTCGGATTCACTGAAAAACTTTCCACACTACACCAACCCCTCCGCATTACCGAACATCTTTATTCATCATTTCAAAAAAAATATCACACAGTAGCAGTTTTCATCGACATAACACAGGCGTTTGATAGGACGTGGCATGAAGGTCTCATATACAAAATAAAAAAAAATAGGCACTCCGCATTAAATCCAGTCCATCATTCAAAGTTTCATCAGTAACAGGACCTTTTCCGTAAATGTAAACAACCACCATTCCAACCCAAGACCAATTTTAGCAGGACTACCACAAGGATCACCTCTATCTGCTTTATTTAATTTATATGTTGCAGACATTCCCAAACTTAACGACATCCACATTGCACAATTCGCTGATGATACAGACTTCTATAACTCCGGTCCTTCACTTACTGATTGCAGCAACAAAGTTCAATTGTATCTTAACCTAATAGACAGCTGGGCTTCAAAATATAAAATCCAACTCAACCCAACCAAAACGGCCGCCAAGATCTTCACACTCCGTTCACACTCACCCGCGACCACTCATGCTAAACAATACACTCATCAACTGGCTCCCTCTTAGTACACCAATCAAATACTTAGGACTGAACATGGACACAAAACTCAATTGGAAGCAGCATATAGATGCCAAAATCACTCAAGCCAAAATCAAATTAATACAACTAAAGCCATTAATACACAGATCCAGCCCATTATCATATAATTCAGCCTTATTAATATTTAAAACAATAATAAGACCCTTGCTACTATACGCCTGCCCAATCTGGTTAAATGCAGCAAAAAACAACCAAAGGAAATTACAAATAATAGAAAACCAATTCCTCAGAATTATCTCAAACGCTCCCTGGTATGTCACCAACAAACAGTTACATAATGAATTCGACCTAGAGACTATAGACCATCACATCACATATCTAGCCACAAACTTCTCAAACATATCCCAAATCCCTTCATTATCAGTTCACAGTCTCGGCAAAAACCCATCACATAGAACCCGAATACAAAATAAGTTTCCATTCCACATTTTTCTCAAAATATTCTCTGATTTAGATCCCGACTAGAGGAGCCCCATGGGAAACCTCAACCCTTGTGTTAGTTTTAAGTTTAAATTTAAGTTAGTATTAAGCCATCAAACATGTAGAGTTATTTCAACTGAGCTATGTATTCACCATCTATGTCAAATAAATGAAAAACAAACAAACATTAAATTAAATATTCTACATACATTCTACATATTCATATGATACATACATACACATTTCTATTCTACGTGCATATAATACATTATATTAAATATTCTTCTTCCCCATACGTCATATACAGTTTTTACTGTTTTTTACTAATAAATCAAATCAAATAATGATTTGTATGCGATGCAGTAATGTTATTAATGTTAATTGACTAAATTATCTTTAGGCAATTCGAACTCGTTAAACAGATGGTTCACGATTATGGCAACAAAACAAGAATTTAACGGGTTAAAATGACACTAGAGCACTTAATAAAGCAAAAAATGGAACTCGCAGCTGATCTCATAGCTAACTGCTGTTACCAGTCTCGGCTTGTGGCATTTCGAGACATCGAATAACCAATTTCTAGTGTGTAGACGCATCCTCACTGGCCTCTTTCCTCATTTCTCGTCGCACATTTCTCGCAACCCATCTCTCGGTGTGGTCTGTTGCGGACCAAATGCATAGTCATTGTGGCGTGGTGTACGTTCCTAGCGCAACATATACATCACCCTTGAGCCTAAATCCTTCTCCTAATTTCTTCCCATTCCTCGGTAAGTAAGGTGAGCGCGGGTAAGTCCAGGGCTCCTATTCTTAACCGTTCGTGATCGTCTCGAACACTCACGTCATCACTAATGACATGCGAGTGTGGCATGGGAGGCCGAGGGGAGGGGGCGAGCCTCTGGGTACTTGAGGCTGCATCAACTGCGCCCACGCGGGATATGTAGAGGGTCGAAAGGCCGAGTGATATCTCCAGTGCTATCCTAGCACGCGGTCTTCGAGGCGAAGAACGGTTTGGCGTGAGGCCATGTTGTAACGATAGTTAAGGGACTCTTGTGTCCGACAGCTTCGCACCACGCGTTGCTAGCCTGCTTTAAAGCAGTGGTACTACTGGGCTGGGCTTAGGGACGGTCGCGGGGGTTTCGCGGCTAAGCGATTGGAAAGGTTGCCGGAGATTTTTATTTTGTAAATTATTGAGTAAATATAGTTATATACTTCTTTTAAGAACAGTCGTCTGAGTTATTTATTTCCAGTACGTCACAGACTCGGAACCTTTCTGTCCATAATTGGTGGCAGCGGATTTAAAGATTCACGCCGGGGTGGTTGCGCCAAATTGTTGTATTTCTTTTGCATAAATATGCAGGGCAGCAGATTTAAAAACTTACGCCCGAGTGGTTGCGCCAAATAGTTGAATTCCTTCTTCAAATTTGGTGGCAATGGATTTAAAGACTGACGTCGGGGCTCTTTGGTAGCAATCAGTTTGTGGATGCAGTCACTACGTTCACAACGGACGGGGAACGCGGAAGTTCAGCTGTAGCATCCGCGGAGAACTAGCAGTGCGGTACTCGAGTGATTGGTTACCGTATTCTTAACTGCTCGACTTGTCTCGAGTGGTCGTTACCGCTCATGATGTGCGAATGGCATCGCGAAGGGTGGTATGAATACGGTTTCCTCGTGGTCTACGCAATTGGACCGTTCGAGACATCACGAATGCGAGATATCACGAATGATGTTAAGAATAGGAGCCCAGGTGTGCGACATACGAGCCTATAGACCGCAGCGTCAGCGACATCTATACTGCGGTTTTTACGGAGCTGCCTCTCTAGGTCACTCAAGGCTCGTCACCACGGTGGCATTTAGGCACGGTTTTTCGCGTCTTTCTCAGCCATACCGCTAGGTGTCACATGCTCGCGACCGTATCAGCAGTGCTGCAGATGAAGCGACTCTAGACATCAGTAGCACTTGGAATTTCGAGATGGCAACATCTTTGCGAGCATGATGGAAATCTGAGGAAACTCCCAATACATGAATGCATATCGAACCTGAAAATACATTTGGTTTTAGATCAACACGAAAAAAACAAGAGTTTCAATGAGATCACAAGTCCTCAAATCTGAAAACTAAACTACTGTCTTTATTATTTACACGAAATGAAACTTCATACCTTCTTTAATGATCTAAAAGAAATGTGCATTGTGCTCAAATATCTTGACAATTACATAGTGCAATATTACTCGCAAAATTTTCTGAATATTAGTATAGAACTCAGTTAAAACAATTTTTATTAATTACAAGATTAAAAGAGTAAAAACATAGTAAAAAATGACTAATTTGAAAATGAAATAAATGACAAAGGCAGTGTCACACGAACAACGCAAAATTAGTGTATAAAAGGCATGTTAATCATCCCCTTCACGCATATTAGATTTATAATTTCATATTCTCTAAGAAAGTTTAAAGAGTTTGCGGAGGACAGTAGCCAGCATCTCCTCCGTAGTCGACAAGCTATGCCTTCTTCGGCTCTTTCATTATCGCAGTGCACAGGAGCATGCTTTACGGTAAGGTCTGTTCTTCATCTCTGGGGGATATGGGGTGGGTAACTGCGCGAGATGTCCGTGCGAGAAGTGGCAGTGCCCGATCCGAACGTGAATAACAATTATCGCCTCGGGCTTAGAGCCACGGGATGACCACGACAAGGGTCTTATGATCCTTGTGAGTTTGAAAAGAGTTCTGCCACTCTGTTTGCACTCAAAATGCAACATTGGATAAAAATCTTGTTAGTAAGAGCCGATATTACCATAAAGATGTATTTCTGGCTTCCTCGTGTCCAACATTACTACCTAGTCAGCGGTCTCATTTCCACTTATCCCCACGTGGCCAGGGACACAGGAAAAAACGTAATTCAAATGATGGAGAATTAAGCGATATCTTCGATGTATTTGATGTCAGAGGTTTACAAGGAGAGAAAGAGGAAATGGATGACCAGGCCGTAGCTGCCTGGGTTTGAAGGGCCGCGGGTTCGAATTCCGCCTCGGACATAGATGTGTGTGTTCGTGTTGTCCTTACGTATTCTCCCTACAAAAAACCCCTAAGATAAACAATCACAGTGGTCATTATATGACCTAGTAGTTAAAAAGAGACATTAAAAATATACAAAAAAAAATTCCAATTGTCAAAGACAATTTCACGTATTTGATAAATATAACACATACCTAATAAATTCATACACATACCTAATAAAACGTAAGGACTTTATTTCCCTTGGCAAAATAGTATTATAAAACGGAAATTTATTTAATCCAAAATTAATTTTTCATATATTGTCAGCTAATTCGATTATTATTTATAACTTAACATTTCAACTCTCTCAGAGATTTCTACAATATTGCAATGATATTCCTAGTAGCCAATACCTATTTTATTCACACTTTCTCTATTTCGTTGGTGAAATGAACATATTTACTTTAAACTGAGTAACTACCACTGAATTTATGAATGTTCTTTCATTACAATATTTCCGTAGTTTTTGAGCTGAGGTGCAGTGACATTCATATTTTGCAATATGAATCATTTATATAAAAATAAACTCACCTTGAAATGACAGTCAGTAATACAGAATTGCGAGAGACCTTCTCGAATCAAACTAAACACTCCAGAAACTGTTTCTGAGGGTCATACAAAAACCTAACATAAACTGGAAAGATAATACGATTCGGAGACACTGTGTTCCGCTTAAAAATTTTAATTGGAAAACTGTCCCGGCATTGAAATTTTTTAACTAAATACTCAATCTCTTTAAAGTTTATTAAAACAAGTTTTTGTTTCTTTCTTAACAGCTCGTTTTAAGAAAATTACATTGATTCGTAACATTTTAAGGTTCTCAAATTTATTCTTTTTTTAGTATGTGGGTATTCAAAAACATTTAAGAAAATATTTAACTTCAGTGTAGATTTCCACAAATTAAAAAAATTAAAAATTTGCTGTTTATATTATTAGCTGTTTATTAACGATATCAATTATTAGAATTGTGCTATTAATATCACTGGGAAGGGATAGATATAATCTTCTCAGCAGTGTAACAGAAAAATAGCAACTTTTGAAAAATATATGAAGAATAAAGAAAATTATGTTTTCGTAATATTTCTAATGAGAGGTTCCCTAGTTCTTTTTCACCGATTATCACTATAAAATTGCATCAATTTTACAAATAGTCTAAAAAATATTAACAATAGCAATTTTGCAATGATAATTTACTTGGGACATTCGGCAATGATTTTTAATTGGTTAACGAAATCACTGTTTGCATGCACCTGCTCATATAGAAAAAATGAGCGATTACATTTCCATAATGCGTAATAAAATGTGTGTATTGCTTGCATTTCCTTAATAAAGGAGTAGTAATGTCAAAATACAAATTTTTAAAAACGTGAACATGATTTCAATGTGCTTGATAGGAAATATCTATATAATGTAAATGTATTATATTGTGTGTTTCCCGAAAATGATTATGCAATACTTAGTGTTCCTTGCTTTAGAACCATTAGCATTTTAAAATAGTTTGTAAGAAACAAAACTTTTAATACTATTAATTTAATCTGACACAAATTTCTCACAATATTACATACCATAAATTAGACTTAATTTTCATGGTAAAGAACTCGATAAAAAATGTCACAGCCCCTTCCCGTGATCCACTGCCCCTTGGTTCGTCAGCGTCGACGGGGTTGACAGGGCCAGCGTCCAGTGCAATTGGCGGGGTGATCCTCGCGCCCGCGCGCACCGACGCGCAACACCAGGGAAAGAAAATTTCCCGAGATCCGTTCTCTGCGGTCTTAAATTTCTTTTGTGCCTGTGATCCCTTTTACTGAAATATGTAGGAATACTTAACCGCCGATTAATTTCTTTCCAAGCTGGATGACCGCTATAAGCTTTATACAAAGCGCAGAGTCTTGCTACTGATCGCCTGTTTTCGAGTGAATACCACCCTGCCATTTTCTTGGCCCGGGAAGTAAATTTAGCTGCCTTGAAGAATTTGAAGTATCCTAACAGGGGCGCAAATTCTATTCCTGCCATGGGCTCCTAGATACGCCTCTGATTACGAATAAATTATTTGTCGAGCAAAAAACCGAGAAGGAAATTCAAAATAATAAAAAGAATCCTTTGTGATATACATACCCAAAAATTGTTCACATTGTATTTGTAATCAATGAACTTTATTTTATTTTTAAATAGACTTTTATTAAATTTTATTTTACACTATGCATGAAAATATAAATCCTATGGAAATTTTATGCCTACGAAAAAGGCTCAGGAGCCCCGAAGATATTTGCTCACCATTTTCCTTAAATCCGCCACTGATCGAGTGATGGATGTGCGAAGCCAAGGAACAAATTTCATCCTGAAACGACTGTTACTGAAACCTTTCATTTTAAATTTACTTGTAATTAGAGCCATACAGTTAGAAACTAATAACGAGAATGATATTTCTTCTACAAAAATTAACGTACTTATGTTGATTTTTGTGTCTTGAACAGGAACAATCAGCTTCTGACTTTTCTTTTCACAGTGATTCATCCCTCTTCCTACAGGGATGCTTTTAGTTTTCTGGTTCTTTCACATTAATCCGAGCTACTGTGAGGTCGCAAATAACAAATGTTATTTAGAACGAAGAGCATCATCGTTAATGTTATAATGATTTGCGAGTACGGTTAAGAAAATTGTATCTTGTCTTCTGTGTGTCATTGAACTTTCGGAGGTTATCACTATAATCAATATAGAATGAAAACGTATGCGAATAAGGCAGTGAAGCCATTACATGGCTTCGTCACCTTCCAACTTAGAAGGCTGCCCTTACGTATTGCAGGCTGGTAATGCGAACTGCCCCTTCTGTTCACAGCAGTTCATGAAAACGTCGACACGGTTGTGTCCAACATTGGAATTTCTACCTAACGTAAGTGTAAGTGAATATATTTCCTAGAAAGGTTGTAGAAATTATTTTCGAAGGTTCAGTATTTCTTTTACAATAATTGTATTTCGTTATTTGAACGAAATAATTGCACAATGTTATTTAGAATTATTTAGCAATATCAGACTTTTGATTTAAATTGAATTAGCGTTATTTTGTTCCAAATGTTGCTTCTTGCATCCGACGGAAGTAATATTAATCGAAAACATGTGTAATTTTCGGTAACATTTCCGTTTTATTTTTGGGACATTTTCTCATAACTCAATGATTTTAAGTAATAAAGATTAGCATTAAATTTCAAACTGTAAAAACTATTGAATTATATTCTTGAATAAGCATTTTCGTTCAATTTAATTACTATTCGTCTATTCGAGAAGACATTCAAGTGCTAAAAATAGTTTACCTTTTCACTGCATTGAAATTTGCAAAAGGTAAGTAATACGAAGTTTTCGATCCACAAACTGTCTCAGAATTGTCAAGAATTAGTTACTTTCTCGCTACAGGTACCGCGGTAGAGAGATAGTTATGTAATGCTGCGCGAAAAAACGGCGAATTTTCGGTAGAAAAACTCTTATTACAGGAACGAAAAAGCGGATATATCCAGTTGGTAAATTTAGAAAAAAAAATTCTCTAACACGTGGTATAGCCAGAATCCGTTTTGTGGGTCCTTGATACCGAAAAATCGATTGACCGCAAAACGCCTATCCATCCGTCTGTGAACAACGCTAGCGGCTAAACCGTTCAGCCAACTTTCTCCAAAATTGATATCCTCCGAACGATAAGGCTGATTTCGCGGCCCCTTGAATTTGAAACCGATATTTTAATTTTGGGGGATACTTTACATGAATCCCCTGGAACATTTTCAAAATTTTCAAAAAAATTGCTTCAACGTTTTTGATTAAACTTTGTTATTTGATAGTGTAAAGGACGTTTAAGAGAATGTTCTCATGTTCGTTGAAAACCCTCAATTCAAATTTTTTCGGCGTCTTCCTACAACTGCAACTATGAAGCTAATTTTTTAAATTAAAATGTATTTTTTAATTTGTTGCGACAATAATTTGACGCAACGCGTCTCCAAGCTCCTTGGAGGGCAGCGCTTTGCGCTGGGGAGCAATCTTCCATTAACCTGTGCACATAGGAGTAATCATCCATTAACGTTCTCTGTCGTATATCACGTCACGTCGCAGTCAGTTGTCAAGAGGTCCGCCAGGTAGCATCTCCGTGTTCATGAAAAACAGATCTAAAAATAATGCCATGTTCAATTTTTCAAACACATGAGTATTTTTGCGAAATTTTGTGTCAAACATGCATTTTTTATTTTCATTAATCCATTTCTTCTTAAAAAAGGAACAATTTTTTTATTAAATTTAAATTTTAGATATTGTAAAGGACGCTTAAGAGAACGGTGCAGGCAGAGCCCTCTAGAATACATTTCAGAGGGCGCTGGTGCAAGTCTCATGTCCGTTGAAACGCTGATTTTTTGAAAATAAAAAAAATAAAAAAAATTCGGCGTCTTCCTACAACTACAATTGTGAAGATACATTTTTCTCAATGAAATGTGTTCATAAAAGCACAGCTCTTCGAATGTCTATTTATTTATTTTATTTATTTTACGTCAAAAAAACAGTTAAAAACTGCGTATGACGTGCTATGGGGAAAAGTGAATTGTGTGCACATTTTTAAAATTCTGTGATCCCTACACTAAGTCATATACTACTTAAATTTTGAATTTTTGAAAGGGAGAAAAACAAAACAAAAACTCCCATGTAATAAAATCTATTTTCAAGGATAAACAAGAAATAAATTTTGAATTTTGAAAGGAAAAAAAAAAAACAAAAAAACTCCCATGTAATAAAATCGATTTTCAAGGATAAATAAGCAATAAATTTTGAATTTTGAAAGGGAGAAAAAAAAACAAAAAAACTCCCATGTAATAAAATCTATTTTCAAGGATAAATAAGCAATAAATTTTGGCTCTTAATACTTCCTGCCGCGACAACGTGGAAACGATAATTTGAATAATTGTATTTCCCACTGAATTCTAGAAGACGTGCACAGAAAATGAAGTTACATTTATGTCCAGAAGCAAAACAAGGGGCCATCTCAGTATTTGCTCAATGGATCAGGGAAACTGGACGAAAAACCTGATCGAGATGGGGTCATTGACCCGGAAGCTGTGTTACAATAGTTGTTACAGGTTGTTTATACTCATTTATACAGTCCAAATGGTAATTAATGCATTATGTATCATTGTTAAAATTAATGTTACTTTTCTTGTGATGCTCAGTATAGTCTCTAATTGTATAGAAAGTTATGCAGCAGAAACGATTTCACTTGGGATTTAAACTTTTCTATTGAATTTAATCGTTTAATGTCATCTGGCAAAGTGTTGTAAAATAATGTACATGTATTGTATGTGAATTTTTGTAATGAGCTGTTGATACTGTCACCTGATGAATATGATTTCTACGTCGAGTGTTATAGTAATAGACTTCGGCATTTTCTGAAAATATATTCCCGCCCTTAAGCAAGTCATTTTTTACAAAAACCACTGATTCGTAAATAAAAAGACACGGTAAGGGTAGAATTCCTAGATTAATGAAGAGAGGCTTACATGAATCACGTGGGTGGGATTTGGTTATTATTCGTACAATTCGTTTTTGTAATCTAAAAGTCTGGGAGCTATAAGATGTATTTCCCCAGAATATTATGCCATATCTCAGGCGGGAATGAACATTCGCGAAGTATACACAACGAGCAGTATGAAGGTTGACTGAATTTGCAAGAATTCTGAACGCGTAGCATAATAAACTTAATTTTGTGTTCAATTCATTTAAATGGACGTTCCATTTAAGGTTTGACTGAATTGAGAGACCTAAAATTTTTGTTGCCTTAACATCAGTCAATGGTACACTGTTCATTTTCAATGGAGCACAGAATTGTTTATTTGATATGGAAAACTGCATTAAAACCGTTTTCTTTTCGTTTACTATTAATTTGTTATTTCGGAACCAATTTGAAACATCTGATATTGTACTATTTACGGTTTCTTTATTACAAAGGATGTTCGTATCATCCGCAAAGAGAACCGTTCTTCCGTTTCGAATCGTCGAGGGCATATCGTTTACGTAAAGTAGGAACAGAATAGGGCCTAAAATCGATCCTTGAGGAACTCCACATGCAATGGGCAAAGAGTCGGATAGGTGCGTACGTAATGTTCCATCATTCCAGTAAGGTATTTCAACTCTGAGATCGTTGTTTAAGGTACGAACATAACCAATCTAGAGCAATACCACGAATTCCATATGAAGGTAATTTGGAAAGTAAAATGTCATGATCAATGACGTCAAAAGCTTTTGAGAGATCTAAAAATAATCCAATAGGTGCCTCGTTTTGATCCAATGATGAGGCGACATCTTTAAGAAAAGAAAATATAGCTGTTTCCGTTGATTTTGATTTTCTAAATCCATGTTGGCAATCTGAAAGCGCGTCGTGTTTAGTGGGAAAGGTTTCCATTCGTACGTAAAAAAGTCTCTCTAATATTTTTGAAAAAACTGATAGAAGAGAGATGGGCCGATAATTTTGAATTTCATTTTTGTTGCCTTTTTTGAAAAGCGGCTTAATTTTAGCTGTTTTGAAAATATCTGGAAACGTTCCAGTGCATAAAGATGCATTAAATATGTGAGTTAACGGGTGTATAATGGCATACGCACAAGTCTTTAACAAAGAATCTGGGAATTCATCTAAACCGGACGAATATTTATTTTTTAGTTTACCGATTATTTTGAGAATTTCATAGGAAGAAGTTTCGGAAACGAACATTGTGTCTAAAATTTTGGGTGCACTGTCTGTTTTTGAATTTTGTGCCTGAAGACCCTTAGTGAGATCGGCAGCAATTCTCGAAAAGTATTGGTTAAAGAGATTAGCCACTGTTGCCGGATCGTTCACATTTATATCGTTATATTTTAAAACAACATTCTCTACGGGTTTTCTAGTTGATTTGGTAGTATTGTTTATTATATTCCACATTGCTTTTGTTTTATTATTTGAGTTCAAAATATCCTGATCGTTTTTCATGATTTTAGCCTGGCTTATGACTTTTCGTAACAATGTTTTGTATTTTTTAAAGTAGATAAGGAAATCTTGAGATACGTCATGACGTTTAGAAATAAAGTAGAGAGTACGTTTATTTTTACACGATGTTCTAATTCCTTTTGTGATCCAAGTATTACTTTTTCGTGAAATGTTTAATTTTCTCTTTTTAATAGGAAAGCATGCGTTAAAGAGAAATGAAAGCTTTGAGAAAAATAAATTATATTTTTCATTTGTGTCAATAGCGTTATAAACTGCCTCCCATGATTCTTTCAGCAAGTAGTCCGTAAATAACTTTATGTTAACTGTAGTAAATGCTCTGCACATGCGTGTTTTATTTATTGTGTCAGTATTCATGTTATTAGTAATTGTAAGAATTTGTGCATCGTGGTCACTGTAACCTAGATTATTCGTTATTATTTCATATCTAGTTGTGGTTTTGTTAATTATAATTTGATCTATTGCTGTTTGTGATTTAAGAGTATTCCGTGTAGGTACGTTCACTGTAATATCTAAATTAAAAGAATGAATTAAATTGAGAAACTGCTCTTTTTCGTGGGATTCGCTCAGAAAATCAATATTGAAATCTCCACATACAACAATGGATTTAAAAGAGAGATAACTAATTTTGTTCAGAGTTATCTCTAGATTTTCTACGAAATTGAAATAATCTAAAGCTTGCTTTGTTGGAGGTCTGTAGATGCAAAGTAAAATAATTTTGAGCGTAGTAAGATGTACAACTGTTATTTCAAAAACTTTTTCAACTGCATATAAATTGAATTCTGACAAGAAGGTAGAATCAATATTATTTCTTACATAAATACACGAACCTCCGTAAGCAGGACCTTTATTTGATTCCCTTGCTCTACAATAAGATCCTGCAAGGTAAAAACTAGGAATTTGGAGTGTGTTTAGATCATTATGAGATAACCAATGTTCTGTAAAGCAAAGAACATATATTTGACTGAGATCACACTCTAATGCTGCCTCGATAAATTCAATTTTATTTGAAAGAGATTGCACATTATGATGCATTATTTGAATATTTTGAATAAAAGAAATGGGAAAACTATTTTTTCCAAGAGTTTATCCACTGTCTGTAAAGTATAAAGTCCTAGATTCTTTTCAAAACTCAATTTCTTTCCTTCCTAACTGCTTCACCCATCTCACGTGGAGCTATCACCAATTTATCCCTTGCATTCTGAATAATTGGAAATGCATATAATAATATTTCTTTTGAACACTCCGTCGTCTTTATTGAGTTTGGAAGAAAACCAAATGTGTTTCAATAAAGATGATCTCTTCTTGGAGTCTCTTGCTCAGCACTTCCTTGCCTTTCTTTATGGAAGCAGCCTCATTCTCAACCGAAATGTTAATCAACACTTTCGACTTCTCCCGGTGTTTTTCAAAACATATATCTGCATCTACTCAGGTTCCCCACCGCGTAGTAATAGGCCCTGGGACAAATGAAGGTCATCCATCTTCTCCTGGTTTATAGAAATTCTTTGTGGAGCCTTACAAATTATCTTTTTGATCTGTTTGATAGTTTCGTTGACATGTAGACTCAATTCTTTGATTTTTCGGCTACTCTGTTCAATGCATGTGCACATCATGTCGTATTTATTACAATACAAGGAAAAAAGTTTTTTTTATTGTTGTGAATGTTTTAATCATATATGGTGCAAAATCAGTTATCACGTGCAGCACCATCACTCATCTCACCTCTTGACCACAAAATTCTCAGATATTGGGTGATATATCTTGTTATTGTTCCGAAATTTGTCTTTTGAAACTGCTGGCAAGCAAGTAAATGTGCTGCAGTTTTTCATTTCTGGAGGCGGATGGTAGACGCGACTCGCTTTCTGTGGGAGGTTTGGCAACGAGGATGTTTTGCCGCGCAAGGTCAATGTGAGAATGCCGAAAGAAAACACGAGATGTCAAGTCTTGGCCACAAACCGATGACAACAGATATTACTTCGACGGTGTTGGTGCCGTCAGTAGTCTAGAACATATTGTACTAACGTATTTGAAGCAACAAGAAAGTTCATGCTTGGCATGATAAATCTTTTTAACAAGGAAATTAATTTTTTGTGTTGTTTTACTCAACAGTCGAAAAACATTGAGAAATATTAATGTAAATACCAAAAATATCTAAATATTCAAAATATGCATTACATGAAAAACAATTATCTTATTATCAATATTACGCCATGAAACAAACTTTTACCCCGGTGAATAAGCTAATAAGTCATGAAAACTTAATTTTAGAGGAGAACAAAAACAAAATGCAATCATAGATTAATGATATTCAAACGAAACCTACACACATATAGTTTAGTGTGATCATCACTTTCGTTTGAATGTCATTAATCCTTGATTTACTTCAGTTGCAAGTTGTTATCTGCTCCTCTGTGAAATTTCGTTTTTACGACTTATCAGTTTATTCACTGGAAGAAATAGCTCATTGTCAGGGCTTGGACTGATGGCACTGCAGTTCCTGTGACAGGGTTCTAGGTTCGACTCCTGACGGCGGCAGGATTTTCGACACTACCTTGTCAGCTAGGTCGAAATCAGTCGCCGTCTGGAGGAGAATTCTACCAGCCGGCTGCTCAGATCGGTAGTTTACCGTGGTTGCTCCGATCAACACCAGGCGAATGTCGAAGCAGTACCCTTACAAACGGGCCGCGGATCGCGCGCCATCTTCCTACCTCTTCCGTGTCCTATCCTCTCCCTTTACACACCCTTACACTAACATGCACTACGCTTGCACACATGCCGGGAGACCGGTCGGGAGCTTAGAGCTTGTCCTGACTGGGGTGGTGCCCGCTGGTGGGAGATACCTGGTTGAGGAAACACCGCTAGCAGGAGTTAGGGCGGCGCCGCATCTTGCCATCCAGCGCAGGAAGAACAACGCCACCGTTAAAAATGCACTACACTTACGGGACTAATGACCCTGGTAGTTGGGGCGCTCGGAATCACTAAAAATCAATCAATAATTCATCGGGATAAAAGATTATATATTTGAAGTTGCACGAAGATATGACCATTAACCAAAAATCTACAATTGCATGGACTTCCCAGCTGTAGTCATGGCTAGAGATCTGAAAAATATGTAGTATGATACGTCAAAATAAGTACATAAATATGTAATGAAAACAGAATATATAATAAATATGTAAAATCTGATAAAATATGTAACATTAAAATATACTTATGGGTAAAACACATTTACATATTACGAAATAACATTCATAAAAATGATATAAACAAATTTAGGAAAAGAATCTGATTTTTTTAAAAATATTTCTTTTCATAGGTAACAAATAATAAAATTAGAGAGAAATTGATGGAATAAAAATATTTTGTGAAAATAACAAAATATGTAAAAAAATGTAACGAAAAAATTGTATATTATGTTAGGAGAGCGACAATTCGCCAAGATTACAATTTTGAGAACGGTAACTAGAAAGACAAAAAATATGTAATTAATTACATAAAACTCCGGTCTCTAGATACGACCATTAACAAAAAATATGCAATTGCATGAACTTCCCAGCTTTAGTGATGGCAATGGAGGCGGTGGCCGAGGGTCGCCGGGGGTTTCCGGCGGCGGGGCCCGCGCTGATAACGCAGCCGCAGATACGCCGCTTTCCTCGCCGCTCTGCATCCGCTACTTGGGTCGCCCTGACGCAACGCGACGTCACGCCCCTTACTCCCTCCTGGCATTTCACTTCGACTTTTTCTCGGACGTCTCCTAGCTCATGGTTTCACTAAACAAACACTCCATTCGTGGCCATTCAAAGAAAAGTCGGGCGAATGAAATTCTCCGAAAAAGTTTAGTTTTCCGTTTTAGTTCCTATGATTCGGAAATTTATTTTTATTTATTTTACGTCAAAAAAAACAACAACAAACAGTTAAAACTGCGTATGACGTGCTATGGGGAGAAATGAATTGTGTGCACGTTTTCAAAATTCTGTGAAAATAAAAGTTCTATTTCGAGCACGGGCGTTCATTGATTGATCGATTGATTGATTTTTTTAATCGTGTTTCCGGGCACGTCAACGGCTTTGGTCGTTAGTCCCGTTAGTGTAGTGCATGTTTTTGCTCGGGAGATGGCGGTGATCTTCCCCCGCTGGATGGCGAGTTCCGGCACCGACCTACCGTCAACTAGTGGGGTTTCCCCCTAAACAGGACTCTCCCACCAGCGGGGCACCGCCCTAGCCGGGACAAGCTCTAAGCTCCCGACCGGTCTCCCGGAATATGTGGTAGTGTAGTGCATGTTAGTGTAAGTGTGTGTGTAAAAGGAGAGGATCGGACAAGGAAGGGTACTGCTCCGGCATTCGCCTGGTGTTGGGAAACCACGGAAAACTACCGATCAGAGCAGCCGGCCGCTAGAATTCTCGTCCAGACAGCGACTGAATTCGACCTAGCTGAAAAGTTAGTGTCGAAAATCCTGCCGCCGTCGGAACTCGAACCTAGGATCTCCCTCACCAAAGCAAAACAAGCACGCACTACACTTACGGAACTAATGCCCATAGTAGTGGGCGCGCCGATAATCACTAACAATTGATTTATCAATCAACTCAAGGGAAGGGCTGGTTTTGCTGAGAGAGGTCAGTCGCCGTGGGTTAGTTAGTTAGTTAATGCCTTATTTTACGTGGCGAGACTCGGGCCATGAGGCCCGCTCTTCCGTCTAACCACGCAAATTTCGCTACGCTCCTTTCACCACCTAGCGGAGAAAGGAGGTATTATCTTGGGCGACGAAACAGGCGGATCTCAATTTTGCTCAGAGGATTCTGGCTTCTTTTAGGCTTGAGGATATTTTATATGCAGTACATCTACTACATGGGACAGCCGTCTTTACTTCCCCTCCGAAGGAAGGCGTACGAAGGCTTTTTTCGTCGCCCTTAAAAATCCACGGCTTCGATCGGGTTTGAACCCGCAAACTCGGATACAACAGTCCGGTACGCTGACCGTTATACCACCGAATCCGGGAGTGATCACGTCATGCCGTTTACGGTGTCCTTTCGTGGCGAGAGGGAACATGAACCTCCATTACAGACACCACAAAGCAGGCATCGATTACAGAGTGCACCACTTACTATGAAATGTCGCGATCGAAAATGATTACGAGAGTTGATTCAGCCTTTTTTGTGTCGAGTTTTCCTTCATTCTGAAGTTTCAGTGATGTTAGAGGCATATTTTCCCAGTTTTATCGTCAGTTTAATTATTTTACATTGTCTTACTTGTGATGGTTTGCTTCGGCCGCCTTTTTTATCTAATTCACAAAGTAAGAATCTAGAAGATTTAGTTCCAGTAAAGCAGGAAATTGTAAAATTTGGAATGTTGCCGGCCATGACCGACTGTCCGAGTTGGCAACACATAGGTTATGACTCTGAGATGATGTTTAGTCTTGCCTCCCACACTAATAATTTGGCCGGATGTGTCATTGTGAGGACTCATGAAATGATACCAAATGACACTATTGGAATTAGTGATATTATAAGTGGAAGAATTGACATCTTTGGAAAGACAATAATGAACAGACAGGGACAAGTTCACAATATTGATTATTTATACCCGCACTGTCAACAAAATATTTGCTTGTTAGTGCAGCAGCAAGTCGTGAATAATCTGATTACTCTTCCTTCTGTTTCACCTGCTTTATGCCTAATAATTATCGCCAGTCTGTTCATCTTCAGTATTATATTTCACTGGATTTACAATTGCAAATGGCATGAAATGATGTTTGAAGTCATCAGCACATTCATCATTTATTTATTTATTTTACGTCAAAAAACAGTTAAAAACTGCGTATGACGTGCTATGGGGAAAAGTGAATTGTGTGCACATTTTCAAAATTCTGTGATCCCTACACTAAGTCATATACTACTTAAATTTTGAAATTTTGAAAGGGAGAAAAACAAAACAAAAAACTCCCATGTAATAAAATCTATTTTCAAGGATAAACAAGCAATAAATTTTGAATTTTGAAAGGGAGAAAAAAAAACAAAAAAACTCCCATGTAAAAAAATCTATTTTCAAGGGTAAATAAGCAATAAATTTTGAATTTTTGCAAGGGAGAAAAAAACAACAAAAAAAACTCCCATGTAATAATATCTATTTTCAAAGATAAATAAGCAATAAAATCAGAGGCTCATTTGATTCCCAAGGTCACCGATTCTTGGTGTGCATGAGCTTCATGAACTTAATGGTGATGCATATTATTGCCGGATACTTCTTCGGTTCTTTAGTGGGACTGGCTGACGAAAGTGATCTAGAAACAATACAGCAAGTGATTGAGAAATTTGACGTCATGTACACAACAGAACTGATTTTACAAGCGATTGAAGCCGTTGATATATCTGACGATCTCACTCTCTCCGCCGTACGAAAAATGATTCAAGTAGTGCCAGAAATCGACGATACAATCAGTTTTTTGTTAAACGAGCACGGCAAGGGGAAGTTGGTCGTACTCGAAAATGACTATCTTCTTAACATAATACAACACCATCCTAAAATTTCTCCAGATGGTTATCCTTCTATGAAGAAAATCAAAGAGTGTGTAATTTCTCCGTCGTATCAGGCATACGCAGTTCGAAAGAACTGGAAATTACGAGATTACTTCAGTTCGCTCGTTCAGAAAATAATAGAAGGCGGATTAAATGTAGTCATGGAGAGAGAATCAGAAAATATGTATACTAAGGTTCTGCGTTTGAATCATTTGAATCAGAGACA
This sequence comes from Teleogryllus occipitalis, assembly GCA_011170035.1. Classification (NCBI taxonomy): domain Eukaryota; kingdom Metazoa; phylum Arthropoda; class Insecta; order Orthoptera; family Gryllidae; genus Teleogryllus; species Teleogryllus occipitalis. Next base: position 309,155 of record BLKR01000160.1, read on the forward strand.
TTCTCATACAGAGTTCAGAGCAATTTCTTTAGTTTATGCTCAGTTTGTGTTTTTGTCCTGGGCAGCTGGCATAGCGATTGCTTCAGTGGTATTCCTGATAGAGCTTTTGGGTAGACGATTCTGTAAGACAAAATTGGGCATTTATCTTGGGAAGAAACTCATGCTTATACGTGCTACAAAGATCAGACACTAAACGTGAAATAATCAAATATATTTGTGATCTTTAATGTTTTATCTTTGATTTATGTTAAAGTGGTATATTACTGTTTAAATATTGAAGTGGTATATTACTGTTGAAATATTATATTACTGTTTAAATAATAGGTATCCTAGTGCATATTGACATTTTACAATTCTGCCCTTTGAATCCTTATAACTACCTATTTCTAACATATGTTTGTGCATTACTTTACTTATTTGTAATTTAAATAAATGTCATATCTCATGTAACGTGTAGACAAAACACAGTGTAGTCGTAGGTTTCCGCGGGCAGAATCATGAAGACCTTGGCTGTCCGGGTGACGCCGCGTTGAGGGCAGACCAGCCCTGAAGAAGATCACAAAACGATGATCGAAACGTCGGCAATTCAGCCCTCAACGCGGCGTCACCCGGACAGTCAAGAGCTTCAAAACACAGTGTGTTACAATGTATTTCCAATTTCACCAAATATATGTTTGTACGATACATTTACAAACGTATATATACGTTTTGAAAACGAAACTTAACTTGTTTGAGCTTCATTTCAACTACCCAGCATTTTATAAAAAAATGTGTATAAAAGCCATATTGCTATATTCTTTTGTTTTTTCAAAAATTTCAAAACTGAACTTTTTTTACTTGTCTCTTACGGCTGTAAAACTTACATTAAAGGCGATTTCTTCACAAAATTATATTTATGAGCACATGTGCTTTAAATAATGTCAAATAAAGTTTCTCGAAAACTCAACAGTTTTCTATAAAAATGACCACAAAATTCGGCATTTTCAGAAACGCTCAAACGCCATTTTCTCAAAAATGGCTCCAAATTTTTTCTTCAAATTTTTCCAATAGGTATTGCTAATTGCACTGTTTATTATGACGTAAAGTTCGTTTTTGTGTATTCATATGTTTAAAAAAAATACACAAATATAATTTTCTTGAAATACCTCTCACGCCGGTAATATGGACATTTCCATCGATTTGTATGCATTTGTGAGTGGAATCGCTTTAAATGACTTCAAATGAAGTTTTTCGAAACCTCAACAGATTCCTGTAAAAAGAGCTTAAATGTCTGATTTACAGTAATGCTTAATCGCCATTTGTTCAAAAACGACTACGAAGTTTTCTATGAAAACTTCTATTTAGGACGAGGTTTTACTCTTCTTTAATATTCTTGAAGTAATGATTCATTTGTACTACTATAAAAGCAAAAAGTTGAGAAATTGTCAAAAAATGTACTTTTGGCGACGATAGATGACAGCTGGCCAGAGAATGGTGCGCTATCTTAAAGCCAGAACCAAGGAAATTAGAAAATTGTACTACGAGAAAGTCTGTGCCATTCTGTAGCACCTCTAGTTTTGTCTTGTAATTGCTTAAATACAATATTCTACAACTGCTCTACTCGACCAATTCTTCAATCACATTCTTATGCTTTTAAACTGAGAGAATTTTAAATAGAGTTGGGTGATGCAACGACGAGTTTATTTTGAATGTTTCTTAAGATTATATTATATTATTTTCATGAGATTACATTATATTATCTTTTCAAAGTATATATGATACTCGACCACTTCTTTGTTTCCATATCGAAAAACGATTCCCATACCCTTGTTGCACTTCAAACATTACTTTCAGCGCTGAACTAGACTATAGTTATTTTTGTGACATTCAATTTGTACCTGGATGCCACGTTTCGAGCATGTGATTATATGTGCTTGAGTCATCGGGACCAGGAAACCCAGCATACCGAAAACCCGAATGGTGGCTGTACATATACTCGTACATATTGTAGGGAACAACCCAAAGAAATACTGCTGTTTACCACTTATAACATAATCATTGAATATGTTTATGAAAGGACTCACGATTGCTGGACATTGCGTTTATATACCCTGACTAATATTTGTATCTAAAAACACTCTTTGAACCCACTTCGCTAACAACCTAACACTCAGATGTTTTCTCAGAGAAGAAATGTCAAAAGATTATAATAGATCGATTACAACAGACCCAAAGAAATTATAAACAAATGACGGTATGTCATTTGTTAATCAAGTAGGTCATTCTATTAATTTTATGATTTTAGTAGAAGCTATTGTATATACTACATTTATACTATACAACTTTGTAATAATAGAAACTGATAAAGCTTTTCACTTCCTCACTTTCTATGGCCCACTATTTTTCATTTTTAATTTATTTCACATAAATCACAAAATTTGGCTGAGTAAAAAGTTCAAAGTTTATATCTAAAATAAAACCCTCGGTGTTTTAAAAATAAAGCATTTTGAAATTTTTAAACATCAGAAGTTTTAATGAAAATCGGAACTTTACCTTCTTTATAAATGCACTGTCCTCTGTTTGCAAAAAATAATTTTAAAAAACTTATCTGTTTTCCAGAAAAAATATATAGGGACTTCACGAGACGAACCCCCGAAAGTGAAGTATCTTAGTAATATTCGAATCGGCCTTAGTAATATTCGGATCTTACTCCTAAGGTATTTACCAAGTTTTAGCTCAAAAGTTTCTAGTCTGACAGAGTTACCCGTTACACATCCGTCCGTTCGTCCGACCATCCAGACATTCCAATTTTGCGTGTACTTTGCGTTTATCTCTTTTCCATCTGCACGAGTTTGCGTGTATCCCTTTTTTACCTGCGTAAATCTTAACCATCTTTGAAACATCGCTAATAGACATAAATCTTGACGTGTGCGCAGAGGTGTGCTCAAAAGAAATTTTAAACCCTAATTTTACGACCTTAAATTGTAGATCGTACTATAGTATAAGGATTTCAGACAATCTTCAGGTCAAGGGAATTGCTTTTTATTCTTCAAAAGAAATATGATTATATTTTAGAATAGCTACTCTCTCAATTTGAATCAGCGAAAAGCCACTGATTGACAGTGACTATGCACTGATTGTGGTAGTTAAAATCCGACCACCGACAATCAGTGAACTGAACTGAATGAATCAGTGAAAATCGGGACCACTTTTTGAATCAGTGAAACTTCACTGCTTGAATCAGTGAAACTACACTGCTTGAATCAGTGAAATATTGCATTGCTATCCCAGCAGTGGCGGCTCGCGCTTAGGTTGCACAACCCCCAGAAAATGAAAAAGATCTCGTATCTTAGGAATATACATTTTCCTTTTAAAACATTCATTATTGAAGATATTGCAGCAATAGCGATGTATATGAAATCATTTTGAAACAAAAGGGCGTCCAAATGGCGCTCTCTCCGGTGTCTGCTGCCTTGTCAGGAATTGCACCACGCTCTTGGTTCTATTAATGAAGTTATTGTTTTTACTCCTTAGTCCTTCGATTTAACACGGGGAAGATAGAGCTTTTTGGTTGGGCAACCACACAGCTGGCGCGTTGCGTAGATACTGCCTTTTTAAGTGAGATAGGTGAATACAGTCTTTATTTAAACCAATGAAAAACATACAACAGAAGAAAACCATGTTCAGGAACTTTTCAAAACTCGCTACGGAGAAAAATTGGCCTGCAGTTAACACTCTTTATTTTATGTACATATTATTTACATTTTGGTGACAATACAACCAATTATGAAAAGAAAGATGGGAAGAAAGTAGTGAAAGAATTATAATCCTCTTATAATTTAAATGTGTATAAATACATTTCAATGGATTTTTATGTGAATTTTACAATAAAAATAGAGAACATTAAATGTCAAAATTTTTACAGTAAAAATACAAATAAACATTTGATATTATTACAAGTATTTGGCAAGTTTTAGGGCAACTTAATCAGCTTCCTCTGCTAATTATAATTTTCATAATTAAAATCGGCAGCATTGCCAAGCTTAAAATTGGAAATGTTAACAGCACTGCATGCCTTTGTTTCTATGTACATATATATGTATACACATGTATGTAGACACATATATATGTGTATAAAGAAAACAAAAGACTATTGTGTGTCGTTTCCTAAAAATTTGAATCTGCCATGCTACCGAACAAATGACTGATACCTGACACCGCAATGGAGGCACCTGGCCACTGATTTCTAAGACAGGAATACAATTGATGAATGATGGCATGTGTCAAGAAGAGCAAGTTCTAAGCTATTAATTCATTTGAGGTACAAACTTTAAATGGCTTACCAGATGAACTCCAAAACACAAATCTTCACAAGGAGCTAATTACAACACAAATATTTGGTAAGGTAAGAAATACTTTAAAAAAAGAGACATCAAAGTCTGGATTTCTTTATCAGAAAATCTATCAAAAGTATATTTGGATGAAGAGGAAAATTTGCAATTTTACAACTACTACATAGAAGAGATTACAGAGGAAAAAGTTGAAAAATCTACCCGAGTACCTCAGATGAAACAATTGAGAAACTTTCAAAGAAAGTTTTAGAAGATAAGCAACAAATATCTGAAGTAAACAATTTGAGAAAAATTGTCAATGATTTTATTAATACTAGTGAGAACCCGTCAAAATTTGACGGTGAGATCTTAGATAAATGTAAAATACTGTGCCCAGACTAATGTTCACAATATGTTGCATTGTTTGGATCTTCGGGTTATAACGAAGAAATTCTGTGATGTGTGGTTCCCAAAATTTTGAACACGTATGGTCCATGACCAGGTGGCAATGCAAAATGGCCCACATATTCCAATAATACACGATATGACACAAAAGAAAGAGCACTATTATACTGACGGATATTGAATTGCTGTAATTAAATTAATTATTATCAATAGATTTTACATAAAAAATGTTTATTTATTTACAATGTTGATTTGGAGGTTATGTTGTCCATCAATATTATTTCTAAAGTTTTTTGATGTGTCATTTGATTACTTCTGGCATATTGCTTGAAGGTAAACTTATTTTCCAATTTAAGTAACACAGAGTAAACACGTTTGCAGAATTTCTCTCGCATGGGAAGTACAAAGCAGAACAAAACTGACATTTTCTGCGCTGACTTTCTCATTCTCTGCGTCCAGTGTATGTTTGCTTCTTTGGGGGCGCGTGGACAACTATTCGGAATTCGACATAACCTGTGAACAACTTCACTACTTCAGTACAACTGAGCAAAACCCACTGTCCGAATGTTCTCTAAAAAATGCATCACAAAAGCAAATACATGCAAACTGTCAAAGCCACAATGCAATTATTACACTGAAACAAAACCGTGACGAATTGTAAACATATCTCAACAATCAAAACATAACATCAAGCAGCTTGGACTCACATCTAGCGTTTCATATAATCGATTTTGAAACAGCATTTTTGAAGAAAACAATTGACTACTGATAAGCGTAGTATTAAAGAATGATTTGATTAATTAATTTACACCGTAAATGTTGGTGAATCAACACAATCGCTGATAACACATCTAGGGATCACATTCTTTCATTTAAAGGAAAAAATATTACAATCAATTCAGTAGAAGCTCCAAACGAAGCCATGGCAGAATGCTTTATTTTTTAAATATATAGATAGATATTTAATGGAAGAAACTCAAACGCATGCCAATGGATAAACGAGTTTGAAAAAGTGTGTGAACGCTGTTTTGTGGAAGAGAATTTCTAAAATTTTCCCTTGACAATGCAAGCGCAGATTGGTACTCAAGTATGATTTTGAAAAATACAGTAGAATCAGAATGGAACAATTGGAAAAAGAACGCACGCATAAAAGAAATCGGAGCTGTACTAAACCAAGGACAAAAATGGGGATAATAAGCCAGTCGCATATTTTTTGAAAAAGTGAGTGAAGCTCAAAAGGGAAAAAAAAAAAGCAATTTACCTCAAGTGCTTGGCAATAAAAAAGGTTGTGATATATTGGCAACATTGGTTACTTGGAAGAGAATTTTTGGTACACTCCAATCATAAACCTTTAAAAAATTTAAATATAAAAGCAATAACAGATTAAGAACTGGGTGATTTGACATACTATCTGTCCCAATACAATTTTAAAGTTAAATATAATCCTAGAAAATTAAACCAAGAGGGAGACTGTTTAAACAGGCATCCAGTTCTAGAGCCTGATGAAAATTCAGATGACATATTAAAAATAGTAGACCTAGTGAAATTAGAAGACATAAAAAAGGGTTGAAGAAGATGCACAAAACTACAAAACAATAAGAAAAAACTAATATTCTAAAATTAAATTTATTATAAAAATTTCAAAGAAGAGAAAAACTCATTATCAGAAGAATTTAGTAAAATATTACTAAAATATGTACACAATACTTATTGTCACCTGGGAAGAGCGCAGATGATAAATAAAGTAACACCATTCTTTACAGCGAAAAATATAAACATAAACATAGAGAAGATTTGTGAAACTTCTGACATCTACTTAAAGAATAAATCATGAAGAAAATCATAACTTGGATTAATGTCACACCTACGTTGAGCAATGTACCCATTCAAGATAGTTTCTATAGATAACATCGGAGGTTATGGAGGATCCCGGTCAACAAAAAAATACCTACACCTACTGGTCGACCATTTCACAAGATATGCTTATATTTTAACATCAAAAAATCAAAACGCTGATGACTTCATAAAACTAACTGAGGAAGTAACAAAATACCATTATGTCCAGATGGTACAAACGGATCAATATCCAGGAATAAATTCAAAAGAATTAAAACAATTCAAAGTAAAGAAAAAAATAAAATTGATTTTTACTGCCATAGATGCGCCTTTCTCCAATGGTCTCAATGAAAGATTAAACCAGACTTTAGTGAATAAAATAAGATGTATTATGAATTAAACTAACAAAGAGGCTGCTATTGCTATGGACAACTATTGTGAAAAAAGCTGTGGAGAAATACGAGACAGAGCATAGTGACAAAATTCTCAACAAAATACTTGCTAGACATAGAGGGTAAAACCATAAATATCCTACCGCATGAATTAAAAATAAAATGCACAGCCGAAGATTTAGAAAGAGAGGAAAATAGCACTCAAGAATACAATAAAACTTCATAATGACAACAAAAAAATATTCAACCTACACAGGAGACAAATTGAATTAAAAAGGGAGATCTTGTGTACATAGAACATGAAAATCACCTGAATAGGAAGAAATTAGATGAATTGAGAATTGGGCCATCCTCAATATTGGGAAAATCTTAAAGTCAATCTATGAAGTCAATACCGGACACAGAACCAAAGAATCAAATTTCTATGATATAACAACACTAACTCCAATGGTAGAAGGTTATGATAATTGAACAATTGCAAAAGTATTGTTCATTTCCCAGAAGGGGGGGGAGGTTTCTTACAGAAACCCAAATGAGTTTTTATTTCAAATTAAATATTTGAAGGATATAATCATTATATACTGCTAAAAATGAAAAAAATTGCTAATGATGTTGAGTATGCCAAATTTGTTGTAAATATTAATTTAAACAGTAAGTCAAATGCTGCAATGGGTGAAGGAATATTTTATTTTTATTATTATTATTAAAAAAAAAAAGGGCAGATGTTAAAACCAACCATCACCCTGAACAACACACGAATAGTTTTTCTATCCTTTCACCCATATCAAATATTGCTGGACATTTTTCTTGAAGGTTTTTCTCCTTTCCAATTCCTCCAGATGCAAATTAGAGCCCTCCTAAAACAGAAAAAAGATAGGTCAAGAAGTTATGCAAGGAAAAAATGGTTACTTTATTTTCAGATTACATACAAGATCATACTAACTGGCAGAATTATTATGAGGTCTGGATTGGGAACCTCAGGAATGGCTTTGATGTACCTTCTGCACTCCCACTCCTCTGCCAAACTAGCCTTGCCATGTAAATGAGTAAAATATAATGTGTTTAGTGACTAAGGAAAGCAAGGAACACTGATCAAAATAATTCAGTATTACAGCCGTCTTTGGCAAATTAAAATACCTTTCAAAATATTCACATTGTTAGAGTCCCCAGTTAGCTCCAGCACTTTCTCTTACACTTCTTCAAAACTCCACTCCTGGACTGGTGTCAAACTAAATTGGAAAAACTAAAGAATGAGTTATTAGTTTGCTGGCATGCCCGGCTCTGCTGTGGTGTAATCAAGAGCATTTTGGACTTTTTACAAATTTCATAAACGAAATTATCCATTGCACGTCAGATATTTCACACTGTATCACCAAACAGTTACATTAAAACTCTTAAGTTACATAAGAAGTTTCCAATTTTATAACAAAAACAAATACGTGATATTAACAACGTGTTCATAACCTATTTCTTAGTATGGACAAATGCTCATAAAATAAAACGTCTCACAGTTATCAACAAGACGAGTCACAGAAAAGCGAAAACTACTTACCTAATGCAATTAAAACAATCTTCAGACACAGGTCAGTTTCCTCGCAGGAAACCTCTATTCCACTGGCTCCGCCGTGCGATTTTGCATACATTCACAACACAGCACGTGAATGACTGGATCAGTCGGCATAGTCATTAGTATACTCTCTGGGTATAGTGGCGCGGCCAACTGACAACCAATGAAATGCTGGCGGTCATTTTGAAAAGGTTCACGTATTCACTGATTGTCAGCAAAGCTACATATTTCGACTGAAGATATCAGTGACTTTGCTCTCACTGATTGAATCAGCGACAATTTCACTGATTCATATTCAGAGAGTGGTGTCTATAACGGGTAAAGTTTTCATAAGCCAATTTTTATTCATCATTAACGATGGTCGAGGGCGAGATTTATCGCGACGGGACGAGAGCGTGTTTTATTTCGTGACAATATCCGCGCGCGGGTTCGGGCAGCGGGACGATGCTGGGCGGGGTGGGGCGGGGCGGGGCGGGGAGGAAAGCTGGCGGAGAGGCAAAGGGGAGTTTATAGGGAACTCCGATTTATTAAACATGGCCGTCTAATTGAAATAAGTCAGCCCGGGGGCGCACGGCGGACCACGTTCGGGCGCAAGGCAGCCGTGTTTTGTTTTCGCCCGCTGTCAAAACAGGTGACGCCATTTGCGCGTCCGCAAGGGCTCTCGGGATTTTCCGCCGGCGGAATTTCTGCGCTCGGGGAGGAATACGCGAAAACACCGTCCGACCCAGCAGCCGCCCCCAACTCCCTTAGGCGCAGGCACTGCGGCGTGGGTGCGAATTTAGCTTTCGTTTCGCGTTTTTTCTGCTTCTCTCCCGCACGTCGCGAATCGTCAGGAGACTCTAGAATGACGGATAGCAGACGTTCGCAACACCCGCAAACCAAAACGCACAACGTCTGAATGCTTTTATTTTTATTATTTGCAGAGAGCGAAATTAAGAGATGTACTGTATTTTCTACCGCATGGAGGTTTTTCTCCTCTGCACAAGAGAGAATAATTTGAAAGTCTAAATCGCCCCACAAGGAGAAAATTTATGTTGCTCAGTCTTTTCAAAAAAATTGTTTCATACAACGCTCTCAACCGGTATGGCGGTATCACCGCTCCCAGCCGCCGACTGTTGGAAATAAAGAGGTACGTCGAGAACACCTCGTTACGGTCCCGTATCACGTGCGTGCTCCGGTCCAAAGTGACGACGTTTACAAAGAGCGGAATTTAAAAAGCGCAGGTGTACGTCTAGCGGACCAGCTCCGCTCCGCCGCTTCTAACTAGGTTATAGCCCCACCGCGCACGCAACCGAGGCACTGATGGATCGCGACATAGCATATTTAATTCAGTGTGCGTCCGCAGTTATGATGTACGAGCGAAGCTACGACAGAGAAATCGCGTATTACCCTTGCATGGGTCCGCGGTGCTCCAGACCTGGTGGACTGTGCTGCAAAAACGCAGAGATAAAGGTTGTATCGACTACTTCGACATTCGATTCCGAAGGCCTAATTGAATTACAGAATTTATATCGAGCGCCGCCAGGTTGCGCGCGCAGCGATCTGGTTGGCAGGGGCACCGCTAGCCTAGATCAGATAGCGCGCTGACCACGGTCGGGACGTCACCAGTCAACACGCAGGGCCCCGCGACGAAGACGGATTTCTGTTTAAGTAGCGGGTGGGAACCCGCTGTTTGTTCACGGGTAGATGACGGGAAGGTGACGTAATAGGGTGTTGAGCGTTAACTAGAGGATCTGGTCGGTCACTGGCTAGCGAGACCCGAGTTTTCCGTTATTCTACACACCTGCTTGCCTCGAATTAATTTTCATGCCGTTTAGAATCACTTATATACCGTTTCCTAAGCAGAAGATTATTAGGGTTATTAAATCAAATCAAATCTCTTTTTTAAAAATTACTTCCTTATCTGCATTCGATTAAAAATAAGTCAATGGTAAACAAAAATTTTCTTTAAAGTTAATGTACATTGACTTTTACATTTACTGTTACATTTACTTCAGTAAAATAACTGTACACAAACATTTTTTCTACAAAACGTAAACCAACCGTTGGATGCTACACGGCTGTTTTGAGTGCATACGAGCAAGTGATGAAATGTGGGAAATAAGTGGTGTTCATTTGTAGTTACAATTAGGCAATTTGGTGTCGAATAACTGATGAAAAAATATTTTCATTTTCCTTTTGTATGAATAAAATATGAAACTATTCCAATGTAATCCTGGCTTGAAATCTCACTTGTAGGAAGCTTCTACAGGAATCTCTAACCCCTCAACAAATATAAATTCGTACAGCTGGTAGGCGGGAGGCGTAGGTGTGAGCGTAGAGGTGGCGCGAGGGCCGGAGGTTGCGGTAGGTCGGCGACACAGCCACGCGTCCCTGGGGAACGCCCGCGGTCGTCCGCCCACCGCCACCGTCTCGGGACCTCCGACCGACCTGGGCCGATCGCTTGGCCACTGAGATCATTTTTCCGCAATTCATTGTCTCAACTGCGTTTCATTTTTAAGCTGACAGTTTCAATTTTTAAGACAATTTTAAAATAAATACTGTGAATGAATATAATATTTAAATATCTGCGAATCTTATAGAATTTTTTTTTGAGTTCCTATTCAAATTGGAATGTCTATCGAGGCTCAACATAACACCTGAATATGGGAAGTTGTAGAACGAAGGTAAGCGATGAGCATAATTAGTCAATGAAATCTAGGTTTTCTTTTATTCTAATTGTATGTGGGCTGTTTCTCAGCGTTATTTTGAACAGCATCCTGAAATTTTGGTTTTGAATACATCTCTTTCACGTAAAACAGCGAATGATTCATATGAAAACACGTATTCATTTACTAAAAACAATCCTGAATTAGAGATGGATAAGAACGTAGAGTTGAAAAGTGTATATTGGTATTTGAAGAACAAAATTAACACCCAGAATAATTTTTGTATCAGAGATATCACGAAAGAAGGTTCTTCAGAATAACTGAAGTGGCGATCGGTGTTTAAGAAATGTTCTTTGTAAATATATATGAGCACCCCAACAGAAACGTTATACATCACAATGCATCCTCAATGATTTTGAAACATATGCGCAGATTCACTGTTACTGAATATCTTAGCTCCCTTTCAAAATATCGCAGTAGTTGTATCATGTTGCAACATTTGGAAGAACGCCAATCAACCACTCACTAGCAGAACGAAATAGCATGTCGTACAATGCAGGAAAGTAGAAAAACCACTTATTTGAAAACTATTGCAACCAACAAGAAAATTACAATTATTAATGTTGATTAACAAAATGTTAAGAAGAGACAGCTCATGAACAAATCACGTGAACCATTTATTATGTTATTAAATCACAGATATTACTCATCCTAAACAGCTAATTTTAATGTTAGTTTTTTCTCATCGTTCAAAACATTACTATATTAATGTTAATTTTACGTCAAAAGAAATATTAAAGAAATATCAAATTCATTAATACATTAAAGCAAATACATTCAGTAATCATGAAGCACATGTAGTACATTATGTGTGTCATAAGACAATAAAATAAAATAAAAATTCTTAAATCAAAAGAAAATGGAAAAACTAAAAATTGAAATCAATATTCTGCTTTTATTAAAAACATTATTTTTGGATGACAAACCGTATCTATACAAAGTCGTAAATGTAAAGAAAAATAAGAAAATTTGATTGAAGTAATCCTGAAGTAATTGTTTAAATAGTAAATATTCAGGAACCATGAACGTATATTAAAATGTTAAGTTATTCCAGAATTTGGATTAAAAATTAAATTACGATTAATATTTCGATACTTCTGGAGAAGTGATTTGTAAAAGTCTAGAAAATATCATACGATTACGTGTATACAAATCAGATAAACAAATAATTAAAAAATCTCTCTAAGGTAGAATAGACAAACAATTTGCACTATCGTATTTAAAATGAAATAATTCAAAAATCAGTTTCCTTGTTGTCAATTATATTAGAAAATCACGTGTAAAAATACGAGTGTAAAGCTGAGAGGTTAAGTCTTAAAAGTGAATTGGATAATTTTTCTCACGTATTGATTTTCTACGTTACGCAGAAATTTCAAAAGATATTCAAAAAATTATGAAGAACATTTTATAATAATAATAATAATAATAATAATAATAATAATAACAAGAAGAAGAAAACTAAGAATATGTTGTAAAAGAATCCTCTAATGTACATCCTCTATATTTGACAGGAACTGTCATCTTTGTTTCTAAACAGATAAGTTCTTTAAAAATAAAATTGAATGTCTAAGAAAAGACAGTAGAAACCAAATATTTAGAAGATAAGGTTTCATCATTGAGCTTCTCGAACGTAATGAACAAGAATTCTGTGACATGAATAGAATAATTACACGTTACATCATTACGTGTAGTGATACTGAATTCAAAATATATTCCATAACATTGAATTACGCGTACGCTGCAACACGATTGCTGGAAGTAAACTAACAAATATTCGTGCAAACTCGCATCTTCGTCACATCTGTGGTGTACATGTTTCACTGGCAACATGTACGTTGCAGGCCGAGGGCGGCTGCTTCTCACCTGTTTCTTGCGCCTCCGCCGCCCGCGCGGCCGGTGCCGCGTTCGGCGCGGGCCCGTGGCGGTCGGCGGGTCGTGCCCGCTGGCGGGGGCGCGCACGGCGTCGGGCCAGCCAGGGGCCCCGCCTGCGCGCGCCGCGACCCGCTTCCGCTCCTGCTGCTTCCGCTGCTCGTGCACCTCCTCCTCCTCCTCCTCCGCCTCCTCCTCCTCCTGCTCGTCCGCGCGTCCGCACGGCGGAGGCGTCCAGCGGCACGGGCGACGGCGGCCGCGGCGGCCCGCGCGCGCCGGGCGGCGCGGCGGCGGCGCGGCGGGGCGACCTCACGCGTGGGCGACGGGGCGTGGGCGATCGCGGTGGCCGCTAGGAGCCCGCGGGCGGGATCGCGCAGCGCATGGCGGCCGTGCAGGCGGAGAGCACGCGTGGGCGACGCCGGCTTACGTGTCCTCACTCGTCATTGATTTTCCGCGCGCGCGCGCTCGCGCGAATGTGGGCCGCGGACGGCGCGTATCCGCGCGCGCGATCGCCCAGGCGCTTTCACCAGGTGGACGCGGCGCCCCGCAGGCGCGCGAGCGAGCGAGCGCTATCTTTAGAGCGCCGGCCGGTGGGAGCGCGTCGCGGCACACGCCAGATACTCCCAGACTGAGGCGATGCACTGCACGAGGCCACAGGTTCCTCCGAACAGCCAGAAGCTCAATAGTGTTGGCTCACAAGAACAGCAGCAGTCACAGATTCACAAACACCGTACACCCTATAGCCGCAACGTCAAATATCTGGTCCGTTTGCACAACACCAATCTTCGGTGAAGAAAAGTTGTCCAGCGATTGTCTAGAAGCCCTGCGTAGCGTAGTCTCGGAATGAAGCTCATTAGAAGGCACTCACTGTAGAGCCGCATAAGACACCATGCGACGCTGCACGTGTTATCCGCCCATCTCTGTGCGTCTTGCACGGTGGTGCATGCGGGTCGTTGCACCGCGGTGGCGAGCGGGAGCGGGCGTCGTCACAGAGCGTCGTGAGCGTCGCGGCGGCGGCGTCGGTGCGGATGGGGCGCGTCGCTCGGTCCGCGCGCGTGTGGCGGCAGGCGCCCGCGGCAGCGGCGGCGGCAGCGGCGTTGGCGGCACGCCCCGCCACGCACGCCGCCCGCGCATCCGTCGGCCGCGCAGCCACCGCCCCCGCCCCGCCGCCGCCGCCGCCCCCGCCGGCGCGCGCCGCGCACATGCGCCGTACGACGCGCCGCCGCCGGCGCGGCGCTGAAGCGTCGCGGCGCCAGCGTCGGCCGGTCGGTGGGGCCGGGGGCTGCGCGGAGCTCGCGACCTCGCGCGGGGTGGGCATTGTGGATGTAAACACGCCGTCCGCCGCCGCGCGCGATGCATCTCCCGTGGCGCGCCGTGCATCCAGTCGGCGCGGCCGCCGCGCTCGCCCGGGCAATCTATAACCCCACGCCCGGCGCGGCGGCGGCGCTGCTGTCGAGGTCTTAATTGTAAACAAATACAAAAGCATACCGCGCGTAGTGAATCGTCTCCTAGATGCTAAAGGGATATGCTGTACACTGCCAACGATGTAATTTGTGAATGTACACAAAGAACACAGTACGTGCTCCACATACCGATGGTTTTCTTAGAACCCCCTTCGGTACACTTCATTTTCGTGCCGAGAATTCTTTAAATGGCATACAAACGCTACTCAATCTACGATGAGTGAATACTTTTCTCCACCATTACCGAGTTATCCATTTTTCACCTGACATAGAACTCAACGTGTTGAGAACACAATATGCTGTATCTTCACCGCTCCCCGACAAAACTTAATGTAAAATTTCACGTCGTCTGTTTCTTTCTGTGCGTCAGAAGGAAAAGTTCAAATGCACGACACTCCCGGCCAGAGAGCTCTGACGCATCTCTACACCTTACGAATGGCAATAGGCGTGGTCTCCATCGCGCGTCTCCCGTTTCCAAAGGCGCGTACATTCCTTACTCCGTCGCCGCATTGATTTATGTGTCCGTCGGCGGCGGCAGCGGAGGCGGCGGGGGCGGCGAGGGAGGCAGCTCGGCGCTCGCAGATTCGGCGCGCGTCCCCGCCGCCGCCTCCGTCGCCTCCGCCGTCGCCGTCGCCGTCACCTCCGCCCGCTCACCTCGCGCCGACTGGCAGCTGGCAGTACCCATAAATCCGCCCCCGCCGACCCCGGCATC
This sequence comes from Teleogryllus occipitalis, assembly GCA_011170035.1. Lineage (NCBI taxonomy): Eukaryota > Metazoa > Arthropoda > Insecta > Orthoptera > Gryllidae > Teleogryllus > Teleogryllus occipitalis. Next base: position 324,417 of record BLKR01000160.1, read on the forward strand.
GCCGCCCCCGCTGCCGCCGCCTGCAGGTGCGTTCGTCCACGCGCCCGGTCACCGCCCCGCCCACGCGATCTGGTTTTTCCACGGCCTTCCCACCTGAATGCGCCTCATGGACACCCCTCAGAGGAGCTCCGAGGTCTCCCCGCGAACAGTTCTCATGAGCATTCCACGGCAATCCCATTCGAGAACATGTTTGTAATTACACATGTGCACTGCATAGGCGCTAGACATACACTCAACGTGCCAAATGTATTCGAAACTTGAGGTTCATTTTCTACATTTTCCAAATTTTTACTGATTATTAAATGGGGAATATTTTATACTTAAACATGTCATTTATTAAAATCCAATAATTATGTAGTATTAAAATTAGCTCTTTAGAAATTTTTGGGTTAATCCATTTTTATGGAAATGTGAACCCAAAAAATTAATTACAACTGACTTAATTGCAATGTTCAGATTATACTCTTAAGATAATGCTTACAATATTTATCCACAATATTGATACTGTATTTAAAAGATGTTCAATTTTTATTAAACTTAAAAGTTGATATTTTTTCAATTAATTATTTTACATCGTTGAGTGTTAACAGTATAAATCATTTCTCTTTGGGAGTTATAGACGATAGAATTTGGCAAGAAGATAGTATATTGTTATTTCTATTTCTTTGATTTGTTTTTGATGTATACGTTTACTGATATTATTCGTCTTTATGATAATATCCAGAAATGATTAATTGTGTACAATTAGAAGAGAATGATGCTAACGAATTATAACAAAACAGTGTAATTAGGTATTTAGAACGTTAAATTCTTCTCATTTCCCGCCTCTGTTCACAGAAAAAGAGCAAGACGTCACCGAATGTTTAAGTACTTCCGTTGCTGAGTTAACCGCACAGCAGATGGTCGCAAACTGGTAGGAGATCTCCCACACGAAAGAAGGACAGAGTAAGTACCGCCATTGCATGTCATGAAGCATCCGCATTCACAATGAGTAGGAGGCTGTTTAAAATTATTTATATTTCGATAATGTAGACTAGATTAATAGAGGTCCGTCAACAACAATGTTTTCTAACAAAAAGTTCATATTCATTTATGCTAATGATACATTCATGAAGAAGATACATTTTGTAGCAACGCAGGGAATGCATTAAAATTTAATATGGGTTTTCCCAAATTCGAAGTTATGAGGTAGATTTGAAAGCATTAACCAAGGTATAAAACATTACGAATAACAGTTTTTTTTATTTTTATTTTTAATTGATCACATTAATAATCTTCTTATTAATACATCCATCACATATATTCTTTCTCTTAGTGACATTATTTGCTAATCTTGGCCTGTTCAATTGCCATCTTCCATTCTTTTCTGACGTTCACTTTTGCTATCCAGTTTCTTATCTTCAGTGTCTTAATGTAATTTTTTATATCATCCTTCCAGCTTTTTTTTGACCTTCCCTTTGTCGTGGTTGCTATAGGGTGTCATGGTAGGATTTATATTACGTAACATTCATTAACGGAATGCTGCAGAAGAGCGTGAGTGTCTGATCGGCGCCGCGAGCTCCGAGGCTGCCCGCGCGCAGTGGCAGTGGATGGGGCGGGCGGTCACGTTCCTGGGCGTACACGGCGGGGACAACGCGGCGCGATTCACAGGCCCGCGCCGCCCGCCGTGAGCCGCCTGCTGAGGCGACACGTTGGCGCTGCACGGCGCGCGACAGCCGCCTCGCCTCCGCCGCTCACGTGCACCTCCAGCATGGGAAGGTACCGCGTGGAATTGAAGGGCTTGGGGCAGTAGCAACACCACACACAGAAAGCCTCCCATTAGCCATAAAGGCTCATATCTCTATTGTAGTGAATGCGTAGCTTACGTTACTGTAATGTGAATGTGTGTGTGTGTGTGTGTATATATATATATATATATATATATACAGACGTTTGTTCATATTTATAAGAGGCTTGGGTTAGTGACAAAATGAGATATACTTCGACCAAATTCGAGATATTTACATTTACTAAAAGTAGTAACTAGCTATAGCCGATGAACCCAAGCTCTTTCAATTGTAACTTTAAATCAGATTTTAATTTGTTGTGATCAGCAATGCGCTTTTTCTCCTTTTGAATTTTAGTTAAAGAGTTTTTAATAGGGATCATTTTATTAAAATATATTCATAAATTATTTGCTTGAATGAAAAATGATTGCACATTCAAATTCAAACGGGTTGCACTGTTTTATCAGATAAATAATGTAAATCGTTTACTTCTCAAAAATATTTTCAGTTAGCCTATATGAAAAATCTAAAGTATTTATTGTTGTTTCTTGAAAGTTAGTGTAAAGCATGGGAAAAAAGCGTTATTTTCCAACTTTTAAGGTACTAACTACATTATTACAAGAAATACGAGAATTAAAGCTTGATACTTACATTGAAATATAATATAAACAAAACAAAATTGTTTCAATCACTCCGGAATACGTTGAATGAATTTTGCAGAAACTTTCCTATACCGAGTAGATTGAATCTAGTACTCCTGCAAAACGATTCAGAAAGTAATTGCATTAGCAACAGCTGGAAAAGACTGGTCTTACTGGATGATACTGAGAATTTTCTTTCATAAAAAATGTGAAGATAAAGATATCTAGTTGTTTATGTTTTCTTCGTGTATTCAGTAGGCAACTTGCGAGCATGATGAGCGAAATTAAAATGTATTAAGCGATCACGATAAATTGAATCACTTCACTTGTTTTGCTCTTCCCCTTAATTGGCATGAATTTGTCACGGATTATTAGCAACCACGATAACGTTGCAATACAAAAACAGGCACAAGAAATCTTACTGCTTAAAAATAAACCACAGAGAGACCATTAATCTTCTCAACCTCAAAAAGAACATCGTCTAATAAACAAAATCATTGCTCATTAATTGCAGGAATCAACACTCCTATCAGCGAAGCATCTGACAAAGCCGCTGCAGTGTATTCAGTTCTTGAATGACTCGACACCAAAGGCTAGCGGATGATGAGGTTAAATAGCAGGTACGATAGCTTTTTATATAACATGAAATAATTCTTCGCATGATTACTCCCATTTCTCCGATGAATTTTTAAGATAACCTTATAAAAAAATGCACAAAAAATTAAAATTGATTTTGGAATCTTTATAATATCATTACAAACAGAGTAGATGATAATGTTCCTTCGTAATGCATATTGATGTATGTGATCTTTGGTGTGCCTAAAGCTCTTGTAATTTTGCCCAGGAGCCAAACTGCAAAGCGGCCCGTACCCCGAGCCTGCTGCGCCAGCCGGTCGCAGGCGGCGGACGACGATCCCGCGAGCGATAAGAATAATTGCGGCGAGAAGGGGCGCCCGCCCTATCCGTCACTGTCCGTCATCGTTACCCGCGCGCATCCCATTGGCCGAACAGGCGGGCGAGCGGCGCGGGACATGGCCGCTCGGAAATCAAGACGTCACGCGCAGTCGACAGCGGGGGCTCCCGCCTTGCGCTCGTTAGGGAGCACGAGATAAACAAGGCAACCAGGACGCGCCGGGCGAGAGCGCGCGGGCGAGAGCGGGCACGAGCTGGCGCGGCTACTATGAGGGCAGTCAGGTCAAGCGAGGCGAATCTCCCCGAAATGTTGCTGTTAGCAACGATGTAAGAGTCTGGTGGGGTGTCGGACTATTATACCCAAGTTGGAGTGGTCAAATCCGATCGAAGTCCTGGATATTTAAAGATGAATAAATTCATCGTACGCCTTCATTCGAAGGGGAAGTAAAGCAGGTTGTCCAATGTTGTAGATTTACTGCATGTTAAGGATTCTCAAACCAAAAAGAAACATCGGAGCTGAATTCTGGTCATCCGTTTCGTCACCCGAGTGACGTTTTTGCTGCTAAATGGAAATGGAGCTTAACAAATTTGCGTGGTCAGGCGGAAGAGCAGGTCTAATGATCTGCTGAGTCTAGTCATCTAAAATAAGGAATTATTTAAATGCGTTCAATTGAATTGAAAATTGTGAGTGTTCTGGAGGATGGACTATTTTATAAAAAAAAAGTGGTCTAATATTTGTCGCCATTGTCATATATGCATTTAACCAAGCACTCATGGTAAAAGAAATTATTATATGTTTTACTTTTTATGCACATTTTATTCAATTCAACATACCTCCTGTAGAGAAGTTTCTCAAGTAAATGAACTTTTAATAATTATAAGTGTAGAGGAAGGAATAAAAATAAATAAATTACTCTGTTGAAAAGCAGATTTTTTCCTACTTTCTGCAAGTTGATATTTTACCTGAAGATGTTCATCAAGTGGCAGGAGCCATCTACTGTAACAGCGCTGAGATTTCGAACAGTGTTAGGAGATTTTAAATTATGAGTAACACGTTCTTTTCTCGCATTTGTTAATCGTGAAAAATTTCGCTCCCTTTTGACACGTTTTAAAGAATGATTTCACCCTAATTATCGATCCTAGTGTGTTCTTCATTTGTTGTGGTAGTACATTTGAAAAGTTATGTGGTATCTAGAGAGGAAGGAAGTAAGATCATATCAAATGTGAGTGACAGCATCCTCTTCAAGCGGAAGTTTTGTTTTGTGTGTGGACAGGGATCGTGAGATGTTATCATAATAAAGAGGACTTAATAATATAAAATTTTCTGCTTATTCTAATTATTGTTTAAGAAAATAACAGACTTTTGCTGTCATTATTTCACTTCATCAAAGAAAATTCAATAAATCGACGCTGAGATTTCACTAGCTATAAATTTCAATAAGCGCTTTGATTTCTACTTGGTTTTTGATCTTGCAAAAATGAAATGTAGACACCAACCTCACGTACTTTTACCCTAATGTGCACACTCACTTCTTTAGCTGTTTGCTAATCGAAACGTTCATAATTATTGCTCATCCAATCTTCGTTTCACGACGTGTAGATTTCACTGACAGAAATGGCGGCTTCAACATCCAGAAATAGAGTCATCTCGCGCCCCTCCTCCCAGCTCGTTAGAGCCGTCGTGAGGCAAGTGAAGAAGGGGCAGGCGCCCGCGCGAGACTTGAGGTCGGCGCGATGCAGCGAATGAGACGGGAAGCGACACTACAAAAAACGAAGACGGACGCGCGGACGCTGCCGGGGTCGCCTTGTCACGCGAACGGCTCCTTTGGACTCGGCGGTTGGCACTTCTATGCAAACAAGGTGCGCTCGGCAAGGGAGATGGAGCTGGAAAGGGATTGAAGAGAGAAAATGAGAGAAATCTGGCGAGTATTGTAGAGAGCATTCGGAGAATACTGGGTTTAAGATGTGCGTATATAAGATACGAGTTCCTGAATATGGGTATTTGTGAGTACTCATACGTCCTTACGATATATCAATAAATAACCCACGTTAGTTGACAGAATTTCTGCATTTGGCATTATACACATTCTATTTTCTGTGAGTAAATGTATCACAATTCCTAATATTTGTTGGCAGACTTTACATAGAACGGTATTCTTTGAACACGCCCAATGGATGAAACAGACGAGGTGCAAGTGTGTTTGTGCATGCAGATGGATATTTGAAGCAAATGTGACTGGTGGGACTAGTTGGAAATGCGAGAGGCAGCGAACGGCAAGGAGCATAGAGCGGGGCATGGAGGGAGCGGGCAGCGGAGAATAGGAAGCGGGGATCTGACGGCGGATGAGGTGGAGGGGGGCGGGGTGGGGCGGGGTGGGACGGGTGGGTAAGGAGGGGGCGGGCGCGCCACCTGCGAGGCTGCCTGGCCAGATAGCATCGTCGCTTCCGCGTGGGGCGTCGGTTTCACGGTGCGCGCGCCCTGGACGCAGCCGCGGGCGCGAGCGCACTATCTCGCTCCGAGAGCCAACCGCCCCGCCAGCTTCCTTCTCCCCGCTGCCCCCGCGCCCACGCCCGCTCCGCTGCTCGTTCCCGCTCTCTCGCGCTACTCGCTTCAGCCACGGATGGCCACGCAAATTCAACTCTACCGAAAATGGCAGTCAGTTTGGTCGATTCAACACGTTTATTGATAAATTTTAATTCTTTTTTTAATTTAATTTATTTTTAGACCCATCAACATCGAGGTTATTAGCGACTATTACTGTTACAGATACATTACAAAATTACACATACAACATTATTCGAGCTGAATGTTACAATTGGATACAAAGCTAAATCACTACATATATAATTGGGTACAATACTAAATCAATACAAAATAATACAAAGTAGAAATTATATTTACAAGTGAGAATAGTGTCAAATGTCCAAAAAATATTTGTGACGTTACAGAAGTTAATTACGCTCTATTGATCTTCAGTAGAATAAAGTTTTGCATCATAATTCAACCCAAATAACTGCTGATGATTGAATCATGGACAAACTTAAAAAATGAGACCTAGATTTTGTTGGACTTTGCACAGCTCACACAAGGGAGGAGATGATTTTTGAATTAAGTAAAGATAGCTTAACTTCGAGTGTTAAGATCTTATTCTAGAGAGGACTACTTACATCCTGCAGCAAATTTTCTTACTGGGAGTAGTGAGTTAAATGTATTTATAGTTCTGTGTAATGAGCTGGTTTTGTAATCTGTCCTGTCATGGTTCCATTTATTTTGCATTTCTTTACCAATATATTTCAAAGTATCTTCTGTAGTACGTGATATGTTGTGTACATTGGTAGTCGTTTTTAAGTCAATTGAAGATTATATTGTAATTCTGTCTATTTTCTGCGACAGAATCACGAAAGACCAATAAGGTTGAGAAATAATGCATTATATAAAGAAACTGTGGCATAGACTCTTGATTAATATGACTAATATGACATGACTAATATTTTGAAAAATATTTAACTGGTCAATGTAAGATTCCAAAAGCCATGGTATTAGGTTGCATATGACAACACTTATTCTTCTGAATTACCTGAACCACAATGCCAAATTTTGTCGGACTAGATAGCCAAGGACGCTAAGGCCAAAGGACTATAGCTGCTTTGGTTCACAGTGCTTGTGTGTGTTCATGTTGCCCTTAGAGTTGCTCCAATGTTATCAAATTACAGTGGTCGCAGTATAACCAAGAATTTAAACCTTAAAATAAAAAATAAATAAATAAACGCCACTTTCCTTTTATCAAAAAAGTCTGTTTCTAGGAAATCGTTAAGAAAGATCAAGTTTTTAACTTACTTTTGCTTCAAAATTAACAAGGCTTATTTTAACTGCCAAACACATTTCTAAACAATCTATTTATCTTCGTATGTGTATAATATTTTAGGTCATTTAACATGATTTTTACTTTCTCGCTACAGAGTAGAGCAGGAATTTGCGACAGAAAAACTATTTTTAAAGGGCCCTGGTAACGAAAAAGTAGATAAATACAGTTGCTCAACTAAGAAAAATAAATCCTCTAACACGTGGTGTAGCCAGAATCCTTGTTTTGGGGGTTCTTGATACCCAAAAATCGAATGACGGCAAAACGTCTGTCTGTTCGTCTGTCTGCCCTGTCCGTCCGTCTGTGAACAACGCTAGCGGCTAAGCCCTTCAGCCGATTTTCTTCAAAATTCATATTCCCCTATTGATCTGGTTGATGTCGCGTCCTGTTGAATTTGAAACCGAAATTTTAGTTTTAGTTTAGAATACGCCCCTAGGACATTTTCCAAATTTTTAAAAAAATTACTCTATCGTCTTTTATTACATTTTTTGTTGAATAGTGTGAAGGACGTTTAAAAGAATGGTGCAGGTCTCATTTTCGTTGAAAGCCCTGATTTTTGGAAAATTGCAAAAGTCCAAAATTTTTTCGGTGTCTTCCTACAACTACAATTATAAAAAAGAGATTTTTCCCGTAATGAAACCTATTCCTTAAAGATAGACTTTAAAATAAGGTCATGTACAATTTTCGAAAATTTGAGCACTTTTCGCGTAATTGTGAGTGAAAATACGGGCGAGAAAAAACGTTCTGTTTTAACTCCACTAGTTTCTGGTTTGAAACTAAAAGAAAAGATAAAACGCTTTCGTAACTCGGAGGTCCCATCTTTCAAGCTCTTGCTGGGTTGTCGAACCCTGACATTGTCCACACTAGAGAGGTATGTGCGACCTCACGGAGAGTGTAGATTAAGGCGATACATGTGAAGGAAATTAGGACGAGAATCGCCTAATGAGCTCATTATGTTCCCTAAAATTGTACCATAGTGAAATTACGAATAAAGAACATAAAAGTCCGTGATGTGAAAAGGTACTTGATATAATGAATGAGCATCCTGTGTTTAACACAACATGTTGAGAATTTTGAGATCATTAAAACTTGAAGGTCTAAAGATGATAAAGAGTATTTTGTAATATAGATAAGAGATAGAGGGGAATGAAGAAATTACCTCAAGAATAACAGATATACTTTTTACTCGTGTTCTTTTAAATTAGGTGTAAACACGATCTTTCTTAAATATTTTGTTATAATTTCCTTTTTAACTGAAAAGTAAATGCAATGGTATTCTAATTGCCTTGAAAATCACAAATTCAAAAGAAGCCGTTTTTAAACGCAATGTTCGCAAATCAATCACACTCGGTCAGACATTTTCCATAGAGATGAGATTTTGCAAATGTGTTAGATGAAATAATGATAACACATTTATTCGAAACAATCACTTTTTTACTCGTGAGAATCCCACAAAAGACTAAATTCTGATAACCCATTAAAAAGTCCTATCCAAAATCTGAATTGTATTAGTCGACAGATATATCTATAAATCCGAAGTGTATGTATCAGCATCGAAAACATATTATAGATTGATTCTAACTAAACAATAAGCCAAAGAAATTAAGTCTATAAGGACTGTAAATGGAGGGAAGAGTTGGCATCTGAGAGGCAATACGAAATGTTAACAGTTTAAATTAAAGGGAATAAAACCCAAGACAAACTCATGATCGAAATATTTGAACTGAGAAACAATATTTAGTTTAAATATTTCTTACATATAATAATAATATGTAAAAACCTTTAGTAATACATTTTAAGAGTGAATAATACTCTAAAATATATTGAACGCCATATATTATCGCGAATTACTTTAGTAAGAATAACAAAAATAAACGTAAATGGACGTAATAACTTTGCTAATTTTATAATCATTTAATAAATAAGAATTGAGATGCCTTTGGCGAGAGCGTGAGTGCGAATTACGAGGAAAGCAAATGTTGAGGCAGCAGCTAGTATTAACCGCGCGGCCGCCGTTCCCGGACGGAACGCATCTCTGGAGCAGCCGCCCTCGCGGCTGGGCGTTGGGGCTGGCGGCGAGGGCGAGCGCGAGGGTGGACCGCGGCTGCCACTGCGCATGCGCCATCGACGCACCCCCTCCGCGGCCCCGAGACCACAACAAAGCGCCGCTTTCATTACGCGGCGCACGCACACACGCGTGCGGTCACGCGCGCCCACGCACGACACGCGGAGCGCGAATCGCGCGTGACCGACGCGAAAGCGCGGGAAGAACGGGGCCACGAGATCTTTAATGGCATTAGGTTTTCATCGGCGCTCGTTTGCATGATGCGCAAGTCAGAAGCGAGGACGTTTTCTCGATTGGAAAGATACAGCTTTCAGCACATAGTAGACCTTGCTGAACTAACGTAGTAACGAGTACCCTGAATGTTAGTTTCTATTTATTATTTTAACTCAAAATTGCAGAAAATAGAAATATTAGAACTTTGTGTTCTATAAGGTCATTGATATAACAAGAAAACAGAAACAGTACATTTGTATTTACTGTTGATAGAAAATATTAAAATAGTACCAACAATTTTTTTAATTACTATTAGAAAATTACAATTGCTAAACATAGCACAAACAATAAGAAAAAAATCATACGTAAATACATCGTAATTAAATCAGAATAAAATGATGTAAATATTATAGGCAATAAGAAATTAATTAATAAAAGTTAATTTTTAAACCGTTCTATTTCTTGTTTACGTTTCACGCTCAATGATGAAGTTACCGACCCCAGTTATACCCTCAACGTTAATGACTGTATGTTGTAAAACAAATAATTAAAAATGCTCAAATGAAACATCTATAGGTTATAATAGCACTTAAATCAAATGTTTTTAGTGAATACCCATTTTTTTAATCTAAGACCCCCAATACAAGAAGGTAATGTTGAAGAGCCAGGCCGCCATCACATTTCTCGCGTCCCCCCGCATGAGCAAAGGCGCGTGCAGAGGCAGCGTCCATCGACGCGCTCTGATTTGTAGGGCGGAGAGGAAGCGCGCAGGGGGCGCGGAGGCGGGAACGGGCGCGGCAATCTGGCCGCCGCCCGCTCCGCATGCGAAAGTAGTTCGCCGCCAGCGCGATCGAGTCCCGGATGAACCCCGGGGCGCGGACGTGAGTGCGGCGCCGCGGAGAAATTTATGCGCCGCCCCCTTCCGGCCCTCGACCCCCGCCACCGCCCCCGCCCCCTCTTCCTCCTCCAAGGCTGTGCCGCGCCCGCGCTCGCGCTCCCTTCGCCTCCCCACCCCCACTCGCCCCTCGACCGACTCCACTCGCCTCCACTCTGCGGCTGGGGGGATCCGCGGATTGAGAGGTGCGAACGGCGGGCACAAGCCCGGCAACCTAGGCACTCGCCGCCGCCCCCGCACCGCCGGATTTTGCATCTCGGGATACGAGGCCCGACGCGGCTGAAAGGTCAGATCGATGAAGCCTTGTCGAGAAGTTTTGGTCAATTGTAATACACTTGCTCACTTTATACTCATTTGTATATCACATCTCGCCTGTAATGCCAGTGATGGATTCGGGGAGAGGTCCCCCCAACTTTGCCATCCCGCCCCAAAACATTTTTTTGGCATTTTACTAATTTTTTTCAAAAAGTTTATCACATATTAAACGCATTACGTTACTAGAGAGTTTTTTAAAAATCACGAATGAAGGAACCATTTTTAGAAAATAAATTCTCATTCTAAAGAAATGTGTTTTTTCTTCACAAATGTTTAGCTGAAGGGTCCAAACTGAAACTGAAACGGAGCTCGCCAGAACACACTTTGGTGTCGGCCTTGTCTAGAACTCCGGCAGAGTATGTAAAAAGTACTATTATTTTACCACTATTTCAATACGGCACAACTATTACTAATAATACCAGCAAATTCCGTTGCAAATTTCAAATCGCTATGAATTATGCAATGTCAAAGCGTTTTGTTTGTGGAGACGAAAGTCAGTCTGTGTTCAGCATATACAACAAGACAATTGCCCATTACTCCATCCGGTGAAACTTTAGCCAGCAGGAACCCTGACAGCACTGCACGGTATTTTGCAGGCGCCGGGTCAACGGGCGCCGGCACAGCCCCAGCGGGGACAGCGTCGGCGCAGCGCAGCGCACAGCCGGGGTTTTTGCTGGAAGAAGGCTGACCCCGCGACCTGAAACCGCTCCTCTCACCCCTTGCCCCGCGCTGCTCTCGTCCTGCGGCGGCGGCGGCAGAGAGTGGAGACTGTGCTGTCGGCCAGAACAGGGTTAGATGGTAACGTTAGGTTAGTAGATGGTTAGATTAGGTGGTAACATACACTGGCAGCGGTGACAAATTCCGAAGCATGCAGCGCCAGATACTTCTCCATTGGCGAAGGGAGATATGAAACGACAGGTAGCACCGCCTAACGGCAGTGCAGTGAAAGTGTTGGCACACGATTTAATGGTGAAAATATCATAATAGTTTCAATTATTATTCAAATATTACAAGGGTGAGTCCCAGACGGCGTCATAAGGCCCCCTGGAAAATAAAATATAAAAATAACTCCCCCTTTCCCGCGTGACCTTGATATGCCACGTTAAAAAAAAACAAGTATACATTTTTTAACGAAGCAAGCCATGTGAAATACCATAATAAACAATTTACTGCATCAAGAAACATTTTTCAAACTTCATATTTTAAACATTTCCACCGAATTTTAATTTCACATATTTCTAGAATAAAAACTAGTGATAACAGAAAAATTAATAATTTTATTTAAATGCTTTATTTTCAATTTTTTAAAAATAAAATATACAAATGTAACTGCGTCAATTAAATATTTTTTCATTAAATTATACTTTCAAATTTCTTCATTTAATTTTTTTGGAAAAGATCCTCCTCATTTTATAAAGCCGTATTTGAGCTATTTTAACTGGCTTTTTTACACTTTGTGCAAAAAATGTAATGCAGCTATTACAGTGAGTCAAGTAAAATGTTAGTCACGTCGTTGAGGAGCCAGACGTAACAACTAGAATCAGGGTGCACTGAATATGACAATGGGGGTGGTGGTGGCGGTGGCGGTGGTGACGGAATATGGCAGTAACACTGGTGACAGAAGACGGTGGTGGCAAGCGCAGGACCTCCTCTCTACAAGAAGCGACCGACACGACATCTGGGGGTTCGCGCCGAACTACCTCTGTTGCCGAACCGCTGCTGGGTGGACGTAGCGCCGTTTGGCAACGGCGGACGCCTGGAGGGGGATGGGCGCCGGTTCAAGTTAAACTTTCCCCGACGCCACCAGCGGCGCGCGGAGCGGAGGGCGAGGAAGGGAAATAGAACTGCTCAATCGACTGTTGGGGAAATTGGAGGGAGGGGCGAAGCGTCAAAAGCGCATCTACAGTAGCTCTTCCCTTTTCCCCGAGAGATTTTTTTCTTCCACGAAGCGCGGATTGCACTGAGAGTGACAAAAAATGTTTTAAAAAAAATAGTTTCTCGTTTTGTGGCTAGGTATTGACTTTAAAAATCTTCGTAGTGGGATATATTTATGTTGCAATAGAGGAACCTAGATCCATATTTTGTCACTAAAAATTAGTCCATATTAGTTGTCCATATTTAATCCATCTTAGTCATTAAAGACATAAAAATACATACTAGAAACTTGACAATTCCAATTTTCATTTCAGAATTTGTAACTATACCTCTCGATAACATTGAAATAAAACCTAATCACAAGAACCTTATATTATCAGGAAACTATGAATATCATATAAATGTTGCAGAATAAAAACAATAGTTAAAATTAGAAAAGAAGTAGCGTCTAACAACGAAAAGTTCTCACATGTTTATCTGTGATAACTGAAAATAACCCGGGACTAAATCACGAAGATAGTATTTAAAAAATATTTGATAACTAATATTCTTGTGGTTTGAATTGTTAGTTTTTTTGAATTACATGAATTCTTTGTATCACAAATATTTTGAAATACCAGAAATAGTAAAATACTGCAAAATTATTGGTTTGCCTGTTTATCTCTCTAAAGTTACCCCCCCCCTAATTGGAGTCTGACATTCCTCTTACTCATGTTCTATTAATTGATCACTTGCATAGCCTATTTCGCGATCCCACCCTTCGACCTCCACTGCTTCGACCTCCACCTGCACCGACTGCAGCAATGAAGCTGCTTGGAAAAGGCCGCGCAGTCAGCAGCGGAGCCGCATCGCGCGCCTGAGCTCTGGAGGAACGGCGAGGTACAGCGGCGCGCATGGGCCGCGCGCGCCTCGCCGTGATGAACAACCGGCGCTGAACAAAAACGTTGATGCATTGTTCCACGGCTTGTTAGCTCCATAACCCGTCCGTCCTCCCGTCCATCCGAACGTCCCCCGCCGACCGGGAGGGAAGATTTAATTAAGAACGCGTCCGCCTCGCGGGAGGGGAGCGGGGGGTGGGCGGCGGGGGCGAAGAAGGCCGGGGCTCCGGAGAAATATGGCCGCAGCCGCTTAAAGCAGGGCCTCCTGATTTCGGAGACGCCCGGTTGGCGTGCGCGCCAGGCGGCCGGGAAAGTGCTAAACGGAAATTTCTCGGTGACGAGGACGGGGATGGAGGCTGTAGAGAGGAGACACGAGCGGGATGGGGTGGGTGTGGGACGGCGGTGAATATGCAGGGAAGCTGCCTTATGTTGTGCCTGTGTTGAAGCAACGGCACTGGCAATCGATTACAATATAGACGATACAGTACTTTTAGAATGTATTCATAATCTTCGTATAACTTATCAGGTAAATTTATTAAATTCTGTCATATTAAATCATATCTACATTTGAGTTCCAAGTTTGAAAAATGAATGTTCATGTCAGAAGATAATTAGAGGTACTTCTGGTATTAAGGATTATCATTTACATTCGAGGCAAAACCTCAGTTCAAAATTCTTTAATCCTCGAAGCCGAATAAAAGTAGAAACTTAAAATGGCTATGATGATATTATGGGTATTTATTTTTATAAAAATAATTTTACGAAATATTATTAGTTATATGGATATATGAGAGTTATATGGATATTTATGTGCATAAATAATTTTACGAAATACATGAATTACCTTAAGTATGTAGAACCTGTTCACAAACCTTTTATTTAGATCTCATTTTTCAGATAAAATTCTTTCGATTCCGCGCACTTCCTGTGCTTAGCAGGAAGAAAACAAAATTTAGAAATAATACATATTTATTTTTAAAAAGTTATTAAAAGTATTTAGGTTTCATCTTAATAGTTAATTTTCTGTTACAGGCAACGAGCAATGAATCACCTCACTGATTCTGAAAGAGCCCCAAAGGTGCTTCCGACCATAACCAAGACAACTTAGAAACCTTCAAGGTGCGAAGACGTGTCAACAGCTTCGTGGTCTGATAAAGTAATGATTTCCGGATTGTCGGATAAAGATCTTATTTTACAGGGGCACGGATATTTTCATTAGCACTTTCATTCTCAGTGTTTCAACATCTACACGGTCGGTTTATACCTTTTCCACAGATCCGCCTCCATTGCAACGATCACCGCAACCACCTCGACCGAGTCTCCAGCCCCGCCATACCCGTCGCTTTTGGTAGCCTCCCGTCGTTCGAATCCGTCACTGTCTTTTCGAAAAATCGCCTGCACCCCAGGATTGGCGGATACCGATTTCGGGGGGTCGCAGCGGAGCGTTTTTGTGGGGAGCTGCGCCGGTCGGGGGCAGCATTCTTGGCGGGGGGCGGAATGCCCCCTCAATCGCAGGCGACCCGGGGGACGCAAGATGGAAAGTTGTCGTCCGCGTGACAGAGCGGCGGTCGCCCGGCTGGCCGACTGGAGGTCGCGGGGACCCCAAGCCAGACATTTATCTATTGGAGGCTAAACGGTGGTGCACAAAAAGATCTGGAACGAATCGTCCCATCAAAGCGCATATGAGGTCTCCTAGTCGGATTCTCCCCCTTGTTCTTGATCTGCTGCCTAAAAACTAAAACTACGAAGATACCTAGTTTAATTCGTGTCTCAAAAATGGAATATTTTTCTCGTCGTTTATACATATTTATCTTTTACAGACCAATACTGAAAGATTAGTTGATTTTCAGGTATTTGTCTAGAGAAAGCTCAGAACAATAGTAATCTCCAAAACTCCTCTTCTAAAAATATCACCTGCACTCGGGTCGTGAAGCTGAATTCTTTCATTAGAGGGAATATTTATCGGGCGTATCGCCTTCTCCGGTAGCTCAGCGAGGGAACACAAATCTAATCCCACGGCCCTCGCTATAAATACGTCCGTGCCGCCACCGACGTAGCGACGCCCTGCCGCCGCCGCGGGGTGGAGCAAAAACAAAAGAGTGGCGTCACGCCGCCGGCAAGATGGCGCGAGGCGTGACATTGCGCGGCGGCGGCGGCGGAGGACCGGGCGGCGGCGGAGTGGCGGCAGCGCGTCTCCCGGGGGCAGCAGCAGCGCCGCCGCCGCCGCCGTCGGCCGCCGCGGCGCCGCTGTCGGGAAACAAGCGAGAAACGCCGGCCGCTCTTAATCCAGGCTGAAGGAGACGGATGGGGCGGCGCGCGCTAAGTGGTGGGAGAGGTGCGGGACGCCCGCTCGGGGGTGGGAGGCGGGGGGGAGTGGATGCGCGAGGGATGGGGCGGGGCGCGCACCCCGCGCCCGGCGACCAGAAAGTGGAACTACTTTAGCGATGAGATTTCCGGGAAACTTGGTCCGCAAGCCGACGAAGAAGGGAGAAAAAAAGTTACTTTCTCACACACACATACAAGGAGTGCGCGAAACCCCCAAGGAAGAGGGTGCGTTAGTGGGCGCGAGCGGAGGAGAGGGCGCGACTGAGAAGTCCTAGAAGCGCATCTTCCACTCTGCAACTTTAGTTCTCCTACCCGGAAGCGTGAGATACACTGGGTAAAATTGATAAATTATATCAGCTAGCTCTTAAAGTGTAGGTAACTTAACAATATTTACAGTTTCCCGTTCCAGCGAAAAGTAAAGAGAACATAACTTCATGACGCTGATCGGACCGAACCTTCAGGCAAAGCAAAACAATTCTGCCGAACGAAAACATATCAACTAGTAATTACACGCACGACAGTCAAAAAAGACATCAACCGAACGACTTAACGACACAGATCAGCAACCCTCAATTTATATTCAATCTCC
The DNA here is from genome assembly GCA_011170035.1 of Teleogryllus occipitalis. Taxonomy (NCBI): domain Eukaryota; kingdom Metazoa; phylum Arthropoda; class Insecta; order Orthoptera; family Gryllidae; genus Teleogryllus; species Teleogryllus occipitalis. The sequence continues at coordinate 340,754 of BLKR01000160.1, forward strand.
AGAAATCCATCAACATTCAAAGTCATTACTTGCGTTCGGGTCGCATATCGAAGCGCTATCAAAAAGAGCGACCAATCAAAACCTTCTGTCGTTCGTAATTTTGCTCTTCTTGATCAATCAGGCCTCTATGACTCGATACTTAAACGACACAAAATCACCGCTTGACATTATTTCCCCATCAGCGCACAGCGGCCGTGAGCGGCGTTCAGCCGCCACCGCCGCCGCCGCCGCCGCCGCCGCCGCCGCCGCCGCCGCCGCCGCCGCCGCCGCCGCCGCCGCCGCCGCCGCCGCCGCCGCCGCCGCCGCCGCCGGGCCGTCCGCCCGTATCGATTTCATGGAAATGATTTTTATGCGCGCTGGCAGCCAGGCGTCCGATCGCGAGGGGAAGAGGGGCGGCCGGCGCTGCGAGGGATGTGGTGGGGGAAGGGGATTCGTATTTGTAATTAGAATAAAATCAATGCCCGTTAGGATTCATTTCAATTTTTACACAAAACACACCCCCGGCGGGCGGCTGGGCGCCGAGGCGCTCCGCGCTGGCCGGAATGTCCCTGAGGCGTCATAAAACAAGCGGCCGGCGGCATGCGCGGTTTTAATTATGTAATTACACGTTCCAATATGGCGTCTCTCGCGGCGCCAGGCAGTGGCTTCTCTTGGTGACGAATGCTTTCACGTGTCGCTCCGAACGTAATTTTATGAAGGCTGTGGTGTCAGAGTAATGTACTGGTCGGTTACTTTACGTAGGGGTAATCATCTCTGGTTGCTCTGTTTAGGAAACAAATTCATCACTCAAATGATGCGTTTTAAAAATAAATTTGTCAAGAAATGATTTTTAAAATTCACCATTAATTCCGAAAGGGATTGTAAGAAAGAAATTGATGTTTTCCGCCATATGTTATAGCTTTGATTTCCCCCTAAAAATATTCAATTCATTTAAATATATTTGCAATTATTTTAAAAAATAATTGATATTATTTGCTTTGCCTATATTAATCCGTCAAATACAACGCTAAATAAGTGAATTTTAATTCCAAATTCAGAAATATACGATTTTGTTTATTATTTGAAATTACTAAAAATTTTAGAAGTAGCGATTACAAAAAATGTTAGAATTCTAAGAAAGGATTCAATCATAATTCCTAAAGATGCTCGAAATTAAATCAAACATTCTCCCAATCTGAATTTAGGCATTTAAATTGCAAGAGAGGGAATGATTTTCTAATTTTGTTAACTATATAGTTTTCTAAATAATTGGGGGTGGAGATAAGTTTCATTATACAACTGTTTACTCATTTATCATTAATGTATGTTTAATAATAAAATAACCTCAAACTCATAAGAAGACAAACTCTTGAAAAATATTAAGTAATAAACTATTGTGCACCAAACCATTTCACTCCCACTGAATATATATCACATACTGCCTGTGTCACAACTCTCCAAGCTGATATTTAGAATTGCGGCAGCGGAAGAAGAGCCTCCTGCGCCCGCTAAACTTGGCGGCGACGAGATGTCCTGAAAAGCGCCGCGTTGGGGCGGGAGCGGCGGCAGCAGCAGTATTGATTTAAGACGCCTCGGCGGCCGCGACGCGACAGCAGCCGCCCTCAGCCAGTGGACGGGACGGCGCGGCTTGGCTGCGCACGAAGGCCCCGCGCCCGAGGGCTAGGCGGCGGCGGCGATCACGCTCTCACAGTCATCCAGCCAGCGATACTCAGCCAATCTCTAATCAACACACTCATCCAATCGACGATCGTCTCAGACAATCTCTAATCAACACACTCATCCAGTCGATGATCGTCACAGCTAATCTCTAACCAACACACTCATCCATTCGACGATCGTCACAGCTTATCTCTAACCAACACACACATCCAGTCGATAGTCACAGCCATCTCTAATCAACACACTCATCCAATCGACAATCGTCACAGACAATCTCTAATCAAAACACTCATCCAATCGACGATCGTCACAGGCAATCTCTAATCAACACACTCATCCAGTCGACGATCGTCACAATCTCTAATCAACACACTCATCCAGTCGACGATCGTCACAATCTCTAATCAACAAACTCATCCAGTCGACGATCGTCACATCAAATCTCTAATCAACACATTCAACCAGTCGACGATCGTCACAGCCAGTCTCTAACCAACAGACTCATCCAGTTGACAATCGTCACAACTAATTTCTAACCAACACATTCGTCCCGCCAACGAAAAATAACGCGCACTCGCACTTTGCTTACATTAAAATTCAACAATATTTTCATAACAGCTTCAATGACCAAAACAAACACTCTAGATAATTAAATGTGTCACAATGCAGCTGCTGGCGAAAAAAACTATAGATCTCAGGAAAATCAGTTTTGATTTTATTTTCTTATCGATCTCCGAGTTAATCTTCTGCTGAACAATTTAATGTCACTTTTTAAAAATAAATTGTATGCATCTAAGTACACTAGAACAAACAGTAACATAGCTAAGAAAAATATTTAATAACATTTCATTTGGAAATAATACTGACTTCTCATTTTTGTTAAGAAAGCCTCCAATTTCTCCGAATACAAAAATATTTTAATTATTTTCAAAACCAATGTAATGAAGTCCAGTGGTCATATGAAATATTAGTTCAAGAAAAACCTGTGAGTTTTCCGTATATGTACTTTCAGTTAACGTTTTCCTCAAATGATGTTTCATTGAAGATTACGGCTAAGACATTGAAATTCTCTTCCACAAGTAATAATGTATTTATGCCCAATGGACTATCGATTTTCAGCATATTTACAAGACAATTTAAAAGAAGAATTGAAATTATGAGGAATTCACTTTCATTTTTCGATAATACGCACACCAAGATACTCTCGAAATGAAAGAGAACTTGTTACTTCCATTTATAAAAGTAATAATATGGAACTGATTAAATAGAAATTAGTATTAGACAAAAAGCCGTTTGAGTTGACAAAGAAAGGGAGGCGAGGATTATGAAGCAATAACATATTTGAATAATACTGCTTATTGACATCCTGCCAACAGGAACCCGTTCCTCACATATTTCCTTAATTCGGAAATAATTTAATTCATGGAGGACATTATATTGAAAATATTGATCAGAACGTAGCGCCAAATATAGACCTCCCATATCACGCCAGCCCTTCGCCACCTGCGCGACCGCGTGCAAACGAGTCCAAGGGTGAGGGAGGGCCGCGGCGCGGCGGCGGCTGCCTGTCCCCGCGCGGGGTGTCTCATCAGCCCTTTGCTGCCCGCGCGCCTCTCGCGCCAGCACGCGATTTCCGGGCCGGGCGCCGCGCCGATAAAGACATCCCCACGGCGCGGCAGCAGGGCGGGGCGGTGTGGGGCTGGGCGGGGCGGTGCGGGACGGGGCGGGGCGAGGCGGGGCGGGGCGGGGCGGGGCGGGGCGGGGCGGGCGCGTGAGCGCACAGGTGCACCGCGGGGTGGGGCTGGGGTGCGGAGTCGGGGCTGCAGCGGATAACGTCGGCGGCAATTAGAGGTGGGCGGCGTGGGCGGGGGAAGAGGTCGGGCGAGGTGTCTTAACGCCCGCGAGGCACGACAGCGGCCAGTCTGCGCCGAAGGGTGGTGCTGTCACGCAGGCCCAGGGGAGAAGGTTTCTCTTGGCGCTTGGTTCATAAAAATTCACTCCGCTAGAAAATGCATATAAAGTGAACTTTAAAAATAGGATATTCATACTCGTGGAAGGTTCATTATGGATGTAATTAAATATTTAAAAGAGGTAGTACTTACTCGAAGAAGTAGACAGTTGTAAATGTGTTCCCTTATTAATTAAAAAAATATATGTCTAAGATGTAATTTTTTGAAGTATTTACAACTTTCGAGTTTGAAGCATCACAATATATTCACTGTCCAGAGGCATAGTTAAGAGGGAGGGGCAGAGAGTGATTTCTGTCCTGTGTGGCACATATTAAGGGTGTCACCAATTAGAAAATTTTATAGTTGGAATCATTTAAAATATATATTTCAATTACTCTGAATTACAAACAGTTTTTAATAGATTATAAATAAATGGTATGTGCAAATACTCATGTATTTTTATTAAATAAAGTATAAACTATTTAGTAATAGACATTTGTATATTTAATTTATGAGAGGGAGTATTACCATTAGTTTTGTCCCGGGTGACACCAACTGAAGCAGCGCCTATATCACTGCTATTTATGCCTTAATCTCTACTACATAATTTCTTTTGTTCAAATTTGTCTAAAAGCTTTCATTAACACAATTCCTGTGATAACTTTTTCCGCCGTCCTCCCAAAAAGCACTATTTAATTTTAAATTTAAATTATTTGAACAAATCCCTTTATGATCACTGAAGGAATATATTTTAATTTACAAAAGTTTGGAAAAAACTACAAACTCTCGAACACCTGGTCTCGAAAAAAATTAGGAGTGCATACAATACCTTGTACCTCGCGAATATCGAGAGAAAAATCTTTAAACACTCCAGATTTATAGTAATTCAAAGAATGTGGAACAAATTCCCCAACTGGAAAGTGATAATTCTCAAATTGCATCATATTTTCGCATTAGATCTCAAACCCCCAATATGCTGTAGCCAAGAGCTTCTCGATAATCCTGAGAAATCGATTACTATTTGCATAACAACTGAAGTTAACAAACGCCGTTCTCTTCGCCGTAAAAAAATATTCCTTGCAATTTGTAACCGTTTACCTTTCGAATTTTGAAATACTGCCCCTAATTCATAGAGTCCCAAGTCTGCAATTAATAACAGGCAACGATTTTTTCCCTTTTCGCCCGCGAAAACAATCCTTTTCCAGTTAAACACGCGCCATCCTTCATGCGGGCGTGGATTTTAATTGGTAATAACTTTTTTGCGTGCGCCGCGAGCGCGGGCGACCGAGGGCGAAAAATCGAACAAAACCCACGGCTCGCTCGCGTCGCTACCATCGCCGCATCAATGGACAATATACGGAAATTAATCCTCTCCCTCTTTCGGCCCGAGGACGTCCCGGCCAGGGCCACGGCGCGGCGTCGCTGCTCGGCGAGGAATTCGAGAACGTTCGCAGGTTCGTCATGTGGCGATTTACGACCTGAACGTGCGCGCAAGTTCTCCCCTCGGCCGCGGAGAGCGCGCGCGGGTGGGGCGGAAAACGCAGGCGATGAGGTCGGGCCAGTGCTGGCAGGGTCGAACACTACGGAAGGGAATGCTTTCATGGAAGACACACATGCGACTAATAGTAACAAAAAAAATTCTGTAATAGTATTATTCAGACAGTTACTCTAGCAGTAATTGCTCGTTCTATTTTTATCAATCAATTACAAATGCAATTGGAAAAACTATATAGTCTGCCCAACCTAAAGAAATGTTATGGTATTTTATTAACACAATATTAATCACTATCATCCTCGACATCATCATCATCATCATCATCACCATCATCTTCTTCTATTTCTTCGAGATTTGGGCCTTTACGCCAGTACCGCCTCCTCAAAACAGATATCACCATATTTTCTTATGTTTCTCCAGTAATCTTCCTTCGGGTAAGTATTGCTCTATTGTTTTAATCATTCTTGTATCTGTCACACACTCCATATGTTCCTTTCATCTTAGTATTGTTTTATTGTTTCTAATGTATTTGGCATCTTAAATTCTGCTCGAATGTCGACACTTCTCTTTTTGTCCATCAAGGTATAACCGGGTACGATCTTAAAAATCTCATTTCAAAGGCCTCTATTCTTCTTTTAACCACCTTCCTTAAGACAAACTTTTGCTGCAGGACAGGAAAGAAGGTATTCCAATTGCTTTATGCAAAGTTTATAAGGATTTCTTAGGATCTTTTTTCCCAACTTGGTTCGCAGAAGATGGATGGTTCGCAGAAGAAATTAAAAGGAGTTTAGGTTGCTTTCTATATCTTTGTTTGACTCGTATGCTACATTACAACCTACGTATTTGAAAATATTAACTTGTTCAGTAATAAGAATATAGATTTGAATTTTAGCTTTTAGAGCCCAATATCCAACGAATTCCATTATTTGGGTTTTAAATGAGATCTAGCTAGATTAAAAACCCTGGCAATACTGCATTGTTTAAAAATTGCTTCTTGTAGTATTTCATTGCTTCTTGCAGCACACATTTATTCATTAAACATATATATTGTAAAGGGCTAAAACAATATACTGAAGACGGTTATAAATACGTCGAAGTAATTAAAATATAATCTTCTGAAAAATTGGAAAGACAAAAAGTAGAGACCATAAACTTAAAAGTATATTTTTTAACTAAACCTTTATCTTAGACGTAAATGACGTTTATTTAGAAAACAAAACACACTGAGTTGCTGACTCATTGTAAAAACTTGTATTGTTAAATTACAACTCAAAATAAGTCATGTAATCAAAATAAAAATCAAATGTTTGAAACAGTACAGAGGCTCCAGACAAGTAGATAAATTTGCTGTATGGCAAACTCATTGAAAAAAATAGTCCTAAAGCATGCAACCCAAACGCATATTTTCCTCTTGAATATTTCACTAAATTCACTGCCTCACGAAAAACGCTGCCCTTATCACCGAACTCCCCTTTTAACGACACCAACCATGCGAGACGAAGCCGCCTTCACAAAGGATGCCGCCACCCACGACAAAACACGCGCGCCGCACGCGACAGTATGGCGGCGGTGCACACGTGACTCCTGACGACGACGCTTCAATGCTGGCGGCGGCGAGGGTGGTGGCAGAGGGAGGGGCGGCGGCGGTGGCTGTGCGGACGCGCGAGACCACGGAGCGACCGCTACCATCCCGACCACTACCCGCTGCCGCCCTTGCAGCCGAAATTTACAACTCGGCGGCAGCGGCAGAGGCGGCCCGGGGCACGAGAACACGGAAGTGGCGATGGTGAAGCTCCGGTAGTGGTGGCTGATACTACGCACTGCCTCTCTAGGATGATGCCAGCGGGAGCCGATGAGACGTAGCGATGGTGGCGAGGGAGAACGGCAGAGGTGGTAGCGGGAGGGAGCGCCGGCGGCGATGGCGCGGGGGCGGGGGTGAGGGCGGAGGAGGTGGCGCGGCGGCGAGGGCGGTGGTGGCTGTGGCAAGCGCCGTTAATTCGCCGCACGGGCTCAACAGTTGGCGCCATAAAACTTTCAGCGCCCCCGCTGCAGTCCCTCGCTCCGGCCCGAGGACTGCTCGTGTATGCGCGCAGTCTAGGCCACCACGAGGGCCTCGCGCCTGAGATTTACAATGTGCTGAGCGTCGATGCGGATTTTTATGGAACGCGTTATTAATACACAATAAATTACCACAAACGCTAAAATTCTATTTTTAGCTTCATGAGCAAAGAATATCACATGATAACGGTGGCATTCTCAACACAATTTCATATCAAGATTTATTATAACAAGAAAGATTTTCTACAATCAAATAAACTAGAGAATGTAGTAGGTTAATAGAAACCGATAAGAAATGAAGATTCCAAGTAACAACAGCTCTTGGACAAATATGATAGTAAAATATTCGACACCCAAGGTATGACATATTAAATCTAACGATAAGCTACACAAAAGCTTCAAGACAATAAATACAGAATAACTATCATTTTAAAAATAAAATGAGTTACAATAAATGATAAAAATAAATATGAAAATAAAAATAACAAGGAGATTTAAGATGAGAGATAAAGAGATGTTTTTAATATTAAAACGTTATTAATAAACAATAATAATATTACTTTATTCTACAATAATTAAGTACTGAACACAAGAGCTGATGAATTTTAATTGTTTTAAAGCATATAAATTCAACACAAATACGCAATGTTTACCTCCACAATAATTATCATTGCTCAAAGATTCTTAATAAGAACAGAAAGATGCTACAATGTAAGATGAAATATCTTGCAAGATTGAGTACATGTTTTACATTGAATTATTAACCTACAATGGAGTTATGAAACGAATGGCAAAACTACTGACTTTTCTCACATTTTGATATGTTTACTTTTTCTTCTGTCTCGCTCTTCCCTCTCTTCTTCCTTCCATACCTCCCTTCATCTCTCTCTCTCTCTCTCTCTCTCTCTCTCTCTCTCTCTCTCTCTTATCTCTTTATCTCTATGTGTCTTAGTAAAATTTCCAAGTGTTTAACAAGCAAAGGGAAAGACGTATTTGGATGGGATCTCGAGTTGATCCCCACTGAATTGTTGCACTGTAGGGGAGAAGCACATCAGAGCTTATCACTCCAGTCACTTGTCATTGTCCTTTTTGCCATTCTTCTTCCCATCCGCCCCTAGGGGGCGCCGGTGACTTAAGGTCATTAATAAAGCGTAATACAATGATGACCAAATTTTGGGATCCAGGAAGCAGTCAACGGATAGGACCAATATTCTAATGGACGAAATTCTGTAGTAATGGAAGATATTACTATAGGCGCATAAAGTAACATGCATCAATATTTTTCAAACACATCAACGAAGTATAATGTAATGCAAAATCCCGTTTTACTTTAATTGTAATTTCACAAACATTTCTAAACACAGCAATGTCTATTTTGTAAACACGATTAATATTCTGAAACGCACTGTTATTAAAGAATCTTTAAGAAAAGTGCACATTTTTCAACAAAAAATGCATTGCATTTATAGGTGTATTTTATAAAAAAGCTTCTACGTGTAACTTTACTATTCACAAATACTATAAATTAGCATCGCAGGTGAAAGTGGAATATTCGCTTGCATTAGGTAAGTACAAAATAAATTAGTTATATGCAACTATCATTACGTTTGATTTTGTATATAAGATCGGTTGTTCATGGAACCATCTTTTCATATTTTGTAAAATAACACTTGTGAAAATTATACTAATCCAGTAAGAGGGTATTTAATCACGCAGAAAATATTTAAAACTAGAATGGACAGTTTTCTATTTTAAGATAGTGAAACCATACAACAAAATGAGAAATATCATCTAAAAAGTAAAATTGAAAATAAAAATAAAAATGTTGAAAGCCTGAACTCAAGAAATAATCCGTTTCGGGAAGGCAATGATCTGGCAACATTGCGAGTAGCAGCTTTTATTGTCTCCCTCACAGTTACGCTCGGAGCCAGAATAGCCCCTGCAATTTCTCACCGCTAAATTCCAGCGTGCCCCTTCCGTCGTGCCCGCGCCGGCGCGGCGCCGCGACCAGGTCCCTGCGGGATTCCGCGACAAACGCGCCGGATTTCGGAAATCGGTCCCCCTCGCGCCCTGCGTCGCTGCGCGGCGACCCCCGGGGCCTCGGCGTTAAAGTCGCGACATTTCGGTCGCCAAAGTGCAGCCGCTGGCATTTCTCCCGCGGCCGCACAGTGGCGCTTTGTCCGCTAGAGTTCAGCACTCTCTCCTCCAAAACGCGCCCGAGGCGGTTGACAGGAATGGATGCGTATTTATGCCACACCTGCAGAGATTTGATGGGCTCGTTTCGTACCCGAGATACGGGTATATCCAAAGCATGATTTTACTGATTATTGGAGAGCTGAGAAAAATTAATATGATGTGGAAATGAGAGGATTCAGCTTTCATATTTTGTAAATATGACAATATTTATGAATAAAATATAAAACTGTAAGTTATCAAAACTATTTGTGATACCTTCAAATATTTAACGGATGTGATGGGTACATTTTGAAATCATTTGTTGTGAAAATATATTCTAAATATGACGTAGAACAGGTCATTAAGTTTCATCTCCTTATTACTCTGCATCATGTTTATAGGTATCTTTTCATTAAGAATTCACACATTTTTACTTCACAATTCTACTTGGAAGAAAAAAAAGGGTGCGTCGTCTACATAGGGTAAAAATATTGAATCAAATGTACTCTTAATTCCACAAAATAATAGTCCCCGAACTAATGACTCTCATTAAAGTCACATGAGATAACATAAATCCTAAATCCTGGTAGTCGAGTATCCCCAAACACAGGGGCACTGACCGACACGTCGACAAACAACCCTGTGACCACAACGCGATGTCACGAGCAAATTGAAAGGGTTTGACCCCGCTTTAGAGGGCGGGGAGGGGCGCCTGTGGGGACGCGGCGGGGGTGGGCGGCCCTGCGGTCAGGGCGCCTCGCCCACCCGCGCGCCCGAGCCCTTATCTCGGCGCGGGGGCGCCATTTGCATTTCATTTGCGACTCCGCCGTGGCGGGCGCTGCGGTCGGAACAGGCGACAGCCGGCAATTAAAAACCAATTGTGCGCCGGGGACTTCACCCCATCCGGGACAGAAGGGTTTGGTGGCTCTCTAGGCGATACTCCTTTTGGAACAGATTCAAAGAATGTGTGTATAAAGAGAGCAATGTGAATTAGGTAACGAAACCGTTGTGATAATACACAATTTTAAAAATAATGTACGAAATTTTTATGTACAATGTAATAAAATAAAATATTGCAGTTGTGCTTTTGCTATCAAGGATTTGATGTAGTATTAAAATACATAAATTAAAGTAGCTTTTCATAAAAATGCAACATCCTGGATAATGATTTTTTAAAATATCATGGTAAGTATTTCAAAGGCTTCCACAATGATACCATAATAGTCACTGTTTATTTCCTTCATTGCTTTGATAGTAATATCGTCCTAAAAATCTACGGTACACATTGAGTAGATTTTTCGAATAGGGGAAGTATTTGATGCGTTGGTTTAATAAAAAAAATTCAAGTAATCAAGCAAGTGCAATATTAAAAATTCAGAAACATATTTCACAGATAAGTCACAGATGTTTCCACTCTGAAGCATACACTTGCTCATCCGAGGAGGGAGCGTTAATTTTTCTACGCGAATGTTGGACCCAGCCCCTTGACAGGGTTGTCTCTCAGTCCGGAAAATCGGGGGCTCCGACGACACGGCAGCACTGACTCCTCCAGTTCATCCCCTAATCCGTGGAGCAATCACGGGCCCTCCGCACCCCGCCACGCCCCTGTCTCCGCCCTTTCCCACCCCGCCCCGCCTCAGCACCCTGACTCCCCTTGTAGAGCGACCGCCCCGCCCCCGCCGCCTGAGAACACCCCGCTCGGGGGCTGTGAGCGGCGACGCCACTTCCGAGCGCTATAAATACGCAGCGGCGGCGGTGGAGGCAGCGGCGGCGGCAGGACGCTTTCGGTGGCCCTGTGCCGCCCCCTCGCCAAGCGCGAGGCCGGCGGGAGCAGCGCGAGGGGGTGGCGTCGCCATGGCAACGAGGGTGAGTCAGAGCGGGCGCGGGGCGCGGGAGTGTGAGTCACGGGATTACCGCCAGGCTGCGCATCGGTCGCGGCGGCAGCGGCGGTCCAGCGGTGACGCACCCGCGCGCGGTGTGGGCGCCGGCGTGGATGTGGGCGGGCGCGGGCGGCAGGGGTGGCGACTGGCGCGGAAGCGATAACGCCCGCCAAACGCTGGACGTGAGCGTAAATCAAACCCTGACGAGGAGAAGGCGGCCGCGGCGCGGCGCGGGGCGGCGCGGGGCGGAGCGGGAGGAGGCAGGGGCGGCACCCCGGAGAAGCAGGCGGGGTCTGCCAAGGAATGCGCCCTCCTCCGAACAGGAGCGGAGGAGAGGGAGCGTGGCCGCTCCGAGGCCCTGCCCCCGAGGGTGAATTGAGCCGTCAGGGAGAGCGCGCGCGCCTTTGTCCAGGCGGCTCCGCCCCGCGGCGAGCGGAGATGGGCGCCGGGGAAGCGGAGCGCCCCGCGGAGCGCAGCGATCCGCCGGCGTCGTCGTAACGGTTCGCCGCTTTGTTGTTCGAACTTCGGCATAGGGAGCGAGAGGTTACGCCTAGATATTCGGAGCGGAAACCTCGTTACGACTGCCGGGGGAAAGGGGGGCGAAGTGTGAAGAAAGCACCCTAAGGCTTTCGATATTGAGGAATAATTTATAAGCGGATGACTCAAAATGAATAGGAATTATACCATTAATTCAAGTGTATGAAAACATTACAAGCAATGCAACATCCTTCTCACAGACCAATTCAAATTTAATACAAAAAAATCCATTTATAAATTTTCAAATCAACATTAAAATAAATTGGTAGAATAAGTTTTAAAGAAAAGGTTTTTTAACAAGTGAACTTTTCTAATATTGTTACCATTTTATGAACATTGAAATTATTTAATTAAGTCTTCTTTCAGGACTTTAATTTGCGAAGCCGAGTTTTATAATTAATAATAACAATGGGATAGAAAGAAAATATACTTTGCAAAGCGTTTGCTTTGCATGTTATATTTCTCCGGGTTTGTATCACTGTCACCATGAAGAAGGTTGAAAGAGAATTCGTTGATCACATTAACATGTAAATAATAAACTGCTGACTAGAAACAACATTTAAATGGAAAACAATGTGTAAAGAATTGTTTTCGAAACGAATATCTTGATGAAATGCTGTAAGGGCATATCGCTGTTTCCATTCTTATTCACAGACGAATGAACTTGATTCCCAAATCCTCCGAAATGTGGTTTGGGCACTTCCTGTCGCCCTGCAGACCCCACCATGGAGGCTGAGAGGGCGATGGCTGGAGAGCCGGCCTGTCCCACACGCGGCGAGCGCTCGCGCGGAGGGCGCGAGGGGGAGGGAGAGTTCGCGTCGTGACTGCCCGTCGAAGTCTCCGGCGGCAGCGGCGGCGGCAGCGGCAGCTGTGGGGGCTGCGGAGGGGAGGGGCGGGTAGGACGGCAGCAGCTTTCTCCGAACGGCGCAGGCCCTTCGGTCCTTTACAACTTCATTAGGTTCTCGGTGACAGGCGCGGCTACCGGCTACTGGTGCGGGCGGAAGGAATCAGCAGCGGACCTAGGCAACGCCGAGAATGTTAGCATTGCCTATTATTTTTCGGAAGTTAATGGTAAGTAATGCATACCATCACCACTGTATATTAGTTTTCTTCGGTGACATCTTGTTGTGTAACAATAGGTCATGCAAATTCTAGGCAGGCCTTTAGGAACTAAGATTGTGATACCATTTGCAAAAGAAAACAAGAAAACCGCAATAGATTTAGCGTCAAATCCGCCGAAAATGACGTCATATTGCTCTAAATGTATCCCTTAATATTTAATTCATTTGTGGGATATTCCGTGAATAAAGTGCAACTTTGCCTCGTGAAGAAACAATGACAATATTTTTGAAGTCGTGAAGTTGGAGTGATATCGCAGGTTAGGTTTTGCCAAATCAAGGATAATGTTGAGTCAAACAATTGAGAAGCGTGAAGTGCGAATGGGATGGAGCCCTGAGAGGCGTTGGAGCCTTTCAGATTACGGAGCGTCGTCACGGGCCGTAAGGCGCGCCGGGAAGGCGAAGAAGTGAGTAGTAGCCTGCAGTGAGGCGGCGGGCGCGCCCCCGGGCCGTTAAGATGGCCACTCGGCACTTCACTCCCCGCGCGGGGTCATGGGGCAGAACGGGCGCCATTTCCTTCCACGTCAGCGACCGCCTCTAAGAGAACTCTCTGACTGAACGTACTGCGACGGTCAGCTTGTTGATGTGGGGGTGGTGAAAGCCTTCGGCTACCAAAATTATTTGAATGCATGAATTGAGTAATATAAACAATTCAAAGACTACTTCTATCACTTGTATTTATCAAAAAATATGAAAAATTAGGCTACTAAAACTGTGGGAGAAACAATACTGAGACAAAAAGACTTTACTTCAATCCTCTTATTATGACACAAAGGTAAAATAGAAGATGTTGAATCATTATTTAAATAAATTAATTTAATGAATCATTATTTAAAAATATTAAAAGAAGAATTTTAATTTACAATGAGTACAATTTACGATGTTCTACAACTTGAAATTTGTCTTAAAATTTAAGTTTATCTCTGATCGGTCAATTCAATACTAAAATGTACTCAATTCACTTTGTGCATGTAATTTATATCTTGACTTCCAGCTGAAAATTACCGGTTAGTAATAAACCTAAGTGGATGCAAATGGACTACAAATGTCAAAAGATCCTCGTAATTGTAATAAGTGGATGACAGTTGTTCACGTATCTGCCATCATATGACTTCTGTAAACGAGAAACTCGCAGTTATTGTTTTCATAAATAATAACAGATTCATCAAAAATTAAAAAAAGCCTCTTATCGCTCATCTAATGCCTAGCAAAATAATAAAACTACAACTAGTCAGAGAACTGCAAAGAAGAAAAAAAACTACTTTTTGCGTGTTCTCAACGAACTTGAAGCGTCAGTCGCAGCGGAGTGCGATCTCGATCTGCCTGCGCGTTGCGCAGTGCGCGACGCAAATTAGCGACGCGGGCGCCCGCACGCGGAGGCGCCCGCCGTGCGCGGCGCACGCAATCGGCCGGCCATCTCGCGTCGGCGCGGCGTGCGTCGTAGCTCGCGTCGCCGGTGGTGCCGGCGGGTCTCGATCCCCGGGCCGCGATAGCGCGCTCGCTCGCTGGCGCGCGCGCGCGCGCGAATCGACCCGCGCTTCCGGGAAGCTCCCATGACCTCGCGTGCGCCGACTCCGCCCACGCCGCCTAGTCAACGCCCCACCCCCCACCGCCAAACCACAGTGCTGCCCCGCCCCCTTCTGCCCCTTGCTGGCCACGGCCTCTGCCGCCGCCACCGATCCCATCCCACGTCATCGCTACGCTACTTCCACCAACGCCTGGGATCAATTAAGAATTTTTAAATTTCGGTTATAACTATTTAATTTATACATCTATCAATTAGTATGTTTTAAATTTACAAACAATTTGCAAATAAAACATCTATATGATACTTTTATAAATAGTATATTGCTACTACTACTTGTTTGGAAGGGAAGAAGAATTTCAATTTTAACTTGAACCCAAAGTTAAAAATATCATCTTTTCAAAAATCTAATTTGTTTATACTCATATTAAAATTAAATTTGATAATAAAATGTCATATTTGCGAATTAGGAATTGTTAAAACATATATTTAATTCTGTATACCTTCAAGGGGTGTAGATGTTGCCTAGAACCACCCTCCTCTGGAATTAAACCCCGCCCATGCGTGCATGCGACCGCCGTGCGTGATCTTGCTGACTTGTTTTCAGAGATGGAAACGATTTCTGTCAGGTAGTAGTACTCTCGTATCATCGTATCTTACAATATCAGTTTCCAGAATAAAAGTTCGCAAAAAAATGTTATCTTGTAAATAAATATCCTGGGTTATAAAAAGTTCACATTATGTCACGAAGTGAATCCTGATGCGAATTTCAGTGTTATTTCAGATCTTTACAGATTTATCAAAGATTTATAACTTCAGAAAGATTAAACTTGAAATTCAAATTGAGTATTTGATTATGAAGAAAAATTAAGGCAATGATGGCACATTGTTCAAAGTAAATGAAATTTCGCAATTCAGCGTTTTTCTATTCTTCAGAGCAAATTTTATACATATACGATAAGTACTTTTTGTATTATTTTTTTTTATTGATTTTTTATTATGGTATACTGTGTGAGTAAACTATGCCACAATCCTTTATATATATATATATATATATATATATATATATATATATATATATATATATATATATATATATAATAACATGCAAAGACTAATTAGAAGAAAAAGAAAATTTTATAATATTCAGGTGAGCACCATCAAAGTCACGAGTTTCAAATAAATGAAATTATAATTATTTAATAATAAATAAAATTTATTTTTTTAGTACCTGATGATGAAAAAAAGGTTCCCAAAACGTAATAATAAAGAAAATATTTTACGAGATTTTTAAATTTCCTTACACAAAATTATTTGACTCTCTATAAATATATAGTGGACCATGTTTTCATAATTATAATATTATTATTTTTACTCTGGCCATCGTCAAGAATCATTGGATTATATTCATTGATAATTTTTCAAATAGTATCTAAATTACTATAATTTGTATATTGAAAAGCGAACGAATGAAATAAAAAGTGAATGGTGCTTGTCTAGTCATAAAATATTTCATGTTATATAGGTTATTATACTGAATTAGGTCCAAGTTTGATGCGATTCTGAAAAAACTTCCTTTCAAAACTTAAGTATTCCTTTCAAAAGGGTTTAGAGAGTATTGAAGTCATTCCATTAATACAATAGTTTTGAAACATATTAGCTCGCAGTCCGATCTTGTCCATGGGGAACAGTTCCGCATACTCATAGAGAAGTTTAAACGAGTTTGCATTAGAATTTAAACTATGAGAGGCTTCTGTATATTTTAGGTTTTCAATAACACCTACTTTACTAAGGAATTTTCGTTTTGGCTCACATTAAAAACAAAGAATATGCTGGTGCTACAGAGCGGCACAGTCTTTCTCGTATTAATTTTCTAATTTCTTTGGCGAACGCTTTTCGGTTTTGCCCTACACTCTTCCCAGCTATCATATATTACTGCCCGAAAGATATTGTTTCCCACCACGGTGAAACATTGTGAAAATGGAAAAAACTCCGAGTTTTGAATTAAATTATTATTTATTTACAAATTTATTTATTTACTTATTTATTTCAAATTTATAATTGTGTAAAGGTCGATCGAAATTCTGTAAAGTTATTATAAATTGAAAATCACTTAATCGGTTGTTTGTCAATGTGTGGTCTTGGTCTCAAAATTTGATGTGCTGTATTCACCGCTCACTCTTCTGCATCGGAACATCCTTTTAAAACACTGCTTTACTAGATCTAATATTGTGTGGGATCTAAATGGAAAATATTTGTTGGTCAACTTCAGTTGTATTGATATTGATTCAGTGGTGAGTTGTAGTTAACATTTACATAATTGAAATGATTGAAGGTGTTGTCATTGTCAACACTATTGCTGACAATGACAACGCCTTCAATCATTTCAACTTCAGTTGGTCAACTTCAGTCTCAACAACATGAGAAAAAATATTTCTTTTATTCGTGAAGATTTTCTAGCGCCACAATATGTCGCTAATATTTAGAACTCCAGCATACGATTAGTTAAATTATTATCATTAATATATTAAACTATTTTCACTAATATATTGCATGTTTTACTTGACGCAATTGAGACTAAGAGAAACTAGATTTAGGAAAAATAAAATTAACAATATAACTAATATATTTCTATTATTATCCGCAATGGAGTATTTGGATATCATCTTCAGCCTCTAAAAATGAGTCGTTCAATTCAAAGGGGTATACAAAATTTGGTGATCTCTATACACCGAGTTACGTTGACTGAAATATTAAGTAGGTACTACCTCAGTTTTGTACCAAGATCTAAAAAAAGTCAAAAACATTAGTGAGAAATATTTGAGCTCACATTTGCTTCTTAAAAGGTGTGTTATTTCGATATGAAACCGTTCTTCTTGATATGAAACCGTTGTAAGGTAGAAACTACGGTTCCTTTAGTGTGAACGCGAGAGAATCATGCCACAACAGTTTGCGGCAACCCTTCACGTCCAATGGTGCGGCGGGCTGCGTTTTCGCCCCTGCAACTTTGGTAGGCAGGATAATGAAACGGCGAAGAAACGCGCAGAAAAACTGCACATATATATTTTTTATTTTCTATTTGGTCACCAAAGGTGTTAAATATATTACATAAATTGACATTTAGAATTGGACACCGTAAGACTTCTTTATATTTATTTTAATTTAGTTTGTTTCTAACGTCAGGATGGAAAGAACTGAATTTTGGGTTTAAACAGTATTACATATTTTGTAAAGGTTATTGCTTAATGTGCTTTAAGTGGGGAATTTACGTAGATAATTTATATCAAATATGGGGGGGGGTGAAATCGGGTTAAAAAGTATGTATGACTGTATTTAAGGGATCTGTGTTAAAATCTGTACAGATTTGTGAGTTAGGAATTAAGCAACCAGCTTTAATGATTTTTTCTAAGCCTTCTTTTTGGACGTTTTGTAAAGGTTTGAAGTTACTAGGAATAACGTTATTCCACATTGGACAAGCCTGTTATTGTTGATGTTATGATAGATTTGTACATCAGCAATCCACAATCGGTTATAATGATGTATGGAAGTGGAAGATGGCTTGCTATTTTGATTTTTTTAGGTATTGCTTTGTATGTCGTTTCCTTATTATCCATGTTAATTTCTTAACTATCAATACTTCTAAATATTTAATCGGGATATTTTTTGCTGCCAAGAAACAATAGATTTTTAAATTAAAAGGGTATCGCAACATGAATATTTTAGCTTGTTATTTCTTTGGATTCACATTACTCTCCAGTTTTCAGTCTTATTTCTCGATCTACTTATACGAATAATAGTAAATATTCACTTGAGCTGTGAATGAAATTTGTTGGACCTCCGAATTACAAATTTTAATATTTTATAAAAAGTTTTGAAAAAATTGCAAATTAAACTCACGAATTTCATAAGTAATGTCGATAATTTTCACCTATGATTCATTATACTCTCGCCAAAAATTGGTATTTCATGTATAGATAACACGAACAAGGGCCTAGGGCCCTATTTTACTATCACTTTTACAAGGAAATGTTTAAAACACAAAGAGTCAGAACTATTTTCTCACTCTGCGTATATCACTTGAGCTGTTAAGTGTTCCCGTAACAACTTACAATTATCTTCTTTATCACTAAGACAGTAAAACATACGTTTTCTCACCACTCAATGACAAAGACAAGACGAAAATCGCCAGCCTTGAGATATAGTTTTTGTAGAACGTACTATGAATGCTTTTTGAATTTTTTTTTAGTTGAAAGCTGTAATTGATATTTTGTAATATACCAAATGTTATCAAGGGATATTTGACTCAAATTTATAATAATAATAATAATAATAATAATAATAATAATTAATACCTTAGTTTAGAGCATTCATACCCGGAAATAACAATATCCAATTTGTATAACGCATTTACACAGGGACAAGAGTTACAGGATTCATGAGGGTTCGAGGCTGTAATAGACAGTGAATATTTGAGAGTGACATTGGATATGATCCCCCCAGACATTTTCAACATTTTCTCAAAAACAGCTCCAATTTTTTTCCTTTAAATTTCTTGTTTTTATTTAGGTAGCGTCATGCAATACAATGGAAGGGAGAGGTACAATAGTGACACTTTTATAGCCGGTGTAGGCTCAGGAGAGAATAAACAACTGTCGGCAGACGGGCTAAAGACAACGACTAAATTAGATATAAAGAAAAAGATATACGACAAGTAAAAACAGACGTGACATTTTTCATCGAGACCTTAATTCTGGCGTAAGATATTTAGATGTGGAGGTGAGCACTTGAAGCTATTCAAACGTGGTAGCAATCACTTAAAGAATTCTTTTATATTCGGTAGTGGATGCTCATATGGAATATTTAATACGGGAGATAGAATTATTAGGAGTTCAGATATTTGATTTTGCAAGAACGTGTAGTCAACACGATTATGATGACAGATCGAAATAGAAATGCCCATGCAAGACATTCGGGAAGTGATTTAGTGTAGTTTGTGATATTATTATTATTATTATTATTATTATTATTATTATTATGTTTAAGGAAATCAATATAGTTGATTTAATAATTTTGTTACTATTTCGGGAAATCAATATTCAGATTAAGGGGCAACAATTACTATCTTAACATGAAGATACAAGAACACAAGAATCCCAGCGGAATTCAAGATTCTTGGTGGAAAAACTTAATTTCAATGTCATCGCAGAACGAACGTCTTCATGAGCCGTAAGCGTTGCGGAAAACTCCGTTCAAATAAATTTAATAAGTCTTTGCAAAGAGAAGATCAGATAAATATTTAAAAGGCCATTGTCGTTCAAAGAAATTAATATGTCAACATAATGGCATGCCAATAGAATTTATTGCACAAAGTAAAAGTTGTAAAAAAAATAATAAACTTTGCTTACATTAATGCTGAAATCAATAAACAGTGTAAATATGTTATTTAAAAAACGCCGATTCATTTAATGGTTAGACTCCTCAGAACAACCATTTTCTTTTGAACAGAATACGTTTTTAAAGAATATCCACCCGATACGGGATGGTACGCCGACCCACCTACGTATTACTCAACCATATAAGAATTTTGGATTAGGGAATTCATAAACTCTACAATAAAGATTAAATTATTTAAAGTTTGAAATATTGTCAAACAATATTTCGTAATTACCATTTTACATATTGAAAAAAAATTCAACCATATTCCAAACACGATTTTACGCTAGCGATAGGATTCAACCGCATTTAACTTTCCAAATTTCAATGTTACAATTCAGTGGTTACGTGGAAGAGCATGTCTTGTGAATTAAGCCTCACCTCAAATAAATGGAATTTATTATTATTGATTGATTGATTTTTTCGTGTTTCCAGGCGCGTCAACTGCTTCGGTCAGTAGTCCCGTTAGTGTTGTGCATGTTTTTTTCTCGGGAGATGGCGATCTTCAGCCGCTGGATGGCGAGATCCGGCGCCGACCTACCGTCGGCTAGTGGGGTTTCCCCCTAACCAGGACTCTCCCACCAACGGAGCACCGCCCCAATCCGGACAAGCTCTAAGCTCCCGAGCGGTCTCCCGGAATATGTGGTAGTGTAGTGCATGTTAGTGTGTGTGTGTAAGGGGAGAGGATAGGACAAGGAAGAGGAAGGACAGATCGCGCGCGGTCCGTGGCCCGTTTGGTAGGGTACTACTCCGGCATTCGCCTGGTGTTGATCGGAGAACCAACCACTACCGATCAGAGCAGCCGGCAGCTAGAATTCTCCTCCAGACAGCAGCTGAATTCGACCTAGCTGAAAAGCTAGTGTCGAAAATCCTGCCGCCGTCAGGACTCGAACCTAGGACCTCCCGGTTAGAGGCGCTGCAGTGTTATTGTTGTTATTATTATTATTATTATTATTATTATTATTATTATTATTATTATTATTATTATTATATTTATGTTCAAATGGATTCGGCCTCGTAGAACAAAATTTATCTGAATTATATTCAAACATTTTTTTGTTTACTAGCGGTAGAAAACGAAGTTCTGCAGCCAAAAGGCAGAGGTGGCTACCTGCAGGACTGGAAAATGACCTGCGTACAGAAAAGGAGCCGAGCACTTTCCAATTTTACGACGACGCAATATCTGCGCAGTTGCGAGGGCGTCTGTCACCACCCCAACCTGCTTTGTGCCGAAGAGAAAGTGAACGCGCCAAGCTACCGGCGACCTATTTTTGACTTCTTCACAAAAGCCGCCATAAACTACAGTGGAGGAAGTCCCGATGCCCTACCTTCCCTGCCCTCAATGACTGCTAGCTCGCGATTATCAGCAAGAAATGTCCAAAGACCATGAAAATGTCCTCGAAGAACTTTCTTTCCTGGATTTGTCATAATTCTTAGGAACATTACGTAACTTTGTAAATAACCTTAATTTTTAATCTCTTCAATATATTCAGTAGTTATATTATTTGTGAGATAAGACTAGTTTGTCAACAAAAAGTGTAACACTAGTAGAAAACCAAGAAAATAAGTTATATCCATTCAATCGTATATTTCGGTTACGTGTATTCCATGATCATTATTCTAAATTGAAATTATACTCAACGCTATCCGGCCAACGAGAGCCTGTTGAACACTGAAGACTTTTTCTTATCATTTACGACTAAGTAATGTGTTTTATTCACTTACTTTTCTATGTTTCTGTTCCTTGAATGAGCGAACTAGCGGTTTCATTAATATCGGTGAACAAAAA
Source organism: Teleogryllus occipitalis (assembly GCA_011170035.1). Classification (NCBI taxonomy): domain Eukaryota; kingdom Metazoa; phylum Arthropoda; class Insecta; order Orthoptera; family Gryllidae; genus Teleogryllus; species Teleogryllus occipitalis. Next base: position 362,372 of record BLKR01000160.1, read on the forward strand.
ACAATGAAACTCTGTATTTCAGTAAATAATAACGTAATCAAGAAAGATACTATTGGAAGACCTTGAACTATGTTCTTTAACTAGAAACAACAGCTTGCAACCTTAAATCGAAGTAATAATCAAAATTATGTTATTTTTTTACTTATTTGTCCTTTAGGAAGACGAAAATTGTACGTCCGGTAATTTCAAGTGATATTACACAATTAAAAACGTTTTTAAGTCTCTGTGTCATTTCATTTTCAAGAAAAAGACAGTGTGAAAAAAGCCTTGTTGTGGAGAAAAATCTATACTTTTAGAAGAAAGTGACTTGAGCGTAATGAGGGCACTCATAATTATAATATTAAATATAAAGTGTAAGATTAAGATATCTGCTCCCATGCATTGTAACGCAGTGTCTGGCAGGCCCTGTTTACACGGATAAGTTACAAAAATAAGTTACCCCTAAATGAGGTTAAGAAAATCAAATACCTTACCGTCGCAATTAGGAGGAGAAGTATGATACGTGAACTCACCTAAAACAAAAAGAGCCAAGTGTTACATGGTAAATGCAATAAGTCAATTTTGATCTAACAAAAGGAGCATCAATTGAGTATTTAAAATGGAAAGAAGTATAAAGAAAGCGGGAATCAACATTTTCGAAACAAAATATTCAAAAACAAGAAAATGGCTAAAACCACAATTGGAATCAGTAAATCTATTTGCAAGTCAACAAAATCAAGAAAAGAACAAAAAGTTTCACTCAGCTTGTAACTGAACATCCTCCCTCGCCATCGATATCTTTACCAACACCGCAATATATTCATCCGAAAGGTAGCCAGCAGTGGTCGTCTAGCAAGGAGCGACGAAATAAAACACGGGCTGACACGCTACCGCCCTTTCCTCCTGCGTCGGCTCGTTCCACGCCCATCGCCCGGCCGCCACGCCGTGCCACGCCGCCAAGGGCCGGGCGAGGGCGTCCCCGGTGATAGTAATCCGCGGGCTTGCTTACGGGGCATGCAAATACAAGCGCGCTTCATCCATATTAATTGTAGCGCTGGGCGGTGGAGGCGGGCGATGGTACGGGGAAAGGGCGGGAGGGCGCGGCGGCGGCGGCGTCTCGGGGAGGCAGCGGCGGCCGCGGCCGTAGAGAGAATTCGGCATATTGACTTCTGGTCTCCACAGCCCTTATACATATTCAAGCTCCGCTGTAGGGCCCCGGCTCCGTCGAGTAATCCAGATTCGTTTCAGCAGATTTCCAACCGTGTACGGCGTATTTTAAAATTCCTACGCTGCGCTGCGCCCCGACCCACGCCCCCACGCCGCCCCTCCCCCCTTCGACATGCCTCGTTTCGGGACCCAACCACGACTCGTGCGCTTTTTATTCCCAAGTTCGTGTCAGAGGGACGAGCGAGCACAATAAGTTTCGTTTACCAGGAGGAATCTCTGAACCTGAGAAGCTGTGATAGATGTGTTAATGACAGAAACATGAAATGTTTTAATTTAGAAGCGGGCAAGGGGCAAAAATAATAGTTGTAGTCAAAATATTAAAAAATATTAGATTCAAACTTTCTTTCTCAGTTTTGTCTACATAACTGTACATTAGAATATAATTTTTCGTTGAAGAACATACTGAGCCAATCATTATTTTAGCAGTCATCATTTATTCAAATTATAGAAAAGCCATGGTCTCCATAACGTGCCTTCTGCAGTCTTACATCAATGAGAATAAATAATTGTAATAAATCTAATTTTCCAAATTAAAGGAAATGGCAGATGAGTATCAGTTACAGAATTGAAAAGAATTTACAAGTACTGTACCCAACAATCTGCCCAACAACTGATTTTTTTCAAAAATGCAATTATTTCTTCATCTTTACAATAACTAGATATTTACAATAACTAGATATTTACAATCAATCTTCCGCTACTTTTCATGAGGATATTTTCTCGGTTTCTTCAAATTTATAACTATTGCTAGGATTGGTTACAACATCTCGGGAGCGCGAACAGTTCTGAGCGTGAGCCCGTAGAAGGAAAGCACAGGGATACTAACACCAAGGAGATTCCCGCCCCGACCGCCGTGCGTGGCGTCTAATTTCGAAACTAAGCCCACGGCCTCTTATAAATAAGACGAGACTTAGCGAGGCATTGCATATTTTAATATTAAGAAACAGCGTTGCGGCTGCGGGCTGGGGCGTTATCGGAATATTTTTCCATGCTTGATAAGTCCCGCGCCCACCCACACCCCGGCGCCGTGAAAATGAGATGCGGTGGGGGCGAGAAAATTGCCCCCGCCTAGTTCCCTTCGCATTGCATGGGGGACGTAGCAGCGCGCCAGTCGGGAAATTGTGATGGAAATGAGACGAGGCTCGTCGGCCGCCCGGTGATTGTTTTCGGTGGAAATGTGGAAATGTATGCGCGTCGGTGCGGTAGGGTTTCAGTGTCCGGAGTTGGGTTTGCATGACGCGTCCGCCTATGCATGAATTCCAAGCCGGAAAATCCGCGGGGACCGAAGCGACACCTACGTCGCTCCACAAGGAAGTTTTCAGTGGTTAGAAGAGGAAATTTGTGCGGATGTGTTGCAAAAAACATTACACAAGTCATCAACATTTTTTAATAATAATTTATTCAAGAATGATGGGTCCCCATATTTTATAGAATTATAATTGGATTTTATTAGTTATAAACATAAAAATGTATGTCTCATGTGTGAGCTATTGATTTCCATATGACAAAAATAGAACAGAAAAGAAATAAAATCTTATCAGAGCGGTTGTCATGAAACATGTGAAATACATCTTTATAGAGAAAGACATTAGTTTCACTTTCAAAAAATCAACCAACACTATGATTAGTGTATGGCAATGTTTATTCTATTCATACCACACACTGAATCCAGAACTTGGAAACCCATAGTGGATTTTAATAATTTGCGAAATTATCATGCACTTTTTTGTCGGTCTATTATGAAACTATTCACGCAAATTGTATAATATTTTGAAACTATATGTATTGTCAACGTTATTCAAAATAGGTGGCAGCACTAATTCAATGTTTTGAACGTATAACCTAGAGGAATCGAAATTATTTGCAAATAACCTAACCTAACTTCAGTGCCGACGGCCAGATGCCGAATGCTCGTTTGGCTGTAGCCCCACCACGAAGCCTGGCGGAGCAAGGCGGAAGCTGCGGCGTGCCGGCGCCTGCGGCGAGGGCGCCGCCAGCGCTATCTGTGGGCGAGAGCGCGCACCGCGTGGGCGCCTCCGAACTGCGCCGCTCCCCGCCACCGCGCCTCAGCCAACGGGCCGCAGCGCCGTAACGCGTGTTTTATGGCCGCTAATGCCGCCGCCGCCATGTAAATTGCTATCATTACGAGCCTGCGGCGGCCCGCCGCCGCCGCCGGGCGCTCCCGCCCGCTCCCGAACCTGCCCCAACGCCGACAAGACGCACGTGGGAACCACGTGGTCCACCGAACGTCGCCTCGTGCTCTCAAACGGCATTCAACGATATTGGAAAGGTGAACCATCGACATCGTCGATGTTTCTTGTTATTTTAACGACTGAAGAACATAACTACTTTTCAAAGAAGGAAATAATGTCAGGTCTGAAACCCTTACTATTTATTAGCTACATGCTAGTTTTAAATGACGTTTCTTTGTGCTACAGTAAAAACTAAATTATTCCATTATCGATTTCAAGGCGTAATACTGTAATAAATTTAAAATTTCTCTCCAACGTATTCTCATCAAATTTCGGAAAACTTCTTTTTCTGATTTTCTGATTTTTGTTATATTGCACAGTTTAATCAAGTGCACAGGAATACTCTTAATTCTAGATGGAATTTGAAAAACGAATACTTATAATTTATAATTTGTGTCCCATTCAGTTTGGGTATTAGATTAATATTCTTTCGTCACTATGTAAACGACTTACGTTTCGTTTGTTAGTTAACGAACATTGTAAAGGTTCGTAATGTCTGCATATTGCAAGTGCACATTAAAGGGGAACAAATGGGCGAATGTATAAGTAATCACCCATACAAATCTTATGAAGATAGAGAGAAGGGAAATCCTCTTTTCCTTATTTTTATTGATTAGAAGACATTATGATTTAAGAACGTTGCAAAACACCGTTAAGGACGTTTATCATGGCAATTATTGGCAAAAGAGTCGTCAATTTTTCGAATTTATTCCTAACCGCACGAACTAATGAAAAAAACAACCAATGAGTCATTCACTGTCAGATGTTGATTCAAACGGAAGAAACTTTAAAGCGCACATCTGTTAATATCAGTGCGTAGCATACTCTCTAGTCAGAAACAAGAAGTATCCGAGCCTGATTGTTAGACATTGACCTACGAACCCTTACTTCAGGCGGAACCTTTGATACAGCGGTCGACGTTCTCCACATTGTTACTCAAAACTTTTGAGGTATGGCTCCCACTTGGATGATAAAATCAAGATTAAATTACTTCCACATAGTCGCTATCATGTCCGTAAATTTTCGGGACAAGTTTTGTATGTCTTCAAATTCCTTCCAACTAGTAAGGGAATCAGCTAAGAAACATTCAAGTACCTCAAAGTACTTCGAATTCGAAGGTAAAGAATGCAACAAATTTCTTTATCATTGTTACATATCAGACACACCTGGTTAGTACACGAATTTCTACAATTTTCGAGGAAGGTTGTAATTGATTAGCATTGAAAGTGTGTGTGAGTACTATATATGGAAACTAAACTTGACCTGGCTCTGCGCTTACGTTCTTTGCATTGAGAGTGAAGTAGATCTACGATAGCGCTTTATCGACAGCGCCAGTAATTAGTCATTCCTCTCTTGTTCACGGATCAACATGGTCTCTTGAATGTATTGCATCACACGTAAAAATAAAGTAGAAAGTTATTTCCCCATGTAAAATATAATTTTGAGTACTTTTCTTAACATAAATACGATAATTAAATTTGTTCCAAGAATTGAACGCCCCGATTCTTTGAACAAATTTAATTTTAAAAAATGCATTGTTTCTCAGTAACATAGTCACAAGTTGGATTTCTTAAGGATTGCGGAACATATTTCCGACCGTAATTGCGTTCAATAAGATGACAGGAAAGGTGACAAAGTAAAATATGCCACACTACCAGTGAATGAATCGTTTTGGAATTCATTAGGCGAATGTATCATTTACAAAATATATAGCTTAGTAATTATATGATTTAGGTTGAGGAAGATATCATTTTTGTACCGTTTTTGAAATTTGAAATTCTATGTATTTAAAAAAATATTTTGCAAAAAGTCAGTGGAAAAAAAGTAAATAATAATGAAGAATGAAAATACAATTTAATTAAAGCAGTATGTACGGCCATTATTTCTTGGAAATGAAATCAGTAACTTAACTATTACATTAATATTTCTTGCTCCAATAATATCTGTAGCTGCCATGTTAGTTTTAAGTAACAGTCTCATTTAAATAATATTTGATTGTGGTTATTAAACGACATCCACAGTGATAAGCAAAATAACACAATCAAAGATCACAATAAATGTCTTTCCTCACCAACTGGCTTACACAAAACGATCCTTTTAAACTCCACTTTTGCCAAACATTCTCCGTTCAGCAACATGGAAATTGAACTTTATATATCATGTGCTAACATCAGCATAGAATTGGAATTCCTGAAGCAAAACCAACCAGTGAACTCCATTACCCCTTCGGATAAGGCTCACAGCCCCAAATTTCTCTGTCTCGCGTAGGGCGCTTGACGAGTGGGGCCAAGAAAGTTCGCTTCGGCAAAGAGCGCGAGCGCAGGAGCCCAACAGGACGTGCAACCGGTGGAGGGCGCGCAACAGGACACAGACGCCCATGCCTTCTACCTCTACGTCATCGACAGGATCCCATTCGTATGGCCGTCCCACGGTCCTGCACTACCTCAGTCGTGCATTCAACTGCCCGAGATCTTCGCAGTGTGCGATCTGCTCAAATTTGCTTATATAATTCTTTCATCCACCAAACAACTTTTCCATTCTCCTAGATTTCATCAATCTTTCAACTTAACTAACTGGGTTATGCTACACAATTGTTGGTGACTTGTTAAATCCATTCAAAAATTCCCTCTTATAATTTTCAGCTATCTTTCCCTGACTATGTTTCCCATCTTTACATCACCCACTTCCAATTTAATATCAATTTAAATCAATGTACATAACTCCTGCGTTTGTCACCTTCCATACAGCGTATCTCTGAAATCCTCGCGAACCTCCATCTCAAATCTCCCCGCCGTTCCCCACTCTGCCGCCGTCTCCATCGCCACCGCCGTCGCCTTTCTCGTGCCGTAAATCATGGCGGCGGGCTGTTGGCGTGCGGCGGCGACGGCGGCGGCGGCGGCGGTGGCGGCGGCGAGATACCGCGCCCACCGCGGGGCGTTCGATACCTCGCAATTAAAACCGTCGCCTCAGCACCGTTAGCAGCCGCCTGCCTAGCGGTGCCGCCGCCGCCGCCGCCGCGGGCGCAGCAGTCGCCACACGATGTGAGGGTGCGATGCAGATACGCTCTGTCCCGGAAACCGCTTGCCAGGCGTCGCGCCGCGCACAGGTCCAAGCAAAAGCTGATGTGGTGAACGTAGGCGATGCGAAGTTTATAAATAACATTGTCTTTAATTTGGGCCAGGACACATAATTAGAATTGAGGCATTCAGGCGTAAGTAAGAAGCAGATATTTCTATATTTCTATGCAAAGAAAAAAATGTCTACATTAATTCACATAAATGAATTTCTAATGTCATGTCATACATACATACATTCTTTGAACTGCAATTGGGTATGACCCGGTGCCAGTTAAATAACAATAATTACAGTAATAATAATAATAATAATAATAATAATAATAATAATAATAATAATAATAATAATAATAATAGAGTACAGTACAAGCCGAAGATTCAATAATCATACTTTTACTAATAACAACTATTTCAACTCTGTCATGATATCCAATAATTATATTTGATGATGCAAAAATTTAATACAAGCTACATAAATATTGGCTAAATTAGATTTTTTATTCTTTTTTATTTTATTTATTTTTTTATATTTATATATAATTTCCTGTGTAGTTTTCTGCCAATAGCTCATTCAGGAAGGAATATCAAATAAATTGAAAATTGCCAATTTATATGAAATGATACAATGACTATTAGCGGCGCGGAAACACACGGAGGTAAACACTTTTTTCTTTTCTTTTCAAGAGTTAAGCGCAAAGCAATGGTAAATCAAATGCTTGTAGCAGACATGTTTGCTACGTTTGCGTTCGCTAAACGAGGAAGATCAGTTAAAACTTCATTTCTGTGAATTGTACTGACACGATGATAAATTATTCCAAGAAAAACTTTTATCGACATATTGGACTGTACATTTCCTCTTCATTCCGTAGAATAAGCAAGTGATTTCAAATAATTTATAAACAATTTTAAATCAAGAAGAAAGAAACTAATTTTTTTGAAAAATGAAGATGGTTTATATTCTGATTTATTATGTTTGTAAAGATTGTAAAATTATTGTACGACCTACAAAGTGTAAGTTTTAATATAAAGTTCTGTAACGCGCTCTGCAGCCCTTTCAAATAAATATATTGTGGCAATAAACGTCACTGAATAACATTGTCTTGATATAAAGCTTCAAAATAGTAGTTTAACAGAAGAATATTTCTGTAAACTATTCTAAACAATAAATAGTATGTCATGTAACGTATAATCACCGTAATTTATAGAAGTCAGCAATACGATAACATCATCTATGTTTTCTGTTTGACAGATGTGTACACATTGCCATGAGATTTTGTCTTGATATCGCATGCTTATTTTTACATGACTCACGTACCCGTTACAAACAGAAACAGGAATTTACAGTTGCATCAAATAGAGGTTAGTCTCCTGTGCATTACTTCTATAACGCATGTGAAAGATGTAAAGGGATGAATTGTTATTTTGTAAATTATATGGCATTAAAAACCACCACTGATACAGTAGCGTTGATTTTGAATTTATTAAAATTTGTATTCACAATTGCATGAAATGAATCTTGAACCATCCAGTGTCAGAGAGCCCCGTGCCCTGAAATTGCTAATAAAGTACGAGTATGTACTTCTACTGTATATTCTACTATCAAAAAGTAGTAATATGAATTATTACAATTACTTTAGTATTTATATCCTACATTTTATTATTACCAAAAAATGTAATATGCATTATAGGATGTACAACTCCATGCACACAAAATGCCAATAATATTCATATGACATTTCAAATTTTGAAACATCAAGAAACAAGAATTAGAGGAAAATTGGACTCGCTGATCAATATTAGAGGCTCAAGAAATATCTCATTGTGTCAGTTGAGTAAACGTCAAGAGATTTTATTTGAAATATTATTTCTATAATGCATATTTTAGATATTTAGATAGATATTTAGATATTTATTTAATACATATTTTAGATATTTAGATTAGATATTTAGATATTTAAATTAGATATTTATATATTTTAGATATTTAGATACTTTAGATATTTAGAAATGCTTTATGAGCCAAGAAGCCGACATATGTTACGAATTTAAAACTTAAAAAACAACAGACAATTTAAAATTGCTGCAATTTAAAGACACGTGGTGAAATAGCTCCTTCATCATTACAGAAGAGGAAGTGGAAAACTAGAAATTCTTTCCATAGCTTCCCGAAACGTCGGTCGGAGTAAGGGGAGACGAGCACCCTCGCGTCGATTCCGGCGCGCGGCCGACTCGAACAAACGGCGGAGAGGCTCCCAGGACAAATGACTGTGCGGAGACGGCCCGGGAGACGGCGGCATTAGCGTTCGATGACACAACCCGAAAGCACCCCAAACAAATGAAGCCCATTACGGCGCAAAGGCCGCCGTCGATCACGCTCGAAAAAATAATAGAGCTATCTGTCCCCGTCCGCGGACAGTCGCTTGGACTTTCGTCATATAATATTTTCTCGAGGAGAAGAGGGCAGGAAAAGATTGTCAGTTTTCTAAATGAGAAAAACGAGACAAGCACGAGATCTTAAAGTTCCGAAATAAAATAGGACGAAAGTAACTTGTAGTAATTTTAGAACCAATAATCAACTCCCAAGCTCTTACTTCACATGCACTATCATGAACTTCGCAGTTCATTAGTTTCAGAAATGGATGATGAATTTAGGAAATGATATTTTTGAAGGTATCTAGCCTCTGTTATAAGTCAAAGTCTACACCTCACCATGATATGTCTCAAAACACTTAATCGATTACTAAACTCACTTTTATATAACTACTGTAACTATACATTTTCGGCAATCACAAGATTAATTATCTTTGAATGGTTAAGAATATTACGACCTCTTTAGCTTTAATTTCAAAACTATGTAACACAACAAATTAACCTTAATTAATACTCTGTCAAAATAATTATTCGGTTCGTAAAATTTTGAGGTCAATCTTCTCACATTCATTCCGCGTTTCCATTTTTCATTTCGTGTTGGAAATTTAAACAGGCCTTTCAAGCCCCTGTACTTTTAAAAATCAAGCTGTAAGTACTTAAAATGTCAGAAAAAAAAAATATAAAATGAAATGTCAAGAAAGGCAAAAAATTCTCACGTACGATCGAACCGAAAATCTTGCAATCAGATAGTAAACTGTTTGGAAAGGAATCCTCGCAATATCAAAAGGTTTATTGATAACGACATCTTTTATAAAAAAAATTACAGATATGATCACTCATGAGATTTTGTACCAAAGGGAAGAAATGGTTGTCATTACGAACAATAGACAAAAATAATACCCTGAAAAGTTTCTAGGTCGTTATGCCAACGTCAAAATTCTACCCGGAACTCAGAAATTATTCTCAAAAATTAAATCTGTTAAGAAAATTCGCGCTAATTAAGGAATTACGTTTTTTGTGCACAGAAGCCCGGATTCGCCCTCCCTCGTCTGCAATACTCCGCCCGTCAGATTCTTGCGGTGATAAATATTTTAAAACCGTTTTAGCCCCTCCCGGCTGTGGGCTGCGCACTCGGCGAATATGATAAAGGGACAGGGTCCCCGGAACGTGGCGACGACGGGGACGGCAGCGGAGCTCTTGCAAGGGCGCGCCCAACAAAGACGCCGCGACATTCCAAGACACGGGGCGAATAAAAGAAAGGGAAATAATAAAAAGATTAAAATAAGAAGGGCGCCGAGGAGAAAATATAGGCGCATACACAAAAAAACAACACACTTTTAAAAAGGTATAAAAAGTCCCGTGGCGAGAACCCGGCGGCGGTGGCGGCGGCGGCCGCTGCGGGGGTGAAGGCGGGGGCTGGCTGTTCGCAATGGAATGAGTTATGACGTCATATTTCATTTGAAAAGTAAAGGCCGGGCGGCGGGGACGGGCGGGCGGGGGCGGCGGGGCGCCGCGCGCGAGGGCGGTGGCAGGGGCGGGGGCGAGGGCGGGGCGGGGCGGAGCGGAGGGCGAGTGACGATAGGGCCAGGGCGGAGGGGCGGGGGCGGTGCGAGCGTGGAAGATGGAGCCGGGAGAGCATGAGGGCGGGGGGCGGCGTGGTGGGGTGGGGTGGGGGCCCGCTGGTGGTGACAGCGTGGAGGCGACAGAGCTGGCGGCTCTATGCAGCTAGTAACGCCGAGGTGAAGATGGGCGAAGACAGTAAAAGACCGCGCCTTGGCCAGAATGAACCCGCTTATTGAAAGAAATTATAGTGTTATTTTTAGTCCCCTTAGAAGAAAACATAGAATCCGCGTTGACTGCAAGACGGTGGTATGTTTACTTATAAATTTTACAAAGAAAAATACCCCGTTATGCTACAATAAGATTAAGATTAATTATTGCCGGAATCATTAATTTGACATCGATTCTACCTATATCAAAATAGACATTTTTTCAATGGAAATATGTCCTAAATAGATACTTAATCCATGACTTAGTTTCAAACCGAAGCTCTTCTCTGCGCCACAACCCTCGCACATTTTGAAAATATGAATTAAGAATGAAACTAACTTATATATTTGAATGTAAGTTTCATTTATTCCATATTTTATACTATGAAATAAATTACAATAATATGCTCTTCAATTTATGAGCGGTTAATTTATTTTCCCTTTTCCCCCCTTCCAAAACAACTTCATTCTATAATTATAACCATTTTGTTTCAAGTTACAAAGCTTTTTTTTAACAATTTAAAAATCAATTATCTGAACAAGGTCGAACCGCATTTGCGACAAATCGCATTTCTCGAACCAGAAAATGACGGGCAGTCAACCATATTTCAGAATGGGGTTCTGCCAATAAATACGGCACAACAAATTCCCTTGACGTCTAACGGTCATACCCGTCAAACCTGCCTGCTGCGCGAACCGCGTGAAATATCGGATGACTTTTTTCAGAAGCACGCGGCGCGGCACGGCGCGGCGTGGCGCGAGCAGCCGCCGAAAAAGAGAAAACGTCAGGGAGGGGAAAGGGTTTCTCCTTGGCACTTTGAAAACGCCGCTCGGGCGCCATTTAGAGTCTGGGGGTCGCGCCTTGTCATTTTTATACTTTGACAAGCTAATTATTTAATCGCGTTAATTTGCGGGTGTAGAGCCGCTGCGTAGGCCCGCGGCGACGGAGACGGCGACGCTGGCGGCAGCCTCCGGTGGCTGCGAGGGCGCTCGTCAACTGTCCGAGCAGCCAGTGATGCAAGAGAATGGCGCCAGCGAGGTCTGAGATCTCTCAACGCTTGGCGCAACGCTATAGTGAATGCTATAGTGAACGCTATAGTGAATGCACAATATCACAGAAGTAAAGTAACTGCTTTACCGATAAAATTAAATGCCGATGTTATCGTAGAAGAAATGCGGTGAAAACGGCTGGTAATATGGATTTTTAGCAGTCACTTAATGTTGTTTTCAATTTCTCTCGTACCTTCTTGAATGACATCAATGCTATACAAATATATTCAATTTACTTTATAAATTTATTTGTTGACAACAGGGTAAATATTTATTAGTATTTTTTTTGTAAATGATAGGACAACGTAATATTTAACTAGATCGTTCATGTAATTTTATTGACTTTATGTCACAGTTGATAATGTTTTCAGCATTGACAATGCTTTTATATTATAATATAATCGTCCTGCGTAACATAGTAGGTCATCTACAATGCAAAGATTTGGCTCCAATGCAAGTATCGACATTCGATAAACAAAAATAAATGTAGGTGCCTAGTGATAACATCCAAGAAAGTTTGTTTAACAACCGCACGGCGATGTATCTAAAAAAATTTATGTTCGAGTAACTGATATTTGATTCATTCAAACATTAGTTTCAGAGACTAAATGATAAAGTTTGAAAAAATTAATGGACTTAAATTTTTGTGTAATGAAAAGTACCCATCAGATAATTGCAAAAATGGGCAAAAAAGGAAAGCCGAAGAATAATATATAAATTCCATATAACTAAGATATCAAGAATTTATCAATTGTGCAGTAATAGGAAATTTTAGAATGGTGATAACCGAAAACAAGATATTTCCACTGGTCGATACCAGGACCCCAGAAGATGAGATTTTCTATCGAAAATCGCCGATTTGTGCCGCAGATTAAGATAACTTTCTCTTCACTCCGAAAGTACATGGAAAGATGAAAAAATAAAAAGCGAAAGAGATGGCTGGGTCAAGGAGGGAGTCGTACGTATGTATATTCTTACGATCAAAGTACAGACTTACCAATCGGGGAGGATTTTCATGTTATTGCCTTTTTACCTAGTGTTTTAACCCCTTCATGGTTAATCTTCTGACAAGGTCACCTTTTGCATGATCATGAGGAGCACCTAGGCAGCGCTCGTCACTTGCCCACCAAACGGCCGGGCCGGTCCGAGACAGTCACACAAAAGCTACCACACGTACAACGTACAGACTGCATTATCGGGTATAAATTTCTCACTACACTGAGAAAAATACTTCTCAACCAACAGATTTCAGAATCCTACATACAGTCCCTAAGTGAAAAACAACCTAAATCAGGTATTCAATTTGATTTAAAACAACCCAAATCAGGAAACAGATCAATCTAATATTTTTCTTTCTTCATCCAAACACGTTCGTTCTAACTAAACTAACCCTAAAGGAAGTTTTATATACTTTTATCAGTCTACACTTCTACCTATTAAGCCGTTCTTCATTGTAATGTGTCACAAGGACCCTTCCATTACCGTCATTTGTTCATCAGTGGACCTAATCTTCCTCCACAAGCGAACCCTAGCGAAGCGATCCTTGTCTTAACTTCTGTAAACCTTCGGCAGCCATGGCAGACAGTGTCCGTCAAATGTCCACCAGAGGGCCGTGACGCAAGCGCCGACGCGGAGCGGCGTGGAGCGGCACGGCCTCCTGCTGATCGGCGCAACGAGAGGCAAGGCCAGCGCAATTAGGCGTCGGCGCTCGATTGGGGCGGCCCTCCCTCTCCCCCCCCCGCACCCACTCGCGGTTTGCGGGGCGCCGCGCGCGGCTTTTTCGCGCTCCCTTCGCGTTACTCGCGACGCTTTGCGAGAAGCGGCCGGCGTCGCGGCTGTCCGAGTGGCCGGCGCGGCGATGTGGGCGTCGTTGATTGATGGAGCAAGATACTTCGGGTCCCCCGAGGATCTAGGTCGGGTATTTAATGTGACCTAATCAGCGTCCGCGCTAACACGCGGTTAACACTGGTTATGGGCGGTTTCTTACCGATTTTTTAATTTTACCTGAATTTTTTGTTTCGTCACTGGTTTATATAAAAATTACGAAACAAGGTATCATAAATTGCAATGTGTGTCATTGCATTATTACACGATACAGAAATATTAAAGTATAAAATATCTAGCACAGTGCATCTATAAGAATTAATTTCAAGCCTTTATAATAATAGAATTTTTAACAGGCCATTTAAAAAAAGGCTATCTTCCCTTGTGACCTAATAAAGAGGCCAGAGTAAACATTTTAATATTTATATTACAGCATTCTAGAGTACACAATGTGTCAATCTAAAGTTCTTTTAAAATCCTGCATAAAAGTACCAAAGAGGGAGAGAATATGAAAGTCAGCCAGAAAGAAAGAGAATACTAGCATTAATTACATTTTAAAAAATGTCATGCTTGACGTGAATGCATGAATATCTCAAAATCGATTTCTATTGATATCGTGCTCGTCCTATTTAATAATTCACATTCATCAATGTTATTCAGTCGTAAAAATTTAAAGGTTTTACGAATACTACTTTCACAGCATTCTTCTCATTATGCAAGGAACAAATTAAGCATTGTATGAAAAATTAATGCCTTACATTTCAGATAGTTTGGTAGGATAGAACAACAAGATACTGATACGGTATGAACTCTGTGAAATGTTGCAAATTCTATTAAAAAGTTAAATAATTCAAGTATTAAACACCACTTTTTTATTTCATAGACTATTCGCATTTCCTTCTTAACAATACACAAAACAATAGTTACATTTCTCATGAACACCGATGGAAAGAAGGGTTAGTAGTGGCAACAACATGTAACAAAGTGAGCCACCCCGAACAGAATAGAAAACAGTTCTCTCGACCGTCCGCTCCGTGGTGTCTTTTCATGACATGCGGGTGGGAGGGAGGCAGGGAGGGCCAGCCAGAGAACACGGCGGCGCTTGTATCTGCCCCAGCAGTCGCCTCTTCGTGACCGGCGCTGTGCGAGGTGCTCCGCGGGGGAGGAATTTTGTCGCCGGCGCTCATCTACACGGCACTCGCGTGAGGCCGGGCTGTTAGCTCCCAGGCAGCGACGGTAGCAGCGGCGGCGCAGGCTGTTGCCCCGAGGCAGTGGGGTCGGCGACGATGGCGGACATGGGACTCGTGGGAGGAAGTCCTGGTGGCGGCAAGCTGCATTGTAGTGGTGGTTAGATATTTTTGGTGGTAGTGAATTTAGCCATGAATCGGTTAAAAGGAGCGAAAAGTGTGAATAGCGTAAGGTGAAGAGTGAATTAGTGAGTACGGTCTAATGAATTTGGTTTAGACTAATATCGTAATTTCTCACCGTTTATAAGATAAACCCCGTAAGATCATACTTTAAGAAAAATACTGGGAATGATTCTGGGGAGAAACATATCACCACTACAATACAACTTGAAAACTAGATTTTAACTAAAATTTGCAAATTTTTATTTTAAAATGTTTACAATATTTACGGCTCCATAAGTTGGGTAACGTGTTACTGAGTTTACATAACAATTACATTTTTTACACTCTTTTTGTGGAGTTTGTGGGGTTCAGAAGTTGAATAAATGAATGATACTTCTAGAAACTAACACATTACTATTGCAAAACATTAATTCCACATTTTTCAAAACTAAATACTAAACTTTCTTCAGTTCACCTTGTTAATAAACTCAAGATATAATTGCATTTATTGAATCTAAAATGCTCCCTGCCCCATCAGGATGGCGATCAGCAGCAACTCAGCTTGGTAAGTGGGAGGAGCTGACTGATATCGGGAATCAATCCGCAGCCGCCCCAGCCCCGAGCCCCGGCCGCGCGCACCCGACGCCAACACGTGCGGCAGCGGCGGCATCGCCAGCCGCGCATGGGTAATCAGGTGATCAGCGATTCGGATCAAACAAACGCTATCAATTGCGGGGCACGCGGCCTGTCACGACCGGGTAGCGAAGCCGGGTCCCCCCGCCCGCCCGCCTGCGAGTCGAATAACGAATTAACCCGCGGTGACGCGCGCGCGCCGCCGCCCCCGTCGCCGCCGCCACCGCCGCCGCCCGTGCCGCCCGCGCCGCTCGCGCTTTTGTTCACCCGCACTCAAAATAAAACAATTCTGTTTCGGTCCGCTGCTCCGATCGTGTATATTTTATACAAACGCGGGAGCACGCCGGACCGCCCGCTCGTGCGCGCGCGCTGCGCAGCGCCGCGGCCGACAAACGAACGAACCAACAGACGAAGGCAGGGCTGCAGCTTTTTGCATAGGTTCATATGGTCTGCAACACATATGTAAGCGCAACTATCAGCACTATGGAAAGAAGTTGAGGGCCCAACGTATGTGTAAATATTTGTCTCCACATCACTAGAGTTAGTACTTTAACTGTGGCGATCTAAATATTTTACAAACGTTTTGCGTTTGGATTTTCCTAGAACAAAGATCTACTCTCGGGAAGAGTGTAAGGCTATGAACACCCAAGTGAGAAATTTGAAATAATAATTTTACAGCAATCAAGTATAGGATTTACTTGATTAGAAAGAACAGAACTGCATCTACGTAAAATACAAATGAATGTTTCATCGAAGAAAATATTGGAGAAATTATAGTGGTATCGACAATAATTTTCGACAGTAGAATTCGCATTGTTACAAAAATGGAATAAAAGTGTGTAAATGAAGGTAAGGGGTATGAGGTAAACGAAGTAATCGAGTGGGTAGAGGGTAGTGGGTAGTCGGTAGATAGAATAAAATGAGCAAAATTGAAGATATTTTAAAGAAACTACTGAGTAATGTGATAAAAATCACGGAATCCTGAATGTCCTCTCTCATTACATTTTCTCATTTATTTGGGACAGTCTAGAAAAGTTGAAAGCTCTCTTTTCTATAATAACTATAAGAGCTTGGGAGAATATATAAGTTTAATGCTCGTATCATGACAAGCCCTAGATTTGCGACTTTAATTTGTGGTTGAAATCATTTCAGTAAATTATCTCTTTTAAATACGAAAATAATTTTTACAAAAAATGACACTTGGCTAAGCTCTCGCCAGCGATTGTAGATACAAAATGACTAGAAAAGAGAGTTTTATTATCTTACAATTATGTCATTCACATGCAGTATAATAACATACAATTAACATTTTACCTTCCCAGCACATTTTCATAACTGCCTACTATCTACGAATGTATCTCAGGTGTACAGTAATGTTAACGTAGATTCAATTACAAAGTTGTAACATACTGAGTTCGAGACACGAGTTCGAAACATTCGGTTTCACTATTAACAGGATCAATACTGAACTACAAATCAATGACATGATTGAACTCGACGTCATGTTCACAACCAAATAAGTTGAACATAGGAATACGAGAAACCCATGAGAAGCTGACGTGTGAAGTGCAGAGCGGGCCGGAAAAACGTGGACTGAACGGGTGAGCAGGTGGGCGCGGAAGCGTTCAGGGGGCAGCGCGGAAACGATGACCGGGGGCGGGCGGGTGAGGGTGGGGGTGGGGGGTGCGGGGCAAGTGGACGCTGCCGGGCCGGGGCGGGGCGGGCCGGGTCCGCTGGCCGCCAGCGAGCCGCAGCGAGCGATTTGATGAAGGTCCGCTCACGAATAAATTTTATTTCATGAAAAATTGCGTCTCCCCGCATTATATATCGTCCCCCGCTTCGGAGCACGCTCGTGCATAGGTAAGCGTATTGACACGGTTCCCAAAACGCCGCTCGTTAGTGTCCGACGGACAGAATTGGTGGGAGTGGGAGGTGGAATTAAATTTTCCGCATTCAACCCCCCCGACCATTGAAATTTTTCTCGGAACGCGAATAAATTTGGAACTCGTTTGGACGCTCCCGAACACAGCGGGGCGCAGCGCTCGCGTGGAAGCGGCAAGTGCGCCAGAGGGGGAGGGAATCACAGAGTGGGGGGCGGTGAGCGGACTCGAGTTCTGCAGATTGAGTAGGCATGTGTGGTTTCGTGGTAGTGTACTGTTATCTCGACATAACAACACCAAACCTAGGGATGAAATATCGCCGTTAAAGGTCGGTGTTCGTTAAGAATTTAAACTCCCACCGTTCGTCAAGAACAATGAAAAGAAATGAATTGTTGGTAAAGATACTTGAGTACTCATATTCCAAGAAAATGTAATTCTTATTTATGTGATTTTTCTCTTATTAAATGTATATATTATGAAATAGGAACGTCCTTAGTCCGATAAAAGCAAATAACACATGGTTGAAGTTTGGAAACGTAGGCTACATGCCAGGTTTTAACTTGCCAAAACTGTTATTTTTGTTATCAGCCGTATGTCGTTCAATACTTTTGGTAATATTATCTTCTTATAATAAATAATTAGTACAAATAAAGATATTTTCTTGGAATATGAGTGCCGTCATCTTTAGTTTCAATTCATTTGTTTCGATTAAGAGGGTTCTTGTTCCTGGTGTTAAGTCGATAAAAGCAGAACTACGAAAAGTATTGAACGACGTACGACCGATATCACAAATAACGGACAAAGTTAGTCGTAAACTTCGGATATCGTCTGGTTTTAGAAAATTTAAACTTGTCTTATATGGTCTATATTGGACTAATGACTATAATAACTATAAATGACTACGGCAGCAGGACGGATTCAGGAATGTTCAAACATACTCAAGCTCTCCAAAAATATTCCATACGTCACTTCTGAAAGCTTCTGAAAATCAAAAAAGGTTAAGGTAATCAGCTGGAGCCGGTTTGTATATTGTGATGCAGAGATGAAATTTTTTATGAAAAGGAAATACATAATCTTCGAGGAGAGTTTTTTAAGATAATCGTTTTTGTTAACCGAAATTGTGAGCTGAATTGGTATTTGGGGAAACAGAGTTTAAGTTTCAAACTCAAGATTAACAAGACGAAGTCTTGATATTCATTGGGCAAAGTCTACTTCACAGGCAATGCGGTCATTTTTCTATGGTTAATTTTTATTTAGTTTAATCCATTGCCCAGATTAACCTTCAAATAGAACAACCGCTGTTGTACGGGCAACCAGCACAGAGTATGTATGGTAGTCAAAGAGGCTGGCTGTAGGGCGAAAGCCTACTCGAGTCGTGTCGTGCCGCACGGAAAATAACGCTCCTTGCGCTCATAAATTAGTCCTTAAGGATACGAATAACGCGTAATCCTTTAATCCTTAAGAACGTGTTAGTAAATCATTAGCGAAGAAAGCGGTAAATCGCCTGTGGATATATTTCCAAAGCGGCGGGGCGCGCGGAGGCGAAGGCGCAAGCCGCCACGTGCACATGGCGCGGAACTGCAGTCGGGCTATGCACTACGCACAGGCAGAAGGAGTAGGAAGCGGCAAAGAAAGGGGAAGAATGAAGTATGAGAAAATGGGTAAGTTATATCTGAAAGAAATAAGATATCTTGGTAAGGAAAAATTATTATCAGTACGCATAAAACAAGGAATATGGAAAAGCTGCGTGTACAAGTTTCGTACATCATTTACAGAACGGAAAATAAAATGTACAAAACAAGGAGTTGAATGATGTTCATACATCTCATTCAATAGTACTTAATTTAATGACATTTTCTTAGCACTCTGTGAAGAATATACCATTAATATCATCATATAGATATTACAGAAAAGTATTAAGAGCACTAAAAACTAAGTATCAGTCCAAAATTTAATAACTGAATTAACGATTAATAAACGTATTAATTATTTTAGAAAATTATATAATTAATCGCAAAATTGGATATTATTGGATATTAATTAGCAAATATCGTTAATGTTTTAGAATTAATTTTACTTGGTACAGTTTCATTTTAGTTCATTCTATCGTTGACTTAATGACTACATTATTACTGAAGCTCCATCTGTGACATATTTGAATCAATATGCTTCTAATTGGTAGTTATGAAAAATAAATATTTTCCAGAGTATGTTTTACAATTGTAGAAGTATTATTTTAGAATTTTAGAAGTAGTCTTTTATTTACAATACTTTAGGTTTTATGCGTATTTACTATTCTAACCAAAAAACAATAATTGATATGAAATAAAAATACAAATTCAAATCATTTTATGAAACCAAAAACTATCATATATAAAAAATATGAAAGTTCGTACAAATGACTTTTTTTCCCGTAAACATGAAATAGAACATTTTTATCGTTTTAATTTTAATCAGATACCTATTGCAACTAAAAATATTACGAACTACAAAATATATTAAATTCCATTCAGCTACTCGTGATGAAGTCGTTTTGGCTCGCTTGTGGCACATAGTGAAGTCGCTAGACTTTTACCACTGAGGTCCGGGTTCGATTCCAGTCGAAACTCATGTGAAATCTGTTCTAACAAAACCAATTTGGCTGCTTCACAAGGGCTAGTCCAACCCCCGTGAAGTGTTCTAAACACTACCTCTATCCCTATTCCTTCCCTATTCTGGCCGCTGGGTAGTGACGAAGTTAATAGACGATTACTCCCCAGCGCAAAGCGCTAAACGACCCTTAAGGGGCTTGGAGACGCGTTGCGTCAATTTTTAGACGCAACAAATTTTAAAAATAGTCTATTTTTGGCTATCGCCTAAATTTTTATCGAATTTATCAACACTTATGAAATTTTAATTCGACCCCGAGGGTTCAATACTGTGTATTTTGGAACTGTCTGATTCAGAAGAAGGAGGGGAGAACATCAGTCAGGAGGAAGCAACAATGGTAACAAAAGACAGGTTAAGAGGAATCGAAAAACATTGCCGTTCTAAGAACATTTTTGACTCCAAAAAATTCACCTACGGCTCACAACACGGAACTAACAATTAGTTATGTTTTACGAATATCTTAGTTGCGTCGAATAGATGGGAATTTGGTGTACCTCAAGCGAATTAAATCTGTGCGCGTCTTGTCTGCCGCTAGGTTGAGTTGGCAGCGCTGCGATCGCGGAGCAGCGGCGGGTGCGGCGCCCGGGAGTCGCGCGGCCGGCGCGGGGACCAAGGCCGGTGAACAAAGGGCCGAGCACCCGCAAAACTCACTTCCGGCGCTGATAAGCCCCGCTCACCCACGCCCGCCCACGCGGCGGCGCGCTCGGCCTGCCCGCTGGCGCACTCTGCGACGCGACGCGACGCGCAGCATGCGCTTGCTGGGCGGGAAGTTGTACCAAGTGGCTATCAGTTATTTTACTTTTTTAATAAAAAGTAAAATAAAATAATTAAAGCGTTTTCATTTAGTTGCAAAAATAAACTAGTGAGAATGCATGGCATACCGAAACTTTTCCTCCTCTCAGTTTTATTACTCAACATTTACTCGTATTTTGTGTTAAAAATAGAAGTGCACGATATCATTAAAATATTAAGGGATAAATTGCATTGAGAAAGAAATTTCTGACTTTAATATTGGGAGTGTAGGACAGGTTAGCAAATAAATTTGAACTTCTACAGCTGTCAAAAGTTTAGAGACTTTAATGAAAATCAGAACAATACTATATTTATAAATTATCTTTCTTCTATTTGGGCAAAACATTTAAAGAAAAAATGTGAAGGCATTTTCAAGAAAACTTTGAAAATGCCACAGAGACGAACATACCGATTTTCGGGTTCAGACTTGCGTGTATTTCGTAGTCATCTGCACCATCTTAGCCATCTTCGGAAAAACATCAATAGACCTCACTATTGACGTATATATGATGTTACAGCTGAAAAGAGCCATAAATAGGTCTTTATGTGCAAAAATTGGAGAGAATGTTGTCGACCAATACTTATCCTCCCAATATCATAGAATATGAAGGAATTCTCTCTAAATCACATGGAGGAAAAGTAGAAATACAGATTATGTGTAGAATACTCGCGCCGATATTACCTATGGCCTATGTGCCCCCTTGTAATCATTGATATCTCACCATAGGGTAACAAACGTTCAAGCTTGAAGACCAGGGGTAGTAGTGTATTTAATTTCAACTCCGTCTACTGGACTCCAGTTGGATTCACCCTTTACATTATCTTTACATTTTTTCTGTACAACAATGAACATTTGGTTTAGACGGTTGTGTGTTCGTATCTGATCTGCAGCACTCGGGTCTGATTTCCACCCAGTGCTTGAAAACAAGAAAAAGAAATTAGAATAAAATGAGAAAGTGTACGAGATACAGATCGATTTCTAAGGAGCTTCTGCCAGACACGAATAGCAATGGAATATTACTTACGTTTTGTATTCGTTTACATATAAATTTGGTCGATAATTATTCATAAATTAATTACTGAACATGTATTAAATGTACAAAGGTAGCGTATGACCAATAATTTTGACATGGATCATAGTCGACAGCTACCGTAATGAAGTTCAATCACAACGAATTATTTGTATATTGCTGTAAGTTACTACGAAGTCTGAAACTCTGAATGGCAAACCGATTTGCATAATAGTTTCGATTTTGTAATTGTATTTGCAGTATCAATTAGTAAAACTTTATTAATGACCGCGTACGCATTCCTCGTTTTTCAAAATTAATTAAGTACGTTCGCTCTACGAGTATTTCATTAGACATATGTGGCAAACCAAATACGAATTTCTGCAACAAAATATGAAGCGGGAAATAAATTTCTGTGAATTCTAACAAAAGTCTAAGCGATTCATTCACACAATTTCCAATAGTCAGTTTTATGACACATTACGAAAAGAAACAGCTTTTTTCTAAGTTCGATGAAATTGTACTTTAAGCGTCCTTTATGCGGCGCACGTACGGTCGCTTATGCTTTATGCAAGGCGCAATCCGCCCCCAATTTATTTCCCCTCAAACAAAAGCGAAACATTGGAACGCACGGCGCAACATCCCGCGGTACGCGTAAACACGAGCGTGCGCGCATGCGTGCGTGCGGCCACACGCGGCAAGCGAGCGCGCGCGTATACGAGGCGCAAATCCGATTGAATCTAAAACACGGCTTATTACCGGCACTGGGGGCCTTCATTAAACCCTGTTCGACATTGATTCGCTACCTCCCAATGGCGGCCACCCACCCCGCCGACCGCTGCCTCTGGTTGCCGCAGATACCCACGAGCCTGTGAGAGAGACCCTATCAAATGCCGTTAGTATCAGCAGGACGCACGGTTCACTCAGTCTACCTCGAACAACTCAAATGTTTCTTCTGTTCTCATCAACCACATCAACTTTGTTTGCCCATACTGAAATTAGGAGTAGAGCCAAAATGTGCTGTGGTGTTCTCTAAAATATGTTGTCATGGAACGAAACAAGAAAAGTGCTGTTGGTGTAAGTCGCAGAGAAATGCATACTCAAAAGAATACAGTGAACAAAAGATGTTCAGTGAATACAATAAATGTTCAGATGTTATAATGGAAATGAAATTAATTCGTCGTTATCGAAACAAAGATAAGGAGATATTTGTAACACCATGTAATCTCAAATACACCCATACGTTCATTCTTAGTTTCCCCGCCATTTTTACCAACCTGTTCATGACTCAGTGCACATGATAGCCCCACGCAACGTCTAGCAACTCCCACTGCCCTGCCATCCCCTCGCCCACGCGCCGCTGGCATTTCTCCAACATTTGTAACAACAGCGCGCCGCCGCGGCTCCTGCTTCTTCAGAGCGCCGCCGCCGCCGCCGCCGCAGCCCTGTGGCCTTTCCGCGCGTTTTGTGACGTCACAATTGGTGACATTTGAGCGGCGCCAATTGCCGCTAATGCGGGGGACGGACGTGGCGGTGGATGGGGCGGTGTTGGCGGCGGAGGCGGCGGTTTTCGGAGTCAACGTATTAGAATGACAGGAGCAGGTGGCCTGAATCAAATTTGTTCGTGTGAAAGAGCGTTAGGCAATTCTATAACTTACAGGCGGATATGTGATATACTGGACATCGCATGAATAGTTTCTTTTGTGACTGTAACGCTGAATACATCTGCTAAATCTGATTTAAATTTACAGTTATATGAACGGGATAGGTTCCTGTAATGGTAACCAAAGTGATTACTATCCGTCAGCAAACTTTGTATTACTAGAAAATTAAAAAAAAATGTCAATGATTTGTATACATAAACATGTATACAATGAACAAAAGGTATTTGTATATATTTTGTAAATTATGTATTTGTATACATAAAAATGTGTGTATACATTTCATTAAAATAAGTGACCGAACATTATTTTGGAGGAAATCGTAAGTTTAATATTAAAAGCTGAAAATGTCGTAGTAAATCTTATGTTCACACCGCGCCTACCCCCAACCGCGTACAGACTTGCACGCTCACGCGCACGCGCGCGCGCACGCGCACGCACACACACACACACAATATGATTAAGACGTCAAATTCGTACGTAATATTTTACCATTCTCGACAAATAAACATCAACTTTTATTATGGTTTATGACGAAATGAATGTGCAATATATTGAGAATGGAAATTCTATTCAATATGCATTCAGGATTTTTTCTTTGATTTGCTTCGTAGTATATCATTTAATGTAAATAACACTACATATCACATCACTTATAAACGTTGTGCAGGAACAGTATTTCAGAACAGTGTACAAATTGTTTTAAACCGACAGAATGTTTGGCGAACGTCTTCGACTGAAATTCGGGGAAGGCCCCCGCGGCGGCGACTAGAGGCGCCAGGCGGCGGCGCGGCGGCGCCCCAACGGACGCGGCGCGCTCGGCAATTGTTCTAATTGCCGCCGCGGTTCCCTCGGCTGCGGCCGCCGCACCCCATTGGCTGAAGCGGGGCGGCGGCGACGTCGGCACGGCGCGGCGCGGCGGGGAGGCGGAGAGCGCATGGCGGCCCTCAGCGAAGGCCGCCGCACCCGCCGCCGAAGCCAGCGGAAGGCGCCACGTGAATACTAGGCGCTTCCATCAAGGAATTACAAGCAATTATCAGGGGCCGTTGTTCCTCCTAGTAAGTTGTCGTGAAAATTAGGGGAAATTGGGTTGCGAATTATGGGCGGTGTTGATTAGCAACTCTCGCTCCACGGCTTATATCCAACAAACAGATACACAAAGAAATGAATATAACTTCCATCACGAAACATAACCCATCTCAACAATATCTTTTATTCAAATATCAACTCAATTCCAAACGGCATCCAGTACAACCTCCCCTCAACGGACTTTACTTCAACACGTATACAAAACCGTTACCCATTTGACGCATTCCTAAACACATTCTCAAATAATTGTTGTAGTAAGTGCAGATTGTAGCTTTCTACCCCTTCCCGTAGTTAGAGTTAGTTTTTTTAGATTGAGAAATAAGAATAGTTGCAAGTCATCAATGCATATGAAAAAGTGAAATGTAACTGAACTATGTACATTCGAATGAAAAATAAATATAAATTAAAAAATATTATTATGGGCGGTGTTAGTACTCGACATAAATAGAGACTACCTCGATGTTTTTCGTTTTGAAATAACGTGACATCTCAGGTGATAATATAAGCCAATAATAATAATAATAATAATAATAATAATAATAATAATAATAATAATAATAATAATAATAATAATAATAATATTTTGCCGCGACATGTTTGAAATTACAACTATGTAGAAATACAGGATTGCGCCACATCGGGATTGTGAACTCCATGCAAAATTTAAGAGAGTGTAAGTAAAGATGAAATTTCGCCCATCAGGTAATGTCTCTATCCGATTGTCCTTTAATCAGGCTGGGTGTACGGCCAAAGAAAAAATATTAATTGAGAAAAAAATATTTATCTTTTTAAAAATAATTACGATTTTGTTTCTGTTAGGTAATCTTTTGAGTAGAGCATTCAAATTCATTAACCTTTCACAAAATTGAACATTTACGAAATTTTGAATAATAGAGTATTGGAAATTAAATATTACAAACTTTGTTTACGTTGTGTAAAACTTTTCTTCTATGCTGACAACAAATAAAGTAAGTTCTTTCGCATTTCCTTAAAGTAAAAATAACGTTATTTTTTCTTTATAAACATTTGTAATATTTTTTTCTTGTGAAATGATATTTTTAATGCGAAAAAACACTATATTTTCCAACTTAAGACAATTATGTTCATCCAGTACCATTAGTTTTCCAGAAAAATAACTCTACAGAGATGATCTCAAAGAGACATAAATATGGAGCATATTGTTTCTGCGTTTCAATTAGCACATTGTCTCGAAGGATCCGTTTCATTAGGGTGGCTTGCGGATGCGGGTGATCGCAGGGTAGTCACCGCCGCAGCCCTTTCATCAACAGATTCGCTGCCGTCGTCACAAGAGGGGCCTAAAATTTATGGGATGAAAAATTGAAATATGCTACACAGAAACTGTAACATTCTAACACAGAAGTGTATATTACAAACGGATTTCCCTTTGCTGGTCTGCAATGCCATCGAACCTGATGAATCAGTTTACGAGGCTCTTCTTATTTTCTGATTCACTTGTCGTGGCATTCGTGTTAAGTATAAGGTAGTTGTAAGGTGGTACATGATGGTATAGGGTGGCGTAGGTGCAAGGTAGTTCTATACTGCTGGTGGTACATGATTGGCTGCCCATGCACAGTACGGAGCCCGCGAACGAAGCGGCCGGGGCCGGCGGGCGTGGGTGCCTCGCCGCCGGGGGTTGTCAGCGCGGCGGGAGAGGGCGCGCGCGCGCTCTGCGCCGGACAGCGGGCCCCCGCCCCCATTCATCAAAGTGAGGGTGGGCACGAAGGAAATTGAGAAACAGACCGGAGCGGGGACGGGGCGGGGGCGGGGTGGACGGCGGCGGCAGCCGGGGGTGGTGCAAGGGCGGCGTGGCGGCGGCAGCAGGGAATTGCAGATGCGGAGGCGGCGGCGGCGGGGGCGGCGCTCGCGGGTGAGTGAGCGTGGGCGGCGAGGGCGGGGGCCGTGGCGGTGGCGGTGGCGCCCTCTGATGGATTTCCACTAAGTGAGGCAATCCTTCAGCGCGCCGAGGGGAAGATTAGGACCGGGCCGAGGCACGGCAGCGGCGGCGGCAACGGCGGAGAGCTTGTATCGGGATTTGCGCGCCGAAAGGCGAGGGGCCCCTGTAAGCTCCTGGCGGAAATCCGATAGCGGAAGAAAATTCCTACCGGAGAGCGCGCTGGGCGCCGAGGGCGCCAGTCGGGAGGTGGGGAGACGCCCATTCGCCCGGTGGAAAAAGTGGAGAAGACGTTGAGAGTGCAGAGGAAAAGAAACGGCGACAAGAAGACGAAAGGGACAATGAGACTTATTCTAATAGCGAGCTATTCGGGCAGTTTCTTCACAAAGATAGAAATATGTTTTGAACTTCTCCATGCTTCGACTAATATGGCCAAATACTAAATTACTAGACTTTAAGATTTTATTTAAGATTATAAAAATACAATTAACTCTAATTTTTAAAAGTTGCGAATAATCCTTACGAGAATAGCAAAGAAATGTTAATCTCCTGTAATAGTTTTAGAATGTATGCCACAACAGCATTCATCTAATTTCTTCGTATATTCATTGCCTCGTTGTTGTGTTTGTCACTGGGAGTTGGTCTGGCCATGACACACATACTCTTATGCGTTTCTTTTCAGATGATTGCTTAGGCACGGAACTACACAACACAATGAGTGAGAATCAAAACTAATGGGAACTCAATGCGAGGTAATCAAAAGAAACATTCATTGAGTGATATCACAATGAATGGTCAATCTCCTCATCGTCCCTTTTTAATCCACATGCAAACAAGCAACCTTGCCGTAAACATTAAACGTTGTTCTCTCAGTAACGCATATTTGTATTTCATATTATGGTTTGTGTTTTTATATCCACCCTTGTGCAGTATTAATATGCATCGAACAAAATCGCCGTAACTCCGTTTCAGCTTCCCCAGACTAAATTGTATTAACAATTTCTTTCTTTGGTAATGTTGATGCGTAAAATATGCACGAAATTCCATATTTCGAAGTAAATTATGAATATTTTGATTGGCATAACACATTTTTGCTTAAGTGTCAAGAAAGGACTAACATTGTAAAATGGTCAACATGAGTCTGCCTTTTCTATTAATTCATAAGGATATACCTCATTTCTTTTTTAGTCTGTCATTTTAAACTATTTATTTGTAAAACCAATTTTTCAAACATTCACACATCTTCTTTAAATACTCCCACACCACAAAAAGAATACTTTTTCTACATTGCAGGAATATAGTTGCCTGTCACGATGTGATGATATTTTAATTGTGAATATGAATTGCGAGATCGTTTTTGTCTTAACATAATCCTTTTCCTCACATGATGATGGGGCCATAATGTGCTACAAAACGTATAATTTTTTAAGAAGATATATAAATATTTTTGCAAAGTATTTTTACAAAAAATATCTTTTTTTCAGACTAACTTTAAATAGCTAAAAAAAGACTTTTAAAAATTCAAAAAGTCTGTCTAAAAAAGTGAGGTGTACCGTTATGAATAATAAATATGTGCTTGCAAGTGCGACAAACCATCCGCGGCGTTTGCGTCGCCGCGCCCCGGAGCCCTCAGCAGATGCACCTGTGCGCTTGAGCGTCTCCCAGTGCCGCATTCGCTTCCCGCGCACGCCACCTCTCGCCGTCACGACGCGCACCGCCGCCGGCGGCGGAGGCGTATTGAGACTCGGAGCACGTGAGTGGCCACGTGGCCGCGGCGGCGGCGGCGGCGATCGTCAGCGCCCATAAATCTGGCGGCGGCGGCAGAGGTGCAGTCCGCGCCGCCCTCTAATCGCTCGCCGCGGGCTCGCGATTGAATCCCGGATGGAGTTCCGTTCTGCGCCTCGCAACTGACGACGGCACTTGCTGTTTCAATGACGGATGAACGTCTGAATCCAGGCCCCCCTTGCACGGCGGGTGGGTCAGAAAAAGTCTTCCAAGCAGAGGACATGTTAAAATTAGTTTGAAGTTAACATTTTAAGTATTTTTTCTCGTGGTTTAAAAAATGTTTTGTTAAATATGGAAGAATATTATTGTTTTCCGGTTTTGCGTTTTCTATTAAATGTTCATAGTACGGAAATGTTAACGGTAAAAAACAAATATAAAAAATGTTAATGTTGCGCGTTTCAATACAGATTTGTGATACTGACGAATTAAATGAGATGCACCAGTTCATTCTACATCTAATATAGTATATTTGAATTACATAGTTTTCTCTACTACACGTTTGTTAGATAATTCTACTGAACAAATCTTCCCGATTGTTTCTGTGATTGTAAGATAGAAATCCATATAAATATTATACTTTTGTTATACTCTATTTGCACTAGAAATTAATTAAATATCAAAAATGCAAACTGAAAACTTATGCATAGTAATTTGTTCAATACCAAACCAAGGAGTGTCTGCGTAAAACGATATGTATGAAACATAGATGAAAAGTCTGTTACTTCTTTGCCCGTAGTATGAGAGCGAAAACTAAGCCAACTTTTTTGTACTCCTTCCCTTGCCCCGTACGTCAAATACAGATTTATTTTGCGGAGTGTACGTGTGTCCGACTCAATCAGTTCTCGTCGTCAAATTTCGACGTAGGTTTCCGTTGGTTAATTTGGAAATTGTCACGGCTTGTACTTAATCTTCCAAACCGTATTTGTTTTTTAGCTAATTTTTCCTTATACATATTTGGAAAATAACTGTACATTGTTATAATTTTCTGCGTACAATTCGTTTTTAGCTTTTAACTCTGTGCATTTGAACAGCAAAACTAAAGTATTGAATATGACCCAAAAGTGTGAACCAGGTGTATTGAAGCAACTGGGAGTATACTAGCAAAGAAAACGTACCCAGTTTGTGCGTATAATTCAGTAATATTAAAAAAATTGCAAACACTCCTCTATCTATACAGTAGAGGTATTATTTGTGCGTGTTAAAGTCTTTCTTTGAAGTCCTACTCCACAAAAGGTCTAACAAATTAGAACCTGCGGCGCCAGCGGCATCGAGGGTCGGAGCCCATGGCCTAAGATCGGGCGGCGGGGGCGGCGGAGGAGCCGTATTTATTCTGCAGGCGCAGTAACTCACGTCGGCACCGAGCGGCAGGTGAGCGTCGGGACTTTGTCCAGGGCCAATTACACGCGCCACCCCCTCCACCCTCCCCTCGGCGGCGAAGGCCCCGTCCACGGGACCCCCGCCGAGCCGCAAAGAAAGCCGAAACTTTTCGGGACCCGAAAAGAGAGAAAGAAGACACGGCCGCGGTGCGGGTGAGAGAGAATAAAAAAGAAAAAAAAAAGAAAAAATGAGGGACTTTTGAAGAGTTCAAACTCCGCCCCCGTTTCGGAAAGGGAACAAAAAGATTTGAAGGATCTTTTTCTTTTTTTATTTTCTGGAATCTTTTGTACTTCTTTCTTCGGACTGCAGGCACACAGACAAGCACCCTCACAAGCGTACATGCTCACTCACACACACACACACACACAACGGAACGGAGCAGTCGGTGTGAGCGTACGCAGAACCTGGAGCTCAAGGCAGAACCGCCTCCATAACTCAACCGAGGAAAGGCTGTTATTAAACCCTACGGCAAGCCAATTTGCCCGGCGTTTCCTGTATTCACTCGCCGAGTGGGGGGCGGGGGACGGGGTGTGGGAGAGGCTCACTGGCTAAGGAGCGGGGAAGGGAAGCGGGAACGCGCGGTCAGGTACCCGAGCCACCAACCGACCAGCCCGGTCTCGAAGGCAGGACCATACAACAATTTCCTGGTCTCTTGTACGACCACCAAAAAATTAAGATGCCGTGTCACCACTGGTTCGCTTTCTGCACACTCCATTCACTTCCCAAAAAATGCGTACTTGTACGTCACGCGTTGAACTCCCTGTTTCGCGTGTGCGGCGGCGCACGTTAAATATGTAATGACGGCAATGTTCGCTTCCCTCTTTCCACCGCGAAGCCATTATTAAATGGGAGACCAAATTCACCGCAATTATGTCCCATCAGATCCGTGTCGAAGCAAAGCGAAGGTGCGGTGCTACGCGTCGCGCGGGTGGCCAGACAAAGCGGCGATTCCCACCCTCGCCGCCACGCCGCGCCACCGTCGTTCCCGCCCTCGCCGCCACCCGTTCCGTGCGCAGGCACGCCTGCGGCGGACTCCCGAATTCGGTGAAGTAATTACTAATTAACCGAAGTCCTCATTTGCGCTACAAACTCGTTATGCGCGCGAGGTCAATTGTAACGAGTTGGAGGGAGTCGTTCGTCTTGTTCGCTTCGCACGCCCATACGCCACCTCGTGAAGGAGCCGTTCTTATCGCGCGAGGAACCGGTTCCCGTGATTCATTTAACTAAGGCCCCCAGGTGTAAAAATAGCAAGGTATTAATATCAGAAAGGGAAGTTCTCCGGACGGACGGTACGCGGTATCTGATCATGAAATCGCAAAAGAGTTACTATCCTGCAAGGAAATCTGCAAGGGAAAATGAAGTTCTGGCTGATGAGGATGCATCTACTTTTCGTCACGTGGGAAGTGTGAGCTCTGATGCTATAATTTGTGAAATTCAGGAAGGCATGATAGTGAACCGGCATGAAATTCATATAATTCATGTAATTTTAAAACATTATTAAAGGATTTATGAGTTATGTTCCAAAACATGTTTTGATGAATACATTGGTTATATGTCTGTAAAAATTTTTTAATATTCATTTTATGCTATTAAATGAAATAATGTTTCTACAAAACCGTGTACTATTTTAAGGCATCTGTGGTCTATTTTAACGCATCTGTATACATAATGTTAGAGTTTGGGAGGAATTTGTGTAATCCGATAGTTAAAATTATCTCTAATTATTGCAGTATGCATTGCTAACGATTCAAAAACAAAAAAAACACAAAGAAATTATTTTAAGTTGGTCGTTTTAAATACTTAGCGAAAAAATATTTTTCGATTCATAAATTCGCTAAAACGATATAAATATAAAGGTAAGAAAAATATTAATATGTCATTATTTTCCTACTACAATAGTATCAGGTTAAAAATCCTCACAAATTAAACACTTGTCTTGCAATATAATATTTAAATGTAAAGAAATATATTAAAAATGAAAAAAACATTTAAAAGAAAATTGGATGTGAATCGCGAATGGTCATAAACGGTGGGTAGGAGCGCCATGTGATAGCTTATCAGTTGATATTTTTTTAAATTATATGAAACTCAAATATGCGCGTCAAGCGACACATAAGAATCATTTGAAAAGTATTTGAAAAAAGAAATTAACAACAAATGCAATAAATCTAAAAGCTACTAAAATTATAATGAACTGCGTAATGTTTAACCCACATCTGATTATTTTTGCCGGAAAATATTTCAAAAAATAAAAAGAAATTATTCAATTAACATTTTAGGAGAACAAGTACATTGAAATTGTAATAATGAAAGCTAATTTTATTTTATGCATAGTACATTTTTAATGCATAAGTCAACCTTACAATTATTGCAAATTCACTTCAAAACTAAATTATTTAAAGATAAAAGTAGGCGCAGGGAAAATATAAGTCGACTAGGTCTTGACGCATTTATTTACAGAGACACATTACATCTTTTCTGTATATTTTCAAAATTTCATTATTAATTTTTTGCTTCGTAAGCAACATATCATATGTAAAAATATATTTATGACAATTTTGATTTCCTTTGCAACAAAAATAGCAGCATAATAAGACGATCAAAACATATATTGTAAGTTTTCAAACTACATTTTGCTTTAAATATACTACTTGACAATTTTGTTTTACGTAAATTTTGTGGTACGTGAATCTGTGCTGTGCAACAATTTACAATGCCTGGGCAAGTGTTCGCGCACGTTGCAAAGCGCGGTGGCAGGCAGGCGGCGTGTCCGCGTCGGCCATGCGAGTTCGGGCGTCCCTCCCCTTGCAGCCGGCTGGGCGCGCTGCTCGGCGTCAGGCCGCAGGCGGGCGGGCCCAGCGCGCGGGCGCCATTCTCGCCAGGCGGCGGGGGCGGTGGGGGCGGCCGACAGGTGAAAGACAGCGCCACGCCCCCGCGCCGGGCCCCGCGCGGCTCCGCCCCCGCCGGAACACAAGCTCCTGCTAATCAATGATCTGCACTTTTCCTCGCCTACACGCGTTCCCCGCATGGCAGGCTGCGTGCGTGAGCGCCGCTCCTCGCCCCTACCCAGCACCTTCCACCCTCCCCGCGCACGAATGCACGTTGCATGCCGGCTCACGCGTGTTGCCTGCGCTCTGTCTCGCACTTCGAGGGTTGCCCCAGGCACGAAGAAACTTCGGCGAATTTTTTTTTATTATTTTCGCTTTTTTCTGGGACGATGCTTTGTTTTTTTACTGTATGTTCTAAAAGTAATACATGTCACTTCCAAAAAATAGATAAAATTATGACGTTTTGCAAATGTTAGAAACATATTTGTTTTAGTCAAGTACGTAAAAGGTTTCAAAGAGGAAAATTATGTGGTGCATTCTCCTTCGAATTCATTAAATATATTTCCGACTTTTGTCATTAAAAATATTATCCTTTCTGAAAGCATGAATACCGATAAAATATTTCGAAAAAAATGGTTTAGAAAAAATAAATAAAAATAATATTTAAATAATAACAAAAAATTATTTTAGCGTTTATAAACATCCGAAGTTTACCACAGATAGGTACAATCGGCACGGTTCGATCACAGGCAGTAGTGCCAGGATCTGGAAGATTGAGTGTTCGATTCTGAGCGAGTACCAGAAAGTTCCTTTAAGTGTTAAAATGTGAATGTGAGGCACTTTCCACAATTATCTTCATCCGTTCAGGTTTCTGACCGCTGTATTAAGCAATTTTTCCCAACAATTCGAAGCGAGCAGCAACTTATACAATGGACCACGAACGGCGCACGACCCTTTATTTCCATCCTGTAACCAGTCACATCCTTAAGACTAAACGTTGGTGGATCCCCCCATCCTATTTTATCACCGCATTATCCAAGAAAAAATATTCTGTTAACTTTCAAGAAAAAAAAATTAAAATTTCTTTACTTCTTTCTAGCATTCCAAACTGCCACAATAGAACTACTAGCATACTACCCCCTCAGCATTCCACTGCCTCTACCACATAGCAACGTGCGTAATGATCTAACCCATGCCCGCAGTCGCGAACACAGTCCAGGAATCACGACTGGACACGAGGAACGACACGACGAAAGCGCGCACGTCGCCGAGCCTCTTTTTGCTCGGCGCAGCGCGAGTGAGAAGAGGAGTGGCGGACACGGCAGAATGGCACGCCGCGCCGCGCCACGCCGCGCAGACACGGGCGCTGCCTGGCCTGCCCGTGCAGATTTTGGCCCTCTTTTACTTTCTCGCTACCGCTTACGCAGTAGAGAGGGAGTTATGCAATGCTGCGTGGAAAAACGGTGAATTTTCGGCAGAGAAACTCTTGGGCCCTGGCAACGAAAAAGTGGATTAATCCAGATGTTAAGTTTATAAAATAAATCCTCTGACATATGGTGTAGCCAAAATCCATGTTTAGGGTTCTTGGTACCGAAAAATAAAATAACGGCGAAACATCTGTCTGTCCGTTTGTGAACAACGCAAGCGGCTAAACCGTTCAGCACATTTACTTCAAACATTACATGAAGCTTTAATTTTCGCTGCTGAGCCATCCTTTGCCGTATCAACCCCGTCTCGTCTTCATATTCAATACGTACCCTTGGAATCTTAAATGCAAATTCTAGCCTTTATGTCACAGTCTTCGTTACCCGATCACATTCCATTTTTAGCAAGCTGACCCAAGTGAATCGTCATCGGCTACTGATTATGGATTCAACTTTAATCCCTAACCCAAATTGCGCCCACATTCTCTGTAGCAAATACGAATATATTATGTGAAAGTGAAAGTATGTATGTATGTATGCATATATGTCTGTGTATGTATGTGCAACAAAAACATTTGTACCTCCGAAGTGATTGCTCCCAAATTTAGTATGAATACTTCAGAACAGTCAATGATAAACAATAGAGGAGATGCGATTCTAAATGTTAATTCAAACTTTGTTTGATTTTTTCTGTTAACAAAATTACAATAAATTCGTTGAGAGAATAACAGGAGTTTGAGTACGCTATGTAGCGGCCAACGTAGACCCCGCGTTGCGTCGCGCACATTCTTGAAACAACGTAACGAACGGAACGCATTCTTTCCGTGAAGACGTTAAGACTTGAAGACGGGTTTCATTCTTAAGTAATTCATTCTTTCGAAAGTGATAGTTTATGTTTGTGATTCATCATGGTAGAGTCCAAATGGTAAATAAGACCTCTACCGCTAATAAGACCTCTAAGGCAAATAAAGCCTTAATGACAAATAAGAGACCAAACAGAAACAGGAAAAATACATTCTATTAGCATTTAAATTTTTTAAAAAGGAATTGAATTGATAAATAGATTCCACAAAGACATGACAATTATTTATTTCCATATGTTTGGAGGTTGAAACTGCACAGTTGACTTTTTTTACTTATTTTTTAGTGTGCTCATTTGTCAATAAGTATGTGTATTGTTTGTTTTGAATTTCATTGACCCAAATACGTCAACTACTCCGAATGGTAGTGATAGGTAAATTCGAAGACAATGACGAGTTCCTTCGGCGAGTCCCTGACATTTTCAAAATATTTCAACAGTGAAATAACCACAATTCCATTTCTAGCTACGTAGTTATTTCCAGTATTTTTCCACTGTCTTATTCTATGATGTATACGCATTTAGTCATCTCTTATGGGCTACCGCCAGCAGTCCATCACAGAGTGCAGGTTAACTTGTGCCACAGAACTTCTTTGCACCAACCCTCTCAGCCCTGCATCTGACGCCAGGGCTGCCAGAGAGCGATCACGCGCGACGCATTCCTAGAAGCCCTGGGTTCGACGAAAGAGCCGCCTTCACGGTCTGTAATTTGATTTACCGACGGAGGTCTTCGCTATAAATTACCCGTTTTTGTCTACTCGAAGTTTTCGTTCAGGCGGTTTCGCTCGTGCGACTCCGTGCGTCATGCCGCGGGCTAGCTGCGCTCTAGGTCAGCGCGATTCTATCCGTCTCCTTCGCTGAAATTACTTGCAGGATTCGAAGAAATCTATTACTCAGTTTCTGCTATTACGAGTTCTGAGAGGTTGGTCGGTAATCTGACAGAAAATTTGCAAGAAGTTTTCGCGGTATTGACGGCATCATCTATCAGCTCGAGGACGCTTGATTCATCAAAGCAGCAAAGCGCCTACCTCTTACCGGGCTTCATTATTCCTTTGGCAAGAGAGTTGACGTTTCTATCACGATACCTTCTCAGGCATGCGGCACGCCGCTAGCGGCCGCTTGCTGCTGAGCAACAGTTAGGCCATTATATTCTTCATTAACGTCCCTAATAACCGACCATTTAATTCACGTCAGGACCCGGCGATAACGAAGTAAAATTATTTAAAAACACGCCTAAGCCTCCGTTTTCGCCGCAGTGGCCTGCGAGCAGAGTCTCAAGAGGGAGAGAGCAAAAACTGTGCTGCGAGGGAAAACATCAGAGCAGCGACCAGCGCAGTGGCCAGGTTGTGGAGTTTAGGCGCCCCGGCGACGATGGGCGGGGCGGGGCGGGCCAGCGAGGGCCGGGGGAGGGACTTTGATTTGTGGCGTTAATTTTAATTTCGCCTCGCCCCGCGCCGCTCTTCTTTATTCATCAAGTGACGGACGCCACCCTCCACCCCCTGCTTTCGGCCCGCCCACTCCTCCCTCGCGCCATTCACCCCTCGGCCGGTGCGCCCCATGAATATGCAGCGAAATAAAACCCCGGGGTGGAAATATCGTGCGCATGTGTGCGGCCGGCCGTCGGAGCGTGAGCGTGTCGGTCGAAGACTCCCCTGGGCGACGCAACCCTCTGCTCCCGAAGGTCACATCAATGTGGACCTTACCCGCTTCACTCGGAGGGGCACCACAAAAAGTTCTTTCCAAACTGTGTCAAGGCGCTACTCTCTAATATACCGTTTCAGGTTTTCCCTGACAGGTGTATTAATATTTTCAGGCTTCCATTTATTGCTCCTTCGTGAATTCATAAAAAAAATCCCTGTATACCATTCCAGGAACAACTTTAAAATTCCATATATTAGCATTAATTTTCACAAGAGTATTGAGACAAATGTTTTGGTCTTAATTTGGAAAAGGGAATTATGATAATGTAGTCGTTCTTTACCAACTCTGGTGAAAGAGAGAGAGAGAGAGAGAGAGAGAGAGAGAGAGAGACAGAGACAGAGAGAAAGGAGAGAAATTAAGGGAAAGAGAGAGAATAGGAACAAATCAATGCTATCTTTTACGTTCTAATCACTTACTTTTGATTGTCAATCCCTCTTCCCTGATATTAACAGCCACGCTAATTTTCCCCCCTCCTCCCACAAACATACCTACACACACTCACACTTACACTTTATCAGAAGCTAAAGAATAGCATGTTGCTTTGACTGTACAACGTCACCGTTTCCACGACGATCAATGAGGCATATTGCAGATGCCACGAACGCAACCCCCGCTTCCAACTTCGCCTCAGCCATCGCTACCACCATTATCACCACCACTACCATCACCTCCTCCATCATCACCAACACTGGCAAAAACCCTACCGTGCAGCCACCGCGAATATTTCCTGATTTATAGACACGTCAGCATCAACCTCCGCGAAGCAAACACGACGCCAGACGCGCGGACGGGCGCGGGCGCGGGAGCGGTGGCGGGAAGGGGCGGGGACGGGAGGCGGGGCGTGCTTGGGGGTGCGGTGCGGTGGTGCGGGGTGGGTACGCAGAGTCCCGCGCAAAATAATAAAAATTAAGTTATTAATGTGTGCGCCCGCAAAAATTATACATTAAAATACAATTTATTACGACGCATTATTAGCCGGCGGGCACGGATTTCGGGGTGGTGAGGGGCGCGCGACGCGTCGAGGCAATGAGTCGGTACTAACGAACGAACGCGGCCAGACCTATATATTTTAATTAATTACATTACATTCAGAAAATGTTTACATGCGCACTTTCTCCGTGTGAAATACGGTGGCGGCGTAATTGCAAATGCTGCCGCGCGGAGCGCTAGCGGAGGCCGTCGCGGGGGCGGAACGCGCGCGTTTTCGGCGCGTTTTTATAAAAATATGAATAATAAATAACCCGGTTCGCTACTTGCAATAATATATAAATTATCAACAATAAAAATATGGACTCGGAATAAAAAAGCGCACCGGAGTTATTAATAAAAAGTAAAGGCCGCAACCGCACTTGGTGTATATTCGGGTGTAGTAGTGAACTTTGGCCTAAGCGCACTTTATTTCGCATGGTAGAGTGGTGGTTTTGCATTGGATGTTAGCGCGTGGCGGGGTCTGCAGCCATTAGTTCTCAGCTCTGGAAAGGGCACCTTGCTGGAAAACGGAGTGCCGTTGCGCGTGGACCGAACTGATTTTCTCTGCTCATGTTTCCAAATAAGCAAACATTTTCATTGGTCTCGCACCTCGTTATTAATGTACTAATCGCTATAATTACCAAGTCATCACTTTATGTACTTTTTAGTCATACCATTAGAAAACTATAATGACATCAATACAACAGGTAAATGATTTTTTAAAACATGTAGAAGAAAATGAAATAATTGTAAAACTTATTCGAAAGTTGTACTTTTGCGAGGTATAATGGACATTAAAATGTAACTTTTAGTAATTATTAAGACGCTACAATGAATTCTGATTTTTTAATCACAGAACTAATAATAAGAGTTTAAAAAACAGGTTTAAATAGGTTGACTACTGAATTTAGACTCAATAACAATAAAGATGAATAATGAGGAATAATGAGGGGATTAGAAGAAAATGCATAGAAAAATTCGGCAAAGTATTCTACATAAGCAGATGGAGTTCCTTCTTTCTTAATATAGTGCACTTCGTTAAGACAGCAAAAAAAATTGGATATCAAACTGTTCTCACAGAATACGCAGCGTTTAACAAAACTGAATAAAAAAACTTGTGTGAAAGTTATCTCTCATTACAGAGTGCATGAAGGGATTTCGTTTTAGCGTAGGGACCTCCTTCATTAGCACAGCGAGCGCTCGGAGTCCTGTCGTCTCCTTTTAATTGTACGCAAACGTTGCTAATCCCGCACAACAAAAAGCTTCCCCGCTGACCGAAACGTGGCTGTGGCGGCGGCGGCGGCGACGAGGGGAAAAGAACGCGTCTAGTGACGAGGGCAGCGCGGGGGGCGGGGCAGGAATTTCGGGATTTCGCCTGAGGGGAGCGCAGCGGTGGGGCCTGCCCTTCCTCGCCCTTCATTTGCTCCTTGCTCCCCGCGCGAGCCCCCCTCGGCGCGCCCCGCGAAGGGCGACCGGACCGATGGGGGCCGAGAGGCGCGGAGGGGCCCGCGCGCGATTCGCGCAAGGGGGCGCCGCCTTCAGGCGAGCGGAAAACAAAAATTCAATACGCGCTCTTTTGTGCCAGCCACAGACAAAAGGCGAGGCCTGGGACGCGGATGCATGGTGCATGAGCTGCCCGAGAGGGGAGTCACCCCCTCGAGGCGGAGACGGTGGCGATGGCGTCCGTGAGACGGCGAGGGTGTTCTCAGGAGGTGATGGAGACAAAGAAACGATAGTGCTTGATTGTTGCAATGGTGATGGGGTGGTAGTGGGTAAAGAAAGCGTGGCGATGAAGGTCCTCTGAAAGTGGAAATGGTGGAAGCGTACTACTTCACCACGACCAAGGGGAGAGGCGGTAAACTTATTAGTGTCCTTAAGGGCGAGATTCCTGGCCTGTAGCGGCGCAGTAGACCCTTATGAGTGTCTGGAGCGAATCGTCTCGGGGCGAAGGGCTGTAGTCGTGATGGCTTCAAGACCAGGCCCCATGAATCACCGCGCCGGCCCAATAATGGCCGCCGTCGACGAGCGCGGGTCGCCGGGAAAAGGGCGCGCTGCTCGAAGTCTGGCTCTGCGCTAGGGGCGGGGACTTGACGCGCCTGAAGCACTGCAAGATCTTACAAGTGCAGACCACTTACAGCATTTTTCTTCAGAGAAAGATTGAAAGGCCTGAAAATCTTATTCAAAAATTGACTGAAAAGTTAAATCTGATTTCGATAACGCAAATCAAATAAAATTTTTCTACTTAAAAAAACTTATCTACAGTATTAAGTCACAATGCCAATTGAATTTTGTTATTGGCATTGTGTTTTAGAATCCAAATTCTTGTTTTCATTTATTGACCAGTACGCGAAATATTTATAAGAAACAAAGCATAATTTAGATATAAATTGTTAATAAAATCGTTTCAGTATGCATTATGAATATTAAGAGAAACTCGTTTACTAATAAAAAATATTTGAAAGTAACAACACATTTACAATCTCAGTTAATGTATACGAGTAATAGCAATTCTGTACTCTTTCTGGACGAACCAAACCGAGAAAAATAAACAAATCTACATGAGAGGAGAAAACACGTGGACGGTACTATTCGTGAATTCCAGAAAAGGAACATCATGATTATATTTCATATCTAACTATCTCTATCTCAAGACCGGTGTGAACGAATTTTCAGTGTCAGAATGACACGTTATCTCTGCAGAATTTTTTAAACAAGAATAAGTTACGTAAAGCAGGTTTATTACATCGCGGTTCCACTGGATAACCACAGTTAATTTGTTTCTCGTGCATTCTAGTTTGGGGGGAGAGAGTAAGTTAAATTATTTATATCCCTGAATTTATTACTGGAAACGTAATATGTTCTTGAAAATTTCCCATAAATATTCTTGTAAAGTAATCTAAAAATTAGTATTTACATCTAAAGTGAGTGTATTTATACAATTTATGAATTAAAAAAAAATAAAAATGTGAGCTAGGGTCCACATTATTTCTTTGAATTAAGAAGTTTGTCAATAAATTTAAATATATAAATTTTGAAATAAAACTCTTGACTTTTTGACACGGTAGTTACTAATATATAATAAAAATTCGGAAAATTGATGCATTCCCAATATTATAGATCGTTTTGTATTGTATTACAATATAGAAATGTAACACATACTTTATGAAGCATTTTACACTATTTGAACGAAAGAATTTGGAAAGAGAAAAAAACTAGAAAGAACATTTGGCGACGAATTTGAAAAGCAAAGCAAATTGTATCTAACAGACAGTATTAAAAAAATACAGCAATTGGGAATCCTACGACCTCCAATTAGCATACTAGACTGCGACTGTTTTTCCCTCGAGATTACAACAACAGGATATGGTTTAGGAAGCTCACGTGCGAAGAAAGATTTATTCCCCGTGTGGAAACATGGTTGAGCGCGTTCTTGGTTTATTGTTCCCGGTGGGTCACGTGCCGATCTGCGCAGCTAATCCGTCGTAACCTGAAGCGTCAGCAGGCGACCTTAGCGCAACACCCCCGCGCCCCGCGCCCCCGGCGCCCGCGCGCGCCCCTCCAAATGTCAGCATTTGAATACAATGGCTCCCTCCCGCGCGCATCGCCTGGCCCAGCCGCGCCGCGCCGCGCCGGGGAGGAGGGGGCGGCGCTTCCGACGGTCAAGGGCGGGGGATGGCACGAGAGGGTGCGATTGGACGAAAGAGACCCTTCACAACAACTATGAGAGAAATGAATGTTGAAAATAGGAATTGTGGAAGTAAAGTTGTTCTGCAAAAAATGTTTATTAGGATACTGTGACTTGGTTGGACACTGAAATCAGAATTATACGGCAATAGGGTATGACAAATTTGGTTGCAATTTGGTACAGGGGAAATCGCTGTGAATTGAAATTTGCCGCTGGTCGCGCGCGCTGTGTGGCAATGCTGACGGTCAAGGGTGGGGGATGGCAGGAGAGGGAGCGATTGGACGAAAGAGACTCTTCACAACAACTATGAGAGAGAAGAATGTTGAAAATTGGAATTGTGGGTGTAAAGTTGTTCTGCAAAAAATATTTATTAAGATACTGTGACTTGGTTGAATTTTGAAATCAGAATTTTAAAGCAATAGAGCATGGCAGTAATTTTGTTGGTATAAAAGAAATCGCAGTGGAATTGGAATTTGCCAATGGTCCTACTGCGTGCCAATGCTTACTGACTGTGTAAAGTCAATACAAAATAAGCAATTAATTAATGTTTAAATTATAAATAATGATAGCATATAATATAAAACTTTATTAAGAGAGTGCATTTTTAATTTTAATATAATGACTTGAAGAATAGATTCACAACTGTTTAGAGATTAAAAATAGAGGAAAAAACAAATACTTTAGATCCGGTCATTATGTCGACTCAATAAATAATTTCTACCGTCTTTATGACTACAAATGAACTTACATAAATATTATTTGAAAGAGCTTGAATAAAATTGAGTGAGCAGTAATAAATGGTGGAAAAGATTTCTGAGATGTAGAAATAATCACAACATATCGAAAAATGAATAAATATGGACATACCTTTCCTTTTAAGTATTTTAACTTTGATTTTATATCATTTGATTCATTTCAAATGTTTTCTCAAGATTGAAACGAAAATCTAATAGTGAACAGAATGAATTTCAATTGATAGGACGACGTGATAGCTCTAGAAACAAAGTAGGCCATAGAAATACATACCTCCATTGTTGGAAATAATTTCAGAGGCCGTCTATTTTTTTAAGTATTACTTTATTTCCCTTACAGAATGCCCAAAAGGGCCCTAACGGGACTTTTACTGTGGAAGGGCGGAACATGTGCGAGCGTCTACGCTACTTCCGCTTGCTACTACCGTTCAGTTCGTCGGGCGCGGGCGCACGGTCGTGGGCGTGCCTTAGATAAATCACGCGGGCGGGCCGGCCACCGACCATCGCCGTGTTTACAGGCGCTCTCCGCGACTACCAACGAGCGCGCGTCTGGCTTCCGCCTCAGGCCTCCGTGCGCCACCGCCGCCGCCATCGCCGCCGCCACCGCCACCGCCACCGCCACCGCCACCGTCACTCTCACTGTCACTGTCACTGTCACTGTCACTGCCATTGCCACTGCCACTGCAATTGCCACTGCCACCGCCACCGCCACCACCACCACCGCCACCGCCACCGCCACCGCCACCGCCGCCGCCGCCGCGCCGCGCCGCCGCCTCCGTCGGCCCCCGTCGTGAAGATCGAGTTGCGTACTTAGTTGCTAATGTTACCAGCCTTTGGCATGTTCAAGTCGCAGCAAGTGCAAGTCCTCGAGAGAAGTTGTCAGTTGTTGCATCTACACCCAGCAGCTATAAATTCGCAAGCGTTTCGCTTCCACATGAGCTTCTCTTGTCAACTTGCACTTGCACACGACAACAAACAAAAACGCAATCATTATTAGATTAAAAATACTGAGACGAAAAAATAAAGGTACTTTTTAAAAAAGAAATCGGTTCGCTAGTTTTATGAAATGATTTCTCGTAGAAGGTCAGGTAATTAATACCGAAAGAAATATACAAAAAGACTCATAAGCCAAGTATTTTTTTTTATATTAGACTCTTTGACATAACCTTTACTTGGGTAATTGATCAAGTTATATTTAAGAAAACGATAGAAACGAATTGCATTTTAACAAGACATTATCGTAAGTCGTATCTTTCTCCATCCTGTAATTATTTTTCGACAGAAACTCTTGACTTCTGAAAATCTGATACAAAGTACATGTTGCGTATAGCATATAAACGCTGCCTAAATCACGCTAATATAAACCATGAAAGCGTTAATTGTATACTTTATCTGCATATCATTACTGGAACCAATGTATCACTTCTATCGGCTAAACTTCCTTCATGCAAACGTAAAATTAGTCTCTTTGTATATCTTGTAGTAGCTGAAGTTTCAGGTTCATTGTTTCGCATCACTACTCACGCTGATAGCCGCCACGTGTAGCTCTATCAGATTAGAATTTCAAACTAATCCAAAACTTGTGCGATTTCTGGAAATTCGAGTTTCCCCTCTATTTTACGTGAGGGAGAAGTAAGTGATAAGAACTTTGAAGGCTCCTCTACGTCATACATATGCTGCCTGTGGTGTTTCTGTCGTGTGACCGCGACCCGCTAGTGCAGCGGATACGGAGGCAGTGGGCACAATTGTACGACTTTTTTGTGAGTAGACGATTGTACGATTGCATTTAATTACTTAGTATAAAAATTAAAACCTGTAAAATTATTAAAAATATATTCCAAAATTAATTTTGAAACAATGTTCTACATTTCATTTCATGATTTTGTAAGTACATTTGTATTATGTGTAAATAAAATAGTGTATAGTGTAAATTTGAATAACATGCAATTTGTAATTAAAAAGAAATACAAGTACATCATATTTGTTTCTATTGAAGTTGTATGAAAACTCTCTACACACATGCTCATATAAATGTTGACATGTATTTTATTTGCAATGCATTTTTTATTCATCGTTTTAAATTATATACTGGCATATTCGAGGGCAGAAATAAGTTTTGATTTAACCCACGAGCGAAGTGACTGCAATGAGTCACCGATGTATTGAGTAGCGCCTTTCATGCCTGCTATCCACGTCGCAGGGCCAAGAGCTGTCCGCGCCGCCTCACGTCCCCACCCACTCACCACCGTGTAATGGCGGCATGATTACACTCATGCATAAACAACGGAAAGGCGCTACT
Source organism: Teleogryllus occipitalis (assembly GCA_011170035.1). Taxonomy (NCBI): domain Eukaryota; kingdom Metazoa; phylum Arthropoda; class Insecta; order Orthoptera; family Gryllidae; genus Teleogryllus; species Teleogryllus occipitalis. The sequence goes on from BLKR01000160.1 coordinate 406,571, forward strand.
ACTTTGTTCTCTTCTCTGCGAACCATGCATCATTTGGTTTCACCCAGACTATTATTTCTGTTAATCAACGCAAGTTTTCTTTCCGGAGCAGCAGCGCCATATGCATGCATTCAAATGAAGTCTCCCCATTATCAGTGGCGATATTCTGTAATGGACGTGTATTATACGTACGGGCAAGCCGGCTGTGTCCACCAAATGGAGGTCCTGTCCGAAAAAAAAATACGCTCGACTGCGAATGTCAGCAGTTTTTTTCCCGTCCGAAAGATAAACCGACACCGTATTGATAGATAGAAATTCATTAATACTTCGCCCGGGAGATATCTGGGTGAGGGGTTGCGGCAAGAGTGATATATCCTGCGCCGAGGGCGGCGGCGGCGGCGGCGGGGAAGGGGGCGGCAACGGCGGCCGGCGCCACAATGGACGGACGCCAGAGAGGGAGAGGGAATTTTCATTTAATAATTCGTATCTTTTTGAACCGGACGCAGGGCGCTGCGGCGGGGGGAGGGGGAGAGGCAGGCGGTGGGGCGGGGCGGGGCGGGGCGGGGAGGGGTGGGCGACGGGAGCGGCGGGGCGCGATCGCGTGTCTAGCGGCCATCGCTCAGTCGGGGGCGGTGGCGCGGCGGCCTGGTTCGGCGCTCCCAACCACCCCCGGCCCCGCCCGTGCACACGCCTCCGCCCCCGCGCTCACCGCCGCGCACTACCTCGCCACGCTCCCGAAACACAAAAAATGGGAGTTTCCAGATTCGGCGGCGGCGGCAACGGCGGTTTGTGTGTTTTGTTTCCCATCAGACCGGCCGGGTGCGCGCGCGCCCTGTCGCGTGTGCTCCGCCCCCACCGCCCGCTTCGTCGCCCCGCCCCCGCCACTCCCGCCGCCGCCGCACCCACCACCCTCCGCGATTTGTGGCTGCGGCCGCAGGGCCTCGGAGATATTTTCTGCGCGGAATGAGATTGTATTTTGGGAATTTTCTCACGGGGTGTCGGCGGGGCCGCGGCGCGGGCGGGCGTAGTGGAAGCGGGTTCCAGACGAAATCCCCGTGCGCGCGCCGTCCTCCGGCCGTCGGCGCCGCGGTTATTTACTAAGACGGATCACGACAGCGTTCGCGACGAAAGTGCTGGATCGGATGTCGCACCCGGGACATCGGCCCCGGTAATTTTAGGGCTCATGTTCTATTGCATCGAAAAGCAATCCTTCCCTTTGTGATGATCTCGATATCGAGAGGTACCCAGAAGAACAATATTATTCTAGCACAATGGTTTCAGACGTATTTAGAGTGTTACATAATCAGGTGTTGTGTGACAGTTCGTGTAATAAATTAACTTAAAGATCCGTCTTAGTTTTTTTTTGTCAAAATTTACAATACGCATGAAAAGTTACAATGATTCATTAGTCAGTTTCTCGGATTTTATATGTAACTTTAATTTTTCGTGTACCTCTTAATTATTCTTTTTGACTAAGTAAGATAAAAAAAATTACAAATATACAACTGTCCAGCTTACAGAAAAATCTCTGCTCTGAATATTTGATTCATCATATTTCTTATTATTATGCACATAATGTTCATCACATGCCTCAAAATATAAAGGATATTTGAAACGAGATAAGTTCTTTATGTTGCAAAAATTTATTACAATGCATAGAACTTTTCCCTTCTTGGCTTCTTTCATATACATACACATCAACACAACGTGTATAGAATGGGGGAAAACTCAGCTTCCTAAAATCAGAAACAAGAAATGATCACCGGTTCAGCTTGAAATTTCTTTGAGCTCTACTTCTTGCAGTGGACTCTCCGGTCACCCTCAGAGCCTACGCCTGCCTGCTCCCTCTTTTTCGATTTTCCGCCTGCGGCGCGGCGCCGAGCAGCACACCGCGACTGGCAGAGCGGTCCGTGTGCGCTATCACCGCCATCTCTCGGCGAGCGGCTAAATTTACCCTCGCGGGGGGCACCGAGGCTCCAAACTGGGCGCTCCCCGACCCAACGTCTAAGCCCCCTTGCAATGATATTCACCAGATTCCTATTTTTCCTCCAATATTTAAATGGCATGGCAAAACAATGGTGAAATGTCGAGTCCAGAATCTTCAACAACTTCATTTTTTTAGCAAAATTTTAAAAAGAAATGCCTCTAATAATTATCTTCGTGATTTACTAACATTTTAGACATACGCTTATTATTTCCAATGTAGTATATTAAAATACTAAATTAATATCAAAATTTACAATTTATATAAATTGCTCAAAAACAACTTAATGACAGATCTTTCTCCAAAATTATATTTTTCCAGGAAACAGTGTGTTTTATTCACAGACTCATATAACCAAACAAATGAAATTACTCGTAAAAATATTATTGAAGTCATAATGATAGTTTATAAAATATTTAATAGAAATTCAAAATCACTTCATCAAACACTGAAACAGTGGACAGAAAGAAAATAAGTATTTCAAGGTTTCGGAAACAAATTATAGACAATAAATTTCTTCAAAACATATGTAACTCACTGTAAACTTTTCCTAATATATTTTACTTAATTCCTAATATCTTTTCCTTAATTTCCTTCTATATTTCCTTAATAATTAATATAAATTTCTTAATATAATTTTGTTCAACGTTAAAAAACGTTTCTTACAAAAATAGAATTGTAAGAAAATTTCTATTTTATTTATTAACATAATTTTTTTTTTCAAAAAAAAAAGATCTATTGTCCTCACTGGTTATTCTTTAAAAACGCAATGTTTATACAATTTTCTTTTGCTGTACTGATGAAAAATAAATTTAAAACATTTCTCAAAAATTAATTTCATTAGATTCATGATTCTGATTAGAACATTTTCATCGTACAGAATTTGACCACACTTGTAGCAATAACAATTCAAAATTATTTCTTAAAATATCTTGAAGCAAATTTGACGAGTTCTTGACATTCTTACAAGAAGAAAGCATTTGAAATATTTTTTTCTAAATCACAGGTATGAATAAAAATATAACATTTTCAAAGTTGTTGACAATCGTAATCAAAAACATTGAAAGTGAAGAACTAATCCAGGAAATGGGGAAATCACAAACATTGACTGTGTGAAACATGGAGTATGTATTAAGATGTAAATAAAACAATCCAGATCTAAATGAAAAATATATTCTTACCTAGATACGAACTAAAAGGGACTTAACTTGGGATAAATGACACCGATTGTAAGGTGGTTGAGACTCTGAACTTCGCTTATGTTAGGAGTGGTCAAAAACACTACCCAGTCTCTCCACGCAAAATACTTTTGCGTTATAAATATTTATTAAAACACAGTTCATTCAACATTTCAAATTTAAATTCAGACTTTCAAATGAAGTCGGGTGCTGCAACGTTTGTCCGCTACTTCCGAAATGCGTAGGAAGGAACGAAGGACTGAGCTATGACTGTATTTAAAATAAGATAACGTTCGAAACAAATGAGTCCAAAAAACAGTTGGCAAAAAAGATAATGATGACCACACTATTAGGTTAGGTCTTAAAACAACTGTTTGAATGACAATTCTTTTTTTCTCTAAGAACGAGTACTAAAAAAAAACAAAAATTAAAAATACACATAAATCAAATACAACGTAAACCAGTACTTCGAAATATACAGCCAATAAAAGGACTTACACAATTGCCACACGGAAGAGGTCATGACGAAGAGCACTGCTCACCAGGGGAATGGCAATGGTGTGGCAGCGACCGTTATTGAATCGGCTGCGGTGAGGCGAGCGCGTGTGGAAAGCGCACGGGGTGAGGAACGATGGACGAGGAGGGCCGTGGGGAAAGCGGCCGGGCCGAGGGAGCGACCTGGGGGACCCGCTATCGCGACAAGTAATTCGCGTGGCCTCCGATAAACCGTTTAGAACCGCGGAGGAACACCGTATTTACTCGCCTAATCTGGCGCTGGGGCCGCCCGCGCGCCGCTCGTGGCGCGCCCGCCCGCGCCTTTGTTTCGCCCATAAATCGCCCCCGCGGACGCTGCCATGCCGCGAGCACATTAGCGGCGGCGACACGGCACCTGGCGGGCGGCGAGAGTGACGGCAAAGGCGGCGCGCCGGCCAACGCGCAAGATGACGGACGGCAGGGCCGGCGCGCTCCAGACGTCGCTCTCAAGAGGCGCTTTCCAAGGATCGATTCCTTTTCCAAACACTCCTCGGAAAGCATGCTCTTCTAGCAAATTCACCAGTAAAATACAACTTAAAAAGTTCATATGTCTATGCAACATTTGGACACTTTTTACTAACTGTGAGTATTAAATGAATACATTAAATGGACTCATTCAATACTCACAATTTGTAAAAGGTTCAGTATTACATCCATTAATTCCACTTGATTTTCCCCGTTTCTCCAATAAAATAATTAGTATCTTTTCAATAGAATAAGAATTTACAGTGACCCTTTTAGTGAAGAGAGTTATTCCCAAATATTATTTAATTATTATGTCTGTGAGTAGCATTCCTAGAAATCAATGCAAATCACCAACCAATTTATCAGAAAAATACATAAAATCGTTTAGTTTAATTAGGAATTAAGTGAATGAAAGTATCTCACCATTTCTTGATGGCACAGAAGTGCATCATTATTCGCACGTTCCTTCGTCACATTACTGAAGTTCTATTATCTTCGTATCTTGAAATGAAGAAAGGAAAACAATAAATGTCTGCTTGTATTCACACAAATACACGCAGTAGTAAGATAAATAAATGTAATTTTACAAAAATGTAATATATTTTGACAAAAATTCACAGATGTAAATCTTCCTCCTTCCAAAATGCAAAACCCAAAAGCAAATAGCGGCACCGTGACGAAACTGTGAAAAGCCGGCACAATATTCCGAGTGTTCATTGGTTAATTTAAAAGTCAATTTTCTGGATAAATGCACTTGTATAGAAAGGGGCATTACATATGCAATGGCGACAACTGTTAACATCGCGCGGACAAGGGTAGCCATAGAGACAAGTCCTACAACAACCGGAACTCAGAAGAACCGGACGCGGCAGATGGTCAGCAGCAAGCGACAGCCGGCCAGTGGAAGCTGACTGTTGACTTCGAGCGGATCTCAGATGCCACATCCAACCAATCACTCCAGTCCAACTCCGAAAGAATGATGGTGATGCAACACGCTGCATGCATGATCGAGTATTTATCGTCTAGAATTGATGTTTTCCACTTTTCCTTCTTGACATCCAATAACCAGTAACATATCGATTCTACTGTAAGCTTCAACACATGTGTTTCGAAGCACATATTGTACTTCGTTGCGACTTGGAGAACTCCACACGAGGAACTGGCGGCACTTCTGAAACAGCTACCATACGAGGGCCCCCTCCCCAAATGATGCAGGCGGTTCTAACGGGCGCCCTTTCATAGGTGACACTTCTCCCTTCCCTCCCCTCCCCCCCGACTCCGGGAAACATAACTTACTGCATGAGAGAGCTCATGACGATTGCGATGCAATAAAAAGGTCCGAACAACAATGTGTCCCTTTTGTGGATCCTTTTAGGAAACATAAAAAAGAGAACGGCTTAGGAGCAGCGTCGGAAGTCCACCAGCATGGGTGCAGTATCTCCAGCGCGTATCTCTCCCCGAAACAGTTGCCCAGGAAGCGCCTTTTAAACGGGTGCCGGCCACGGAGAGGCGGAGGCGTTGGCGGTGTCGTAATCCCGTGTCGTAAACGCGGGTGGTGTCAGCGGCGTCCCCTTGCGCGCAGCGGGGTGCGGGGTGCGCGGGCGGGGACGGGGGCGATTGCGCACCGGACACGTGTCGCGCGCACGTGATCGCGTGCCCCCGGGGAGTCCCTGAAGCACATCAGGCGCAGGCGGCGACCACCTGAGGCCAGAGCACCGCCGTCCACACCGCCCCCGCTCCTTGCCCCCCTCTCCCTCGCCCACATGGGGGCCGCGCGCGCCGCGGGGGGTTCCTGGGGCCCGCGGCTAATTGGCGGAGGGGCCCACAAAGGGCCCGCGCCTCGGCCCCTGCGGGCGGCCCCCACCGAACCCCACTCCCGGACGCCCAGGACCCCACAATGGCGCCGGCCTGTTCCGCGAGAGGCCAAGAGGCGTGTGGGACCGCCCAAGAGCAGGACGACGGTTGAGAGGTACCTGGGTTCGCGGATCACCTTCAGTTTTTGTCTCAAGCAGCCCCATCTTAATTTAGCGTTCAAGGCAACTTCTTTTTCATGCCTGCAAAGTATGCATGTTTTTCTGTTAATAAATGACTAGTTTTCAGTGTCTCAAACCTATGATTGGATCATTACTACGTACCAAAATATCAAAACAGTAAACCCTCATTACCACAAATTTTAAGAGACTGAAATAACCAGAGTTCGTGCTATAAAAATCATGTTATCCGAGTATTATAAAATGTCCGTATTATCGTAATCCCTTGCCGCGACCGAAGTTTTGTTCGTGTTACGGCGAAACTCGTGTTAAGCGAGTTCGTGGTAATGAGGGTTTACTGTATTTTATTTTTCACATATGGTAACACTTAAAACGTACAATATAATAGTAAACAAAATAATATTTTTTAAAGAAAAAAGGCTCAAAATTATCATTCAGTAATGTATCGCAACTATTTCAATACAAATATATATTCATTAAAATGTTTTACTGTAATCCTCAATTCTTAGTTATGAATAAAGAAAGAACGAAAGAGACCATTAAATTTAATAACTTCTGGTCCACTGTCTCTTCTAAGTATTACTTTCACGTAAAAAGACTAATCACTGACCATGTCCTTCGTTATGGCTCCGCTCTCACTTAGAAGTTCTTCCGACTTTGTAGCGTATTACTTACACCTTGTAATTACCGAATTAATTCAATTAGATTTTTACTTAAGCCTCGCAGCTATACGTGCTGCGATAGCATCTCAGTGCGGCCAAGTGAGTGCGCTGAAATCTCTTTTACGACGCTCTTACACGTAATGAGGGCATTCATTTCATTGCTGCCCTCGCACTCCTAGCAATGGTCACAGCCAACCGTCACGCTCCGCCACATGCCATTGCGTAGCGCTGAACTACATTCCGATTCTGGATAAGGAAATAAACACAAAAAGCAAATAAAGCTGACTCAATAAGGGGGTTCGCTGATTTAATGATGACACTGAAACAATTCAATCATATCGATCCAGAAATTGATTTGCAGTACGGTGGAGCCCAATGGAGTTGGTTTATAATAATGCGAGCACCGAACATCGATGACAAGGGAGGGAAAGCCCGGAATAAAGAAGGTTCGAATTCCTGACCGCCCAAGTCGACGTCTCCTCGCTTCTCGACGCCCAGCAAGGTCACCGGGCGTCGGAGCCGTCGCCGGGGCGCGGAGGACCCTTGCCTCGAAAAGAGGGCTCCACAAAACATGCGGGCCACTCCTCCGTCGGCGTGTCTGTACTATTTAAAAAGCCGGGCAGACGCCTCGCTTTGTGCGAACAGGCACACGGTAAAAAGACTTGTTCCGCTCGTCATCTTCCCGCCGGGTTGTAAATCTCCCAATCAGCGACCGCGCAGCGCCCTGACGGCGGTGCGAGTAAACGTTTTATGGCGTCGTAAAACTCCCCCGCTGTCCTTCCCCTCCACCACTTCGCCAGTCTTTCGTGCCTCCCTACCTGTGTACTGGAATTCCCTGTGGAGAACAGATTGAGATTTAAATCTTGCTTTGTTATTATACTTTATTACATTACTACGTAAATACACATTGTAAAAAAACACAATCAAGAGCTTAAATACGAACAAACAGTCCATTTTGTACTGTGTTTAGTTTCTTTTTATTTTAAGAAGTTACAAATTGCACTTAAAGCTTCTGGAACTTCATAAGTTTCCATTCACACTCAAGCAACGATTGGAGAGGCCGTGACGAGACGGTTGTAAAACGGTTGTAAAACTTGATTGTGCGAACAATCAAGTAGGTAGAAGAGATGGCAGTTCACTCTAAAAATGTGTTTGTTTTACGACAAATATATTTACGTTTTCCAATAAATTATGTTCTTGGCGGAAGATAGACTTGTCGTCCGCGCGGGGCGTTTGAGCTGGAGTTTTATAGGCTGCCGGCAGACGCTCCGGCGTCGACGCGCAGGGCATTTGGCACACGTTCTCAGCGCAAGGCGTATTGCGGGAGAACTATAACTTTATCGTATATTTGCGCGTCAAATATTTCCTAGCTTTAAAACGACACAGAAATATACTTGCACTATCTCTATAGCTGAATTGATTATTTGGTGTTTTCCTGGCTTCCTCTTTCCTTGTACTTCTTCCACATTCGACTGAGTATTCACTGATTGGAGAGACGACGGAAAACTACCGATCAGAGCAGCCGGCAGCTACTATTCTCCTCCAGACAGCGGCTGAATTCAGCCTATCCAGCTGGAATCGTAAATCCTCTCACCGTGGGGGCTCGAACCCTAGGACCTCCCGGCCAGGGGCACTGCATTGACATCTGTTAATGCCCTGAGACGCCTCATCCAGTCTCTAGCTGGAGGAATAGCGGTGCTGGGGATACTGACAACGTCAATGTAGTCTTGTGTTCCAGTGGAAGCCGCAATACGCCTTGCGCTGAGAACGCGTGCCAAATGCCCTGCGCGTCGACGCCGGAGCGTCTGCCGGCAGCCTATAAAACTCCGGCTCAAACGCCCCGCGCGGACGACAAGTTGTTGCGATCGTCAGATGTTAAACCAACGTCATAAGAAATGCTACTCGCTAGCCGTCTAGGGAGAACGTCTCGCCCATAAAACTGCCGGTATCAGTTGAACTGTCAGGCGAATGAAGAGAGCTAATTGGGTTAGTTTGCGTGAGGCGGAAGGCATTGAGGCTTAAAGTGACCCTAAATGAAGGGAGAGTACATACCCGCGAGTGAGTCGGAATTAGTTGGGTACAAATATTGCTGACTCATAATAAGATAGGATCTTTTCGTGAATTTTTTTAATAAAGTGAATTCATTAATTAAGAAATATTCGTATTATATACAAAAACGCAAAATCGGTTTAGTATAGCAGGAAATCATTATAAAAATATACAGTACTATTTGATATAATTAAAATAAATCACAATTTATTGCTTTTGGTGTACTGTTACTGAGAGTTTTAAAATCAGTATATTATTTTTGTATGTTCAAATGACCTCCCTAATTATGGAACTGTTAGAATACTAGCATTAAATGTAAATATACAAAGGTTTTATTTTCTGAGAGGATGTTAGTACTATCAACCTATCGATTTATTTTAAAAAAATGTTATTGAATGCTTTCAAAAATATTAAAAGCTGTAATTCTTTTCAGTGAGACTCGACGAAATTTTCCTTATTTTGATGTTTTAGTTTGAAATGTCGCAGCTGCTCGCAAAAAAAAGAACTTAATGTAGATTTCACCTGCTGAGTGATACTATCGTTCTCCGTTGTTGTAACATGATTTCGAATTGTTAACACCCAAAAAATGTTACAAATAATTCAGGGGTTATTGCATAATACATTAAGTTTTGTTGGTTGTTGGTTCGAGAACATACAAAATGACTAAGACAAAATATGGTAAGGTGTCTGTTATATGACATTTTCTGGTCGAAAACTTGCTCACAAAATACTCCAACATGAGTGCTTACGTGCGACCAGGTTTCTTCCTCAAAGAACTCGCTCACCGAGCGAATTTCACTGCCCAATAAAAACCTTGCCTCTCTTTCCTGCACCTGCTTTCTGACATGACGTTCAAAGAGGAACAAGAGAGGCTTTATTGAATACTGGAGAGAAAGGAAAGCCTTGGGATTCTTGAAATGGAGAACTCTGTATTTTTATTCCTGGCAGAGTATATAATTAAGGTGTCTGAAGTTTTAAATCATAATAAGTCTAATTTTTTGGATATTCACCTAAAGCGAACAGGATGTATTTCATAATTTAATGTTTGCGTTCTACATGCAAAACGCATATGCAATAAAGTCATAAAATGTACAACTGTCCTAGCACAGGAAATGCAAGGTATCTAAGACTACATGGAAATAAAAAAAAATTTAAAAAACGAATTCGCCCCAGTGCGTCGCCCGGAGTCCAGCTCCCTTGCGACAGTGCGTGAGTCGCGGGATGCGTGCGGCAGCCGCAGACGGGTCGAACGTCACGCGTGTATGTGCGTGCACGCACCTCGAGCCCCGAGTAGCCGTCGCCTTCCCCGCCCACTTATCACTCATACGCTCCCGTATTACATTAGCCAGCGCGGCGCCCGGCTGGGCTCCGGCCTCTATCTCCCGCCCCGGCACGTCGCGGGCGGCGTCCGCTTCCTGGGGGAGAGGTCAAGACAGGGGAGAATAGAGAGGAAGAGAGAGTTCAGCACTGCTCCAGGAGACTTTTCTAAAGGGTGGGCAAACGATGGACAAGCGAATCCGCACAAAAAATTGCATTTTTTTATTTGGTTCGGGCCAAGTTCACGCGTTCTTCGCCAATATCTGCTAGAGGAACCGTGGTAAAAATAATATAGTTAGTGATTAAAGGTGGTCAAACGATGGACAAACGAAAGTGCACTTCAAATGTTAGTGTTTTTAATGTTTTAGGCAAAATCTTGTTATTTCGAAAAGGTGTGAAGTTGGCACGAAAAAATTGTTTTTGCTCTAAATTTTTAACGGAGGCTGCTACAATTTTCTAAAGGCTGAGCAAACGTGGTCAAACGATAGACAAACGTTGCACATGAAAACTGGAAATTTTAATTTTTTTCGAGCCAACTTCACTGAGATCTTCAGGAGTACTTCTCTGTGAAAACTGTCTAAAACCATAACGTTAAATCGAACCTACCCGTTGGTAGAAATGTGACACAATTCAGAGCTGACAATTTTCTGAGATAAGCGTATTTTGTGTAAAAATTAATTCAAAAGTTAAAATATTTATCCCCAAAAAGTATAACTATTTTAGCACTTGAGAAAATAAGAGTTCCTTTACTATTTATCGAGAATTTGTTCTATTGTATGGAAAACTGATAGTTATGAGTTTGAACTGTTTTGTAGTTAAAACATTTCTTTATCCACTGAGGAAACTTAACTAAGAATTTCTTTGTGATATTACTTTTGTTAATTGAATGACTTTCACAGTATTTTGATTATATGTTGCACATCAAAGAAATTTAATCCAATTCGTTGTTGCATGTACTAAATTAAGGGACTTGAAGTTTATATATTCTAAAATGATAAAAAATGAGAAACTTGTAAAATATTATTTTGATTTAAGAAATCGTGATAAAATCTATTTCTGTCTGCTAAACTTCTGTTCATTAATTGAATAGGTTTCCTGAAAACCTATCTATCTGAAAACATACCCTTACACAATTACTCTTACCCACAAGGAAATATTATTTGTATTAAAATTATACGACAATCATTAAAAAAGACACGAATATAATTGTAGAGAATGTAGACATTGGTAAATAATAATTACTTTACACAACTAAAGTGGGCATACAAGGACCACGATTCAGAAATAGCGAGGGCCCGAATGGTTGGTACCATGAAATGAGAAGAGAACAGAGAATAAATGGGAACTATAGTTTAAGAGCACGAGAGAAGTGTGTGAAGAGAGTCGTACTGAGATGCAGGCAAGGAATGGCAGGAGAGAGGCCGCGAGGAAGAACAAGAAAACCCGTGAAAGCGAATCGAATGGAAGGCGGAAGCTGGGACACGAAAAAAAGGAGGCCGAATGCCGCAGCTGGAGAGTCCAACGCGCAGGAACGCAGATACGAGCAGGGGTGGCGTCTGTAACCGTACGCATAGCAAGGGCGGCGGTAGCGGCCCACCACGACGTGTATATTTATTGCTGTCAGATTCAAAACGCGACTGTGCTGCCTCTGCTGGCGCCCTGATTAATCACGCGAGAAGAGTGCCGAAACGTCGCCGCCCGCGCTGGCGGCGGGTGCGGTGGCGGCGCGGCGGCGGCGGCAGGAGGGACTACGCCCGCGGCGGGAACGGTGGCTGCACGTCGAGGGGTTTTTGCGCTTTTTCAGCGCCCCGCGGACGGCGAGGGCGGCGGCAAGAGCGGTGGTGGAGGCCGACGGGCGAGGAGGGCGGGCAGAAATTTTCGATGTCGGTTGCAACAGTGTTGGGCCAGACGTGATATATCGCCCCTGGCGGCGCGCGCGCCCGCGGGCCCGTGTCGCGCTCGCTCCCGCCGCCCTCGGCCCCGCCCCGCCCCCGCCCCAACCCCCTCGCCAGGGGCCCAGCCCTCGCCGGCGGGACTTGCGTTATTCTGGGCAACGGCGCTGGACTCTCCACGGGCGGGGTGTTTCGCTGTCCCCACTCCCTTTCTCGTACCTACAGTTTAAATGCGCTGCGCCACTATTTATTTCGAGTAAAAATTTCTATACACAGAACACTGCTATAGTTCCGGTACATCCCATATTCGGTATTCAAATATAAAACACTGTGCCGAAGCACTGCATGACTCTAAAACAGGGACCGCACTCGTTCTTACACGTTTGTGCAGAAGGTCTGCACGCTGCGAAACTCGAGATCTGCGGAGGCAGACGAGACTCATGTCGCTGACCGCGGCGCGAGCGAGGGATGAAAAGCGTTGGTGATACGGGAAAATCTGCAGGAGATAAACTGCGATGTCTGCTTCCCTCCCTGCTCCGGTAACAGCGGAATGGAAGAAACCCATACGCGCGTTTGCCCGGGAGAGCAGCTCTCAGGGTTCACTTTCGCAACAAGAAGTTAAATTGAATAGACTTTAGAAATGTAAAATTAAGAAGCTCATTTCATTCCAGCAATGTTTCAAGAAATGATTTCTCTTTACTTACGTATGTTAGAGCTTAGGGAGCAATTTCCATGTTCTCTGCTTACTCACCTGGAAGAAGGAAAAATAGATTAGAGAAACATAAATTAGATACAAAATCTACAATAATATTGCAATATTACAATAATGTCCGCAGTAAATTAAATTACACAAGGAAACCAATTCTAAAATCTCCAAACATATTTGCACACACGACCCTATACTTTTCCAAAAGACAGCGCCTGGCAATGAATGGTTTTCCCTCCCGCTGGAGGCCTGTGCGTAGTGATGCAGAATACACGAACAGGTGGGGCAAAGTTTAATCCGCGCGTCGTCGCGTCGCGTCGCGAGCGCAACCAGCGCAGCCCGTCCTTGGCGGAGGCGAAAGCGCGTTCTGCCCGAGAGGAGTACAAGGCGCGCCCAGTTAATTGAATCGAGGGAATTGAATCTCGCGGGATCGCGAGCGCCGAATGGCGATGACAGCGCCCCAGGAGGAAAACGAATGCCTTCCCCGGCCGCCGCGCGCCCTCCCACGCGCCCGCGCCGCACGCCCACCTGGAGGCCCCTCCAGCGCCGGCCGCCGGAGGGTCAGCCTCGCCAGTGAGTCACTCGCTGGGGTGGAAGCGCGGCTGGTGATTTCAGAAAACACACGGTGCATGTAGAATATGTCATGTGGCGTGGAGGTGAATAATTGGGTTGTTGACGAGTGCTGCCTGAAAAGAGAGCCGAAGGGAAGACACTAAATGAGTAGTTAAGTTTCATGTGAGAGAATTTGATGAGGAGGGTAATGGGAGATTGTGGTGAGTGAAAGTTTATTCTGGACGAGTCAACTACTAAGGTCATTATTCCATAAGTTTAGTGCATGTTACATTACGGAATGTGATGTTCCTACCTCGCTGGAACGAGCGATCCGCCGCCGACCTACACGTCGGTTTGCATGGGTAATCACAAGGGTATCCAGAAACCTCCCCCAGTAGGAAATCGTACGAGTCAGGATAATCTCTAAGCTCTCGACTAGTCTTCCAACAGTACATGTAAGTTTAAAGTATGTGTGTGCATATTTGGGGTAAGAAGGGGAGAGAAGGAAATAAGGATGAGGATGAAGAAGAAAAGATTCAGCGCGGTTCTGAGACCATTTGTTAGGGAACGTTTCCGGCACCTGTTCGGTGTTCAATGTAGAAACAACGAAACTCTACGTATCAGAGCAGCTAGCCGCTAGAATTATCCTTTAGACAGTGGTCACCAGCTAGGTAGCTAGTGTCGAAAATCTTTTATCATCGTCAGAACTCGAGACTGTCGCGAAAGGGACAAACAATATCGATTCAACATCACGAGGAACATCAGGTGACAAACATGCAGAATTTAACATCAACATTTTAGAAAGTGTAATCAACGTAGTTGTGCTGAAGACAAGGGTTACTTGAAGGATTGCAAGGATTCTAAGAAGCGTCATGTACAAAAGAAGAAACTAGTACAAACAATAAATGACAAAGAACAGCAAGAAGATGTAAAGCACAGAAGGAAAAATAAAGCTGACGACGTGGGGTGGCGGAGCTTCGAAACGGGCAGGCGCAACAGAATCGACGGAGCAGGACGCGGCACGGGCACAAGCTCTATGGGAAAATCTGAACAATTTATCTGGGCGCCGCACACAACAGAGAGTGAGCGAATAGATAAGAGCGACACGTGATTATGCACATAAAATTAAAACGCGTGGCCACGCCCCGCGTCTGCGGCGGCGGCGGAGCTTGTCGAAGCGTATCGACTCAGATCGAGACATCGAGATAGGGCGGTGGGCGCGGCCCCGCCAATCGCGGCGCGGCGGCGCCGGCGCTCGCGAGTTCGTTCCTCGGGGAGGCGGCGAATTCGCAGGAGGCGTGGGCGCCAACGGTAGCCGCAGCGGCGGCGGTGGCTGCGACGGTGGCAGCGGCGGCGGCGGCGACGAAGGCGTCCGCGCCCCGCCTAATGGTAGCCCCATTACGAGGGCCCCGGTTTATACGCGCATAATTAGGGCGCTAATCACTGTGGGCGCGGCAGGAGGCATAAATCTGCGCCTGTCGGCTGCCCGCGCCGGGTTCTGCTCGAAGGAGTCCGGTAACAGGACCGGACGGACGCGAGGCGCGGCGCGGCGCGGCGTGGCCCGCCGAGCAGTGGTGTGGCGTGCCAGTTTGCGTCCCACGCCCCGACTCACAGGAACCACGGCCGCGGCCGCTGACGCCCGTTCGTACTGGGCGTCTGGAGTTTGCGTGTTCTTTTTGAGTTCCAAAGAATTCGTGGCACTTCGGAGTACTCCAAGACGGCGTGCTTCAGTCTAACGAGAAAGCGTTATCGTAGATTTTGGTCTTTCAAGACTAAATAACACTTGTAGTATGATAAAATAACAGATACTTGTATCGTACCTTCCTGAGTAATGACTTGTATACATTTCTCGTAATTTTCTTTTCTTTTACGTATTGTTAGAAATTCATTTGCAATTTACTGATCAATTTGACTCTATATTATTATTTTGATAGACTTGTATAAACAGATAACTTAGCAATTTATATAGGCAAAACCAAACCATTGTGAAATTATTAGAAAAAATTAATTGAACTTGCATCTTACAAAGGTTCTTCTTGAAACGAGTAAGCAATGTTAATTTCACAGAGCCCGGGAACTTTTATTGAAATTAACGCAAGAACATGTTTTTTGAACAAGAATTTTCATGGTTACCCACAAAACGTATGTCTTCAGATCGGATGCCCCCCAACGTTGTGGAATCGGCGCACTTGCTTGCTTTCGAAGAAGCATCGGAATCTGCTGATCTTATCTGATCTGATGCAATGATGTTCTGTGCAAAGCTGTTTTTATTTCCCAAATGTGTTTTAGAATTAACATAAATTTATTCATTTATTTTTCTATACATTTTTAATCTCATCATTAGCGGAGAGTTATCTTTGGTAAAATTTCATACATCAGTAATACAATGTATTATTATCAATTTTGAGATCTCGCCACCATTATTCATAGAACGATTACTTTTGAAAAAGTAATTGAATAGGTAGAAACAAATATATTCGAATTTAGATGTCAATATGATAGATGTAGATACGTAATCTATATTCCAAATATCACATGAGAAGTTCAATCAAACTGAATGTTCCAACTATCAAACTTTTGTCCATGTAATCTTTCTCGTTGACCAACCTTGGTGTTTTCATGACCATAAATGCATTTCTAACGATGCGCAAGCTTAAGTTTGAGAAATAAAACGAAATTCAGCTACGATGTTCAGCCCGAGACAAAGTTTCGGCAAGGCGCCTGCCTCCGCGCTTTCCCTGCGTTATTTCCGGCAGGCGCGCGCCCTGGTCCGCCCCCGCAGCCCGGGCGCTCCGAGGGCGCCGACGTGCCCCCGGCGCGTCGCGGCGCCCGCCGTTCGTTGGCAGTCGGGTCGCGGGCGCGCCGCCGCCGCCGCCTCCGCGACTGCTGATGGCCCGGCCGGCAGCTTCCTACTGCGAGCGCCAGGACCTTGTCGAGGTCCCCGGCCGCCGACCTTTTCCATCACGACCACCGTCGGCCCACTCACCGAGTTGCATGTTGAGCAGCCAGCACTCAAATTCGTGAAGCGCTTCACGTTGCCCAGGCTGACCACCCGCTGACGACACCGTTCGGGACAGCAAGGCATTCCGCTTTCCATACAGCAGGGAAGAAGAGAGCGCTTTCATTTCGCAGCGAAAGGAGCAGTTAAAAAATCAATATTGTGATTTAATTTCGCTGAAAATTTATTGAACCATTTTTAGCAAATTTATGAATCAATAACCCAAAGTGGGTATGCATGAACATTATATACACAAAAATTAAATCAAACTTCATTCTCATGTTAACGAAATGTGGGCACTTTTCTTCACAGATATAACTGAGACGATAGAGAATTGAAAATAAACTTAATAAAAAGTTTTAAGACGGAGGTTGATGATTTTTATTTATTTTTCATAATTTTTATGCGTTGGAAAAAAAACTCAAGTCAATAAAAAACGCATCCCATTCTTTCAAGGAATTTAGCAGCCTTCAATTAAAGAAACTTTATTATAAACAGAAAGAGAAAGTCGAACAATTTATTACATCTTATCTACGTTTCGTCACCTCAAAATAAAAGTAATAATTATTTAAAATAAGTTTCAATGAAGCAAACTTTCATTACATATTATTAATTACTTCTCTGATAGCCTTCTAATGTGAAGACACCATATGTGAGCTTTATACTATTTTCAAAACGTTATTTAAATTTATAACCTCATGCTCCATCAAACATGGCTTCAAAGCGATTGTCTTTGAGATCATGCCCATTAATCATTGGTGAATTGCAGATCAAAGATATCTCTTCAAGGTATGACTACAGGTTTTCTGCGTATAAATCATTTGAGTCTGAGATCTTTGGAGTTTCAGTTAAGGAGAAAGCAACTCAATATAAACAAACCTACAAACACCACTGTTTTGACTGGTTTTGTCGCTATTCAGAATTTAGGAGAAAATAACTTGAAAATACATGTACAAGAAAAAATGGATAAGAAAAAACGATTACTTCTTTCATTTCGTCTTAGGGTCAGCAATTAAACTATAAACGGAAAAGGTGTAAAGAAACACCATCGGATCATTTCAGATGCACAAAAGTGTCACTGTTTTCTGTACAATAAAAACACAAACGTTTCTTATTCGGCAGAAAACACTTTATTTCATTGCAGTTTGTCAACAAATTGTTTTGTTCTGTACAGTCTTAGAATATTGCACATACAGCGACTCCAATTGCTCATTGTTTTCAAAGGATCGCTTACACAAAAAATCTACTTTTTGGATACAAACTATGAATAATGAAAATTTGTGAATTGATGGGATTGGGTTGGGAGGAACGATTGTCTTATATCGCGCACGACCCCTCTATTGCGTACAACTCCGCTTGCCGACACAGGCTCAGTAAATGGTTATGAATATAATGGAAATAAGACATGCGTGAATGAGAAAAAGAGGTGAAAATGTGTCAAGACAATTACAATAGAAACAATATTACGTATTATTAAGGAAAATATATTGAATTAAGTATGCCAAAGTGCAATTACAGTAACTGTACGTTTCAGTTAAAATTAAGTTAGTTTTAGTTACTAAAAAAGACATCCCCTCTTAGCTCCTTACGCCGCAAGGCCATGGCTCAAAGTTGGACATCAAATTATTATTATAAAATAAATATCGTAAGGACACTGTGAAGGGGAAATTAAATAAAGAAAACAAACACTGACTCAGTTCGAGACCGCATCACATTAGAAGCCGGGAGTCGGTTACTGGCTACGCAGCCGTGTGCGACGTGTCCGCACAAACGTAGAGACGAGGCTTCCAGTAATACTTCTTGGGTTCTGGGAATTTCCTCGCACTAGCAAGGAATTCACTGGCAAAATTTTCCGGTTTGATAGAGATTGAGACGGAAGTGGAAAACTACAAAAATCAGGATCCACGTGTTTCTTTGCCTCAAAGAACGTATTGAAAAGGTAAATAAATTATCTATTGGTATTTATTGTGAGGAAAACGCTCGCGATTTTTCCTATACCTGAACTGATTCACTTTGGTTTTCATTCACGAAACTTCATATCTATTGTCACTAATCATATATTTCACATTCTAGCAAATTGATATGCATATTACCACGTGATTTTAGTAAATATTTGACTAGGGGATGTTTCTATAGATTATACAATTAATGAAAATGTAGGAATAAGTTGAAACACTTTTTGTATCTCTAAAATAAAAAAAATATATATATTAAAAACAACAAATGTAACAGCGATCGTTCTTGTTTTCTTTCAACCTAAACGTATTAGATATCAAATAATTTCCCCGAACATGATCACGTTACTTTCTCATCTTTAATCAGACCGTAAATCCTTGCTCTATCTTGTTGAAGGGCAAGGGCAGTAATGCCCTGTGGTTTTTGATGCGCCCCTGCCCCAACCCTCGAGCGTGTGGGGAGGGCTGCGCCCCGACGGAAGTTCTGTTTGGGCTGGCGTCGCGCGGCCGCCGCGCCGCGCCGGCTGCCCTGGACGGGAACCATCTTGCGCCGAGCGGTGTCGAAGGGCGCGGGCGATGCAGCCAGCGGGAGCGGGGGCCACCGGCACAAGCGAGTGCCGGAGACTATCCTCTCTACTGGCTTCAAGCCGGTGGGACTTTCGACAGGGAAAGAAAGTAACTGCGGTAATTCAGTTGCAAAAACATTCATTGTACGCGTTGGCTTCTATGCCCAAGAAATTATATTTCAAGAAAATGTGGTGTCAGCGAAATGCAATAAATCCACTTAAAAATGTGTTTCTAATTCATAGTCAACATTAATATTTCAAACTGCGCAGGATATCTATATTTAATGTTGATCTTTCTTCCGAAACATATTTTTTCTTATCTATCCAATGGGTTCACAATTACTAAATATCTGACTTCAGACAAACGTAGAAAAATAAATTAATGTTTTCTCATCAGTTTTGTTCAGAGAAACTGAATATGAAACGTGGCAATGGAAATTCAAGCCATTTTAATTGGAAAATAGTAAAAGTTAATTAAAAAAACAAGGTACGGTTCGTGTTTGCGCGACGTGAAAACTGAGGGGATATATTTTTGACGCTGGTGAATAAGCTGATAAGTAAAAAAAACACTTAATTTTACAGGGGAGCAAAAAACAACTAATGCTATAAATAAGGATTAGTGAGGATATGATTAGTGATTAGATTAATGATATTCAAACAAAACTTACACAAAAACAGTTTTGTTTTAATATCACCTTCGTCTGAATATCATTAATCCCTGATTTGATTCATTTAAATGTTTTTTGCTCCACTGTAAAATTAAGTGTTTATGATTTATCAGCTTATTCACCAGGATCAAAGATATATGATTTCCTATACGATCTCCTCCATTGCCAGCCGCACAATGCATTTTGTGAACCAAGCGAGCATCACGAATCAACTCTTCACCCAAGCAGCTGGGCGGCTGGAGGTCATCCCTCAAACGCCAACAAGACCCGGAAAGGCGGCGGCAGGAGGGCTCTTCTCCGGGCTATCTGCTCCCGCAGCCAGGCGCAGCGGCAACGCCCTCCACGCGCCCCCGCACCACCCACGGCGACGCGACACGGTCGACAGCCCGGCGTCACCCAAGTGGCTGCGGCCACGCCACCCCCAGTCATCGCCCGCGCCAGGAGGCCGCCCTGCCCCCAGCGGCCCCTCCCGCCCCCGACCAGATAGCGGTGTGGCGACAGGCCACCGCGCGGGTGCCCCTTCGCGCTGCAGCCAGCGCGCAGCCGCCACAAAAAACGAGCGGCCCCATCTGCCCGGGTGAGGGAACGGCGCAATGGAGCGCCGGTGGGTCCAAGGAGATTCCTCCCCCCCCCCAACCAACGTTTTGCTGTCTTCTGCAATTACCACAAATTGACCACATCACATACAATGGGGTATTCCCATTATAAATACATTTTATTTTTAATTTCAAACATACAATTTAAAAAAATTATTACATCAAATGTAATTCTGGGGAACAGAGTTGAACTGACATTGGTTCCCCTCTGAAATATTTTTTTGGATCCGGTCCCGCTATGAAAATGGACCGTCATACAAACGCACGCCACCCGGTCGCCATGGGTTTGGTGACCTGCACACAGGCTGTTTTTGTGATTACATGAGAGGACGTATTTTCAGATCCCTTAAGAAATTGTGTGAACGTATTAAAAGTTACTTTTAAATAAAACATTCTGTATTAAAATGTGAGGGTTTGGTCTTTATTTAACTTCTGATGCAATAATAATGGTCGTATGAAAATGGTCAATGGCCAGCTATTAAAATTTCATAACGAAAATCATTACATACACTTTGTTGTTACTAATGTATTTTAGGAAATTAATTTACTTAGTCAGAAAATGAAGTTATCCTAAAGGGACATACTACATATATCAGGTGTCCCACTCTGATTTTCAGAAAACCCACGTCAATAAACAGCGCGATATTTCACGTGCTACGTACGCTGCTGAAAAGAGATTAACTTTTCAGCATTCCACAATTGTGAAGTAAGTTATATCTTAATTGTTTTTAATTTTGGAAAAATAACTCTTCACGCGGGAAATCATTAAATAAATGCCGTTTTTAAATAAAACGTTCTTTTAAGAATTAAGTGCTTTTTATATTTGTAAATCAAATACAAAATACAGGTTTACACGAGTAAATTATATTTAAAATAATTGTAATTTAACTATAACTTTTTCCGTACATTAGATCGAAATGGGGTCAAAATTCAATGCTTCTCATCAACGCCAGTTTACATTGGTACGCCTTTGCAAAGAATATCACTACCCATACAACAGAAAAACTTTATGAAGATTTTTACCGTGAAATTAATCGGTATACCAATTTTTCGTTAATGTAAATCTACCAAGTCACCATACGATCTCTGATCTAACTACTACTTGGAAAACAATGCAATTCACGATGTTAATCCAGTAGCGTTGTTTGGATACGTTTGAAATAAAGTTCGTAACAGTGGTTGACAGTGCCGTTTTTGTTGTTCCTAATCAAAACAAACTTCACAAAGAAGCAAATTCCCAGGAAAGGAAAGTTCGCGCGTCCACTGGAGGTCCTCGCGTCCCGGTTCCACCGCAGCTCCGCTGACAGTGACGCATGGCTCCACCGGCCTGGGGCCACTCGCTCGATTCCCGGCGACACCCTTCCTCCTCTCCCCCCCCCCCAAGCCCCGTCCCGCCTGCTCCTCCGTCGCTCCCAACGGGACGTCCGCCAACATTTTTCCAGGCCGCCCCAACACTGCGGCAGCGGCAGCAGCAGCAGCCGGTCGCCCCGTTACGCGACATTCATTTATCAACATCCCGTTCTCGGATTGCGCCCTGGGACTTCCCAGAGCTGGAACCTTGAAGTTCTGCTCGCAGGGAGCCAAACGTGCATTCCGAACCCGACAGCGGTGTTCACGTCCGCCCGTACCAAGCAAGGTACTGCAATTACGAGGATTCGTTTTTAAACTTGCTTCAAACGAAATTGGTAGACAAGTTGGAAATCAAGTCAGTTGAAAAGGGAAATAAAAATATTCAGAAGATAGAAATTTTGAAACAATAATTGAATGGGAAAACTTTTCAAGATAAAATAAAATAAGAAAAAAATGTTAATTGCCATTTTTAAAACAAATATTGTTAATGTTAAAAGATTTATTTCTTTAAAAAATAGTAGAATTAGTTTCACTGTATTTGCACTTTATTAATTAAAATATCTTAGATTGTTAAACGTAATATAATAATAATAATAATAATAATAATAATAATAATAATAATGTGCGGCAAATTGTCTCTGATACATCTAACATTAGAGCATTAGAGGTCCTGAGAGAAAATGGATAAATATCTTGCACTCATGAGTTGCTGATCGGAGCCGTACGAGTGATCCTAGCCGCAACATCAGTGGCACGTAAATGCCCCCCCCCGCGTGGGAGAAGTGCAAAAGTCAATCAATAGTAATAAAATGGCAATGATCATTTTGATTCGATGATCGAGGGATAATGAGAGAAAACTAAAGAACATGGGTATATATCGCTAACGTATATTATATATAAAGCAATCGGACCTCAGATTTCAAATATTGAACATTCCAATTATCAAAAATAAATAAATTAAACGCATAAAAACGAACATAGTTTGAAAACAATTAACGTCGATGACCCCGGAAAACAAAATGAGGCTGGCGCGCGTGATCGGCGGCGACCGATTCGCCCTCGGGGCGGCGTCCAGCTGATGTCCCGGATTCCTGCGAAGGCCGGCCGCCGAACCCGCGCGTATTGATTTAAGACGAGGCTGCGTGCCGAAACCCGTCGCCCCTAAATTACCCGGGCGGGCGGGCGAGCGGGCGGCGGGAGAGTCGACGGGCGGGCAAGCGGGCGGCGCCGCCGTCGTCGCCGAGCGATGAATATTCAGCCCACGCGGCGACCGACTGCGCTGTCTCGCGGGCGGTGGGCGGTGGGCGGTGGGCGCAGGGCCGAGGAGGAGCAAAAGGCAGCGGCAGGTGGAAGAGGTGGGACTTAAGGTAGTTCGAGTTCGGCGGAGTGCAAGGGCAAGATAGTTTATTGGCTCATGTTAAGGGCACAATGAGCAGGCAAAGTGTTTCTTTATGCCACAGAAAGCTGTCAATATCAAAAGGATGAAACGTTCCGTATGTGAGAGTTCCGTATGTATAAGAGTTATGTATGTGTAAGAGTAAGCTGGTTGGCAAAACTGGAAGGGAGTGAGTATTGAAGGAACAGAATGATTGTAGACCAATAGGATCCAAGAATTAATGTAGCATGTGAATGTGATAATCGTAATGATCGATCCAATGGCTTTAGAATATCGGTAAACAAGCCACGGAGTGACTGACAGATGCAGAGCTTGCATGGAGTATGGGCAGTTTTCAGCGCCAGGTCTGAATTGGCTAAGTAACAGTTAAGAAGACATGAGCATGGGCATATTTCAGAGCCAGGATTTCATTGGTTAAGTAATAGTTAAACGGACAAGTGAATGTGAACGTAGGTGTACAAGTGAGCGGGTGGTAGACATAAGTCCTGCGGTGTATTATGGTCGTTGAAAACGAGGGAACACGGAATGGTTTGATCAATGATTGCGCATTGGACATATCTATAATGTGAACATGATGCTTTTCAGAAACCAGATCACCTCGTGTCAGTCTACCTGTTCACTCTGAACTACAAACTTTCACCATGCAGGGATTAATTTTACTGCAAAACAAATGTTTCAAGGCCCTTTTATAACGGACTTCACTTTGTACAAAGACACACTGTCATGTAAAATATTGCTCTAAGTTAGATTTCTGAAAGTAGAATTACTTTCTTTTTGTAATTGAGTGAATTAGTAGTTAAAAATATTTGAAATATTTGACACAATGATTATTGACTTTTCCTCTTCAGCTATTTGATAATATAATAAGAACTAAGAACAAGAGGTTTTTCATTTTACAATTTTCTGCTTCAGATATAAATGATCACTTACATAAAAGTAGATTCAATATACATTAATAATATCTGGGAAATATCAAACTGACTAAAGCAGGAGCAGAATTATAACAAGAATTGAACTTTAGTAGTATAAATTAGTAACGTAAAATTTTCACAGAAAGTCAAGTACCAGATTAATTATCAGAATAAAAATAACTGTCTGAAAATTATTTCGTAAAAATTTCTTTACATCCTTGTATTTAAAGACAGTAAAGTTACTATAAACAAAGAAATGACTTTTATAACTAACTTTTATTATGTCAAGATGAATGAAAGTCTTAAATTAAATGTTACATAGGATGACAATATTGAATTAAAACGAAGATCAGACAAGAAGCATACCTATATAAAAACATAAAGATTTGATAGTATATTTTCAAAACACATGATAGTGTGAAATGTATGTAGTGAAAGATATAAAACATTATTTGCTCAATATTACGTTTTGTTTTGTTTCAGTAGTTGAAAATGACAGTATAGTATTGTCATAATAAAACTGAATTACAAACGTCATTTGTACATTTTTACAATAACATTACTGTCTTCAAATAGTGGGATCTAAAGACATTTTTACAAGAATTAATTCGCTGCGAAGTTTCAATAGTCATGGTATACGTTCAGAAGAAATATGTTTTATTGATACTACAGCCAATAATTATTAATTAGTTAGCTAACGCTCAAGACACATCAATGAATGTGATTATGTCACATCATGCTAAAATACATACGGTATGAATGCAAAAGCACACTTTTGCCGGATCACAAAGGTCGCAATGTACGTTGTGAACAGTGTGACTCAGTTGCGAACAGTGTGACGATGGCTGAAAAACTGCCGAAACCTTCCGAACGCGGTCATGGGCCTATCTCGCGCAGCGCATTAAGGCCGACTTCCAAGGAACGCGATCGGTTTCTCGGTCGCTCGGAATCAGCTGGGCCACCCAACGCCGTGCAGGCGAAGAGCCCGATCGTGTTGCGAGCTATCGGGCGATCTGGAGCCCTCTCCGTAACGGGAACCGCTGCCCTCCCGCGCGCCCGCGCTTCCCGCCCCCCTCTATAGCTGGGGGGAGGGGGACGTGTCCCCCATCCTCTAATAATAGCCGCTTATTATATGCTGATGGGTTGGCGGCGACCGCCTCCACCGTTGCCGCTGCCTCCGCGACGGCGAGGAACCAGTTTCAACTTCCAGGAGTAATGGCGATCGGCGCAACTGTGTTGTTATCTGCCCGTTCGACTCTGCTATTTAAACGGGTTATGTAAGCTCCTTGGAGAATGTGTGTTAGTAGTGTGCGGCGAAGGTGGAGGCGGAGGCGGTAGGGGCGGCGGCGGCCTTGAGTTTGAATCCCAGAGAAAGAGAGGAAAGGCCACTTAGGCGCTTCGATGCAAAAGACGAGGCACTGTGACGCACCCTTCTGTGAACGGATGGGCGACGCTTTGCGCTGTGACGGCACGACTCGTCAGTGGACACCAGGGTTGGGTAACCACAGGTGACAGCTAATGCTGATATGGGAGTAACCAATTACTCCGCTAAGGAGAACTAGCAAAAGACTGAGGCAATTTATTTCTGAGGAAGTTCATAAACATGTGTACTAGAAGACTTCAGGGAAGGAAAAGCCATGCCTTGCGCAAGACGAATGTACTTGTACTGGCAGAAAGAAGATATCAGTTTCTAAGATTAAAAACCGAACACAAAAACATAGGTGAAAGAGTAATGTTGACTTTGTTCCTTCCTCCATAGAATCTCATTGAGAAGTAAATTGAAAAGAGGGTTAATTTGTTCAAGTACTTTTTGATTTACTGATTAAAGTTTGTTTGTGGGTATTAATCATTTTTTATCTATCTTTTTGGTAGTTCTGCATTTGATAGTAATCATTGTTGTGAAGCTTAAATCAAATTTTGTTTGAAAAATAAAGTTAAATTACGGATAGAAAGTGTCTAACAGTGACATAACAATTAACTTTCTTTTCTTTGCAATAAGTGTAATGCAACATTCAAAATTCCCAATGACTAATAATGTAAACTTAAAAAGAATAAAAGTAGCAATATAATAAATTACTCAGCATTCCAAATGTAATTTGACTTCGAATTTTACCGCAAGGTTTGTGCACCCTTCTTTATCCTGCTTGCAGAGCTCCGTAACAAGCTGTCTGAATTCGAATCTCGGAGTACGCGGCGCAGCAGACGCCTGTCGTCGAAGCAATTATCGATCAATCGCATCTCGAAGCCGACAACCACCAGATGGCGTCCCGCTCGCTGTCTGTTCCTTCGACTCCCAGTCCAATTACGAAAGCTTTGGTGAGACTTGGCACGACATACTACATACGTGATCACCCTCATGTGAAATGAAATCGCTTTCATGTGAAATGAAATATTTTTGTCACATACATCATATAGTTTCAAATCAAATAGATGAAATTATTGTTTCTAAAAGTTGAATAGCATGGTAGTGTGGTTATTACTACATGAAATATTTTTTTAAAAGTTCTTTCTGAGAATCTTTTTAAAAAGTTGTAGTGATCCACCAAAATATCTCTACTTATTTATTTAGAGGCGCTACATTTCAGGTTTTCCGTTAATTAAGTCTAAATAAAGAATTATTCTTAAGTATAAGACATTAATACAATGTAAACTACTTAAAGAGAGAAAAATCGAAAAACTTAAAAATGTCAATTTCTACGAGAAATAGAGAAAATGAACAGTTATTCGGGTCGTTGCGAACTGAAATGAAAATACACAAGTCTGTTTTTAATTCATTTAGAAACTTATTACAATTTGTAATCCGCAAACTCCAATTGTACGTCACTGATTGATACGTTCAGGAAACTTCGACGTTTATTACTCTGATATATTCTATTTACTCGTATTCTTTCAATTCATCCTTCTTATACCACGCCGGTTGACAGTGAAGAAATTCCGGAAAATAAACAAGAGGCGACGAGAAACTGTAAGAGAAAGTAATACTTGTACCCACAACTAGACTCGCGACCCAACGACTCCGCACCGCTACACACGCGCCGAGATATGGAACACAATGGAGATACAACACGACCTCCCGCTTCGAGCGAAATCAATTAGGGAGACCTGCGGCACGGCGTTGCGAAAGGCCGTGTCAGGGCTGTGACAAGCGCCTGCGCATGCCGGCCTGTCGCGCCGCTGGCCTTGCATTCGTATTCTGCCGGAGCGGGCGGCGCGGGAAAAGAACGAACGGCTTCCTCAGAGGCGCGCTTTCTAACCGCGCGCGGCCTGCGTGCACGTACGAGGGCGGGGCGCGCTAAGAAATCGGCGGAGGGCTCCGGCTGCGACCGGCTCACCCCAGCAAGTACCTGAAGAGGCGCTTCGGAGGATCTGTACCAGGAGGCGTTGGAGGGGAGGCAATAAGAACGCCGGTAACTCGGGCGAATATACACGCTTATTCTTATTATCACTTATTTCACTTTAATCGCTTATTTCTTATTTCGGAGGTTCCGTACCAGGAGGCGTTGGAGGGGAGGCAATAAGAACGCCGGTAACTCGGGCGAATATACACGCTTATTCTTACTATCACTTATTTCACTTTAATCGCTTATTTCTTATTTCGGAGGTTCCGTACCAGGAGGCGTTGGAGGGGAGGCAATAAGAACGCCGGTAACTCGGGCGAATATACACGCTTCTTCTTCTTCTTCTTCTTCTTCATTATTATTATTATTATTATTATTATTATCACTTACCTCACTTTAATCGCTTATTTCTTATTTCGGAGGATCCACACCACGGGGCGTTGGAGGTGAGGAAATAACGCCGGCAACTCGGGCAAATATACACGCTTATTCTTGTTATCAGTGAGGTAAAGACAACCTTTGTTCTGGATCATCGCTACATACTATGATGCTCTAGTTCATTACCGGCCGAGAAATGCACACGTTATTACCGAGGCTTTGTAGAATTCTTTATGTTGATTCTTCGAATTTTTTATCCATCAAAAATCATCATTCATTAAGTAACATCGATAGTGTTGTGAGGGGGAAATTGCGATGCATACGGAATTGTAAGCGATAGTTTAACGTTATCGTATATTTCAGCATTTCCGCTTCGTTTGTTTGAAACCCGTACAGGAATGCATAATTCACTGCCGTACACTTGTTATTCCGCTTAACACAAAAACAAGAGCAGAATATAGTTGCGTATGCCATCAATCGTCAGGGCAATTATCTTGTCCATGAAAGCCAGGAGTTTTATTTATTTGTAATGAAACTAATTACTGATTAATTCGTCACTCTTACTCTCGGAGAAGGCAAGATTGCTAATGGTCTGTCATGTTTAAAACGATACATAAAAACGAACTGTGTGCACCGTGCAAGAAAAGAAACATTCGTAATGATAATGTTTTATCACTGACACTACTTTAAAGTTTCTATTTACCTATAATTATCCATCATAAATCAAATGCGGAAACATTGCATTTATAACCCCATTTATAACCCGATGCATTCATATCAATGTTATAGAAATGCATATATTCAATAAAGCTTACCTTTGGATTTCATCACATGAGAAACACAAAAACAATAAGTACTGAGAAACTTAGTACTTTTTTGTGATAACCTGTAAACTGACAATTATCATTTTTAATGAACTAGTTCCTATATTTTTACAGAATATCAGATTCTTCTAAGTGAGTTTAAAATTGAACGTAAAAACAGGGCATATTTTAAATACTCTTCATTATTATTATTATTATTATTATTATTATTATTATTATTATTATTATTATTATTATTATTATTATTATTATTGTCGTTATTAATTATTGAGTACCTGCTATGCCGAGACCTCTTAAGGATGAATAGTATTGGATTAAGTCAACCTCTTCCTTCCGTTCTTCTTCTTTTTCTTTTTCTTCTTGGGTTTCAGATATTATTAATGTCACATGTCATTTGCTATTACAAATCGCTATTACAGATCCATGACACGCAAAAACGTCAAGTGGATTGCGTAACAAAATAATTCACAGATAACAGCAATTAGCGATGCACAGCAAAATTTATAACCCGGCATTATTATTATTATTATTATTATTATTATTATTATTATTATTATTATTATCATTATTATCATTATTATCATTATTATTATTGTTGTTGTTATGGTTATCATGCCCTATGGGAACTCATGGCCTATTGTACTTGCTTTCAGGCGTAGCTGTCTCGGCGAGGCGCAGGTCGGGGCGAATCCGCAAAACGCGCTCGTTCTCTCGGCCACGCAGCGCACGTTCGCGAGCGGAAGCTGACTGACGCTGTCACTCAAGCGCGCGAGCGCGCGTTTCCTTATCTCCAGGCAGCTGCTGCGGCAGCGGCAGCGCGGAGCACGGCCGCAACCGCGGGCCGCGACCAGCTCGACCAGATCGCCACGTCGCGCCGCGCCGCGCCGACCGGGAAAACAGCTCGCCTGCCTGCCTACCACTCGCCGTCTCGTGGCGGCCCCTCATTGTTGCCATGATAGCCACATGTCGAAGATGTATGAGCAGTGTCTACTCAAATGGAGCTATTTATATTGTAGCATTTTTTTTTCTTCAGAAAATGAACAATAAGGGTAATTAAATGTTCACAATTATCCGCTTTTGAAAAGAATCACGAAGTATGAAGAGTATTTAACCGAAGAAAATAGAGCTGAACGTTCACTTTCGATAGTATCCAATGTAATCAGCAATTGGATGAGCAGAAAACTTTGTTTCCTTTTCTTGAGGAAATAGCTTCATTTGAACAGACACCCTGTGTGTGTGTGTGTGTGTGTGTGTGTGTGTGTGTGTGTGTGTGTATCACCATTGTTCTGTCCCCGACTGCCGTATACGCCACTTTCAGCAACAAAAACTTACCCAATGCCGCTCGCATCAAAGCTAATGTTTTTATGAAATAATATTTTATTCACATTTTCTCTGTTTTCACGTTCTTGTCGACTCGTACTAGAGTTAACTGCCGCAGTAACCATTCAACGATTTACTTTTGTCTTTTCCACTATTAGTTTATATTTTAGATGAAGGTAGCTTACCTGGCATGGATTTTTTGCATTAATTAAGGCTTACGGTGGAACATTTATTGAGCAGAGTTACTCTGATAGTAGTTTTTTATGAACAATGCAGTCCTCATTATGTGTCTCTGTGAATATCGATCTATAAGAGTCTGCTGCTACCCGTGACCGGTGGTCAAGATGGGTTGGAACATTTCATAAATACAGAGGCGACGGCTGTGAGTTTTAATGTTGCAGTGACTGGCAATGACATATCGTTATAGCATTCACTTTCCACTACACCAACCATGTATATCACTTTTGATTGCTCGATGTTTACAAACCCATCATACGATGTAAGACGAAGAAAAACATCAAATGTAAAAATCTGTCCCTGATGAATATAATGATTCTCAATTGATATTGATAAAATCAATATTTATAATTAATTAATGACGTACAAGTTACTTTAACAATAATATTAAGTAGCTTTTAAAAAAAATAACAAAATATTGAGTAAATGTACTTCTCCAGTAATCCGTTATTACTTATAACATTTTGCACATTTTCTCATTACACTTTTGTCAATATCTATCTATCATTAATATTTTTCTATTTTTTGCTATTGCCTTCGGTACGGAGCTCGATATACACTGCGTAAGTTACCTGGATTGAGAGGATCGTGGTTACGAGGAAAATATGAAAACAATTGATGTCACATGTTCTCTTATGGAGGAAATTATAAATGGAAATTAATGGAGGGACTTATATGAAAATACAAACCGAGTCAAGTTATCAACTAGTTAATTAGTATATCTGAATCATTAAAATTAAGCAAAAAAATAAGTGTGTTGTATGTACCACGGGCGTTGACTGGTACTAATGATCTCGTGCGATAAAAAGCCCTCAGGGCCTTTGACCCGAAGGCTTGTTGCCCTGCTTGATTATTACAGCATATACAAAGCCCTTGGTGCATAATTAACTATTCTTTAATCTCTCATCAATTTTTTTTTATTTTTTGCAATATTAGTAAAAAAATATGAAGAAACTAAATCCACACTTTTTCAAGGTAGATCAGACAGATACATTAGAAGTTATTCTAAGACAAGTCCTACATCAAATACCAAACCGTTTAATTAACTTTCAAAAAGAGGAAGATCTACAATTAATACAGTGAATAAAAATTACTTTGGACAGATTTATTGGTTGCAAATGCACGTTAATATAACCACATCAATTTTAACAGTCTAAACACTTGAGTAACTCAACAACACTGCACGTTATTCTTCGGAATACATTTCCAAACACGCAGTCCGTGTTCCTTTTCTTCGGTGATCAAGCGTAATGGCTTTGCCCGGAGAAGTGAAAAACTACCTCCGAAAACAACCAGCAACGAAGTTCGACGAGAGACCAGATCACGATAAAGTTCTTTTGTTTCTCAGTCGCGACCTTCCAGTTTTTGTGGTGCGCAACCACGGAAACCAAATTTTCCCCGTAATATCGGCTTCGCTGAGTGGAAAGACGTGAACTGTGCTCCGATTTTGACGAACGGAAAAGAAAGGGGTGGCGATGGTTGACGTTTCAATGAATGTTGTGTGGTACACAGAAATTTTGCAATGAGCATTGTGGGAAGAGAGACGAAACGAGTGGCAGGTACCAACAGCAGTGGGCGGTGAGTGCCCAGAGCGAGGCGGCGGGTGAGCGAAATGCCAGGGGCGGGAGGGGAGTAACGCTAGGGTGGGAAACGATGGCGGCGGAAGCGGTAGAAATGGCGGTGGCCGGGGGTCGGTCGTCGCGTGCGGCGCCGAGTCGCCGGGGGCGGTAGCTCCGAGGGGGCGGGCCGAGGGCGGCGCGGGAGCGCGAGCGGGGGCGGATATTTTTAGCCCGCGCGTCAACTTTCGCTCCCGCAGCCGCCTCCGCGGCGCCGGCGTTCCCGTGGCTGCGTGGCCGTGGGCTGCCGTGCTCGGAACACGAAGGTTCACTCCCCTACTGAATCACGCTTTGGATATAAAACCAATATCCTGGTTATTATAATATTTTAATTTGTGTGGTTTTGTTTTGGTTTATCCAGTTCGTTTGACATTGCAATCAGTCAAACTCGAACATTTTTAAATACATTTTGAAGTATTTTATGACATTTGTGTGTGTAATATGAATGTACCTACGAGTACAATACGTCTGTATAAAGAAATGTTATTGCGATAACAAACAATACCTTATTATTTAAATAAACAATTATCTATTTGTGGCGAGTAATATGCATTAAATACATTCAGATCTACGAACAAATATTGCTGTGATTATACCGTAATTTTACGACGTCAAGCATTAGAGTTGATATCTCTAATCTTGAAATTCAACAGTGACACTAACATCGCAACTTTTAATAAACATTCACAGATAACTTTCCTCTTTTTCAGCTCATGCAGTTGGGCTTGCAACAGAGGAACGTGTCGCCATGAAGGAGCGGCGGCGCCGTCTTCCTGGCAGCGTCGCTCGCCAGTGCATCGGCCGGCGCGGGGACGCCGCTTCGGCGCCGACGTGCCGGAAGCGCCCAGCGACCACCCTTCCGGTGACGTCAAGGCCCTCCCGCGCTCTCCGACGGCCCCCGCCCGAAGGCGGCAGATGGCGCGGGCCGTATATTTCTTGCGTCCGCCACCGCCTACGCCCGCCGCTCGCAGCCCGTCGCCGCCGCCTCGGCTTCTTCCCCCGGCGCGCCCCGCCCCGCCCCCGCCCTAATTGCGATGGCGTTGATAGCGCAAGGCGATGCAAGGCGGCGGCGCGGCGGCAGTGGTGTCGGGGGAGTAGGTGTGGCGAGGTATGGTGGTGGCTGGCACAGGAATGCAAACGACGAGCCTGCTCGAGTTCCCGTGTTGATACTAGCGGCGGTGAGATATTGATTGGTGAAAATAGCTTTAACGGTATGAAAATTACACAACCGTTCAGTAGGCGTATAATACGAACTAAACAGTTTATATAATACTTTTAACAATGAGTCACAAATATGAAAATTGCAATAGTTTCAACAAAACATCTACGAAAGTAAAGTTACGTATTTAAAATAGTTAATTTCAATGTACATGTCGACTCAATTTTGAGCCTTTATCAGGTATGGATCTAAAACGTTTGTAAACCAACATCTATCTACTAAAAACCAAAGTAGTGAAGCACACTTATACACATACCAAACACTTCACATTAAAGAAATCAAGAATTAAATAATATAATTGGGAATATTGTGCAAGTGCAAACAGTTTTTGTCTATTATATAATACCTCTGCGAAAAGGTCTTTTGAATTATTTTAACACTATTCATCACATGGACATATGTTAATAGTAGTTTATGCAATTAGTTTGTAATGTTATGCTTTATTGCACGAGTACATGTTTTGAAAACGAGCGACGTTAGGAGCGAGTTTTTAAATTTGTATGAATGCAATAAAGCAACAATATAAGCGAGTTGCATACGCATTTATTGTGTGTACGCATTATAAATTTATAAGAGAATCAAACTTAATTTTGAGAAACAACTATCTTGTGACGTCTCGGGTATTTGACATTGTGCGAGAAACGATGGTCGGCTATTCCGTTTACCTCTACCTCTCCACGACTCTCTCGCAGCGATTAGCTGAATGTGGGATGACGCAATAATTTGCCGTAAAATCTAATACGTCATCATTTGTGCCGTAAAATGCCTGATTACGAAAGATTTCTTACCAGAGAAAAGGTCTTTTATAACGCTGGTATACAAAAAAGGATTTTACTACACTATTAATGATTATGGCAACAGTCGAAGTTGTAGCCAGTAGCGGCGGTGTTTGGGGTGGTGATGGGCTTACGGCACAGCTGACTCCTCGCCGGGCGAGTGTTGCGAGCTCCGCCCTCACCAGCCCGCAGCCCTGCGGGTCCTACGATCGTATCTCGGCGGCAGTCGGACCCCCGCCAGCGCCCCGCGGCGGAGTGCAGCGCCGGGCAGCCCTGGCGCGCCCGCACCGTTCTGTAAGGACCCGCGTGATGCATGGCCGCGTCCGGACCTGGGATGACCCGTTCTACACGAGTTTGAACGTTTCTCCGCCGGGTGGGCAAATAAATCGTGGGTGGTCGTGCCGCAAGACTCGTTTATGGCCGTTAACACATGGCACCGAACCATGCATAATCGGTCCATCGAAACACTAGAAATAACAGGAAGTTCATTTGCCCTTGTCGGCGAGGTATGAAGTCAGAAGGCAAGAAAAGAACAGTGGCTGTTAGATTACTACCTGCATTCACGAGTCAAAAAACACGTGTTGAAACACATTTTCGTCAGCCGCTCTCATCCTACAATGCGGTCAAGTCGGGATTACTGTGCGGCAACGAGCGACACGAAGAAATTGCAGTGCTGACGTCATGTGTTCAGAATCTTTCTCTTCTTACGTCGCCTACGCAGGCTTACACGAACTTTTAGACATTGCAGCTGTGACTGCACTTTGGAACCCGGAACTACGTACATGCCTAAATATCCAATCTAAACGTGAAGTAATAAAAGTTGTTCATAAAGAACGTCTTAAATTAGTTGAAACAAAACAAAATATCGGCTGTTAAGAGAAGAATGATGTTATTTTAGATAACCAAATAAGTTTATTAGCATACGTGAAACCA
Source organism: Teleogryllus occipitalis (assembly GCA_011170035.1). Lineage (NCBI taxonomy): Eukaryota > Metazoa > Arthropoda > Insecta > Orthoptera > Gryllidae > Teleogryllus > Teleogryllus occipitalis. The sequence continues at coordinate 440,961 of BLKR01000160.1, forward strand.
TCAAGCAGCTATGCTAAAACAAAATGTGGGCCATATTTTCGAGTAAAACGCTACCTGCAAATTTCATTAATGTATCCATTAAAGCTACTCATATGCCTCATATACTTCTAAACACTTCATAAATTTACTTTATTAGTTAGCTCATTAGCAATGTTAAATGTACCCTAGTACTAACTACGGATGTTCATCCCATATGTCTTACAATATTGGTCCAATTAGAGCGTGCGTTATCGACGCAGGCATGTTGGAGCAAATTAACACCTCCTTTACTCGACAATCTTTCCCTACGAAAATTACAACTAAATTGTCGAAATTCAAAACCAGTTACCAAGGATCTTATTTTCTCTGGTAAGTTGGCTTCTAGCCAAGCATGGAAGTTTTCGCGGCACAAACGAGCAACTCTCTTCTCCTCAGTTGCGGTGAAACCACTAGGTTTCGTTCGAAAGCTCCCATGTGAACACGCGTGTGCGCTGGCGTGTAGCTGACGAGAGGGCGGGGAGGACGGGAAGGGCGGGGTGGGCATGAGAGGGTTAGGGATGGTGGCGAGGGCAGGAAGGGAGGACGAGGACGGGGTTGACAGCGAGGGCGGGTCGGCGGGAAGAGAAGGCGAGGGCGGCGAGGGCGGCGAGGGCGGCGAGGGCGGCGAGGGCGGCGAGGGCGGCGAGGGCGGCGAGGGCGGCGAGGGCGGCGAGGGCGGCGAGGGTGGCGAGGGCGGCGAGGGCGGCGAGGGCGGCGAGGGCGGCGAGGGCGGCGAGGGCGGCGAGGGCGGCGAGGGCGGCGAGGGCGGCGAGGGCGGCGTGGGCAGTGAGGGCGGGACAGCGGGAAGGTGGGGGAGGTCGGCGAGGGCGGGACGGCGGGAAGGGAGGGCGAGGGCGGCGAGGACGGCGAGGGTGGTGCTGGCCAGCCACGCTGAACGGCCGGGAGCCGGACGGCCCGCGGCGGATGTCCTTCCCCACGCCACAGTTCCTCCCCCTACGCCACCCTCGCCACGGTCTGGGGGCGGAGCGCGGGGGTTGGCGCGCCGCCAGCGCAGCTATCTCGCCGCCCCCGCCCCACCCCCGTCACAATGGACGCGAGGGTGCAGTCCGTGGCGAGGGCGGCCCGAGGGGCGGCAGCCATGGGGGGGACGTCGCTGGAGGGTATGGGGAGGTGGTCGTGAGGGGGCAGTGATAGCGAGCACGGCCAGGATACGGTCATGGTATATGAGAGGCCAATGGTAATGGTGCTAGAGTTTCATATTCCCAAGGATTACTCCGTTACAATGATTAGCTCAATGAAAGATGGATAAGAGTACTTGTGAAACATTAATACTTGCCAATCAAGGAGATGATGTGGGAGGTATTGACAGCAGAGATTCAAATGATCATATGTATATGGAGGAAAGGTTGCGGAAGTGTCGAGCTGTGAAACCAGTAACAGAAGCGTGAAGTCAATTCTCAGGGAAGTCAACCGTTGTAACAATGATGACCACACCAACAGAGCATATCAGTACTAACCGCTACAACACTGGCAACAGCGGCTGTGACGCAGGGACCATTGTCGTCAGTGGCAGGCGCGGGGGTGTAGTGCGCCGGATAGCAGGGACATGTGCGTGGTATGGCGCACCGCTGCGGGTATGCCTGCTATGAGCGCATATCCCGTCCGTCCGTCGGGGGCGCGGGGCGGCGCCCTCCACGTATGCGGCCCCTCAGGCGCGCAGAGGCGGCGGCGGCGGCAGCCGAGGAAGCGGGCGGGGCGAGGGCGGACGCGGGGGCGGAGCGGGGATTTATGCGCTACGTAATGGACCGGATTCCGCACGATTTCGAGGCGCTCACGAAAAACGCGACGAAATTGTTTGATTTGGCCGAGTCCCGCTACAGAACTCCATGCGCGCCGCCGCCGCCGCCGCCGTTGGCGACGCGAACTCGCAGAAACTGGGACGGATATGACACAGATTCCCGAGGGTCAGAACAACGTTCTTTATGTGCCAGCACGTGCAACTTGATAAAACGTTGTAGGGCAGTAGAAACGTGAGTTCAAAGAATAACTCGGTATAAGGAATGAGATTTCGAGGTTGACGAAACTATGTAAAATGAAATGTGGGTAGAAAAGAGTGTAGTTAAATATTCAATAGAGAAGAGAGTGATCTTACTTTGTAATACAAATTTCGTAAATATTTACCTAAACATTCGTTATTCAAAATAGTTCAATACGATTACTCAATAGTTTTAACATTGTCTCACCAAATTGTTACTGGTGATGTTTGGCAAATTTTGAAGTATGTAAATATTATATAACAATGCTTAAGGGATACGATGTGTTTGAATAAGAGTATATACGGTTTAAGGTGTGACATGAGCGAATAAGAAAGGACATATAATCTCACAAGTCCCCACATGAAACAAAATAGAGTAAGAATGTAAAATTTGAAATCTTATCAATTAGGAGAGCGAATTTTGTAGATAGCTTCAATGGTTAAAAAAACATGTCTTGATAGCCATTTTTACTTTCTCTTGTAGGTAGAATAGAGAAAGTAACGTAAGAAAAAAAATAGATGTGGAAAACTTATTAGTGCCGATGTGCACAATAATTACCGACTGTATGAAAGTCAGATATTATTTTCTATGGACAATAATTGCTGACAGAGAGACTTACAAACACCGACTTTAATTTTTTTTACATTGCTAGTAGCAAAATGAGGTACACTTCTAATTTATATCAAGCCCCACACTGAAACAATTTTACCTGTTGTACGTTGACTTTAACCACAAAATATTTCCTTTCATTTGAAAACTCTAACCAGAAAGTATCAGGCGACAGTGAAATAATAGTTGTAAAATATGTTGGGAAAACTATAAGTTATTCTTAATGCACTGTTTATAACTAATAATTTAATATTGTCTATAGGAATACATGCTAGAACTATTTTTTACTAAAATAAAAAAAGACCAGCTTAAAACATACGTAAAAATAGACCTAGTAAAACTAATGGTTTCTACTATCTCTAGGTCATTACAATGAAGTGACAACAATGTGAAATGTAAGTTAGTAGAGTAAGTTGCCAATTAGAATATTGATAAAAACCGATAAAACAAAAAACCAAAACATCGTTATTTCAGTAATTAAAATGATATGTTTTCAAACACAAACATTTGATAGCGGATGACAAATTTTATCCCAAACAACGTAAGTTATCGTAAATCAGCAAATTATTTCCGCGTTACGACCCAACTATATCACTGACGTCATGAGATATCAGAGACGCGTGGCCCTCTCAAACCTAGTCCGTTTGAGCATTGGGAGTCATGATTAGCACTTTCCGAGAGATACTTCTCATGATGAACAACAATATAATTAAAATGTTTACTTTGTTGTTACAACATAATTTCTATTTTGGACCTGAAATTTGTCTACATTGAAAATTTCAAACGAATTTAATTCTCCCACGGAAAACGCTGTGTCCATTAATTTTCAAAATTAAGTTTTATATTGTTCTTATATAGTAATAATGACAGTAATGTCATAATTTTTACAGTTTGTATGATTACAATATTAATCAGGAAAATTCTATTTTGTGTATTCATAAGCATTTTAATAAACACACATTGGGTGGGCTTTATAGGAATCCAAAACAGTGTGTTTGACCTAAAAATTCTGTCCCGTTAGATCGCCAACCCTGGACGACAGAAAGCGTAGCGGGCCGGAAACACTCAACGCAGCGGATAAAGACCCAGGGCCCTCGGTCATAAACGGGCCGGGGCGGTGGGCGCGGCGGGCAACGGCGAGGGCGGAGGCGTCGGGTTTTTTAGACAAAACCTCGACCTTGGGCGGTCGAGGACGCGGTGGCGACGGCCCGCGTTTCGGCACAGAACAGCCATAAAAGCGACTTTTTACAAACAGTGTCGCCCCTCCGCCGAGCCCAAACATTTTGACATGCCGCGGCGGGCAGCCCCTCACCCACCCTCGTTGCAAGCCACGGCGTCGTAAAGCCCTGGCGACTGCTTGCGGCTCAGGGTTATTTTTCCGGACAAAACCTTCGCCTGAGTCCTTTCAGAGGCGACCCAAGGTGTGCGCGCGCCTGCAGTTTCGTGTTGGACTCGTTCCGTGTAGTTGTGCCGCAATGCCGTTCGTGATTTTGTGCAGGTGAGCGTGTGCAGTTATGAAAATCTTGCGTAGAGGGAATCTGAAAGCTAGGTGCACTGGAGAAATTACTGTGACGTGTGACTGTACAGCTGAAGAATGGGCTGAAGAAAGGTCTATAAGAGGGTAAGCACGATTATTGGCATATACTTTGCATCTAACTTACACTCTACTGCTTTATTCCTGTTAAAGAAATGGCTATGCGGGTCGTGTCGGCTTGGATAAAATGTTACATATCTGAACCCTCAGGACCGCTCGTAACTAATTCAATTACATAAGAGGAGGGTACCCTATCAAGTTCGAGAGTCTTCCGAACAAGCCTTAATATTACTGTCATGAAGCTGTCAAATGCTTATTCTGTGGTTAGAAAAATTCATACTGAAAATATTTGGCAAATTGTAGGAATAATTATTTTTTGCTGGTTCATTTTTCTTCCCTCATTTTCTTTCTTCTTATTGTTCTCATGCTTTCTATTATTTTGTATTATTTATGTTAATGTTATTTTAATAGATATTTGGAATATTACATGAATATCTAATTAAGTGTTACTGATTTATTAGTTTTAATATAACATTTGACATCGTTTACGTAATAGTTAACTCATAATAAACTGTTACTAAAAGAGCTGTTGACGTTTCCCTAGTAAATAGTGCTGGTGACACGGTTAGTTTAACATTATAGCTCAGATAGACATCCAGAGGCAGCATGAAAACAACCTTGACTACAGCTCGGAAGACGGCTACATCAATCCCGAACATTTCGGGCGGCGCGACGCGGCGGGGCGCGGCGGGGGCAACGCGGGGCGCGGATCCGCGCCCGCTCTTATCGCCGACGTGCGCTCCGGCCGCTGCCATTGGCCTGCGCGCCGTCACGTGACCCGTCGCTAACGAACGCGCGCGACGAGTATTAATTAGCCGGCGGATAATTATGGGGATAATGAGGCCGCGGGCTGCGCGGGCCGATAATTAGAGACGGCGGTGGCGGGCGAAGGAAGTGCAGCGGTGGGCGGGGGCGGGGCGGGAGGACAATGCGCCTGGGAACCTGACGAGCGCGTGACGGAACCCGGGGTGGCGAAGGCCGAACCCGCACACCGGCGGCGCGCGGGCCGCCTCCCACAGCTCGCATGATGAACGGCCCCGCGACCATGGGGGCTGCGGCAACGACGGCTGCACGCGTGGACGGTGAGCAACACACGTCGGCCACAAATGGCGGTTTTCTAGGCGATGCATTGTAACGAAGGTTGAAACTGCTGATTGGCGGGGAAGAGCAAAGTCCTGATCTGATCGTTTTGATAATTTTAATGTATAGGAGGCGATGGGGATGTGGTGTAGAGCCAAAAGGCGGGTTGTGGTATTTGGGGGCCGCAACGGGGTTGCGGTAGAGCGGGCGTGGCCTACACGTGGGAACGGCAGCGAATCGTGAGCGCGCTCGAGAGCAGTGGGAGGAAGTATACCAAGATGGAGTAATTTACATCGCCCACGTTTAGAAACAGTTTGCGGCTCGTAGCCATTATTCGCTTATTGCACAAGATAATTAATTACTTCTATAAGATAAAAGAAATCGCTTTTATGGGAGTATCGTGACAGAAGAGTTGTTTGCAAAATATAGCTTCCATCGCCACTTCTACCTTCAACACCACTACCACCACTATCATAACGCTCCCACCAGCATCGCCACATACAGCAATATAGCCCAGTCCATGAACGAAAATAGAGATCTGTGTGCTACGAAAATAATTTCCAAAACAAACCAAACGTATTCATAAACAACGTAATTATTGTGTTATTGTTCTGTTATTGAACTTTGTTATTGAAAAGGTACTCAAAATAAAAGCATGAAACGGCCGAATAAGAGGCATACGTACTTTTTTTTCATTGATGTCTAATTTGCGTTAGATTATGCAGAAAATAAATCCATCAATAGCCGATCAAGAGAAATCCAACATAACTCCAAAGTTTCGCGAATATATTACTTCCTTTTTCCCTCTCACAAACTATAAGAAGGAACGTGCTATTTCCATTCTTCCTCTCAATGCTCTGACATGCAGTTGTTCCAGTGTACGTTCTCAATGAAAAGAATTACGATAGTAAACCGCTGGCATTTATACGAGGAGCAGATAAACAGAGCCAGCTGCACATCGTGTGAATCTGGTAGAGTGAAATACGCGTCCGCAAGCAGTCGTGCCTCTCCTACGCCGCGGAGGCATGATGGCGGCGGCGGCGGCGGCGGCGCGACGTGGACGGCGCGTCGCAGCCCGTCGAGGGAGATTTCGGCGGCGGAGATGGAGGCGCCTAATGAGTCAAAGCGCCGCCGCGGCTGACCTCCGCCCGCGCGCCCCCTGACCCCGGGCTTTGTACTGTCGACCCCGGGGGGCCGGCTCCCCCCCACCCTCCGCCGCCGCCGCTGTCTCCTCGTGTGCGAGACGTTCTGACATGCCTTTGCGAAGGCGCTGGGAGGACGTGGAACACGGAGGTATGTCTCGTAGATGAGGTTCCATGCCAGGGTCCAATGCATAATATTTATCAGTCGTATTGAAATCCCAAGTCAGATCAACGTACGAATCACAAACCGTTAATGCACTGAAAGTATCAATTCTAAGATACTCATCATTAAATAATCCATTTTTCAATTTTCATTCTTTTGTAAAAATAATTGTATAATTATTTAATTTTATGTATTCCAAAATTCAACAATTATGGATACATACATAATTATAGACAAGTCATATTTCTGAATATTCCGAGCTCAGGCATCAAATTTATAAAGGTGACATGAAATATAAGTTATTTATTACTTTTTTTCAATGTTATACTTGTAAGATGAAATTTGCAATGAATTTATTTCATTCCGCGGTTGATGTAAAAAGTGTCAGTGACATGACGCCCATCAACATTTTTAAATAAATTCTTCATCAAACGACATACAATTTTAAATGCAAAGATACCGCAAACACACTATCCAGAAATATGGGTTTCAAATGACCCTCAAATCCTGACCGTCAATAAACGCTCCTCATCTGTCAGTAACCGTCAATAATTCCCCTAATTGCAAGATTTTACAAAATACCACGAAAGATATGCTATGTACTTGTACGAATATGATTAACACCCTACCGATTAATCTTCTGGTATAGTATTTCATTAACTATTCAGTAATCGCAGGTAAAGTTTATTTACAGTTATTATTTACATTTCTACTACTGTATAGATCTCTGCAAAATGCCGCACATCTTTATTTAATACAAAAAGACATTTATTTTTAAAACAGTAGCTTAATTTTCGTCTTTTAGTTTATTAAATGTAAATTTAACTGTTTATTTTAATGATTTCTTATTTCAGTATTTTAAATATCAAATTGCAAACTCTACTTTATATTCAAAACAACAGATCGAACTGACAACAAATAGGGGTGATTAGAAGTTCTGCCCCATTGTTTCTTCACGAAAGTCATGCAACTTGACAGCAGTGTCGAATATTGAATGGTTGTTAATTACATTTTCGTGGATCACCACACCCTTTTCTGAACGATTAAAATCAATCTCTAGCTAATATTTTGAATTGACAGGTTATTACACCAACTTGTCAAATTGTAAAGTGGTCAGAGCCACTCTAAAAACGTTTGCTATTCACACTGAATTGAAAAAGTAAAAGAAAATAAATCGAGGTGCAACATTTACTCTTTTACAATCATCATTCCGCATATGTTAAAATAATTCATCCTATTAACATTACCTTGGGATAGAATCCAAAGATAGATTTATTTTAATTAGTTCAACAATATTACATTTCTTCTAGAACCGAACATTACTTACAGGAATGAGTTTAGGCACCATGTTTCGATTTTCAATAAATCTTCACAATCCTCAGTCTCGTTGAGGATCAGTGCCAAACCCTAACCTAACATGTTTCCGCCCCTTTTTCCTCGACTGCCATAAACAGGAACAGAATGCCGCTCTTGGTGAGCACTTCTCGAAAAGAGCAGAGCCCCCAAATGCACATTTCGCTCCCCCAAGCAGTCCGTCCCCTGACCGTCTCCTGCCCGTTGCGGCGGCGTCCAACCCCAACCGAGTGGACGGCGCCCCGCGCCTGGCCGCGCCGCGCCGGCTCGAATCGAAGCTTATCGCCCTGATCGGTTAGTGGATCGATGTCGGAGGTTTCGTCGCCCCCGAGCGGCAGGCAGGCAGGCCGCTTCCGAGGGAACAGCCGGAGAGACGGTGGGCGGGGCGCGGAGGGGCGGGGCCGGGCGGGGCAGCAGTGTGGGCGGGGAGGAGCGAGGAGGGGCCGCGCGACGCGTCGCTAGGTAATTACTTACGGAGCAGCGCGCGTGTTTACACAACCGCCTCTCGCTGCGTGCGGTCACGCAGCCCCGCCCCCTCTCCCATCGCCACCTCCACCATGCTCCCAGCCTGCCCCGCACAGCCCCTGTCCCCGACTCTCTCCTCGATGCCGCCCAATCTACACTTCCTTCTGTTCTGTTCAATTCGGCCACATTTTTACTTCTTTTTTTAAATCTTCACTTCACGTATATTCTAGTTTCTAACAACTCTGTTTTTGTTTTATACAATTTCCCATTGTCGACAATATCCCTCCATCTGTTGCATTTTCCAATCCACCTCATGATAGCCGGGAAATTTTCGACTTTGAAGTTATTACAATACTTTCCTCCATATTATTCCTTCTGGAACTACTAGCATTCGTATCTTCTAAGTTTCAGGTCAATGTCCATCATTCTTACGCCTGAATCACTTGTGGTTTTCTCCAATTTCGATAAAGTGAACATTACTATCGTCACCAACACTACTCTCCCCCATGTCATTACTCTCCTCATCTCTGTGCTTCGACACTCCCGCCGAGCGCATCACCACCGCCGCGAGCCCCGCCCGGCTCTCCCGCCCTCGCGCACGCCACCCTCGCGCCCTCTGCATTACGCTGATGAGCTGTCGTCGCTCGGCTCGGCCGACGCGCGCCTAGCGCTAGGCTCTTCCCGCAGCGGCACCGACCAGCGCCGCTGCAGGCAGGTGTCGCCGCGACCTGGGAGGCCGTCGAACTGCACTGCGTCGTGTCGTCTTTCGGATACGGTATTTTCATGCCACTACCGGTTTCTCCCCTCACAAACGTCGGGAAAGATAATAAAAACATGCTTCCGTGACATATACAAAGCATAATAATTGTTAATTTCTTTCATAATGAAATGAGATAATGTGATAAATTCGTAGCGAACGACTACATACATTACTTAAAGGAATTAATGAAATTTCGTTTACCGTAAAATTAACATGCACCGTCGTTCGGAAACAAGTAAGATGATGGGAGAATTATTACCTCGAAATGTGAAATATTTTCTAGTTCTAAGACATAATTTTGGAAAATAGTATAATTTGGGTTCTGAAGAATCAGTATCTCTAACAAACAATCGACGTAAACGTACGAAATGATAAGTGTTGTGATTGTGAGTTGTATAGGAGAAACAATTTGTCTTGGGTTGTACACAAAATAAGATTTAGATTATATGTGGTCACTATGCATCTTAGTGATTTTTGCGAAAAAAAATGTTAATTCAATAAAGAAAGTCGATATAAATGTGTTCATAATAATTATTTATTATGAACTTATTTATTATTATTATTATTATTATTATTATTATTATTATTATTATTATAGTAAATACTTTCTAACTAAACCAGATCATTCCATTTTTTTCAAAATTAACTTTTTAACAATTTTTGCTAAGTTTATGATGCTTAAGCTCCCGAAGCGACCGAATTATTCTCACATAAAATGTTGCGAGAAAACATCTTGATATTCTTCTGCCTGTAGACGCTAGAATTTTGTTTCTGTTGTAAATCGTTACGACTGAAAATATTTATTTTGAAAGCCAACACCTCATTTCAATAACAAGATTCCTATTAACTCTTCACAATATAACACTCATTTTTTCAACATGTTTCGCATCACAACAAAGCACAGTTAACGTCTGAAAGCTAGAAGAAGGGTGATGGAATCATCGTCAGACAGTGTGACTCACCGCTATGTTCTCACCTTAGATTACAAGTCCCAAATCTGAAGAACAAACAGCCGTGTTCCACCAAAACAAGTGAGCGCGAAATCGCCGGCCGCCGCAAGATGGAAAACGCTGCTGCAGCTCCACCACCCAACAAGCCACCGGGCTGCCCCCGCACGCGAGATTATTGTTAAGTACACGTATTAGAGCGCCAGAGGCGTGGTTTCAACCGGTTGCGGTTCGGCGAGTCTCGCCCTGCCCGCCTCGCCGCCGCCGCCGCCCCCGTCGCCGCCTCCGCCCGCGTCCGTCCGGGCGGCGAAATTAAGCGTCTCGGTTGCAGCTGCCGGAGGGGAAGGGGGCGGCTTCGAATTTCCGGTACGAACAAAAGAGAAGCGGCAGTGAATTTTTTTTCCCGCCGCTGCAGCGGCCGGATCGTAAAATACGCGCGCGCGCCGCTGCGCGTCTGTTCGCGTGACGTCGCAGGTGCGGGTGAACATGGGAGGAACACGACATGGGCGTAGATACTGTGATGTATGTGAGGGTAATTCTTGAATGAGTAACGATGTTTCCAGAAGAACTGGGAGAGTGGAAAAAAAAAAACAAAGAACATGTAATAATGACCTCTAAAATACTATTATTTATAATTAAAGTAATTATATAATGTATAAAATTTAGAAACAACCTATCGACACCTGTATAGATCACATTATCGCTCAAGAGCAAAGTATTTTTCTTAAATGAAGCACGTTAACAGCGGTTCGTCGTGACCACCCCGTCTTCTGCAGTCACAGTGTTGGCGCCCGGTGCAGATCGTTTCCGCTCGGCTTTCCTCGGGCGGCGTCGGCTGGTCGGCGGGCGAGTAGGGGAGCGGGGCGCGCAGCTGCCGATCGCTCCCCGAGGGCGCGCGCTGCGCGGCGCGGTGCGGCGCTCTTCGAGAAAATAGCCGGTCGCCGCTCGCTCGGCCAATTTGCGGTGGACGGGAGAAAAATGGGCGGCCACGGCCGAATAACCCACACGAGGAAGGCTCCGCCGCGCCATTCTGCCCAGTCGCCTTCTCGCCTATTCGTTCGTCCATCTGCCCGCCGCCGCTCGCTAGCCCCTTCATCTCTACCCCGCCGCCCACACGCACATCCGTCCACCCGTCTGCCCGCACTTCCGTTTCGCCAGTCGCCCGCCCACTTGCATCCCCGCGAATTGCCTAACCGCCGGTTTTAGTCTCGTTCATATTGCCTATTCACTCTTCAGCTCACTTCCACCACCTCTACTCACAAACTTGAGCTCTCTCTACCACCCTCTTATTCTCTCATCTCTGACATAAACTACTTCCCTTTCATCAGCACTCACGTTCATACGTGGATCATTCCCGTACTCTACATACTCCGGCGAAAACATCGCTGTGCTCACGTCCATCTCTCTAGACTTCTAGCCTTCCAATAGTTTTAATCTCACTAACCCGTTTCCCTACCTGCTAGCTCAATTTCCCTGTCTCCCCGACTCATTTACTCGCATATCTGCCCATTTTTCATCTCCGCCCCTGTTATCCCCAGCCGTCTACCTACTCGCCCCGGGGTATTCATGCGAGGATGCAGGCCGTTACAGGCGCCTTCGTGTTCTATCGGCCCGGCGTTGACGAGGGCGTGTATCGACGAGAAGATCAGTAAACGATCGTAAGTGCGCTTTATGCTGATGGTGGCTGATTATCTCGTCAAGATTTCATTACTCGTCCATGACCTACATTATAACTGTACATGAGTGACGTTTTCATGTCAGGACCGGCCTCCAACAAAACATTGTGGTTCAGAAAACTTATACGTGTCCACACGGTGATTGAACGGCTAAACAAGATTAATGAATAGTCTAGATCTTGAAAAAGATACTGAAGTAGAACCATAAAATTATTTAATGAATCAAAGAATAAAAAATTATCTAATGCAATTCATCTTTTTAAAAAAATGTCTAAAATACACGCAAAAATGTGAGTTTTGTATTTGGACGGTTCAAAATTATTTGGAGAATATTTACTACTATTCAAAATTTCACAATGGTCTCTGTCATTCTTTTCGAAGACCTTTTACTAAGCAATACGCACACACCAGAGGGAATTAATAATGACCTGTCTTCCTAGGTATTTTCTAGCGGTCGTGCCATTCGATGCTTATCCTGCACACGACAAGTACTTATCCCTCTCTCTGCCATCCAATGCATAATTACTTGCACCTTAACCTTGACGCTGCAGACAACGAGCGCTCATGTTTCCTTCCACAAAACACCGCGTCTATGCATTGCGCATGCGCTGACTTTCCTCACATGAGATCAGCGTCCAACCGCACGCCACAAGTGAAGAGGGAAAGTGCCATATTGCAATGAGAACCAAACATGAGGAACACCAGGTATTCTCATCTATTTAGAGCTTACTTCAATAAAGTTATAACATGCTTTGTTCGAAACACACTTTCTCGTGCTTGTTTTCCGTGTGCAAAACAGCTTTTTTTTATTTGAACTAAAAATATGCAAAACATTAGGAATCGTGTGCGAAACATGTTTGGTGGTCTCAGGGTGTTAAAAATTAGTATACGCAGCATCTGCATGAATCATGTTTCGCATACTTGTTACGTGGCTTTCTACAAATGAAATTATTACAATGTGAGCTTTAAAAATTAAAGAGTGGAGTTCATTTCTTTAAGATATTATCTAATTATATCTTACTAGTAATTTCCGATCAATTCATCATATTTCTAAGGTGTTATGTATGTAGATATTTGTTCCGTTCAAAATAAATAATGAATTGAGGATAATTTACGGAACTAAATTGTAGGCACGAAAATTAGAGAGGAACAAAATACTTGTCAATCACTTGTCGAAAAGCACTAATGTGTTAAAAATGCGTCCAAAAACTTTTCCAAACATTGCTACATAATGTCCACCTTTCAGAGTGCTATACATGTAAATTCTGCATGTGAGCATTCCTCAGTGCTCTTTTTCCTTATAAAAAAATCTTGAAATCACTTTCTTAGTACTTCGTTCTGTCAGTTCCGGATTCCAGTTGATTTTGTTCTCTTGACATTCTTGAAATTCAAAACTCATCCTCATTGGTTTATTTGGACCAATCCCGGTATTCGCCCGTCCAGGATGAAATTTCCTTTGCGGTTTTCCTCGAAGAAATTTTATTCACCTCAAGAAATTCCCGAGAGGACTCAGAAGGAAGGTGAAGGCGAATTGGTGCGTCATCGTATCGGAAATGCAGAAATACCTATCGTCAAATTTGCATTCTAATTTTTTGGGAATGCCCTTCATACTGGCATAAAGTTAATTTTATAATAGGAAAAAAACTGCAATGTCTCGGTAATAATCGACACCACAAAAAAGACAGCATTTTGAAAGTTAATTAAACATCAGTGTGGATGGCAGTGTTGCAGTTATTCTGAACACTTCTAAAATTTGTTTGCACATCTTTCTGTGAATAAAGAGAAAATATATAACTTTGACACATTAACAACAAATTTCTAACATACTACTTAATGTCGAGCAGCAGCAGCAGCAAGAATGTTGTTAAATAAAACTACACGAAATAGGTTTCAAAAAATAGTACGCAAACTGCTCAAGAAAAACATAAAATATTCTCGCCTAACACTGCAACAAATTAAATATTTTATCAAAAACAATTTTCCGGAATACTGCAATAATAAAGTATAGTGTATACGGATACTCATTACAATAGTTTTTTTATACATCAGGAATATAAAAAATGTTGCTCTTCTGCACGCAATACGTGAATAGCAAATATCTAATGGAGAGTCGCCTTTTCCTTGGAGTGTTGCTGTCGCAAGACATCAGCTGTCATAGTTTCCCCTCAATTTCTGCACGATTTGAGAGTTGGTAATACATTTGATCCAGGAAGAAATAATGTTTGAAACAATTTTCGGACTTCTTGGCGAGGTATTAATGTTAACCTATGAAATAAGGTTCAGGACACAGCATAGAATCAAGGCAATAAGTATTACTAACAATCAAAATTCGGTACTTTTCTTGCAAGTAAATCTCCGATCACCAGAGCACGTGAGTAGGATGAAGCGCGCCTTAACCCCGGAGAGCATTTGAAGCGAGCGATGCTGGCTGGCGGCGAGCGCGGCCGCAGAGCCGCGAACTGAAGGAGAAATATGGCGGTGCGACACTGACAAATGAACGTAGGCCCGCGTCCACGCCGCCGCCGCCGCCGCCGCCGCCGCTGCCGCCGTTTTTGTAGAGTCCGTTCGAGCTGGTTGGCTGCCCGTTGCCTGCACGCCCCGCGAGCCGAGCCGGCGTCCGCGACCGAACCGCTCTTCTCCGTTCAACTCCTTCGCGCCCCACACGGCCAACGGGAGATCTAAGCCCATGAACCCCCAAGAGGAAACTTACCCCGAACGGAGCCGCAAGGTATATAAATGCACAGACGTTCGGGTTTGCAAATATATAATGTTCTAAAAAAGTAGGTCTTATTGCTGAAAATAATACGTGCGTAACTATAATTGAAAATTCTATTGCTAATGTCATGTAGTATATCTAATACTTCTAATATTGTTTGTGCAGTTTTATGCATTTGTGCAACGTAATTGAACAAAATGCATACTACAATAATTTTAGCAATTAAAATTAAATGAATAAAACATTCGTACATTGCCTCTAATTATTTTTAAATAAAAATTCAATTGTTCATTATTAGAATAAATGAATACTGCAATAATGGTCCCAATAGAATATTATTTTCTGAGTTCGAATCTCTGATCATGCACATTGTTCATTATTATACTCTTCAGGTACTCTGAGAGTCATACATAGTATTTGATACATGTGAATGTAAACACCAACGAATCTCAATAACTGAATTAAACCGAATTACAAAAACAGTCATACTGATTTAGTCCTGAATATACATAAAAATAAAGCTGTTCTCTTACACTTCTAAAATATGTTTGTGTCACAAGAAATATCTTAATAGTCATAAAATCTATCACCTATTTTCACCATCAGAAAAAGCGAGAACTAAGTAGGGGGCACCCAAGTGCATCCAATCCATTCGATTGTTCGGTGGGCCCGGTACCGATGGACAATACCTGCTTCCTTCGACTCTAGCAGACTGCACCGTTCGGCGTCATGGGGCGCCGCCCCGCGTCCCACCCCGCGTCAAGCCACTCCACCGCTTGCTCGCTCGCTCTCGCACAGAAAATGGACGCACTCCAAAAATAAAAATAGATCGTCTGAGCGAAAGAGGAGAGGGCTAGTGAGAGACCGAAGTCGGGCACAGAGAGGGGTAAAAAGTGCAGCTCATATTTTTTGGTTTCGGTCTGTCAGTTACATTGTTAAGGTACCGCAGAAAAAAGAACGCGCGCGTTTAAAATATATACACGCGTGCGTGTGAGTCGTGCGGGAGAGATTGGAAGGGGGAGAGGCGCGCACTTCACGGAGGCGTGGGAGAGGGGGAAAGAGCGCCCTGGAGCTGCGGGAGAACGATGATAAAGATTCGGTGTTAGGGCGCGAGTAGCCAAGGAGTCGTACCGTGTTGACGTGCGAACCTACAACTGCAACTCATACCATTTCTGCACCACTTTCCAATTGAACTTTCTTTATATTTGCATGACATATTTTACTAGCAACTGAATAAGCATACTATAAAGAGAATTACATTATAACGTTAATGATTGCTATTAATAAATATAAAATCTTCTGTACTCTGAACTATTTTCAGGGTTGCCGGATCTGGCGTGTCACGTATAACAAATTACCTAATTTACTAAATTTACTATGTGTCACAAATTAATGTAATTTATTGTGAAACATTATTATAATTAATTATTCATGTTTATTATACTTTTTTTTAAATTGTGTTACTCATGCGAAAATATTAGTCGCTAATGCCCTCACGTGTTTCAGAAGTGATCTAAATGAAATTTTAAAAAAAATATCAGATGAAATTGGGGGAAATCAGAGACTGAAAATATTTACGGAAATAGACTGTTTTATCAAGTGCGGCTGTGGGGCGGATTTGAAAGTTTTCAGCTGAAGCCATGGTCCCTCTGCACACCCTTGCGTAGGGGAGAAGAGCAGAGCACTTCTTTTTCCGTCAGCCATTTTACACATCTCGTGTTCGGGAAGTTGTGTACAGCAACAGCATGTTATCTAAAATGAATGAATATTAAATGTTCTAATATTCATTTTCTTTTAGAAAATATTTAACTAATGTTCTCGAAGTAGTTAACTTAGTTATTTACTGAACTTCAATGGTTTTGGGCTCCAAAAGTGTCTATCATAAGTATTTTTGCTAACCAAACAAATTAACAAAATATAATTGAATTAATACACCAAGAATGTTATAAATGTTTAAAATTCTTCTTTGGCCTTTTTAATGTGCTGATCTTTTCAAAGTGCTCTTATGACAGTGATGTTCTACATTGTTAGACAAATATTGAATCCCGAAACATATTGTGTGCAAAATTACCTTTCTCTGTAGTTCTCTGCAGAGATTCGTTTTGTGTGAAACCAACAGTCATAATTCATGAAAAGTAAAGAAAATGAAATATTGAAGCTCGCCTCAATAACTGTACGCTTGTCTCCACTAGAATTTATGTCCGTCGGTAAAAAATTTACACATTCAATTTAGTTTCCTGACAACATATGTCATGCTTTACCGCACGAGTATTCCCAAGAACGTCTTTCTACTCCTTTAGCAACTTCTTCCACGTGTTTCATTTGACCGAAGCTTAACTTCAAGTGTTCGGACAATGCTCAATGCCCTCAGTGGGCGCGGTAACTACTTGAGTGTGTAGCGCACACGACATCTGAAGTGTCGCAATCGTCAGCAACGCTAAGCATGGGCCAGCTGACCATCCGCCAACTCTTCTTCAGAATGTAAATTTTCTTAACAAAAATAATAGAGTTTATTTACTTCTATATTTCCAATGTTCTGAAACATCCTGCATTTATGTAAATATTTCAGAAAACTATCCACAGCTAATTTATCACAGCTATCATGGATTTGACAAGCAGGTCTACTCATTTCGGATCTCTCCAAGCATTCTGTTTGTTTGTTTCCCGTTTGTCCCCAACTTCTCATGTTGCTACGCAGGACATACGACTGGCACACTACTGCGTTACACCTCCTGCGTTTGTCCGGTGGCGTCGTTGCGCCAGGTCCTTCTATGGCCGCCAGCGACAGGTTGCGACAGAAGCCGCGGTTCGGCGCGCGCTGGCGCAACAGCCTCGTTCTCTGCGCCTGGAATCCTCTGAAGGACCTCCCTCTATCCTGCCATCATAACCATGGCATTTAGAGTTAAGGTCATCGTATTCGGCGAAGTAATGCGGTTAAGGTTTTATTTTAAAATACTTCAACTATTTTTGGAATAGAGATTTATTAGTAAAGTATTGCATGCTGATGTTCGAGTAGAAATAAAACTATGTAATAATATTATATAATTTTTATAATATTCATTAAGCATTAAGTGTACCTGCGAGTTAATAAAATTCATAATAAATTATCGTTATTACTATCAATAATAAAAAGAGTAATATTTCGCAGAAACAACAGGTAACATTCGTCATCCCTTTAAATATGCATTATTTTTAACAAAATTTAAATGACAATTTACTTCGAGTTTCTGAACTTATAAACAAATTTGACACATTTTCCCTTGCAAGAGGGCACTAAGATGCAAGAATTCATGACCACAATTCCATTCTTTAAAACTGATTTTAAGTTGTAAAATTGTTTTAGGTCGCTCACATTCGCTCGCTCAGAATAATTTGGAGTCAAGTTGTCTTCATTTACTCTCCCATTTTGAAGTTTCTCGCGCTGCTTGTTGGGCAGTTTGTCTAAGTGAATTACATAAAATAACGTCAAACTCTCTTTAACGCATAATTTGTTTGAATTTGTATTCCAACCAAAAGATACAAATAGCGATTCGCTTGGAATTTGTACACGAAAACACAGGCTAGGAAACTAGACTGTGACTTCTACCACGTATTCTGACGCACGCTCGTCCGATGGAGAAGTATGTATGTTTTTCACACACAGTTATAACTAAGCTGGCATCACGCGTGTGATATGGAAATTAAAATTTAGATCGTGAAGTAGTAAATACGAATGACCTATGACACAAGTTAACATAATTTATTAATCGTTTACAATCTTGAATACAAACATAATTTACAATCTGTACAAATACAATACCTTTAAAAAGATACCTTATTTTTTTATCGGCTTAGGACTTCGGCTGGAAAAGCGATACCTTCTTTGAAAATAAAATGGTGTTTAGTATCCCTCTAATATGGAAATTACTGCTTGCGAAAATTCTACATTGTATATGAAGAAACGAATCATGGGCCTAAGCAGAATATATAACAGGAAACGGATGAAATTTTTAGTTAGAGTAACTAGATACTAATGCGTTTACAGTATCGACCAGCAAACTTCTCCTGGATATTTATGGAACAATAGTTTTAGCCATCTTTCCTCTCAGTCAATTGTACACAATACAAGTCAATTACATATACATACAACAATACAAGTCAATTATACTTTCGTAATAACACTATTAATACTGATAAATAACTAAGAAGGAAGATATCCGACAAAGTTATCGCTCAGATACTTTTAAAATACAGGATAACACAGAAATTGTACCAACAAATACTTTCATATCAATACTTCAGGCTCTATAACTCGAGTCTCTGGTAAGATAAGGCAGTTGGACGATTCTCTCGCTCCCTCTTTTTTTGTTAATTCTGCCCCCCTTTAAAACACCACGTTCCGAAGCCCTCCGCTGGTAGATCCCGAGATAGGAACCCGCAGCTACTACACGTGTCGGGCGGGCCATATGCGGCGTAGTGAAATATCGGCCTGTCCTCGCAGCCGCCTCTAAAAGCCGGCCGCTCCCCGGAGCTGAAAGCGACTGCGGCTGGCGGCCCGCGCGCGCGGCCGCGGCGTCTTCTGTCGCGAAAGGTGACCCGCCCCCTCCGCCCCCACGCACAGGCATCTGCCGCGACGCGGCTTGCGACAGCTCCACTCGCGGGAGGGTGGCCATACGTTTGCATTTTGTTACGGGAATGCGTTCCGCTATTCACATTTTGTAAATTTTTTCGCTTTAAAGTTACGAAGGTGTAATTTAACCACAACATTTTGAAATGTTTACCCTTTTCTAGTGTTTATTTAAACGATTTACTTTTTTTTACGTATTCGTTTTGTCATTGTCATTTTTCTCTATCATTTGTTTATTTTTTTGCCATAATTTTACTAATTTTTTTACCTCCATACGTGTAGGTAACATTTACTTCATGCTTCATTAATTCTTCACCAACCGTTTATTTGCCCTTTTCTCTATCGTCTCTTTAATTCCTTTCATACAATTCTCCATTTTCGTCCAGCTATTCTATATTTTTATCAAATCGACTCGTTTTCTTTCCTTGAGGAAAGCATTTTATTTCTTCTGCAAATATATAATTTTACTTTCAAGCAAGTTGTAATTAATTGTTCGTGACGTCTCTTCCTTTTTCCTGCTACATAATTTGCAACCCCAGCCTCGATGGAAGATTCGCTTTTGATCTCATCGTGCTAAGATCAGAGCATGTTTTCGTATATTGAAAAGTCTTGGACAGGTCGAGTTGTCTGGATACTTAATTCCACCTATCAGATCCCGGGAGGAACACGTATTATCACGCCCACCCGCAGACAATGCACACGCCGCGCCGTGCCGCGCCGGCCAGAGGAGCGCCGGCCGCTCGGCCTTCCTCCGAACAAAAATCAAGATTAGTGCCGCGTCCCCCATTTCCATTCGAAGCTATTACGCGGCGCGGAATTGACAGGAAATGGAAGAAACTCCCACCATAATAACCAGGACCATCTTGGGCCGGGGTCCGTGGAACCCTACCTGGGCCCCGAAGGAGGCGGTGGGCGGCGCGGCGTCGGGCAGGAAGAGGGGCTAGAGGGGGGTTCTGGAGGATGTCAGTTCGTCAGAACCGAAACCGCCGCGCCCCCTCCCGACCCCCCGCGTCCCCCTCCGGCCTCGGGTAGACCGACAGGGAATAAATCCACGTCCGGCCGGCTGATTTATGGGCTCAAAACCTGCGGGCCGCCGTCTCCGCCGCCGTCCGGAGAGGGGAGCTCCGCGCGCGGGCAAAATAAAAGAACGCGGGAAGCAGAAAAATTCCCCGGCGAGTCGGTGGCCATGCCCCTCGCCCTGGGCAGTGCCCGTCCGCCCAGCGCTGCCCCCACCCCCCTTTCCCCTCCACCCACCCCGCCCCCGCACTGGCCCTGCCGCCCTGGCACGCGGATGGGAAAGTGCACGGACACACACACACACACACACACACACACACACACACACACATGTGCGCTCGGGCGATGGCGCGCGGGCCGGGGTGGATGGGGCGAGCGGGGTGTGGTGGGGTGGGGCGGGACGGGCGAGGTAGACGTCGAGCACGAGGCGCAGGGGGAAATTACTCAACGTCTAGCGAACGGCTCGCCGCACTTATTGTTACGGGAGTCGCTTGCGGAGATAGCGCGCCGAAATCTTGTTATCTGAGATCTCGGGGATTGCAATTTGTACCGTGTTATACACTCGTCTAATTACGTCAAAGGAAGAAGGGGAGCGTGCATGCATTTTGTTAAGGTGTACGTTCTCATGCAGGCCGTACCACTGATTCTTCTAGTTGTTTTGCGCTGAAAGTAAACCGGCGATGAAACCGAAAGCCCAATTATACAATGGTAATAAACATTAACCATTACTTTTTCACGCTGTGCCTAGAATATAGTAACCAAAGGTGTTTACATCTTTTTTTTCTTTTGTATTCATTCTCTTCGATCAATAGTCTCCTTTCAATTCAAGTAAGAAATTATATGCGATAGGTACCACTGGGGATGTAGCAAATTGAAAATAGAAAATCATGTTTATGGAATTAAAGACCATATAAAAATCAGAACATTTCAGAATTCTTAAAAGATACTGCATAAAAAATCGAAAAAAAGATTTTATCCGTACACAAAATGTATACTTAATCTAACTTAATTTGGTACGCCCGTCTCAGGAAAAAATCGCCCAGGAGCGCACAAAAGCTGTCCACCCGAGATAATTATAATAAGAAAAATCTTTTTCCTCCCCCACATTCCACACATATGTTCGCGCTGTGTACCAACCATTCGCAAGCGAAACTCTACACCTTCCGCGGTGGCCGCGGCGCGGCACTTCCCACAACCTCGACGCGACACCGCACCGCGCCGCGTCACCCGCGCCCGCCCGCCGCCAACCCATAAATTACTCGCTAACCATCCCGGCGCCGCCATTTCTGCACTCGCCAAAAAACGTGGCCACATGTGGGAGCGCGGCCCCGGGCGCCGCCGCTCCTACGCAAACATTTACCCAACACGGGGCGCCGGCGGCGGGGGCAAAAAGCCCGCGCGGGTGGCTCTCGTTAACAAGCGCCGTCGCGACGAGACGAGACGCGACGCGACGCGACACGATGCGCTCCTTCAGCTCGAGCTCTCAGCGCCTCAGTGCAATGTGCGGACCCCCCCCCCATCTCACGTCCATGCGTTATCGTCATAGAAACAAATTGCAATGTAATTCTCATTGTATTAGAACTCGTAACGCTTTAAATACATTTCTGATCGTGGAATATTCCCGATCTGGAACACATGAAACCATGAAACACCTGAAAACCAAACAAAGCTTTAGAGATACTTTTATTAAATTCTGTCATTTCTGTCGGTTTTGATTCTTGAGGGTTCGTACAAACTAAAATA
Source organism: Teleogryllus occipitalis (assembly GCA_011170035.1). NCBI lineage: Eukaryota > Metazoa > Arthropoda > Insecta > Orthoptera > Gryllidae > Teleogryllus > Teleogryllus occipitalis. The sequence goes on from BLKR01000160.1 coordinate 462,847, forward strand.
TTTTTAATCACAATTCCATTATTTTTGTAAACAATTCTCAATTGGTAATAGTTTAAAATAACAATGATGAGCTCTAGTAATAACAATCATTTTTTGGTGCATGACCAAAAGAGCTTATGTCTTGTTTTTCCCATTTTTAGTTTTTCATACAATATTGACGAACAATAGGGTTATTGCTCCCTGACAAAAGCCCTTGATACCCAACCTAAAGCTTGTGTTTTTCTTGTCAATACTGTGTGAAATCTAAAAATTCCTAAAAAGTGACTTAAGCTTTTTTACCAGGTTCCCAGAGTTAAGAGCAAGAACAGAGAAAAAAGAGAAACGATGTTAATGGTAATACGCTCTGGTATTGTAGTGCGAAATGCTCATTGAAAAGTCTATAAGATACGTTAAATAGGCTACATATGCACGTGCTTTGCATTCTATTATGCCGTCAGGATCTAAATAGCACGGGTAATTTACTTGTGAATTTTATTCATTTAACATGCAACAACATGATTAGAATCGAAAAAAGTGCAACTACTTTCACATGAATTTCCTCAATAAAGCAGCAATGCATAAAATGACAACACATATTCGCCTCATGTTATGCAAGTAACATCTCATTGCAGACACGCAACGTACAGTCCAAATACTCCACTTGCGCGCACAACTCCAACTTGCAAGACATGGATCCTTAAGAAGTCGTGGAAACGAAGTGGGTGCGATTGCGAATCATGAAGCCCCAGCCGCAACAGGCTTTCGCCCGAGATGGCGAGAAAGATTCGCGATCTCCGAGGCTTGGCGGGACGCGTCGCCACCCACGCGGACGACCGCCAGCGCCTCCGCCGCAGCCGCGAGTTAGATCGCTATCTGGCCGCGCGCGGCGCTGGCGGCGGCGCGGGATTCTATTAACGGGGGAAATAAGACGATTGGCCGCGTCAGCTGTGAGGCCAAGGACGAGAAGGAGCGGCGGCGGCGACGGCGCGGGCGGAGATGGAGGAAGAGGTGATCGTGATACACTGGCTGTAGATACTTTGCGAGTGAGGAGGATGAGGTAAAGGGTGGAGAGATGGAACCGGTCGATGGAGATGGCGATTGTGCAAGAGATGGCGTCGGCAACGGCGGCAAGGGCAAAGGCGAGCGCTGGCATGGGAACGTGGTCCTGCGGTTCGGAACTACGCTTGTTCTCCAGAGTGGAATACAATGGCGTAGGAGAAGCGATGAGTCGGCGGGTGTCTAGACGCTGAATGCGCGCGAACAGGCACTTCGGCTGCGCTGGTGGAAGGGGGGATGAGGTGAGAGAATTGTGTGTGCCGACCGTACCTGATAGAGCTGATATACTCGTTCTGTAAGTGCTCATAAGAAACCCAGGGAGTAGTATGTGGCACACACGCCGGCATCTAATATCTCGTGTCGATGCGAAGATAAATTTGTTAGATATTTCCGTGGTAGAAAATTACACAGTTATTGTAACTGATCAGCGTCAGAGATTAGAAATTAATACTTTTCAATTATATAAAAAAATACAAAAGAAAATAAATTTTTTTCATATTATTTATTAATAGTCCCCCGACATTAATTAGAATTTGTAATGTTCTTTGCTGTTAACATGGAGAATAAAGATTATTAATAAGAACAATAATTGTTCTTATTAACAGAAACTATTACTTCTGAGTAATTGCAATTGATACAGATCTATTACTTATTTAGTATTTATAGATTAAATTTAATTTAATAATTGAAGTTCTACTCTGTGCTGAAGTGCTTTGTGCATTTAGTTCAAAATAATATTTTATAACGAAATTTAACAATAATTCCTGTACTAGAATATACTAGAAAAAAAATGTTTTCGTTCCATTCCTAAATTAAAATAATACAGGTTTCATTATATGTTATTGGTGATACTTTGCTACAAATACAATTACTCATCGTCGCTCATATTTTGATTTGTAAAATGTGGACAAATTGTATTTTACACTTATATATGCATTCCTGCAAAACAAGGTAAGTTTCATTTTTGGCCTAAAAACTCTTATATTCAGAGTAACGTAAACAATGCAATGACTGTTAATAACACAAGAAGTCTTTCAACAAAAGGGAGAGAAACTAAGGGTCTTGGGATATTTTAGAATCCATACTACCCACTATTTCACAAAAGTACATTGTAAAAAATATAAGGACGAGTGCTTCAAGAATAGTGTTGGAAATAATATGACTCTTCAGAGACCTGAACAAGTTCTCTACATTTAAATTTCTTCACAATATACAATTTAAAAAATTGGCAACAATTTTAGACATTTATAATAAGACTATTTATCAATAGAAATAATATTACTATAAAAATGAATACAAGCATATACGTTATAAAATCAATAAATTAAAATTAAGTCAAAAATTGTTTTGTTCGTTCCTGTATCTATAAATATTCCTCCAATCAAATTATATTACAGGTCGTAGTATTGTTAAATAAGCTTACATTTTATTTACTGGACTGGTTTTAATTAGACAAAAAATGCACCTAGTCGTGTTAACGATCAGAAATTACAGACAAATAAAATGCGGCAATCATACGTCCTATCATTTTTATTTTCACTAGATTATTTGCTGTATTTCAAATGTGAATAGGAAATGGTCATTTCAACCGGTAGCATAATTGTTATGTTTATTAATTTTCTATGAACTGTGGATCACAGGGAGGGGTGATCGTTGGGCATTATCCCTCTTCCAGAATCAGATCATACAAATTCACAAGCACAGTTAGAGCAAATTTAAAAAGGGAAAAGGAAAATATTTTAATTAATTACATTGTTTTACAGTTGGTACAATTTCATTGTAAGTAAATTGTTTCTTAGGTGAATTTTGAATCCTAAGATTAAAATTCACTGAGAAAACATTAAATTAGCTGAACACTACACCTACAGCCCATCCCATAGACACATTCTGGTTGTGCCCACGTCTATGAGAAATAATTCAATATTAGGCAAAGTAGCCCAACAAAACATATTTTTCCAAATTTTATTACCGATATTAAAATATTTTACTTTCTTGGAGGAATGGTTGTAACAATAAAACAGTAAAATACATTTACAGTTGTTTTGAAATTATATAATAGAATTTTATATGCACTCATTCGATGAATCTAACAAAGTGTTGTCCTTTGATAAGAATGTTGTTTTAATCTTACGTCTTCCTCATAAAATTTCTTCGTAGTTAATCAGGAAAACTCCCATCGGACGCGGACGACGCAGAACATTAGGCCTACTCCATTTCGCACAGCGCCTCGAGCCTTGCCATTTGCAATGGGAAATTCGAGCACAATTTTCCTCGCGCTTTCCCCAACGCTCGCGCGACCCGATTAATTTCAACACGCGGGGGCGCCGGAGCGTCGTGTCGCGACCGAAAAGCTTCCAGAAACGTCACGCGTGCGTCGCTCCGATTTTGAACGGGACGCCCCGCCCCGCCGACCTCCCATTGGCTGGCGGCGCGGCCGCCGCGCTCTCCGATTGGCTCGCTTGCTGACAGCGCATCATCGCGGCGGCCGCGCCGTGCTGTCCGTTGCGACAGCAGCGCCGCCCGCGGCTGACAAGGTCAACAAACCCGAGGGGCCGGCGCGGCTCGGCCGCGCGCGCGCGCGCCCGAGAAGGCTGGCGGTGGTGGGCGCCTTCTCCCGCCGCAGGACGGACGCTTAGCGGATGTTTTGAGGAGCAGCTCTTTGTACTTTGTGTATTTGGATGTTTCAGATATTTATGTGCTCTGAGTCATGTCATTCAATATAGGTACTGCGAAAGCCCGCCATTTGGAACATTTTCAGAAATGGAACTTCTGTGTATGTGTAACTTCATGATAAATTTTTACAAAAAATGGATCTTTAATGTAATTAAATCATTCAAATTAATTTGTTTACAGAAATGTAATTTTACGAAAGGGACTACTTTAACAAAAGGTCTTACTTAAAAGGAAAGAACAACTAACCAAATGATATTGATTATATTTACATATATCTCATTATTGCTACAATATAAACAAGTTAAGGTGTGTGAACTAGTCAATACTTAGCTTTTTCTAATAGAATTCTTGAAATATGTGCAAACTGTGGTTTGTTGCACTCTTGAAATGCCCAATATTGAAATATGGTTATATAGTCTTTAGGCCTAATTCTTCTCAGAGTACTTGATGACCTCTTTCATTTCCGACATCAATGATTTGTGAACTGTGAAAAGTGTGAAAAGTAGTCCAAATGAAAATACAATAAAAAGTCGATGGTTAAAGTAATCGACAAAACAACCATTTTCAGTGTGTATTGTTAATGACGGTGAACATTATTTATCATTTCAAAAGTTCTCAAAAATAGAAAATCAATAAAATAATAGTTGTTTTTTTTTAAATATTAAATAATCATTGATATTATAATAAATAAAAGAAAAAATGTTATTGCACAATTTTTTAAAAATTATTCTATTATATTATTCCTACAAAATGTTCGGAACACACTCATTCAACCTTCCTTTAATACAAAAGCAATTTGTAAAATAAAAATAAGATGTAAATGTGAAGTATTTCATTAGACTATATGAGTCTGATGAACAAAGAACAGAAAATTGTCTGACACTAAATCATTTATATGTTTAAAGAGTGTTTGGTAGTTTTTTTGTACGTTTTTTTTATAAACTCTTTAGAAATTCTGTTGCCAAAATATCTTCAAACATATGTATAAGTATGATTTGCTAGAATTTCCTTTATCCGTTTTTTGTTACAAATAATCTTTGAGTTTCCAAATACAAAATTCTTTCACGCTTGAAATCTCTACATGACAATTATTTTGTATCACGTTTTGGACCCCAAAAGTATCTAACATTTTAGGAAAAAATCATATTTATAGAGATTACATTATTAAACATTTTCAGGTTGAAAGAAAACAACACATTTTTAAAATTACAATTGAAGACATTTTCAGAATAGTTTTGTGGATTTTTATTTCATATTTTGAACTATGTATATCTCACCTACACACTCTGCAGGTGAGAGTTATGTTTTCTTATTGAGAAAATAAAATGTTTTGCAAGTACACAAAATTAATTTAATTTGTATATTAATTCGTGAGACAATCCATATTATATTTCTTTGAAAATAATTTCTTGTTTGAAAGGAGAAAGGGAGGTCAGAGAGCTTATTTATTTTCCAGAAAGCCATTTCCAAAATTGGTCCCTAACTAGCCACGAAATAACGGTAGTAAATCTTCTATTCACCAGGATAGAGACTGCTCAAATTTATTTAGACAAATAATAATAGAATATAATGTCACCAAAGGAGGTGATAATCCTAAATGCCACTGTGTTCAATAATACTTAAAAAATGATATAAAATGAAAATATTGGAAGAAATACTATGCATTTTCAATTATTTTCATCTAAAAACACTTATTCTGAACATCGTTTATTTGTGAAAATTAAATGTGCGTCCATTGGTAATACAAAAATGAGCCGCCGTAAGGTTAAGAAAATTAAGTAATTTTAATTTATATTTTATAAATTTCAATTTAGATAACATTAAATTCTTTTATTATATTAATAACATGATATAATTTGCTTCGTTTCAATTCGCCCTCATATTTCCATGAATTATTAAATGTCATAGTATGTATCATTAAGCTTAAACGATTCGCGATCGTGAAAATATAGCATATTTCTATTTTAGCTAATCAGTCATCCATGTTAGTGAACTTTTAATACGTCAGACACCAATATACATTTACTACTAATGTAGTAGTAATCTAAAAAATGTACAGAATTAGACTACTTAATGAAATTCCCTAAGGTATAATAATTACTTAGTGATTGTGAATACACAACAAATATGATTTGGCTACAACCAACGTCTTTTTTTAATTATATGAATATTATTAATATTTTCGACATATATTCTTTTGAATTTTAAAATAGTGTGCAATCCTCATGTAGATACTTTAGTAAATTCTTCTACAGCGTTGTGTTATGAAAAGTATCCATAAAATGAGTTCACTCGATCTGACAACTTAATTGGAAAATAAAAACCGACCAAGGGAAACAGCCCGGTTTAGTCGTACAGGCTCCAAAACATATCTTGAGTTGACTAAAAGTTAACTGCAATGTGAATTAATCCATCTTAATTGTGAAATGTTAATGAGAAAGGCTGTGAATTACTCAAACCTGAACAAGTTTCGTGTTCAATATAATTCAATTATTTACTCAAACATTCGAGTTTCATTATATTTCTTGGAAATATGTCACAAGATGGAGAGAAATCGATTAATAAAAAAAATTTGATTTTTAATAATGGGAGGAGTTAAATTACTTTTTTTAAAATAAACCCAGTTATTGTTTTATTTTCCAACTTTTCGTTGAAAAACTAAAAATCAATAATTTAAAAAAGAAAGTAATAATTATGTAGATCGCAAAATTTATCTGCCTATTGATGATCTCTTTAAAACATGTTATTTGAAAAGAAAATTAAACTGAAACATAGAACGTGGTATGAGGAATATTTCGTAGTGACTTCTACATTCCCGGAATTCATCAAAATTCTAATAACTCCCTAAGAACTCTAATAACTCTTGACAACTTCCAAAAGCCCTAAATCCCGAGAAGTGAAATTCGTCATTGGAATGCACGCCCAGTCAATTTCCCGCGCGTGCACCGAAGCGGGGAGTGGCCGGGTGGCAGGCGGGGGGTTCCGAGACGTGTAGGAGGAGGAGGGCACGGCGCGCGCCGGCTGGGAGGCGTCTGGGCGCGGGCGCGGGCGCGGGCGCGAGTACGGGCACGGGCGCACGCCCCGACGCGACGCTTCGCTTGGCCCGGCCCGGCCCGGCCCGGCTCGGCCCGGCCGCCGCGGCAGCTGAGCTCGCAGCTGCGCCCACGGGGCTCGCTTGTTAGGCGTGCGCGAGACGGCGGCAGCGGCGGCGGCGGCGGCGGGGCGCTGTGGGGCCGAGGGTTCCGCTGGGGGCGGAGGGCGAGGAGGAGCGGTCCAAAGCGCATCGTCAAGGCCGCCCAATTAAGGTGCAGGCAAACTGCTCGCGCCGGGCGACGGCCGGGGTTGGGCCGGAAGGGGGCCGTGGAATGGTAAGCGGCTGCGGAGATGAAGGCAGGATAGGTCCATAGCATCCGCTTTGTTTTGGTACGAGGGGCGTTCAGGATACATTTACAAACGGGGAGATGGTTTGCGATGACCGCGCTACAATTCGTGATACTTAGGACTTCGTTACAAAGCGAACGTTCCAATAGACGTGTATAAGCTGATATGTAACAAATACAATATTGTTTAGCCACGTTGTATTTCAATTCCTTAACAAAATAATGATAACACAAGAAAGTACTATTCAGCAATCATTTCTGAAGGCGTTTTAATTGATAATGTGACTTTCTCTTTTTCGAAAAAAAGGGTGTATATTTTCTTTCATTGTTGTTCAATTAATTCCTTGAATTAATTCATGTCATTTTCTTCTCACGACATCACGAAACATAATTACAAAACGAACGGACGAACCATCTACACGTTCCTGCAATTGGTCGCCGGCGATGTTCCATCAATCTAAAACGCTCGAAAGAGAGAAAACAAAGCGTGTCTTCCATATGAGCAATCACTTGCCCGGGTGTCGCATTGGCGACGGCTCTTTCGTCGACAGGTGCAACACCCTCAGCTGCGGGGCGGCAGAGCCAGTGCGCAGGCTCCTCGCGCCGACGCGACGCAGACACTGCCGTCGCGCCGCGAGTTTCGCAACGCCCACGCCGCGTTGCCGCCCCGCGCCGCGCCGCGCCGCGTTCCCCTGCAGCGCCCGGGAAGTCGCGCTTTGGTGCACACGCCCAAATGACAAGGATGCGTTGTAGCCCTCGCGCTGGGAAACCCGTGAACCTCGAACGAAAGATTATGAAGAAAAGTGTAGGGTATTATCGGACCCATACGGGAGAAACATAATATTTGAGGATGAAAGGGAGATCAATGAAGTGGGAATGGGGTGAGACCGAGTAGAAGTGAAAAGATAAAAAGATGAAAAACTGAAAGAGGTCCTACACGATAATTAAAACAAAAAGTGAGGTAGAAAATGTATATGCGAAAATATGCTCCTATTCTAAAATGATGTTACTTTATACTTGTTCTACATTTCAGTTCTACTATTACAAACTTCTTACAAGTCATAGAGGTAAGTACTTGTATCACAGCCTTCAAAGAACGATTAATGCTAATAGAAAAAAATACATTTAAAAATGATATGGAAAGGTAGGAAATAATAGATTGTTTAACCAAGAAAATGGTATTCGAAATATGTGTAAAAATGTAACTGTAAGACAGTATAAAAGTATAAGAAAATATTTCCTTCGCGATATAAGTATAAGAAAATATTCCTTTCCGAAGCAAAATTAGTGCAATAATAACATCTTCGTTTATCTGAGGAAAGAACTCCATGAAAGTATGAAAAAATAATAAAAAAAAAAAATATTCGCTTCTAATTTGCAAAGAGAAGAAATTCGCATAAAAGCACAAGGGCAGAGATGAATGCAGGCAGCACGAGATAGAGGAGAGGAGGGAGGGACTCCAGCAGAGAAATCTGAAGTCCTGAGGCGAGAGCTATAATTCCGAAACCCGCGCGAGGAACCCACTGACCAAGAGAACACGCCCGAACGGGTTTCTGGCGCGAGGCGGAAGCCACGACAACCACTACAAGCTCTACCTCCACCCACCGCCACCCCCGCCCCCACGGCCACCCGCCGGCCCCTCCCAAGCACTCCCATTACCATCCGAGACAAACGCTAAAGACGTGCGGCTCCGCCCCATCCTAGCGCATGTAATAAAGCCTACGCGTCCCAAGCCCAAGCGGGAAGGCCTCCGCCGCCGCCGCGCCGCAGCGGTTTCTTGTCGCCGGGATGTTTACGAGCTGCCGCGAAAACAAGACGAGCGCGGGACCAGTTCGAAGGCGCGGAAACGCGCGCGCGAGGCGCCCCGCGGCGGCGCAGGCAATGGAAGTGGGGACCGCGACGGCGCAAAGTAATTCTGGACTTGTCATCAGAATGAGTGTAATAGATTGTTTAAGCAAGAAAATAGTATTCGAAATGTAGCTAATAATATAATTGCCAAGTATAAGAAAATACTCCCTTCGCGAAGCAAAAGAAGTATAGATAATAACATCTTCATTTATCTGAAGAAAGAACTCCATGAAGGAGTGAAAAAGTAATAAAAAGTAAAGAAAATGCGTTTCTGTCTTACAAAGAGAAGAAATTCGCATAAAAGATTAGCACAAGGGCAGAGATGAATTTAGCCAGCACGAGATAGAAATAGAGATAGATAGATAGATCGATAGATAGATAGATAGATAGATAGATAGATAGATAGATAGATAGATAGATAGATAGATAGAGAGAGAGAGAGAGAGAGAGAGAGAGAGAGACAGAGGGAGAGAAGGGACGGAGAGGCTCCAGCAGAGAAATCTGAAGTCCCGAAAGTGACCGAAAGGGTCAATAAGATTCAAACAAGAAACATCCAAGCACTGAACATATAACCAAGAACCTAACTACAAGTTACATTGTCAGAAGTTTCTGCATTACTTTTAATGTAAATGTACAATAAAGTAATTTTCATGTACGTAAATTACATTTAATGTACACAAGTAAGTAAGTTAACAGTCGTACATTAAATTTATATTGATTTTAATTTAAGCATTAAACTTAATGTACGGCACACTAATCTCCCTTTAATGCACAATGTACATTAAAATTCATGTACATTCGTACATTAAATCTACATTAAATTTAATGTAATTTCTGACAGTGTAGAGGAATGGCTATTGACTCAGATGATCGAAATTGACAGTGTAAAAAAACGATACGTGAAATGATGGACAATCAGATGGTGCATGTTCTAAGAATGTAGATGAGTTCACAGAAAGTGTGAAGAGCATACGCCTAGCACATACGAGAATCATGAAGGCAACAGCAGCAAAAAGGCAAGGAAACTCGTAGAGACGGCTGCAAAGGCGATGGTATCAGCGGAGGGGGCGGCGCTGGGCAAAACTTGTGCACGCGCGTCACGTCCCGGAGAGAGCGAAAAACAAAACGGAGAATTCTTTGGCTTGTCTTTTTTTCTTATGAAGGACATACGGAGAGTCTCCCGCGGAAACTCGATAAAGGTAATTATATTTATTCGCAGATTAATTTGAGATAAACTCTAATTAAGGGACACGGGGTCGGCGGCGGCCTTGCGGTGGGAGGAAGTGCGCGCGGAGACGAGACGCCCCGGCGACCGCGCCGGTGGCAGTGGGCGGTGCAAGGGGGCGGGTGCCGTGTGCTGCGGGCGGTGGGAGGTGGGCGTTGGCAAAGGATGGAGAGATGCGAGGTTTTGTGGCTTCTCAGTGGCGGCGCATTGTATTGTATGCAGACGAGGCTCTAGAGCAGTAGGTGGGATAGCTTTGTTAAGGTTACGTTAAGACGTAGTTATCGAATGTTTAAGACCGTATTTTAATGGACTAAATATAATACTACCTCAAGTAATGATCTATTGATACTAGCGATAAGAGTACCAGCGTTTACAAATTGGATAATTTATTGTAGTATAATTGGCTAGATGCGTGGAAAACAATACAGTTGCATCTCCTTTAGATCCTACTTCAGATCAGTCTTCAAAAGCAGTAACATTTCATCGCATCATTAAATTAAAGATATAACAATTTTAAAATAACTCTTAATAATAAATATTTTACTGAAATAAACTATTTTAATGTTATTGATGTTATTAATATTAATTATATAACACATGAAAAAGCAGTGCTCTATCAATGTCAACGGACCGAGAGCGGTAGCTCAGTGCATCAACTGATGTCACTGCAGCGCCTCTGACCGGGAGCTCCTACGTTCGAGTCCTGACGGCGGCAGGATTTTCGACACTAGCTTTTCAGCTAGGTCGAATTCAGTCGCTGTCTGGTGGAGAATCGTAGCGTCCAGCTGATAGTTTTCCGTGTTCGGTAGTTTTCCGTGGTTTCTCCGATGAACACTAGGCGAATGCCGGAGCAGTACCCTGACAAACGGACCGCGCGCGATCTTTCCCTCCTCTTCCTTGTCCTATCCTCTCCCCTTACACACATACTTACACTAACATGCACTACACTACCACATATTCCGGGAGACCGATCGGGAGCTTAGAGCTTGTCCCGGCTGGATGGGTGCCCCGCTGGTGGGAGAGTCCTGGTTAGGGGGGAAACCCCACTAGCCGACGGTAGGTCGGCGACAGATCTCGCCATCCAGCGCGGGAAGATCACCATCTCCCGAGAAAAGAACATGCACTACACTAACGGGACTAATGACCAAAGTAGTTGACGGGCCCGGAAACACGAAAAAATCAATCAATCAATATCGACGGTTAACAGAATAATTTATTACAGGATAATTGGCGCAATAATAATATTGAACGCGTGAATGCGAGAAAACATCTTTCACAGAGCGCTCATCATCGCCTCGTGCAATGAGAGTACCGAGAGGCTCTTCGCCGTGAATTTACGAGGCGTCTTGGGCCGTCGGCGCGGGAGGCGCGGCCTTCGCCCACTCGACCGCACGCGGGCGGAGCGCGCAGAAGCGCCTATCGAGTCGCATCGACAGGCGTCGGAGGCGAGAGAACGCGTGGGCCGCAGGGCCGGCCACGCTTCGGCGATGGGCTTTTCCCTCCGCAGCCGATTCCAGATCAGTCGGCAACCATTATTATGAATACCATAGTTTCCAGCTCTTCCTTTCCAGTAAAAGGGATACATATTGTGGTAAAAACTTTGCTAGTCAGACTTAAAAGAAGAATAAAGAAAGAAAACACTAAACAGAAACTTCATGTTTAATTATTTCATATGAAGAGATCTCAAAAAAAATCTCGAAATTTGCAAAATGGCTATATTGATAATAGTAAATGGCTAAAATGACTATATAACACACAATATCTTCGGCTGAAAACTATTTTACAGGTAGAAAATTATCGAGAAATATTTTGAATATTATAAAAATAATTATAATTGCTTCGTTAAGTAATTATTTTTTAAAATAAGCATGTGCATTTTCTGAATATAAATATAGGTGAAAAAATATAAAGATGTTTTATTTAAGCATTCGAGATGTAGAGAGATCTCGTAAATTTGAGTTTTTAACTCACCAACACAGATCGGCCAACTTGTTTCAAACCTCAAACCACTCACCTGAAACAAGAAGAAAGATTAAATTATAGTTTAAAGGACTGTAGGATGCATCATCTAAAGAAATAACAATTCACCAAACACGTTCCCAAAGTACGACTTATTTCTTAGTGGGATACACTTCAAGAACAACAACATACAAAATAAATAATACAAAATAACCCTTGAAAACGTTTCTATTTATTGAATAATAAACCGCTAACCCACAGTAAATTATTTGATTATATAATGGTGCTGACATTGATCTGAAGCAACCATAAACTTTTGTAATATTCAATACTTCGCGCCTGGTTAATCTCCGTACTCGCTACAAAATATGTTTCTCGTAAGTCAGTTTAAGAAGCAATCATAAGCGACCCAAAGCCTATCCCATGGGATGATAACTTGCACCAGCATCGGAGGGGGTGCCAACCGAGCCGGTCTGGCGGGGCGGAGTGGAGCGGGGCGGAGTGGAGCGGGGCGGAGTGGAGCGGGGCGGGGCGGAGCGGCGTGGGGTCGGCGGCGAAGGCAGCGCCCGCGGCGGCCGCGCAGCACCTGAGCGCGGGCGACGACCAGGGCAACGGCGCGGCGGCGACTAACGGCGAACACATGCAAATCGGATCGCCCGGCCGCCCGCTATATTAAGGTCACAAAGGTGCACGCCAGCCTCTGGCGCACTGAAACACTCTGCATGAGCTCAGTCGATTCCAGAACAACTCAAACATGCATTTGTGTTGGAATTCCTTTGTAATACAGTATTCTAGCAGTTAATGGCATACCTTAAGGGGAAAAAAATCACATGGTATTTTTGAATTGTTTTAAAAATAGTTTAACTACGGTATTTTATTGTAGAACGAATGTGATAATAAGATACTACAACAATCACAATTTGTCCACCTCATTACTTTGGTATATACAACGCTTCTTCTACATATTTGAGACACTGATTTAGGCGAAAAAATATTGCACCAATTTATTTAAATATATAATCACGCAGAATTAAAATAAATACTTGAACAAATAAATATTTATAATAAGTGTGTGTGAGGGCTCGCGATTGGCATTCTATTGCCGTTCTCCGGTCAGCGCTCTTGTAATCGCGACAGAAACGAATTTCCGGCATCCATTAGGGCGCGGCCGTGGGCGCTGGTGCTGGTGCTGGCGGATGACAGGTGGCCCCTTCGCGATAGGCAGAACCCGTTGGCTGGGCGGCGCAAGCGCTGAGGACGCGCCTAGGCGGCGCCCGCGCTGCCCATCGGTCAGTGACTTCCCGCGAGGCGCGATTTGGTGGCTGCCAACCGGTTCGGCCCCGCCACCTTCTTCTCTGTTTGTGGGTGTGGAGTAGAACCTAATGGAGATAATTCAATTTACTTGGATTTAGAAGTCAACGTTTAATCATTCAACGCGGTTCAACTAATTCATTTTTTTGATATTGCGTAATTCGACGATCTTCTCCAGTAAAGAGAAATTTATAACTTTGGAAGCAAACTCGTGTATTAACATTTTCATGAAGGAACATTAGTAAAATTGTAATTTTGACATCGGATTTTCACGATTTTCTAATTATTTGTTTCTTTATGAATGCTAGAATTCACATTTGTGATATATCACTATTTAATTGCTAAATGAAAATCTTTTAATGGTGCAAGTGAAATTTACTAGCTTCAAAATGAAAATGTAGAAGCTTCTTGAATATTAAAAATAATTAAAACTATAAACCATTTATTTATAAATAATTATCGAATTGCTGAAATGTTTGAGTGGTATTAAAATAAACAAAGGGGCCGTAAAAATAAATGAACTATTATTCTACATAAACGTATTCGTAAGTGAAACCATCGAAAACAATATGATAAAATAACATGTTTTGTAAGAAAGGTAAATTGTTTTGTGCAAGAAGAGGCGCATTCGTGTTGCGGATAAATTATCCATTCGATTTTAAAGGATAAAATATGAGTATTTCTAGCCCAAATCATGTTAAGCTAATGATATTCCCTTTCAACTATAACTAGCTCCACAAATCAACACGACCTACATCGAATAAAGAATGCGAACCCGAGTCCAATTAAAACAAATGAATCTTCAAAAGAATTCTTGGTTCCCAAACTACATTCAAGAGCGACAGATGAAAACTACAAAATACCTCTCCTCCTATTCGGAACCGGAGAACACCTTGGAGGCGGAGTTGGTGAGAAATGATAATTGGAACATTTAGCCCGTTCGAGCCGCCTACCGCCGCTTGAGTGACGCGGCATTACCAGGGAAGTTTCGCAAGGGCCGCGGGCGAGAGTGGACAGCGCTAGCACCACTTACCTCCGCACGTGTGGGAGTGGCGCAGAAACACCGCGTTTCCCTTCCCTCCCCCCTCCCCCCTCCCCCCGGCTAGCGGCGCCGCAGACGCCGAAACACGAGCAAAACGCGGCGATAAATCGTGTGGTTCTCGCGTTGCAGCAGATTTAAGACAGAACACAGGTGTTCGTGCGGGTCCCCGCCGCCACCGCCTGCTTAACATAATTGGCGTTTACACTGACGGGCGGTTTCAATAAATTTGGTCGCGCCAGATGGAGCGGTCGCGGCCTCGGACTTGAAAGGGTGCCTAATTCGCTGCCTCGAAGAAAGAACGATGGCGGCGGGTCAGCGAAAGTCGCCCAGCCGCCCACCGCCCGACTGCCCGGCAGCCAAGAACAGCTTTCGGCGCGGGCCGATGCGGGGCGGGGCGGGGCGGAGCGGAACACTGCGGTCGCGGCGTGAATGATTTAACCTCGGCACAAGGAGATAAGACTTCGATTATTCCCCTCGCTCAGTAACTCACAGACTTGTTTTCATTCATTCATTCAAACGCTGAGTGGATGTAGCGGTGTCAGAAGCGCAAAAACAGGCAAAGGCATCAGGGTTTGGGAAGAAAACGACTGCAATAGAGATTGATGTTCAAACAGAATGTCGGTATCTCGTTAGTAGAGTAATGGTGATAGTAATGGTGGCAATATTGTGGTAGTAATGTCATGCTTATGAGTGTCACGAGTTTATCAGAAAAAATAAAGAACTGCCGCAAGCAGTCATGGAAAAAAAGAGAGTAACAGTACAACTGAGGGGGAGGGGGCAGGAAAAGATAGCGGAAGCGGCGAAGGTGCTGAGGACGAATGCTGTGAAGAAAGCACGGCGACTCGACGCGACGTCAGTTAGAAGGCAATGGCAGCCTAGAGGTACTCCAAGGCATTCCAGGCGTTCCTTTGCGAAAGTGCTGCACTGCCGACGGAAGCGGGTTTTCGCGATGCAGCGCAGTTTAATGGTCGATGCCGATCCTCCAACAAATTTGCGGTGGCGGAGGCGTTGCCGTTTGAGAACCTGTTCGCTCGGTCGGTGATCGGGCAAGAACGCAGCTCGTCCGTGCGGTCGCTGGAAATGCACGAAGATTAACAGGCGGATACTCGGCGGTATGCGATGAGGTCTCAGGGTAATGCGCATGATATAAGTGTTAATTGATTTCTTTCGTATGAATGAGTCAAGATGAACGAACGTTTATACTAGTAATTGGAAACACGAAGTAGTGATATATTGACACTGTTATGATTTATGATGATTCAAAGATAACAGAAGGGGTAAATTCTTCAAATAATAAACATTCGTTACAGCAGTTAGAAAAAGAAATAAGAAATATGCATTTTTATGTCAGATGCGTGTCCTCGACATTCAGCCAATTTACTGTCATTGAAGCACATCTAATAAATAAATGAATATATATTCTGATAAATAAATGTAAGTCCCCGAAACATGATTTTCTTTGCCATATTTACTTAATTTGTGTTATGCAAACAAGAATTTCTCAGAAA
Organism: Teleogryllus occipitalis; assembly: GCA_011170035.1. Lineage (NCBI taxonomy): Eukaryota > Metazoa > Arthropoda > Insecta > Orthoptera > Gryllidae > Teleogryllus > Teleogryllus occipitalis. The sequence goes on from BLKR01000160.1 coordinate 478,828, forward strand.
TGTCTCTACCATCTTTGCAAGATATGAACGATTTTACATTTTTTCATTGAATTTTGTCTTTTTTTCATCCTATTTCTGACTCTTAAACCAAAATGCGGTGTCATGAATATTATGATTACTATTTGATTTGAAAAACAGTTAAAAGATTGTACGACCAGACATTGCAATATCAATTTCCATAATCATTGCTACATCGACTTTACTCCTGTAGTATACGTTTAAAAGTCAACTTCAAAATAAGTGCAATATGGAAAAGATCAGTCAGATACTACGTTAATTATTTCTTTCATAACCGGCAAGAAAACCCAATTTTTCAGAATTTCAATATGCTTAAAATTGAAATTATCGAACTAGAATTCTTTTCAAATATTTTCAAGCAAAATTCATATTCCTTTCATATTACAATATTGTTTAGTTCATAAGTTTATTAAAAGCTAAAAAGTACTTGTTTATCATACCATGCAGCAACAAATGGCAGACTTCTTTTGAATTTTTCTCGTAAATTAAAACTTACAATTTTCAAAAATAATTACATTAATTTCTGGAATGTCACTTCCATCATCCTTTCTAAACTCCGTTCGCGAATGAAGCTCAAGTTCTCTACAATATAAAATGTAATTCTAATAAAATAACTGAACATTTCTTTCAGGATATTTCAGATGATTAATTTTCCTGAAAAGAAAAATCTTGATTGTTTGGGAAACTTTCGAAACTAAAACGTCGACATAACATTTGCAATGAAGAAGAGTCTTTTTGATAACATTTAATTGAAATTCAAGAATTATCCATAGACGATATAGAACAAAGTCATCATAATTTAATATACAAGAAATTTGTATGAAAATAGTTAGGCCATGTCAATGAACGACTCAATATATTCCAAATAATTTCCTTCCATGCAACTTGTAGGTAACCATAACATTGGAGTACTCGTTAGCGTTAAACACTTAACGATAAAGGAGCGCGTCGCCGCCCCACTGTGTCTGTCGTCGCCGCCGTCGCTGCCTCCCGCGCCCGCGCGTCGCCGCTGCGCTACACCGCCACAGTCGCCGACCGTTTAAGCAGCCGTAAACGTCAGGGGACGTTAGCGGGCAGTTAAGTCAACTGGGCGAAGCGACGTTTACGAGGTTTAACCGCCCATTCGCCCCTCCCTGCACCTCCTCCTCCCCCTCCACCCCCCTCGGGGAGACGGCGATACGCGCGCAGCCAGCGCTCCGCAACGCAACTGAAGGGAGCGAACCAAAAACAGAGTACCGCATTCAATATTTCACAATGGTAAAACGATTTGATTATTCATTTTAGGCGGATTATGTTCAATATTTTCTTTATGGATTGTAGGATTTTAAGTAGGTTTCATTCATTTATGATTTATATTATTGCTCTTAAGTTGTCAAAGAAAAATTTAATCCAACTCTCATAATTTGTTTTATCCGCGTCAAGTGACAATTTAAATCGCAATATCAAATTTGTAAACAGACCACAGTCATAATTTCTAAAAATAAGTAAAATGATATTCAGCAACATTGCTTTCCGCTCTACACATTTATATAAATATTTATATGTAAAGGTAAACCTACTACATCTTTAATAGTTCTGTTAGGTAAGGTGTGTTTCCACTACTAGGAAAAGTTTTGTAGATAAATCAATTGGTTTTAATATGTTTTTACAAATATAAGATTTTCAATCAATAAAACGGAACGAAGTTCAGAACAGAACAAAATAACGCCGAAAGCAGGACACGCGGCTTAAAAGGCGTCATCGCCAGCGATTTACCGCCCCCTTTCGCCCTCTATCGGCGATCGAATCCCGCGTTATCGCGGCCGCCGCATTCGACTGCATTTCGGTCGACCACGCAGCATCGAGAGGGAGGAAAAAATTGAAAAGCGGCGACTGGTGCCAATGCTCTCTAAAGGGAAGTCCCTTGGGAACAGAGGTTCGGGGAGAGGGAAGTAAAATTGTAATGATTTTGTAATATACAGAGCGAGAAAAAGAGAAGGGGGTGGGAGGAAGACAGAAATAGAAACAGAGATGAAAAGAGAGGGAGAGACAGAAAGAGCAAGAGAAACAGACACTGATTTCTCAAACGATTACTGTTGTTGTTCTAATAGGGTTAGGAGAATAAAATGATTGTTAATGAATGTCGGTGAATAAAAAGGGTAATTGATGTGAATTATTTTTACATGAGAAAGTCGTGAACTAATCATTGAAATCATAATGCAATTGATGAAGATGAATGATATAATGAAACTGAAAAGCAAAAACATAATCTCTCAAACTCTCAAAATAGTTATATCGAGAATTGCTGAGTGAGTAGATGCGTCTTGCATTAAAACATTTTCACACGTATGACTTCAATTGAAAGAAATTGCGTCGTGTGCACTTGGAGCGTGAACAAAATATAATTCTGTTCATTAGTCGCCAAGAGTCATAACTTCATTTTCAGATTTTGAAAACAAAATAATTGTAAAAAAGAAATCTATTTGAAGGTATATCCAACTGTATTAGTTCCATTTAAGCTTGGAGAAAGCAGTCCTAATTCCTATGTTATAACTAAGGGAACAAATACGTTTTTCTTTCCTTTCTGTAAAATTCGTAAATTGTGAGTTAGAGTTCTTGATTTCTGAGGTTCATAATTATTATTTGGCGCATTCTGAAACTTTTTGGAGGCGATTTCATTGGCGGGATAGTCTTATTAAATACTACTCATACATTTGAAATTTCCAGATAAATTCCTTAGACTAGGCTATTCACAATTTTACAGAAATTCCCATGCGCAGGTGATGTAACCTATAATAAACCTCAACCCTTTTATATTCACTTAGACGTGACGGTTTTAAATAGTACTATAATATTTACCAAAATAAATTTTAATGTAGGTAAATCTGAGAATGGTGGAGAACACAAATTCAATTTGAAACAGCTATTCATGAAGTAAGAGATTCAAACTATGAGATCAGTGAAATTAAGGAGAAATAATTATTTCACATATACCGCCATAATCCACTGTTACAGTGGCACTGATTGATCACAGTGTGTTTCATTACCATCGGCTTTATGTTAAAGACATTACGTCTTGCTTAACATACACTAGGCTCTTTTTTGCAAGTATCACGTACGGCAGGGCTATTGGCGGCGACCGGTCGAGGTACCTGACACTTAAACGCGTAATTGGCATAATGCGAGATGTAGCAGTGGCGGGGGCAGCGGGCGGGATCCGGGCGGTGGCGGCGGCGGCGTCTTTCAGAGCGTGGTTTATGGCTCTTAATATTCATTAGCACCTCTTAATGGCAGAGATTCGCTCGTCCAGCAGCTCTTCCTTATGACTTCGCTCATAAACTACGGCCACTCTGCGCGTGGAGGCGCTATCCCCGCCTAGACGACCGGCCCGCCGCCCGCGCCCGCGCCCGTGCCGGCCCGTCTCGGTTCCTAAACGCGTCGATTTATGGCGTGTGGGCGTGTGATTTCGCCGGCTCCTCCAACACAGGTGAGAAGATATCGAGAACGTTCCAAAAGTGCTGCGGTAGATCTCGTGAGAGGTGGCTGCGTGGAACAATGGAATAAATTAATCGTGCTTCTTTAAGGACGGGGTTTGTAATTGTTTTGTTTGGCCCGGGATGTCTTCGCACCAATCCAAGGAGGACGTGCTCGTTGTGGTCGTAAAGAGCCTCTGGAAACAAACAGAGCTACCTAATACTTCCTTGCGTGAATTACACCCTGTCAGGTTCGTTTAAAATTTTACATCTGTCCTTGGTTTCCGGGGCTCTTCGGAAACACTTCTCGTCGAAAAGCTGAGGTGAACACAAATTGGGAGTGCGAAAAACATTTCGAATGGGAAAAATGTTGGTTGCTTCAGAAAAGCTAATCTTTAACTGGCAAGTAAAAAATATTGTCTCTTTCATAAGATAATTTAAAATTACTAGACTGTGTTCTCTGGCAAAAAACAAGCAAAAAACAAAACTAAGTGAAAGATAACTATCGTTGAAAGAAAATTTGTGAGAAAAAGTTATTGACTTGTATTAATGAGAAGCAATACACGTTTTCCATCAGTGTTTGTAAGGAAACAGGTTTGTTTTGCCTAAATCAAGAAGGAAAATAAGAGACATTGTTTTCTTTATAAATTGAATTTGCCTGTTGAAAGTTGTTGATTGTACTGGTTGACATTCTTTACAATCAGAAAAATAAAATGGCGATGAATCTTTTGCTAATGTTTACTACTTTTCACACACTTGAGATGAAGGAATAGTTTCAGGTTTTCTTGCTTTTCTACCAGAGAATCTTAATAAAATACCCAATTAATTGTATATTTTTCATTGTTCTAGATTGTACTACGATATTTTTTGAAATATTTTATCGTCTTTACTTGTTGCATAATCCACACTCAGAAGTTGTGTCTGAAATTTTATACATGGTTTCAAAATGTATTGTAAAAGATTGGTCACTAATAATTACATTATTTTATTCATGCCGAAAGAAATACGTATACGATGTATTTTTTAAATAGTTTGTAATATCAACATAATTTGTTGGAATGTAGGAAAACAAATAGTTAGCATTCGCTTGTAAAGATAGTGTGTGGTGCCTTTGCGACTACGAAACGCGTGGGCGTGTGGGTCCGTTTTTGGGCGGAAGCGGCGGGGCGGTGGGGGCGGCGTCCCCATCGGAGGCGGCTGCATTTCCTATCGCCCCTTCGCCCCTGCGGCCGGCGCTCTCCCCGCATGAGTCACATGACGGCCCCCACATGGCGACGGCAGGTCACCGTCCTCTGCGTCCACGCCCTCGCCCTCGCCCTCGCCCTCGCACTCGCCCAAGCCCTCGCCTCCTGCCCAAGTCCATTGCCGAGCCCAAGCCCAAGGTCGCACCGACGCCCTCGCTCACGCCTTCAAGATGCCCTTCCCCATGCCATCCCTCACGCTTTCATGCTAGCCCATGCCTTTGCAACCGTCCACACCACCTCCATTGCCAACGCCTTCGCAATCGCCCATGACTTCGCTCACCCTCTTGCCCACTCTTTCGCTCTCCTCCTAGCTCATGCCCACGCCTTCGCCCACACCCTCGCCCAATGGTGGATGTAGGGGGGGCACGCCCCCCCAAAAAAGGTCTAGAGTTTTCGTTCAAACTTTCATTATTTGACAAAATTGGTTTAAATATTTATTTATTTTTTGAATTCTGTAATTATTTAAAAATAATATTGTATAGTATCAACACTACAAAAATTATATGCAATGTAATGACAAATATGTTTATTATTTAACAAAAATCTATGATCCTCCCTCCCAAAGAAAACGATCAGCTGGATCTACTCCTCCCTTTGCCCATCCTTTGGCCCACGCCTTCGCCCTCTTCCACAGCAGGGACCGCGCGCGTTTGACCGCGCCCTCGCTCTCGCCCTCGCTCACGCCTTCGCCCGCTGTAGCTGGGCGCCGTTGCGAGCGGCTTTGCCTCCTCATGTGCCAAAAGCGGAGGCCCACGGACAGACATCGCGTCAAACAACGGAGATTGTGACCCTTTGAGTTGGCCGAACTGTTTTGTACACATCTCACGCCCAGGCCGCTCCTAACAAGAGCTGTCTCTCGCTGAGGAAAGCACATGGACGACTCCTCATCGCGCTCTCCAGCAGTTCAAATGCTGCAAATACAAACTGGTGTGTTAGTGCAAATTACTGAAAGGCATAATTCTAAAATGGGAGTCTAATGTTTTGCAAGTCACAAATAATATTATGAATTTATTATAATATTTAATAATATTATAAATTTTGAAATATTGCAGCGGAAGTAGAAATGGCAAATATTGTTCTAACTTAAAATATCACCCAAATGGCGTTCAAATTGCTACGAGGATAAAATTAATTCCAAACAATTTTTCCAGTGCGTTTTGTAAAAGTCATCGTGAAATTACTAAGTCACATTGACAAATAGCATATTACATTTTTTATGGAAAACAATAATTCTAAATTATCATTGTAGGGAATTGATATTTTAGCATTTCTTAACATGCATTGATTAGTCTGCAACTTTTAATATTTTACCTATACTTTTTATTAAAAACAAACACGATATCATTAGCCTATAAACATTCATTAAATGCAACGTACTTTTCAAAATTCAGGTATATTTTTGGACACAGCAGCAGCAAAGAATGCTTGCATAATGTACTAGTATGTAATATCATAACCATATTTAATATGTAATGCAAGTACATTTGTATAAAAAAGTTGGATGTAGATATATTATATATAATATTAAGAATTGTTCACATTTGTTTATCGCAAATGTTGAAATTGTTCTTATTGCGGAATTTGTTTGAAATTGATTTTGTTGAAAATGTTGAATGTTGCTGATACTTATTTAAGCATACATCAAATAAAGATTTCATAGATAAACATGAATATGGCTCTTGCATTTCTTTATCCATCTTAATGTTTCAAATGAAAGTTATTGTGTATAACATTTGTAAATATACGATCTTGTCTTGTATATAATCTTGTCAAATCTTTGTCATTACAATTCAAAAAATTATTCTCTAAATCAAACTACATTTACTGACTTAATTTTACCTTTGACCGTGTATGAACTTTAAAATCCTAAGTTTGTGGGTATGAAGTGATTTTTGGAATAATTCCTTGTTCTGAAGCCACCTATTGATTATTTTAAATACTACACAAACGTATTTATTTCCTACAGTTTATTGCAAGGTCCAGCACAACTTTCCAACAAAACTACTCATGACATACCTGTCATGTTAAAAATTTGTGAAAGTTAACAAATTAATCGCATTTATCTAATACCTCACATATTGTCTTTGTTTTAGCAAGCTTAGAAGAAATTGATAATAAATGTGTAAGAAGGTTTAATATGATTTATTTCTCTTGTTTGAGTTTACTTTTGGTTCTTGATTTACTTTTATGATTAAACTGCGTGACATTAATAAAACTTCTATAAAGTAATATTTGGATTTAAATATTTTAAATGACAACGTCCAAAAATAAACAGATCATTTCAAAAGTTATTGTAATTACACTTTGCACAATATTTCTCCTGGTTATCATATCTGATTGCGTGACTGAATTCTTCGGAGAGCAAAGTACTTTAGATGGGTAAGAAAATTTTAAAATGTAATAAAAATTTACCGAAATGTTGAAACACTGGTGGTTTAAAGGTGTTTAATCTATTTTCGAAGTTCTTAGCAGAAGACAGAACTAAACTGTCACATTCGCAATTTGTCAAGACGTCAAATTGTTAGCTTTAACATGAGCAAGGAAACATGAAAAACAATTTGCGTGTAGAACATAAGGTTAATTACGATTATTCTTTGAACATAACTCATATTACAACACAGTAACTTTCCAACACAGCAGTTAATGGGCAAGTAATCTGAGATAGGTAAATGTCAAATTACGCTTGGGAAGAAACACGAGTAAAAGAAAAACCATTAATAAATCAAACTACTACTTTAGCCAAAGGAAACCATTTAGATCAAGTCGGTGGAGTAACACCTGAACTATTTACAGTTTATTGCAGTTATCCACTTGCGACCATCAGTCGTCAGCAGTCGCAAGCCCGCCACCTGACCCATGAGCACCCATCTAATCGTGTGACGTCATCAATAATCGAAGGTCGCGGGCGAAACCACCCATTTTCACTGTTTCCCCGCATTCTCCGCAGCTGTCACTGCAGCACTGAGTGCACGCCACTTCCGTCACACGTTGAATGTCATAACGCCGCGATGCCACACACGGTACGAGCCTTCAACATCGCAAAAACTATATAAACAAATACTCACTGGACGTGCATAAGAATGACACTCGTTCACTGGACCTCACGTGGTGATGACGCAGTTACAACACACAGCGCAGATCTAAGGCACCGTACGTCAACAGTTGAACGTGGTTACCGTTCATACTGGAGCTGTCTTGCTTGAGAAAAACACGCCGTACATACGTCACAACACAGGAACACAGACACAGGCAAAAAAGCAGAAAAACAACACGAATCCTCCAGACACACGCGGAATCAGAAAATAGCACACGTGACCTCCGAGAGCAGATGCTATTGGTCGGATGCTCTATTTACAATATATGTACGCGATATCGGCGCTGCGCGCACAAAATCAGGGCGCCCAGGGTGGCGGACGCAGAGCGCTGGCCGTCGGCGACGAAGGAAAAAAAAATAAATAAAAAGAAGTCGCGACCACGGAGGCGGAGCGCTGCGAGCGGCGGGCGCGCGGGCATGGACGCGCGCGCACCATAAATATCTCAGTTCGCAGCGTGAAATCTACGGGCGCAATGATCGATTGTGGATGTGGCCGGCGAGCGGAGTCGTGCGCGCGCGGGCCCTCCCGCCGCCGACGCTGCCGCTCCCGAGCTTGAGCTCCCTCCTGCCCCCTACCAACGAGCGCCCGAACAGCTGGCGCCGCGCAGCTTCAGCCCACCCGCCAACAGAATGCGCCACTGCCTGCGCGCTCGAGCTGCTGGCGGAGAATGCGTGAACTACGTGGTCGAGAGGAGAAATTCGGGGAGGGAAAATTCGAATTTGTATAGGACGAAAGGAATGTATGTTGTCTTCAATAATACGAATGAAATGAAACTTTCAAAGCTAAAAAATCGATGATGTACAACGTGACTATTTACATAATAATAATTAATATGAATCGAAAAATTGTGTAATGTCTGAATAAAGAATACGTATTCATACAGCATAATTTACAGTGTCTCTCTGCATTTTTATTTTTGAGTCAATCCTTCGCAAGATTCAAGAAAAAAGAATGATGAAAAATGTCATTCATAAATCCGAGGGGAGGTTATTAATTACACTATGGTAGCTGATTGAAAAATATGCAAAAATAAAATACACACATTTGTGAGGGTTAGAAATAATTTGGTACGATGAAATATTTGTAATAAATCGATCGGACTGGGAATGATTATCAGGGTATTAAAACGGAACTCGAGACTCGACGTAAAAAAATATACCCTGGATTACAAATGATTCCTTGGCCAATAACGGATTGAATACAATTTTTGATTTGATAACATGATACATATAGCAGTAAATATAGTACTAATAAACAAGAAAGAAGATATATATATATATATATATATATATATATATATATATATATATATATCAGGGGCGAAAAATGAGAACCGGTGAAACGTCAATATTTGGTGTCCCTTTAAATGTTATTTAATACAGTAATAATTTATTTTAACTACAACAATATTGTACTTACTCATTTCGCTTTTAATTTTTCTCTCAGATTTCCTGAAATAAAAAGTCTCTGGTACCATGGAAGTCTACTGAAGTTATTTGGGGAACTCTGCCTGTAAATGTAGCAATATTTTCTTTTCATAAAAATAATGTACACTAAAATATTGTGAAATATAATGCAAAAATTGTTTTCAAAACTTGATTCTCTTGGAATTTTTAAAACTTCATATAACAAATTTGAACAAAAAGTTCTTGTAACAATTGGTAAAACAACATTTGTCTTAGCTTAATAATCTGTGATACTTTAAAGAGTATGAAATGAATTCATTAGAAATAGAATAACGAAATTTAGAGTAGAGAACGGAGTTTTAGTGGGGGGAAAGAAGATTGAATTCGTACGATTTGTGAAGGTGATACAGGGACATAAGAGCATGTGATCGGAGCCACCGGGAGATGGAAAAGGAATAAAGAATGGAGAGGACACAAAAATAGAGAGATATTATGTGGTTGTGGAAGATGGGAGAGGGAAATGGGGAGGACAGAGAAACTAAGACAGGAAGCAGGAGGAAATATAGAAATAGGAGACGTTATAGATAAGATTAGCAAGTATAAAGATAAGTAAGTTACAAAAATTATAGGTTGGGAGCTAGTGAAAGTTTTTAAAAATAGTGAAAGAAGTGAACGAATCGTAATGTGGATAAGAATTGAGTAGGGGATGATTATAAGAAGGGGAGATAGAAAATAGAATGGTATAGTTCAAGAGAGATGCGAGAAGGCTGAAGCTTACCTAAAGGGAAATTTTGCAAGAGACGTACCTGAAGGGAGATAAATACGTGAGGAATGATGAAATGACGGAAATTGGGGGTAAGGCCACAGAGGTTATAAAAGAAATTAAGTCAGAAATGGAGAAGGAAAACGGGAAGGAAAGTTGAGGGAACTAACGAGGAGGGTTGTAAAGGGTGAGGAGTGAATAAGAAGAAATTTGAAAAGAGAGAGAAAATAATCTGTGGAAACAGGTAAAGGAATGTGATGTATAGAAGTGACAGAAAATTGTATGTTGAGGTAAAGTTTGGTCCGTATAGGAATTAAATTAATAATGTTAAAATTAATCACGCAAAAGAAAGGTGAGATTTTTTAATTCAACAGTAAACTAGGAAGGAGAAAGGTTATAAAATAAATATAGGAGTACAATATAATTTTTCTTTGCCTTCAATATTAATATATATTTGAAATAGATTGCTGATAAGAATATTAATTATACTTTGCACCCTTTTTCGATCCAATTCAAAACACTGTAGAAAACTGACTTGACTAGAAGTACAAATTCAGGGAAGAACCCCAAAGGCCCGCTATCTCCAGCTAGGAATCCAGCTCGTGCCAGCGTTGCTCGAGCGCCGTCTCCTACCTCTGCCTTCTCATCCGTCACCCCCCGCGCGGCCACCGCGCGCCGGCGGAGATCGTGACGAATTTATGTTTTATTTTTCCCGTCAGCGAGCGCAGGCACAGGCTAGGCCCAGTGGACCTCGCGGGCCGTCCAAGAGCCAGCCGCTGGCCACGTGCGGCCCCCGCCACGGCTCACCACGCCATGCCACACCGCGCCGCGCCTCCCCAAGCCACGTCACCCTACGCCCCGCCGTGGCACCCACGGCGAGCCAGACCGCGGCTCTCCATGCCACGCCACGCCATACCGCCCCCTCCCCCACGCCACATCACCCCAAGCCGCACCAAATGACGCCGTGGTGCCCACGCCGAGCCGCACCCACGCCTCACCACGCTACGCCATGTGACACCGTGTAACCCACGTTGAGCCGTACCCACGCCTCACCACGCTATGTCACATCACGCCACACCACGCCGTGCCACGCCATCCCGCGCCGCGTCATGTCACGTCGCACCAAGTCCTCCGCTCTTTGCCACACCACGCCACGCCACGCCACGCCACGCCACACCACGCCGCGCCGCGTCGTGCCATGTCGCACCGCGCCACGCGAGGCCGCACCGCCACGCTCATCGTTGCGTCATGTTTTTATATAAAGGCTCCGGTAACTCTTTTGCTGCGTAAGTTACTCATAAATCACAACCTGCTGGTGTTTTTCGTTTTAAGTGGCAGGCTCGCCAGGGGGATCTTTTACAAAAGAGAAAACGTGACGTGGCGTGGCTCTAAGGGAAATACATTATGCATGGGGGATTACCTCGTTATTAGCATAGTGTCTGGAATGTCTGTTTCCAAAAAATAAGTCAACTATGCCCAACTAAATGAAATCCAAGACAAACATTTCAGCAAACCATAAATTTATTACTTGATGCAACCAAACGTAAGCAAAAAGGATACTAATAATGAAAGAATGTGCAATGAGCAAGATCAAAACAAGTAGACAGAAGGTCCCCTGTTTGGACACCACGTGCAGTTAACCTTTGCTCGACAGGTGCGCAGGTACTATTGTTGGAAAGAAAGAGAGAGGAAAGGCGAACAGGAAAACCGCAACTTGTGATTCTCTTTGTTAAGAAGGCTAGTGGTCAGCATGGACGGGAGCCATGAGGAAAAATTTCATGCCAAATGCTAGTGATAGTTACTATAAAAAGGTGATATCTTTGCTATGCGAGAAAATGGGAAGGAAGGGTAAGGGAAGGGAAGAAAAGTAGGTAGAGAAGTAGATAACAAGAGCAAAGGAATTAAAATAATCAAACGGAGGTACCTCCAGCTAGATGAAATGTAATTGGGTGGGGAACAAAACTGTGAACTTTAAGAATAAGCATGAGAAAAAAACAACTCGAAGACGTGGCGAGTAGAGGAACGTTGAAGATAAGTGCCAGAGAGTGAACGGTCCGTACGGCGACGGATGAAACTGAAAGAGGCTGAAATATCCAGGAGTATACACAGTTTCTTATAGTTCCTCATTGCGGAGTGTGGGTCATATGTATCTTTGAAATGAGGGCGGTATGAATAAGGAAAAGAGAGTAGCGTCGTAAGATGGCTAACGGGCTGTGTTGAGTCGAGCGCGCAGCCCAATATGTTCGTTACAATTCCCATTCGAGTATCTCAAAATGCATGGAGACACGATAACTCTTACAGGTGAGACTTAAATTCGGTTAATGAGTGTTTCTATAAATGTGAAGGTACACGACTGGCGCTTGTAAAAAGTGTTCAAACAACTTCCACACTCAAATAACCCCATCAACAACTGCAAACTGTGTAGAGGCAATATCTATTTTAATCCCCTCTTAATACTAATTCCTTCCTTTTAAAACCGACACCCCGCGTCAGTCAAGTTTATATAATTATTGCCATCAAAAGTTCTCTTGGGCACGTCGGGTTTTGTCACTTCAAATAAAAATATAATAACTTTCAAACGGCATTGTCAATATATAATCTCTTAAAAATATCGTCAGTAAATAATGTGAATGAATGAATAGAAATATAACGTTGGGAATTCGCAGGAATTTTTAGCGCGCCGGCAACAGATTTTTTATTTCACTTCTAATTCATCATTACTCCTTGATAAAATTCATTTGAAGTATACGTCATTGTCAATGAATCACTGAAATATGACAGAAGGATATAAAATTACAGCTATAAATGAAGATCTGCTCGACGTATCTCCCAACATTAGAATGTCATTGGATAACATCACTCTCGCGTGAAGTCCAAAGTCTCATAACGAATTACAAAACAAGTCGACAATCCCTTGTGCAGTCGAAACAAACGATTTATCACCTCACAGCGTCATCGAACTGAATTTTTTATCCCGCATACAGCATTTTGTGTCCAGCAGCAAAAGCAAAGCGCAATACATTACTAGTATCTCTCTAGTAGACAGGTTTGCAGCCCGCAATCCTCTGCGGGTCTAAATGCCTGCAGGATCACTGTTGACTTTCTGGGCGGTGTAGATCAGTTCGGCCGGTGAACGTGTGTGAGCTGTCGACACCCTTCTGCTTCGGACGGCACTTCCAGGGCGTCGTATGTGGGCCATGAAAAATTCATCGCGGCGTACTAGCAGCCTCATACATACAGTGAGCTGATACTTAGCTCCCACGTCATAAAGGGTTCATTTGAAACCGCTGGCGCACGCCCAAACGGCGGAAGAAAACCGCGAGAGATTGGGTTCGCTGTGCGGTGGGCCACGTTCTGCGCTCTCCCACGCTCTCTCTCTCTCTCTCTCTCTCTCTCTCTCTCTCTTTTTCGCTCTCTCTCTCTTTAGCTCTCTCTCTCTCGCTCACTCTCTCTCTCGTTAGCTCTCTCGCTCACTCTCTCTCTCTCGTTAGCTCTCTCGCTCACTCTCTCGTTCGATATCTCGCTCGCTCTCTCGCTCACTCTCTCGCTCGCTCTCTCGGTCGTTCTCTCTCCCCTCTCTCTCTTCCTTGGTGGAACGAGAGCTCTGCTTTCGCCTCGAGGTCGTATGCAGGCAGAGTCCTCGAACGTCGCAGCCTCATTTCAATATTTAATCGGGGTTCGGGATCCTCCGGCACCGTTAGCTGAGGAAAAGGAATGTGGGGGGAAGAATGAGGATGTGGAAGAACAACAAACAAGATTGAATGGAAAAATAAAATAAGGAACGATTTTAGGGCAAGCATGAGTTTTTTAATAGTTATTTTTGTCACCAAGTATTTCACACAGTATTTCAGTCATTAACAACATAAATTTGTAGAAATATGTCTATATTTTTACGTATTTCTGATAGGACGAAACATTTAAAAGTGCCTTGAATTGCTCTGATACCTTATTTGTCTGATTGTTCTTTCTGAATTTGTTTAAAAAGAAATTTTTCGCGATTTATATCGAAATTAGCCATATTTTAAAGAAATCAATAAGAATAAATGGTATACTTGTAATCTACTCAGGTAAATGACAATCAAGTACGAATAGGAAGAATATTTCAAACTGTATTTTATTTTTTGAGTGAGATACATACGTTTCGTTAAGAGCAATAAAGAGTGATAAATCTCGTTAGATCTATTAAACGTAAGTATGTACCCTGTGATTATTTCTGACCAGTCTTTAAATATCAATTCACGAATCTTCAGAACATAAGTAGGGATCACAATGTGCGCTTTCAATAATATCTCTGTGCTTAGGATTTCGTGGCTACAACCGCGATCACACAGAAGCAAAGCTTCGAAAGATGCGTTTGCGATGCCGCAAGCGGCGACCGTGCGCTGTGTGAATAATTCAGTGATTGGAGTCGGTTCCGGATCCGCTGAGTCATTGCGCACGCTGCCTGGTGAGCGGAAGTGGGATTCACTTGCCTCGCTTCTCTCGCAATAAACGAAGCACATGCGACATACTTCACTAGCTAGCGCAATCAGAGATGCAGACAAGCGACACACTATCAAGAAGCAAGTGACTTGCTGGACGAATTGCATCTAGGCGGACCATGTAGAATCATGACTTGTTTCCGTTACGGCGGCCAGTCGCCGGGTTATAAAATATAGAAAACAATACCTGGTCATGCAAGTGAAGTATATGCAAACACAAACATGCGACAAAGTTAAAGGTCACAAACAAGTCAGTCTTCAAAAGTTTCATTTCACGATATTTAGTATCGTTGACCAGTGAACAAACCTGATAAAAAGAATTAATTTATTTATGCAACTTAATGCAAAATTTGAATACGGAAAGAGTATAGTATATTAATTCGATATACTACATGTTAAAATTAGTTTTCTTTATAAACATTCTCCCTAAGCGTAATAGAGTATAGGTACACGAGGTTCAAAATTACCATAACATTTATAAACCAAACTATTAGCTTTTGTTGTTATTGTAAAACAATACGATTCTCTGATATTCCTAAAAAGCAACACATTTTGAGCTGACAAAATCGTGTATTTTAGGGAAAGAATTAGAATTAAATTTTTAAATTATAACAACCCGGAAAAAAGAGCAAAAAATGAGCCGAAATACATGCCCAACTGATTCTTAATGACGCAATTATTTGAGCTGAAGAGAGTTAAGATTCTACAATAATATCAATTCTAGAACGGACGTTCAAAACCTACAAACTTATTGATGGAAATTCTCATTTATTGTCGTTTGTAAGCTTGAAAGCTGACATAAGATCTACTGTGAATGTGTAGTCTCATCCACGTCACAATTAACGGTATATAGTATCATTCCTCTTCAAGCTCGTGCACTATTTCATTGCAATGACACCAAGACAGATTAACCTCTGACGAAAAGGAATGATTTGTTAAAACTTAAATATAATGCAAGGTATTTTATGTAGATCTTCAACTCCTTCAATGCCTTCCTTAAGTGAAAGCGTCAAAGTTAATTTAATCTTCTACTCTTCAAGTTAATACTTGTATAAATGTGAAACTCCCACACAGTTCAAAGCGTTCACTTCAACGAGATCAACAACACACGATTCAAATCCTATAAACAATCAACGCCAAGTCATAAAAAGTAACTAATTGCCATGTCAATGTAAAAGGAGTGATTGGTTCGATGCCGTCCTGCCTTAAAGAGGCAGCGTGAAAGCCCGCGGCCGTGGCGTCGCAGGCGAGCGCCGCGGGGCGGTGCGTAGCGTTAATCAGGCGATTTGCGCCGCGGGCCATCCGCGAGGCCGTGCATCCGGCCGCACCCCTCCCCCCTCCTCATCCCTCGGTCTCCCGCTCGCGCCGCAGACGGTGTCTCGTGGGCTGAGGAAGTGACGTGGCCACCCGGCGCCTCCACGCGTTGCTCGGGCACGTGAAAGCGCGACGGCGATTTGCGATTCAGACCGAATCAAAGGACTGCAGGAAAAACGTGAGAGGAGTGTATGACACCGGCTCGTAAATTAAAGGAGACAATAAATGGGCATGTCATCGGTGTGGTATTGTCGTGTGGAATATGCGGAAGGCACACGATCATGACACTATTAATTGATTGTTCGAGGGGCTGCCACGCAATTCTTCCATTTGAAACACAGTTTACAACAATTGGTAAGTAAAAAATAAATTATTGACAAATATTGTATTTCCTTTCATGTATTTCACTTAAACAGAATAATTTTTTTATTAATGTTCTCGTCACATGGCTGAAACGTATTTAATAAAGAGAAATCCTTCCACGGAATCCTTCCTTTTAATTGAGTTAAAATGATGATCAATTCGCAGGAATACCCAAAATGGAAGGGTGCTTCGGCCGTATAGTGTACATACAGTTTTCAGATGTGGGAAATAAATAGGGAGGGGAGGGGGGCAACCAGAGTTGCCTGAATGATTCGAATTAATCGTGATTCGAATATCAACTTCTGCAGGAATTTAGATGTTTTCGGACAAACAAATAAACAAACAATTAAATCAAATACAAAGTAAATAATAAAATATAAACAATTATGGCAATTGTTGCTGTGTTTGCTACGCCTCCGTATCTGTCCCTGCAAGCGATCGCAGTCTGGATGGGCGGTTATGTTCATGTGGAGGTGGTGCCGCTGCGCTCCACAAGTAGTTTCATCTTCCGCCGCTGTGAGGCGCTCGCAGCAACAACGAACCCCTGAGGGCGACACGGTAAGGGGTAGCGGGATTCTTTTTCGTTTTTCTCTCAGACAAGACTCCACACTTACTTCTTCCGCAGCGGGACTTCGTACAAATTAGGCTCTCGCCTCAAAAATAAGCCCTAATGAGCTAATGAATATCCCACGCGAGCCGTGCGTTTAGCCCAGCGACTGCGCGTCTTGGGACCGTGATGGAAACTAGAATGCTCAAGGTGCTGGTTGGAGAAATCATAATCCTGTGAATCAGTTCTATTTAAGGAGATTAAAAGTTTAGTTAGTTTTGCTGTCTGATAAATCAGACAATCATTGTAAATATAAAATATGATGCCAACAATACGAAACAGTTTAAACTAATTTCGACGTAAGGATAAACTCTGGTTTTATAACCACTATCTGAATGTTACACACATGTCACGCGAGACTAGTTGCTAGGGATCATGCCAGTATTTGTGAGAATCTATCATCCAATTAAATTACTTAGGACATTATTATTATTAAAAAAGAAAGAAATGCATGAAAGCTGTGAAGTACAGATCAACTTACTTTAGCAATCTTATGAGCAAACTGTTTCATAAATACCATTCCAATCTCTTTTAAAACTAATAACTATTCCATAAAAATCGTGATCGGGTGAATGTACAGACACAGTGCACCCAAGTGGGCGGTGTCTCAAGGGGCTTCAGCGCCCCCCCCCTCGCCGCCCACCAGCCGATGATCATATTCAAATATTTATTATTATTATTATTATTATTATTATTATTATTATTATTATTATTATTATTATTATTATTATTATTATTATTATTATTATTATTATTATTATTATTATTATTATTATTAAGGAAGTTTTTTACAGTTCTTTTGAACGTTTTTCACACTATACGCCACTGCATTTTATTCAACCTGGCATACTTCTATTCTTCATTGACGTATCCCTGACGGTCTTTCAAGATTTCCTTGGCCTTCCTCGTTTTCTTCTTTGAAAAAGGAACCACTTCCAGACTATTTTTGGTATTCTGTCAGCATGCATTTAAATTCTATTTTCTACAAGCCTATTTACAAATATAGAGTTTTTACTACTTTCTTACGGTAATACAATTCATTCAGTATCTGACACGAATGCATTATTAATATCTGTAAATATTCTTTTATTCTGTAAAAATTGAACATTGTTGATAAGAAAACATTAAGATACTTGGACTCTACACCTATAGCTTCTCGATAGAAAACTCCTGGTTGCATCACTACGTGGATATAATAATATTTTGTGAAAGTGTGTTTCGAACGAAAAGGGAGAACAAACCTTATCGCTGAATCGATGATCAGTAGATAATCTCATTTTTCAGAAATAGGCACAACGACTTACAAAATTATTTCCACGTAGTAATGTAATAAAAACTGTAATAAATTGTAATATAATAAAAAGAAATTATAGATTACCTCACCCATTTTATTCTTGGACGGCAATAATTACGCTCCATATATGATTAAAATAAACAGAATTCTATAATTTCAAAAGTAAGGTTCGATATTTTCTCCATTCCGCAATATATTCTTATACACTGAGCAAGCTCATCAAAATTCGAATTTATCGCAATGACTATCTGTAAATGAAGTCCCTAACTGTATAACTTAGCGCATCGAGGGGCTGATCTAGTAGTTTCGTCGGGAAAATAAAATTGATAGAGTACGACCAGGCGCCATTTTCTCGTTTGTCCATCCAATCATTTCTGGCGTGTGCCGCAAAAACGCCGCGCCCGGAAGCTCGTTCGCTATTTATTAACAGAGCCCCGACATAATATATCTGCTGTCGCGAGCGGCCGGAGGAGTAATGAAACAAATTCGACGCAAAACCGCGTCCCGCTCCGCGCCACGTCCCGCCGTCCGCCTCCACGCCCGCGCCTCCGCCCGCCACGTCCCTCGTCCTAGTTCCGAAGCCGGCCGCATCTGGGTTGGGCGCTACATTATTGAAACGTTTGATTAATTAAAATTTAATTTACAGGACACGACTGCCGTCTGGTGGCCATCCGTGTAATTACAGCGGCAGCGGGCCGGCCGAGTGCCTGCGCCGCCGCTCCGCCCCCGCGCGCGCATTCCGTTGGCGATCGCGTGCGGTGACCCACTTTACCGCGCTGACGAATGTTAGCCTGAAATATCGTCACCTCCTCTCCTGACCATCCGTCCAACGCGCCGTGCATGTCGTGTAATTCAGGAGTCGGCAATCCACAGCGAACGGACAGCATTCGTTTCGACGTGTTGTGTTATACATTTCAGTCTCTTCCGGAAATCCATTCCTCTGGGTTAGATTTCTTATTGACAGGCAGAACATGCATCAATGTCACTCAAATAAGTATCTCTTAGAGGAAATACTATAGGTTTAATTTTTTTTCTTAGCCCGATTACATTAATTTGTGATACTTATGCTGAGTAATCCTTTTAATTATATATGAACTTTTTTCGCCAATTGCTACATGTTTTCCACAGATATTACCGTAGCGATGAAAATGGTCTCTCAAGTTTAGTATTTCAGATTCCAAAAATGATCTTTATGTGTAAAGATGATCAATGGGGGAAGGAGAGTAATAATGATTACTCTTGATGCAGAATAACTCCGAGTATTTCATGAGATGTTTTAGTATTTCGGAGTATAGAGCTTGTTCATGTGAAGCACAAACGAACGTCCCACACATGTCGTTCAGATAGGTATTAATAATTCTCTAATTAAACGAGTTAGTTCGGAAATAAAAATGCCCGGTCGAGATATATTTGCTGTTATATTTCACCAGGACTGCAAGAGGGGTTGGGTGATAGGATGTGGGAACAAAGGGACAGGGATGAGGGTGGGGGAAGCGGAAAAGGACGGAGGGAGGGAACTGGTGGTTACCGAAGAGCACATTAGCGTTGGCAGAGAACAAATAGCACGAACGCGTGTGCACAAATGTGCTCCTCACCCCCGAGTGAGTGAAAAGAGGCTCTGAATTCGATTTGCACAGGACGACGAGTATCTTATTAAAAACTGTGGAAATGTTGGAAGTCTTTAGAGGAGCTGATAGAAATATTATACGCAGTGTTTTTTGTCTTCCCTTTTACCACAATTTTAGAACGAAAGAAGGTTGAAGAAAGGACAGATGCAAAACGTTTCTTATATTTGCTATTTACAAGATGCTAATGATATTTTTTATGTAAGTTTTTTTTATTATTAAATGTTTTTTTACGGAGCATACATAGTTCAGTACATAATACACTTAACATATGTATTGAATTTCTGTAAGGTAATGAAATATTTTTTTCTGCAAGCTACCGCAGTAAACAATTCTGTCAAAACATTTTTCAAGGAAAAATCTCGTGAGATATTATCGGGGGTCGTAACAAGGAACTGTAACATCCAGTAATTTATCTCAGTCATTTCTGGCAACGTCCAGAATGTAACTCCATGTTCTGCAAGCAATCTCTCCGCCCGGCAATGGCGCGGCAAGCGCGTGTCCCGCCTCGCCCGAACGCCAACCCCTGACGTGGCGCTGGAGGGCGAGTGACGGCGCGGGCTCCGAAAGGCGCGGCGAGTGCGCTATCTCGCAGGTGACGCCACTCTCCGCTGGCAACAGGCAGCGCCCGCCCTTGTCAGCCAACGGACGGGGTCACTTGTCCAGGGCGACGCCTGCGGTGCCGAGCGCCTTGTCGAGGCCTGCTCGCGGGCGCTCTCGTATTCAAGACCCGGACACGGCGTTTCCCTGCCTCAAGGCGCGCGCACACGCAGTACGTAAATACGCGTTTACATCGCGCCGACTGCACCGGAATGCAAACGACTGCAGCCCTCCTCGAGGTCGCAAGGATTCATGGTGGAGGTAGAAAGAATACATTGTTCCTGATACGAGGTTGACTCGCGAGTTGTTAGTAACATACATAAAGTATCAAATAATTCTTCCTGAGCAATTACTATTTTTCAAACCAACACATACATGTTTTGCAAACAAAAATTAATAATATTAAATTGAAGTGTGCATCAACGAAGCAACACACTTTAAATATTTCGAAAAACAATTTTAATTCCCCATTTTTTTTCAAAACATATCGTGTTCTCTGAAACATTCATTTTGAAAGATTAAAAAAAAATAGAACATAAAATTTTAGTCTTGTAAGTCAATTACTTTCCACTTTCAAATCTCCGTCTTACGTTTCTAAATGTTTCTCCTTTGTAAATTTATTTTCATTTCTACTTAGGTATGAAGTTTTATCAGAACTTCAAATATCCAAATCTTGATGAATGACGATTGAAGTGTGTTCAAAGAAATAATGGATGATTTCCCACCTTAGACATAAAAAATTTCACCAGAAATGTGGGGTCAAACCTCGTCAGTTTCTCTGACGTTACTTTAAAGAAAACCAATTTTGAATTTCTAAGAAATTCAGGATCCGCCTCGTGCCTCCTCGGGAGAAAACGCAGTCACGTCGAGCGCGCCGTTTCCCAGCGATGCACCGCGCGCTGCAGCCGTGCCTCTCCCATTCAAATGGCGCATCTCGCGGCAGCGGCGGACGCGTTTGTCAAGTCGCGGCGATTTTTCCGAGGCGTCGAGGGCGACGGACGACCCGTCGCTGGAGAAGGACGCCCTCGCGTCCCTCCGCCGGTTTCGATCGCAGCATTGCCAAGAGCGCGGCCCCGCCGCCCGCAAGTAATGAGCGCGCCGCGAGGCCAGTGGTGTGATTCCCTCACGCTCCGTCTTGGCTCGATCGGCAGGGTTTCACTTCCGTGATAGCACGCGCTCACTCCGCAATCCCAAGCTAACGGTTGATTACGCAATGAAATCTAACACACGAAATTACGATCGTTTCAGACATATTTTAGCAAAGCATATTTTTAAAGAAACAACATTGCATTTTCATGTGTCCAAAAGAAATAGTGCCACTAGGGTAATCATGTCTTAATTTTTTTTAATATCATTATTAACGGACTCACTGCGTTTTTAATTTTACACACAAAGTAATAATTTTCCTTCTTATACATGTAGTCTTGGGAACAATTTGTCCCACAGAGTTAACAATGTTTATATCGTTCATGGAATGCAATGGTGCCACAACTTAAAAAATCAGGTGTTGAGATACAGGAGTTTGAAGTTTTCACATTGTATTGAAATGCATCATTCTTGCATACACACTTCTGCCGTGTGTGAGTGGAATACTGTATTGTAAGGTATGCTGCTGATGTTGCTGGAAAGTAGACCAATCTTCATTTCTAGAGAGTGAATTAACTCAAAATTCGTATTTTTTGAGTTGTGCCTCTATTGCAGTTCAAGAGCGATATGTAGTCACACAACACACAAAAAAACACTCCTGTAAAAAAGTACTTTATGACACTATCGAAGGACGACGATGTTAATGTAACTTTTAGTTATTGAAAAGCAGAAATTATAGGGTTGTGATAAGGTAGTAGTGCAAAAGTAAAGACATTAGTGTGTGTGTGTGTGTGTGTGTGTGTGTGTGTGTGTGTGTGTGTGTGTGTGTGTGTGTGTAAGGGGAGAGGATAGGACAAGGAATGGGAAGGACAGATCGCGCGCGGTCCGTGGCCCGTTTGATAGGGTACTGCTACTGCATTCGCCTGGTGTTGATCGGAGAAACCACGGAAAACTACCGATCAGAGCAGCCGGCCGCTAGAATTCTTCTCCAGACAGTGACTGAATTCGACCTAGCTGAAAAGCTAGTGTCGAAAATCCTGCCGCCGTCAGGACTCGAACCTAGGACCTCCCATTCAGACTAAGCACTTCGGAACAGAGAGAAAAACGAAGCGAAGAAGCAAGAGAAGACAATGAGGTATTGAGGGTGAGGATGATGAAGGAGGCGGTGACAATGAGAGTGGTCGAAAAGCAGAAATAATAGGGTTGCGATAAGGAAGAAGTGCAAAACTAAAGACCTTGTTCAAGAGTGGCGGTGACAAAATTGATTTGAGAATCTAAGCTCTTCGGAACAGAGAGAAACACGAAGCGAAGAAGCAAGAGAAGGCAATGAGATATTGAGGGTGAGGCTGGTGATGGAGGCCGTGACAATGACAATGGTCGGATGGTGGCGACGGCGGTGGCGTTGGAGTGTGGAGCACGCCAGCGTCGCACGCTGCGGCTCGCGCCTGCCGCCGCCGCCGTAGTATTTCTTTCGGTAGGCCGCGGTAAGCCCGGGGAATCCCCGCACTTGAGTTAATTAAACCGCGGGGGGCGCTGGCGTCGCGCTGCGGCGCAGGGGACTCCCGCAGGACGGCGCAGCGCAGCGGACCCGCGCCCGACGCGCCGCCCTCACTTCCAGCCGAGCTGTGTCACTGCAGGAGAGACAGGGGTCCGTGACATAGAAATACGCACTGCAGAGTCGGTAAAGAATGTAAGTGGAAACTAGTGGTGTTGCAACGGAACTTATTTTCTCGCGTTACTTACACCGCTTAAGTAATATTATCATATGCTTTTGGACATCATATAAACTCAAAACACTCTCTCCCTAATTAAACACCCGTTTCAAATTCGCAGGGCCTCCTGCTCAGCCAGATTGATCGGTGAATATCCATTAGTGAATATTCTACGTAGAGTTTATGCGCTATTGTTATTCACATACAGTCAGGCCAATTGTCAGTCATACAGATTGGCAGATAGACGAGCAGACAGAGGATTTGAAAAAATAAAAACACTTGCAGTGACGCAATAACAAATTGATCACCTGTTACTTTCGCTCGTAATCAAGAAATATTTCCAAGTTTATTGGGGTAATGAAGAACCCTATGAATTATCAGAGTTCAAAACAATAATAGTTTGAATTTCTACGCAAAACAAAACATTCAGACCTGAAAAACGACTGTACTATAAACTAGTCTGAAACGAAGATAGAATGACACTAAAACACATTGGAAATTTCTATTGAGTGAATTTCTGTTCAGTGAATCGAATATAAAAGTGCACGGTTCTCTTTACATATATCATTAAAAATACATTAGCGTGCGTTGATTCTTCCAAATTGTACATTTATCACAATACGAGAATTGTTAATTTTCCATCAATAATGCGAAAGTATTCTCTATGTGAAACGCGAAAAAATAATTCCTCCCTGACAAATCTCTAGAAAGTCCACCTAGACGGATGCAGATGTGACGAAAACAGGGCAGCGGTTTTCGCGTCCACGCCGTTCGACGCGCCTGGCGCTGGACGCGGCCGAGCGGCGGCGGCGGCGGCAGCTCGAGCGAGCAGATCTGATCGACCGGCGGGGCTCGAAGCGAGGGCCGTGGGCGACGCGTTAATGAAGGAGAGCGACGCGCGTTCGGCAGCGATCGATGGCCGCTCCCCGCGCCCCCGCCCCCCCGGCACGCCCGCGCCATCGCGCACCGCTCGCCGCTGACGAGAGCCCCAGGGAGAGTGCGGGCGGGGAAACTGGTGCTGCCTGCACACACGTCGCTGCTGGATGCGATAAATCGCGCGGCGGAAAACAGCACAACTCCAAACATTTGGATCGGAGCGCTGGACACACGATTCAAAGAATCCAGGTGATAGTGTAATTTCTTCACTCCCATTTGATACAAAGCAATTATTATTATTATTATTATTATTATTATTATTATTATTATTATTATTATTATTATTATTATTATTGTTGTTGTATAATCTACTCTTCTTCTCTTAGAGATTTGCAACTTCCTGTTGCTTCTGGGGGAAGTATATTTCAAAAAGTTTAAGTATTCAGGATTTTTTAAAAATTCGTCAAAGGCAATCAATAATATATCTAAAAGTTTTGTAAAGAGAACAAGATTTTTTCTGCATTAACCATGATTTATTTCGACTGGCTGAAAAATTCACTTAAATCTGAATTTTTAATTCTTTAGTGTAAATAAATGAGATTACAACCTACAGAAAAATGCCCAGTGTCTCCTAAAAGATTTTATTTCGATTGTGTTACAAACTTTTATTTCAAACACTGAAGATTATGCAAATCAGCAAATTCATTCTCGATGGTGGAATTGGGCGTATTTCTATATTACAAATCTTGACGATAAAAACTGTTTCCCTCTCTACACTTATCTATTTAAACGGTATATTCATCTATTTCTTTGACCGTTTCGTTTCGTGACCATTAACACTGAGAATTCGTATCTTAAAGTATTGTATCAAGTGTTGAGTGGTATACCTAAATAATGCTGGAAACATTAACTTGTACCCAAATCGGCAAGAAAATTTTAAGAAACTAATGTGTGATCACGGAAGTGAATTTTATACAACGTTCGAAGAAAGTTGCGCAGATCTTCACAAAGAGTCCATCTATGCACGAATGAACAGTACGAAAAACGGCAGGCAACTCCATTGCGTTTTTTGGCACAATATTACAATGGCGAGAGACGATAAAAAATATCACTGAGTCTCCGCCAACATGACGATGGAATGGAAAGAGGAAGTACGCAACCAAAATCCACCGTGAGCATTCACAGGGAAGGAACGGCCTGGCAGGTCAGAGGAGAGGCTGAGAACCGAGCGGAAAGGAAATCGAGATGAGAGAAAACTGAGCGCTGAGTTAATGTTCAGGGGAGGCAATATAAGACAAACAAAAGTCTACTAGTTAAGACTTGCAGATATGTATAGATAATCACCGTATGATTATTGCAATTATAATCAGTAAAAAATGCCCAACAAACACATTAAAGAAATCATGACATAAGCATTTGAAGCAAGAGAAGAGAGGAATCAGTAAGTACCAGAGGCGATGTTATTAGAGAATACACTCGGGACACGAAATCGAAGCTGAGACGGAGAGAAAGGCGTGGAGATTAGAAACATTGGTGAAAGAAAGGGAGAAGAAGGTTGTTGAAGTGTAAAGATGGCTGAAAGGAGACAAGTACATAAACCACACTAAGAGACCAGAATGTAGTGAGAAATTCACAATCAAGAAGGACGGGAGTGTGAATTCGTAGGTTATGCTGCCGGAGGCGGTGCGGCGTGGTGGTGATGAAAACGGGAACAGAGGAAGGTGGGGCATGGGAGGCCGAGGGCGATTTGCAGGCGAGAGAGAAGTTCGCCCCCGGCTGAGAGGGCGGGAAGGGGTGGTTGGGCACGGCGCTCGCAGGATGTGGCGCTGCCGGCGTTCGCCCCAGGGCCAACTCGGCAGAGGCGGGCCCGGCGGCGAAGGCGGCGGCGTCGGCGGCGGCGGAGACGGAGGCGGAGGCTGGGCCGACGCCAGAGCGCCGCCCTGGGTTCTTGCAGCGCGCCGCCGCCTCCGCCGCCACCGCCGCCGCCGCCTCCCGCCGGCGGGATATAAATTTAGCGCAATATAAATTAGCTGGCCTGTGTACTCCGTCTGCATGCGCGCGCACGGCTGGCGGAGGCTGCTTGCGCTGCCAATTCGAGATAAGGCGCCACCACTGTCGCCCCGCCCTATCCCTCCGGGCGGCGCCCACCGCCGAAACATCGATCCTAGTTGATCGAAGTTGGGAGCAGAAACTGGAGAAAATTAATGATTTCCCAGCTCGGAGACAACACTTTTAAATGATGAACGATATATATATATATATATATATATATATATATATATATATATATATATATATATATATATATATATATATATCAATATTAACTCAGTCAACAAACGAAATTCTTACTTTGAAACTTACCTCAAACCTTAATACCTTCATTGAATTTACCTACCCCGTTTTTTCCTCCGATCGAGTCCCTAAACCTCTAGATTGGTAGAACGTTTTAGATATGTGCACTGGTCAATTGCGTTCATTCTTTTCACGTATTCTCTGTATCTATCAACGTCGTTTCCCCAATTTGAGCTCAGCTGTAGGATCGTGAAGATGACTGGTACAATTCACACTCCTACAAATGTCCCTGGAAATAGTGCAGCAGAAATTCACCCAAGAATAATACGATGTAAACTTTCAAACAAAATAAGAGGAATACTGGTTTCTGAAGATACCCTCATTCACGACAATGCTCTCCCTCACATGGTCAACCGAACGTGTGGGGCAGAAGGGATATACTTGATCTACCAGTCACATGGGCACGTCTTGAATCAATTGATTTTAATTTCTTCCTCGTATTGAAGATTTGGCAAGGAAGCCTCAAAACAAACTTAAGGACCATGTCACATCACTGGCGGCAATGATCGAAAAGCTCGTCCACAGATAAAAGCTTGAAACTTTACTGCGATTATGTAGAAAATTAACTAAATTTGTATATACCTTTCAGTAATAAATTCATTTTTCTTTACATTTGTCATTGTGTTATATTCCACCGGTGGTTAAAAAATAGGCTCTCGTATTCATTTTTATTTGGGTGAATTACTTGCCAAAGAAACACGGTCTATTCATGATGTTAAGTCAAATATAAAATTACACTGAGTTTTCTATTGCTATTTCCAGATTTTAAGTACGTTTGAACTTTGTAGACAACAACAAACATATCGACCGCTAATCTTCAAAGTACAGACTCAAAAATTCAGAATAAGTGACTTGACAAAAAATGTGGTGCAAAATTAACTATAAAACCTCTTCCGCACATTGAACACGTGTATGTAAACTCCACCTCACTGCCTTCTTCCTTGAGAGAACTGTAGCATCTCTTTTTCTGCCGGCATCTGACACCACGTATGCGCATTACAGCGAGCCCTACAGCAGCGCCGTTCACCGGACTGCGGGCAGTTGAGGAGCGGCGGCGGGGCCATCGACCTCCACCCCCAGCAGTTGGCGGCGTCAAGGCGATTAGCAGCGAGCAGCCAGCGATTTCTTCGGGGGATTCGCTCGGGTGGGCCACCCCGCCACAGCGCCCAGCTGCGTTCACGAAACTTGATACGGAGCGGTTTATCTGCACAGCAATTAATATTGCTGCTTCGTCAAATGACAGTTTCTTATATGGTAGCTGAGGAGTTTAGAGGACTATCGTGTCTGAGGTACTGAATTTATGACGCATAAAAAATAAACAAGTAAAACAATCTATAAAAGTAAATAAAATAGATCTTTTAAAGCCATGTGTGGCCTTATCATGAAAACAATGTAGGAAACTACGACATTTTACTTCCTTATTATTTGCAATTTAATTTTCATCAATTATTGCCGCTGCCTACGGGGAAAAATATGGACCTGATTGGTTAATAATAAAATATAATGTATTTATTAATTAAGATTTATAGGATTACAATGATCAGCAAATGCAGGTTATTAAAAGAGGTTTGGCAACGATTGTGCGATTTCAACATGTTCAAGTATGTAACAAACGAATTGTTTTCCTGTCGGTTTTCCTCTCGGCCTTCCTAACCAATTAATTAAAACGAAGAAATTCCTTCAGCGAGTTTGCACGAATTGCGCCAATAAAAGCCGAAACCCAACGCAGCTTATCGGCGAAGTATTTGAATCCGTGGCTCTGTCGAGTGTCAATCGGTTTTTACGGCTGCGAGGGAAAGCGGAGAATGAGATCAGATTGACGCGTCCCTTTGCGGCAGGAGGGCACTAGGGCGAGAAATTCAAATCAGACACCAGTCGATGCAGATGGATAAAATAGGAAGTCCATCAAATGTAGAGATTCGCCCCTTTTAATGTCATGTTCGCTCTACTCTCTCATACGTCGAAACGTTTAATGTTACGAAACGTCATTTCTATGATGATATCAGTTGTTATCGTAAATATACGTGATATTCATTTACATGTACACAAAACTGAACGTAAATTGTCTTGAATATTAAATGCCGTTATAATGCTATAGAATATTACATGATTATTAAATAAAAGCATAATTTTATTGCTAATGTTCAAAATAGTTTTCGCATTCCTTTACGAATGTTCTTATTATTCATTTACAGAGGTAGTACATGCTCTTTTACCAAGGGCGATGGGTACTATTGATCTGCCCCTGCGTCTTCATTAGGCAGTAGATAAAGATTACAGTGACCTCATGGCCTATCAATGAGCATTGATCAACTCACTTGACTACTGACATTGATTTATGGGACTTTATGAACTGCTTGCCTTCTATACACATATATCATTATATTTTGAAACAAGTATTTGAGACATGAAACTCTTATCGTGTGACCATGTATACACACTTAACATTAAATAGTTTATTTTTCATACCATACTATTTTGTTCTATTTGGTCGAATTTTAATCTTAATTTCCGGTCATGTTAATGCTTAATATCTCTAATAAATTCCATTAACTTCATGAAATACCGTCCACCATACACTATTGGAAGCGTATAGATTTGAAATTGAAGGACTTGAAACATATAGTTCACAAGTACGAAACTGATAAGATCCTGAAATAGGGATTCCAAGTAAAATATGTTTCATTTACAACAAACAATATTCATTGTTTAATTTCATTGATTTGTTTTGAAATATTTTGTTAAACTACGCATGTTATGTTGACATTGTTTCATTCTTTATTAAACTTCAAAAATGTCATTGAAGAGCATACGGGATTAATTGAGGAAATACAATTTCTAAAAAATATTGTTTTCTCATTCAAAATATTCTTCATTGTGTTCCGTTTAAAGGAGTTAAGAGTTTTCGTTGTCAGATACCTTTGTGAAATCACCGAGGGCAGCGGAGGTCACTTTCGCGAGTCGTTATCGAACCCCCACGCGCCAGAGCTACTACTCGTCCGAAAATCTGCGCGCCCTCCGCGTGGAGGCGAGAATCGTTCCGCTATTACCCGCCCCGCAAACATCGGCTGCGGGCGCCGGCGGCGGCAGTAAGCGGCAGTTATGGCCGGAATTAGCGGCCGTTTGAAGGGCCCCTCTAGCAGAAAGTGCGCGTAACGACCTCGTGAAACTGCCGACGCGGTGGAGGGGCTAGGAAGGGGGCAGAGGAGGGGATGGCGCGTGAGGCAGGTCACGAACCCTTTGGGGGCACTGTGCTGCGGATTCCTTCCCAATGGCGATGTCTCAGCCATTGATGGCGTCAAAGAGATATATTCATAGGTTATCTCACAGGAATTATTTTACAAATACAGTATTTTGATGCAAATATAAGAGAAGAAAAAGTAAACGTTTTAACTAATATTGCAGTGTCTAAACTGAGAGGAGTAAATTTAATTTCTAATCAAAGACTGTGAAATACTCATTGCACACGCCATTCTCTATTAGACAGATGATCGTTTTCTGTCAATAATTAATTTTCTCTTAATAGTTCAATATTTGAATGACACTGGAATAAAGGTCGAGTTGCCGACATACCCTTAATAATAATAATAATAATAATAATAATAATAATAATAATAATAATAATAATAATAATAATAATAATAATAATAATAATAATAATTATTATTATTATTATTATTATTATTATTATTATTATTATTATTATGGAAATGATCGCTATCATCCCAAACCTTCAAAATTTTTCTATCCTTTTAGTAACATTTTAGTATCATTCTAATGCCATCATTTCATAAATTTTACATGTCCTTGGTGCCAGTTCCCAAACAAAAAATAACCCGAATGACGGAACGCAACATGACATAAAATGTCTCGCCGCAGCATAATTAGAAATTCCACAGCTAATAAGCTCCTCGCCCTTTCGTGAACTTCTCCGTGAATCCGCGCCCAAGCGGAGCAGCCAGCGGCCGGAAAGCCTCCGCGGAGCATCGAAGCGCGACCTGCGCTGCACTCGCGCGGCGCCGTCGCCTTTAAGCCCATACGTCACCGGGCGGCGGCGGCAGCGGCGGCGGCGCGCCCCTCCAAGAGAGCGTTACTCATCTTTTCGTTCAATAACTCTACATCCAAGATGGCCGCGGCCCGCGCGCCCCGTTTCTCATTGGCTGAGAGGAGCGGCGGCGTAATCCGTCAGTGTCGGGGCCGAGGAAACCGAAAATGGGGCTGCGCGCGGCGGCCAAGGGCGGGCGGGAGGAGGCCCGGCGTCTGGAGGGTGGAAACTGCCACTTCCCGGTCCGCGCTCTGCCCTCGCCGATAACGCAGACCGAGGGCGCCCTATTTAATCACGTCTTATTAAGGATATTACCTCAAAATAGCTGAAGTTAGTTTCACTAGTCTAATAATAGAGAGGGAATATTGTGTGCCTGGAAAGGCCTAGATTCCATACATCACAAGTCCGGAAAAATGATTTATCGAGTCCCTTCGGTAATAGAGTCATTACCTGAGGGGCAATTTCACCCACAATGACTATGTTTATAGATGGGGACGTACACTGCCACCATCTTTAAATCGTTATTGGATAAGTGACGCCGGGCCGCTGCCTTCGTCGCGTCCCGATGCTCTTGCTTGTGCCGCCGCCGCCGCCGCCACCACGCTGGTTGCAGCGCAGTGCTGCGACCTGGCGGGGAAATGCGGGAACTACGAGCGCGGCAGTCGTTGGCGCTGCGCCCGACAGAGTGCGGGTCGCCGGGATGGCACGGTGGGTGGAGGGGAAGGGGGGAACGACTCGTCGCGCGGCGCTCGCAGCATCCGCGGCCCACTGCGCATGTGTTGAAAAGAAAATGGCCATCATCGATCGTGAGATGAGGACGGGGTCGGGGAACGAGGCTCAGAGGAAGAGAGAGAGTCGTGGCTGGCGCACGAGCACGTCATGATGAAGTCCGCGCGTCCAGCATCGTTTCCATATTATGCTGACGCGTAACTTCGTTCGTCAAACACGCGACAAGGTGAATAAAAATGGAATAACGTTTTGCTAATCTTGTTTCGTATCGTTTATACATTTTCTCTAACGCTATTGCAACACGTTTTAAACTGTCATCGACTACTTCATCACTTGTGTTTCTTATGATATTTTGAAGGTTTTGTTTATTGCTTTTCTTCTAGTCAGTGTGCTTGAATTATTTTTGGCACATGCCATGCTAATAATTCACAAAATAATAAAGAATGTCACATAATTTTGAATGTTTTCATGAGAATTGATAATATTTTACAGAAGATACCGATATATGTTCAGGTTTAAAATACAAGAAACTTGGATGGGGGAAACTATCGGAAAGATCTGTCAAGAAGTAGAATTCGCAAAGTTGAAATAACATTATGAAAATCATTTGCTATTTCCCAGAAAAAAAATCGATAATCTCTAAATTACTTATTTTGCAACAAAAACAATTTTTGTAACAACACTTGTACAGAACATGAATAATGGAAATATTTGACGACAATATGCATATCAGTTTTATTTTCGTGCTCATTCATAAGAAAATAAATTCACTCATATATCAAAGTGAAAATATGAACAGTATTTTACAGTCCGCAAATACATATCTCCTTTGTAACTGTCATCTACGGACGAGATTCATGCGCAGGGGTCGCTTGAAAACGTTGCAAGCGCCAGTATTTCAGACGGTATCTAATGCCGCGGGGATGCCTTCGGCCAGGCGGCGACTGGACGAGTCGACGTCCGCTTATCACTTCGGGAAATTAATATTTTCTGAACTCTGTTCTCCCGCGAAATATATCAGCTCTTCATTAACTGCGCTTACCACTACAGTTGCTAGTGCCATCTCTTGACGCCGCATACGCGTCCTCCATTGTTTTCACTCATAATCTGTTTCTCCAATCCATCTATGATTAGTCATCTGATCGAAATACCAATCGCCCAGATGTCTCCTACCACGCTTCCTTCCTAGAAGTGATCAGAAAAATTCCCTTATTCGGTATCAGCCATATTGTTCTCGTTGTGGTCAACATTTCCTCTACGCGCTTAGCACTACATGACACTACATGTATTAATGCTGTCATCACCTTCTGTACCGGCACATTGGTTTGCGGAGAAACTTCGTGTCGCATCTCCATATCTTTTATTCTTTCCATAGCTATTAGGGTTGCAAGCTTCTTATCCATCACCACTTCTATGATTTACCGCACTATCTATCCGTAGCTTCATACTACTCGCCCACACCTCACTACCTTAACCGTCACCGTCCTCTGCGGATGACCGCTGTCAGTATTCTTATCGCCGTCGCCTTGTCCGCCGATACGGCCGCCCTTGACAGTCTCGTGCGGGAACGTCCGGCTAAAAACCGTGCTATTTACGGCGGGCTTCGACTCGGATCGACATACAATTACGTTTCACTGGCACCGCCCAGATAATTCTAATTGGCAACAAATTAATTACAGATACGGCCGACCCGCATCCCCCATCCTCCGCGATCGCTGTATTTATTTCAATGTAGACGACGTAACATTCAATTCATTACCAGCGGCTCGCAAATAAACAGGCACGCGGCGCCCGTCAGCAGTCCATCGCTTGCTACAGCGAGTAATCAAGCGATGACGCGGCACAGGCACCGCCTACAGCTGCGGGCTAACGCTCGCTCCGAATCGGCTGTGCCGTCGGCCACGACTTTCCCAAGAAATCGACATCGACAACGACATTTTAAAAATGCAACGGAATGTCAATGTTTCTTTTATTTGATCGTTTGGTCAAAAGAGTCTTACACTGATTTATGAAGAAAGAGATACTTTTTCTGACTCGCACACTGTCACGAAAAGGAAGGAAGTCGCACAAATATTCTCCATAGTTGTGGTGCACCTCTCAAAAGGTTTTTATGAGACACGAGAATTGGAGTAACTGTCTGCTTTCGGAAACGACTAATGTGCACCTCCATATCCAAACAAAACTTTCCAAATATATAAAAATTAAATATTCGTTTTGAATTGTATTGTAAGAATAAATAATAAAAATTCGAGAAAGAGTCAAGAAAATGTAGTTTAGTCCTGAGTATACTTTTTACTGTGGCTTAAGTGATCTAAATAAGATATTCACCTCTCCAAATCACTAGTAAATTTTTAACTACAAATATTTAAACAAATATTTTAATTTTTAATGAATTGTTTATGTTGTCCATTTGTTATCTACGTCAGAAGTACGTATAAAATTAAAATTAAAACAATTGGATATGAATTATCGGATGAATTAAGAGTTAAACTCAGACACTGAACTGAGGGTTATCGTGAAGAAGAAAAGGTACTTGATATATAATTTTAGCAATTTTGGAAACAGTGTGATCAGGTAAATTCTGACAGCATGATCAATTATTTTTTATTACTTGAATGTTGACATCCACGTTGACATAATGTGAAGTAGCCAGTGCAAAACTGATTGATGCTATCTTTCGAAGAATTTACTGAATATTAACAAAACTGTAGAACACTCCATAACATTGAAACGTGCTTTTCTACCTATTTTATCATTTAAAAAAGGAAACTTCTTGAACGTGAGCGTAATAATCAGAAGACACGAAGTTATGGTCAGAGAACTAAACATTAAATGATGCTGATCATAAGATGGATCAACCTTGATAAATTATTCACAAGACCCAAAGAAGAAATTCCGAAAAAAATAATGAACACGGTTACACCAGAGGCCGATCCAACATACTCCAATGTTCACGCAGCCCCTGGGAGCGGGGGCGGCAGTGACTAGGAGGTCGGGCCGGGCGGTCGGCCGTGTGGAGGGGTCCGTGGGGTACCTGTGGTCCCACAGGCCACCTGGGCGAGGAGGGCCCGGGGTTGGCCGTCGCCGCTGCGACCGTGGGCCCCCATAAATCAGCCATCGGGGTCCCGGCGACCAACACGCACTAAAATATTTTCCTTGTCCCGGCTTTCCGGGCGCGCACAAAAGAGGAAGAAACTCCTGCGAGGCGGCGGCGGGCGCGGAGGTGGACGTGGCGGTTCGGTTCGTGTCTTGTGGAGCGGAGGCTGGCAGGCGCGGATGACGGCGGACGTGGTGCCCCGGAGAGTGGGTTGAGAAACCTGCCTCGTTCTACTGAAGCGGATGAAGCAGTTTCGTCGTACAGTGTTTAATAAAAATGCTCTTCAAAATCAAATTTTGTTTTTCTACAGGAAACTTTGCAAAAAGGTTCGTTGCAACAAGGCGCGTGGTACTTTTGAAGATATCCGCAACAAAAACACATCATATGAAAAGGTTAACTATTATTTATTTTCATAAATACGTACACGAAGACACCCAATTAGAACCTGAACAATTAAACTGAGAAAGTACGTGTGGGAGGCGATTTTTAGAGTGTATGCGTTATGTGTAGGTGGGGGTAGATCTGGGCACTCAGTGTCTGACATTTTCAATAACGATTCTTCCAAAAGTGTTGCAATGAAGTGGTAAAATTATTTTAGAAAGATTTTCTTTGCAGAATAAAAAATACTTAATTCAAACTAATTATAATTAAACAAGTTTAGTGTAGTAATTAGTTAGCCGAATTGGTTACAGAGTCACTTAAGATTTTGTCTCACAGGATCTCGAAAAAAGGTAAAGAAAACTCAGCTTGAATATTATTGAAGAATCAAATGTTTGGAAGTCAAAGTAAACAATAAATCTTCTTTATTTGTACTTAAATCTGACACTGAGAATAAGACATTACAACAGTGTGAAATGAAAATTAATTAGTTTTTTTTCACAAATTTAGTCATATTCTCCGTGTTCTAAAACGAACTATACGTGAACTTATGATTTTATTTACTTTCGCATTAACCAATATCTTTTTTTTAAACACAATCGTCAAAATTTCCAGAAAATCTTGCGTTGTTTTTAATAC
Source organism: Teleogryllus occipitalis (assembly GCA_011170035.1). Classification (NCBI taxonomy): domain Eukaryota; kingdom Metazoa; phylum Arthropoda; class Insecta; order Orthoptera; family Gryllidae; genus Teleogryllus; species Teleogryllus occipitalis. Next base: position 514,007 of record BLKR01000160.1, read on the forward strand.
GTAACCAAAAGTGAACACTAATTACAACATTCGTTTAACTTTTTTAACGCATTAACGTTACAACATTTTGACATTTTGCTTTTAATTATCATTTTGTAATAATACGTTACGTGAAAAATGAATATCGAAATAGAGACTATCGGCAGACCAGTCGTAGGGTGTCCAGAATCACCGAAATCGAGTGTACCCGAGTTCCCTGCTGTGGGTGCGAGCGAGTGGGCGAGTGGGCGCGCTTTTGTCCCGGACGCGGAGGCGCCTTCTCTTGTTTTTTTCTACCGACTTTTTGGGTGACAGTTTTTTGTGCGGCGTTGGCTCTCGGCCCGTGTTTTCCGTAAAAATTCGGGGCAGGCTGCAGCCACGGCTTGCGAGTCCCACGCCGCCCCCTCGTCCTGCTTCGCCGAGGGGCCAAGTCGTGCCCTTTTGCGAGAGCCGCCAGCAGCGCGGTCGCCGCCCCCTCCGATCCGCCCCCGCTGCCCCCCTCCCCCAGACCGCTACCGTTCCCATTGCCGTTTCTACTACCATCGTCGCCTCTGGCGCCACCGTTGGTATCACTTTACCTTTCATCCGTGCTACCACCGTTTACCGTTATCATTGCCACTTAAAATTGCATAATCTCTACCACACTCGTATCTATTGTAGCCTGTGTCTTGTCCACTACCAATCGAATCACCAACGCTTCATCACAACGTAATGTCAAACCCTATCGTTCGTATCAGATGCTCCAAAGCGTACACACCTGACGTCTCCGCTAGCATTTCTAATTCTGCTTCTTCGCTCCCCTCCGCGTCTCCTTCCACCCACCACGTCTCCGTGTCCACTAGGCCGGCGCCGAGGCGCGGAACACGGGAAATCGTTTAGTTGCCGCCGCTGACAGAGGAATGCGAGCGCGGAGGCGGACACGCGGAGAGGACGACAGAGAGGCCGCGAGAGCGAGTGGGGTGCGCGGGGGGGGGGGGGGATGGAGACGCGGGCTCCGGTTTCCGCCGACGCGTTGCAGGGATTAATCCGTTGTTTCTCTTCGCCGCGGCCGCGTTAAAAAGAAGGATCTGCAAACGACCGCAACTTATGATGCCCCCCTCAGAGGAAGGCGGTACGCAGCTCGTGTCTTGATGGCCAGGAATGTGGCAGAGTGAGGAAAGGAACATTAATTAACTGTAAGTCGGCTTGTCGCTTTTGAAAAGTGTTCCTCTACTAATACAACCTTAAAATAAGTGCTGCGTGGATGTTTCTCTTATTAACCCCACGACTCTCACGCCAACATTCCTTTGGTACTTTAGATGCCAAATCTATGAATGACAGTTTGTAAAACGTGTTTGATTCATAACACACAGTACAGCGTTACCTACAGACACAAACAACATAAAATGTCTTAAATAATTATTCAATTTTAAAGAAATGGGGTTAGTAACAAAAATAGTATCTCTAAATAATGATTCTGTAGTATAAAACGGTATATGTTTATAATATTCCTATCTTCTGATGTCATAATCTCACTGCTTAGGCTGATAGTAACATAAATTGAAAGAACAATTCGGTGCGTTATTGAGTTTTTTGTTTTATTTTTCTTGTCCGTCACTTTAAGATATTTCAAACTTTATATTTGCTTTTTGGTTTATCGTCGAGCAAACGTTAGAGGATACTCTAATAATAAGAAACTCGGGCTAACGTTTGATACCAATTTATTTAAAAAATTGTGACAACAATGTAATTAAAGTTGCTAACAATGGTTCGAGAACCCATATATTCCCATCTTCAGGCTTAAAAAAACAACCGGTGAATTAATTATCAAATCAATAAAGTTTGACACGAACTCTGAAGGTTTTGTACTGCGTACGTGGAGAAAGAATGGCACACTGGAATGTTACTATCAGATTTTATTGATTTGATAATTAATTCACACTATTGTGTGTTTGTTTCGCAGCCTGAAGATGGCAACATATCGTTTCCCGAAACTTTGCTAATAAGTTTAATTATATTGTTGTATCAAGTGTTTAAATAAATTGACATAAATTAGCAATATGTTAACTCAATGTGTTTCTTACCGCTGAAACCTCTGTCCGGCGATAAACCAAAAACTAAATATAAAGTTTGAGTAAGTTATTGGAATAATTAAATTCAGCTCATTTACGACCAAACTAGCACTAATCCTCACATTACAAAGCTTGATAAACATGGGTCATATTGCAGACAATTAAGATTGACTTCACAATCAATCGTCATGAGCCTATTAAGAATGACTGGAAAATCATTCCAAAATATGATTGAGGTATGTTAGGACCAGTTAAAAATCACGTTTGTTCACTCAGAAAGAAAGAAAATATTATGTTGGATTTAATACAACTCTTACAGAAAATATACAGCATCTACTTTTTATTTTTTATTTTGCCCTTTTCAGCGAAACACCAGTTCCTTCATAATATCCAACGATTGAGAAACGTCAATTACAATCCACCTACGTTATCTCAATTTTAATTTCAACTTCCTAGACATGAACAATTCACGAAAAGAAGACGAAAATATCTTCAGATATGTTTCCGACTCTCTGTTAACAAATACAAATGTAAGCGGATGTAAACACCCCTTGACCGCAATGTGAGGCGCCGCGTAGTCGGGAGTTGAGGCTGGAAATACGCGTTGCATCGCTGCGCCGCACTAGTCCGTCGTCGAGGGCGGCGCTTGTTATCTGCGCGGGAGGACCGCCCCGCCCCCGCCGCGGCGGTGCTTGTTACCTTCCGCCGTCGCCGCCAGACGCCTAATTGTAGAGGGCGCTGACTCACGCGCCGCGTTGCGGATGTCGCTCTCGAAAGGAGCCGCCGGCGACCGCGACGGTCACGCCACCGATGCCCCCTGGCGAACAGGATTCTTAAAAATAACTTTCATTGTAACTTTCGTTACTCACGGACCTTCAGATGAGAACATCATGGGATACGCACGCTCCACTTTTCTTAATTTTGAAATTTTAATTTTTGAACAAGGACAGCAGCGTGAAAATAAAATAGAAGCAATGCAATTGCAGTTGTTGTAAGAGTATTATTGTAATTGCAATGCACCTGCGTCATGCAATCCATTTTTTATGGATCGGAGTAATAATTAGTATAATTATTTTCACAAATGTCTTTTGTTTGCAGCTCCCTAAAAACATAATTCATAATCTGAAAAGGATCTGGGCTGCAAGCAGATAAATCTAAAGTGATATAGAAAACCATGTCCTCCACAAAAAAATGGCAAAATGGCACCACCTCATTTATCGAAATGTTTTTAATGCCTTTTCAGTTTTTTTCATTAAAGTTTTTCATTTCAAATAATAATCAGATAATTAACCAGCAATAACTCAGCAATATCAAAATAGACAAATCTTAATTGTAGCTCCGTATCTCTACGTTTGGGACTACTCTAGACTTTGGGAACAGTTAAAATTAATTCAGATTTATTTCATTTCATTGAAGTTCAACATCAGAAGGTTTTGAGACCTACTTGTTGACCGTGCTCAGTTCCATTTAGTACAATTAGATTAATTAGTATCAGTTAACTAAAGTGACGAAATCTACATTCTGAAGTATAAACCCATCGTCCCTACAGACTTTTTGGTTTCTCCGAAACACGGAAACCATCTCGATACAAAAAAATCCCTGACCTCACATTCCCAAATAATTGGGCCCAAACGCGACCTCCCTGTCGACCAATAAGGCGCCGCCTGTGGCGGTCGTCCATCTTGACCGGAGGAAGCCATGATGGAAGACACCCTGCGACAAAGGGACGCGGCGGGGGGTAGGCCCGCGAGGGGGAGAGCGGCCTCCGCAGCTGTCGCCACGGGGGCCGGGTGGGACAGGGGGAGGGGCGACGCACGGCGTCCTCTGCTGGGGCAAGGGGAGGAGCTGCGGTACAGGATGCCCTGAAAGCGTGTCACCAGCACTTTGATGCACGTCGATTGATAAGAATTCACAAGTTAAACGTCAAATAATGCACTATTAAGGATGAAATATTCCCGTTTAGAAAACAACATATCATCGATAATAAACAACAATGGAAAGTTCGATAAAATTCTGCCGAAATTTATTTTCAGAAATAATTTCAACACTACGGAATGAAAATTCTACAGATTCTTTGGTGATACCAGCATGTATTCATTACAATAAAATCGTGATCTGCATGCAACGTGAAAAAATGAGCCCTACAATCATTAATTCACTAAGCAGGATAGGATTCAATGGGTTACATCTTTCACGCTGAAGAATAATATGCAATAATATGACACATTCCGCTTTTCATTTGATTTATCCTTCTCGCCATCTCTCAGCCATGTGAGGTGACACTTGACCAGCCATTTTTCCCGCGACATGCCCTTTCCCGCCCTTTCCAACTGCCGACCACCTCCTTGGCCCTGCTGCCGGCCGGTGCCGGCGCCCTCCGCTCATCCGCCCTCCCCCGGCCCAGGGCGCGGGGCCCAGCGCGGCGCGCGGGGGCGGGCAGCGGGCGGCGTCTGCCGAATTTCCCGCGCCGATTAATGAAGCAGCGCCTGCGGGAAGCGCGCGCCTCCCGAAATTAGTTCGACGGCGCCCCGCGCGCAGCTGTGCCCTGCCCTGCGTTGCCCTGCCCTGCGCTGCCCTGCCCCGCCCCGCCTCGCCTCGCCTCGGCCGCCCGAGCGTGGCGCCATGTGCGCAGCCGGCGTTGGCGCCGCTGGCGGAGGCAGCGGCCGCGTCTCGCTGGCGAAGATGGCTGCCACGAACGCAGTGCCGCTGCTTCGCGATCGGCGCCGCCGCGTTGGGCGTTCGCAGCCATAGCGCGATGCCCGCGTTACTTTTGCAACAGGCCGAGTTCGCATCCAGGGGTAGATTGATCCATAAGCAGACGACGTACGAGCTTCGGAACCCTGGTAGATTAGGGTCCGCCCCTCTCCCTCCAAAAAATTAAACTTTCTTTTATTTTAGTTTCATTACTAAGTGGACATATTTTATAAATATGCAAACTACTTTTATAGTACATTTTTAAATTAAAGACAGTTTATTTTAATATTAATATTGTTTGCTTTTAATAATAATTTTGTACAATATTTCATTACTATTTCAATATTATTGCTATTAGTAATATTTCAATACTATTATTCAAAACTTCTGATTTTTTTACATGACAAACTGTCTCCGTTTGCATTCATGATTGCTGTACCCTTCGATTTACTTTTTGAAAATCTTATTCGTTAATCACTTATCGGCATGGCGTTCAATAAATATTATGTAAAAATACGTTCTTTGTTTCCTCATAGCATGCAGAAGAAACGAAAAACGTCATCAGTCCAAAGTCGAGAGGATGTTTTGATTCTCAAAAATAACTCAAAATTCTGAATTCATGAGTTTAACACAAATCGAATATGTGTCTTATTAGGAAAGTGCTATTCAAATAAATCGTTATTTAATATTTAACTGCAATAACTCGAATGTTACTCTTCTTAGAGATTAATCTAAGAAGGAACCACTTTGACAGCTACTGTTTGGCTACTGCTGGCAACATAACTACAGGTAATGTCCGTGCGCTCTCTTCGTCAACGCGTTGGTTAGCAATTGGCTTACGGGTAAATGACTTCGACTCTACCTCTCACACGACATTCTTTAGTTTACCGTCATGTCATAGTGGTCCCTTCTTCCAGTAACTTCTATACAGAGACCAATATCATCTATTCATCCTCGTAACATTTGCTCTATCACCTGCCGAAGCCGGGTCATCGTCATTCACATTTTCTCCATCTTTGCCATTACTTACTTCTGAAAGCATGTTAAAGACACTACCAAAATAGTTTCCTTTCCATTCCCAAATTTATTCGTTTAGGTTTTAAAAATGACAAATAGGCTACATCTCTTCCTTCAGTTTTTCTCATTCTCACAAACTACGAAGACACATGATCTTTTTTTCGTTATTGCGTATTCTGCGTCCATTCTACCATCATCTATAAATCCATTACTCCGTCCTTCGCTTCCAGGTTTATAGCGTTAGACCTGCTTGCTCAGTTGTAGAAGACTTCAGGACCACAGCTGCTGTTGACTCCACCCCATATAGTAAAAATCACTTCGTGAGTAATATATCTATGTATTTGAGAGGGCTGGCACAGGCTGGACGGGACTGCACACAAAATGGAGCAGTGCACACTGCGATTGCAGAGAGAAGGGGGGTTACGATCCGGAAATTAATTTTCGAACCCATACCCCTTTGATTGCATAAATCGCCCGCGCCGGCCGCGATTGAAATATTGTAGGAAGTAAATTAATAGTTGAAACGCACGCTGACGCAAAATGAAGACCACACTTAATTCTGTTGCATATATCATGCACCGAATATATCAAATATATCATATTTATTTTTGAATTTGTTATCTCGAATTAGGTCTCATTCATTTGAACGGGGACCGTGAGATATATTTTATAATATTCTGGCGGGTGCGCTGTCCAGGTTGTTGAAAACCGCAAAATCACAAATTCATTGCGTAAATTTTAGACGCAAAATTTACCGTCACAAAACGAAATGTATAAGAACATCGCGGCGAAGAACCGGCATTTCTCTTCCCTAAGAAGGCGTCTTGGTCATGACAACGTTAAATTACTATAAAACATGACGTGGGGAACTGGGGCTGTATGTCATCTAGTAAATATACTTGTTTATTTTGAATGATAAACTTGGCTTGAATGTAGAAGAAATACACCACGACGATGACAGAAATTGATATTTTATCTCGGCTGTTATCTCAATACGTAGGTATACTATACTTCATTTTATTCATATACTCATATCATTCGAATAATATATTTCATTTCATCTCTCAGTAAGTACTAAAACATTTTTAAATATTTTGTCACCTTACGAGGACAAGTGGAAATACATTACATGGCCCTTACAAATTAATCCTTCATTAATTACCATCGTAACTGTAGTACGATAGTACAGATTAACAATTTACAGACTTATGCTTTTTTATTCATTTTAGATATATATTTTATTGGGGTTACGGCAACCATCAAAGCATTAGACACAATTTTCATTCTGCAATTATTTCCATATTAACTTCATTTATATGGAAATTTCAAGGGTTTCAGCCCTTAAAAAATATTTTTCACATTCCATCTCATTTGATAGTGAGAAGAAATCAAACATTGATACACAATACATCCTTCCTACATTTCAAAAGCTGGTGTCTTTGCAGAATAACTTAAAACGTGGCGTGTGTGAAATCCTGAATGTCTCCATCAGCTCCTGAGAGATGCGCCGCTGAGTGACCACCCTCTCGGCCAGAGCGTCCTCACGCAACCCAACCGAGCGGCGCGGCGCGGCACGCCCGCAAGTGTCGCCCGGCATAATTGACAGGAAGGGGCGTCCGGTGCCATAAATCGCTCAGCGAGCGCCTTCGCCCGCGCGTCGGGGCGAGGCGGGGCGGGGCGGGGCGGGGCGGGGCGGGGCAGGGCGGGGCGGGTGGGCAAGGGGAGACGGGGCGGGGAGGTGGGGGGGGGGGGCAGGGCGAGACGGGCAATGCGCGAGCAAGCTGTCGCGCCTCGCCCTCGTTAGAAATTACACAGAGAAACAGGGCCTTCTGTAAACGGGCGCGCACCCGCGAAAAAACGCCCCCAACGAAACGCCGAGCTGCTTATTCTGCCTCGACAGAACGCTATGTGGCGAGTGATCGATCGCTACACGTGTGATCACAAGTCTGTCAACTCTGCGCGTGTTCTGTAATGAGAAAACACTTGGGAGATGTCAACGAGAATACCAGATGATCATAATATGGAATTAGATTTCCATCTCAGAAACTTCAAAGAAGGAAGGAAGTTTTACCCTCGATGAAAACAAGTTTCCGTTTTCAAATCTTCAAACGTATTAAAAGGAAGGAGTTGGAACTGCACTTGCATTATGCATCAGCCTGAAAGCACTTGTGTGCAAGTAGGATCATTTGAGGGCAGTGAAGAAGTAATAATCTTTGCAACGAAGATTGGTCGAGACAGAAATTGAGTACGTTCTGTAAACAGGTCTATTTCCATTACACATTATATCTTTATTGGAAAAGAAGTAAGATACTTCATCGTAATGAATCTAGATCTTGACTTCTAATAACAAGAGACAAACAGACGATATTGCAAAACATAACTCGTAAAATGTCTTTAATCATCTAAGTGGTTCACAAAAAACACTTTGGTAAGACGTGTACTCTTGGTTTGGCATTTATTATATGAAATAAAATGAACAAAATTTTCTTTCTTTCTTCTTTTCCGGCTATGTGTCACTAAATAGTGTACTCTGATGACGATGACGAGACGCCTCTCCCTGCCAATATAATTAATATTTAAATTAATTGTAGCAATGAATATCTTTATGAATGAACCAGCAACAAAGCCCAAAACGTTAAAAAATGCCGGCGTCATATATGCAGATAACGTAAATACAAAATGGTCACCTATATGATAATAAGGGGACATTAATAACAATATATAATAGAGCGGAAAGAACAATGAATGCAGGTGGCGATGAGCCGAACACAGAAAATCGTAACCAATAAATAATATTCAAATTTTTTGAAATTAATTTTAAAGACGACAGCATTAAACGTGCTGGGCGGCATAGTTAAGACCTCCGGCAAACGAGAGTCGACTAAGAGCAAGGATTCAATTCAGTCTCGTCCCAGAATAGTAATTAGACAACAGGTATAATGTAGCGGCGGGCATTAGCCCATAAATACACGCGGGGCGGCCATCCGTCACGGGCGTGATTCACGCGTGCGGCGACGGCGGCGGCCGTGTGTCGCGTAATTACGGGGACTTTCGACCGGCGCACGCCCGCCCGCGAGCGCGTTCGCCCGTGACTCAAAGGGCGATGGAATGAGGGCCCGCGGGACGGATGCGGCGGGAGAAAGGCAGTTCCGGTGGGACGGCGCCGACCTCTGCGTGTGGTTCGGGCGGCGTGGGCGACGTTCTGGCCCTAGGGAGGAGTAAAAATGGCTGGCGGGGACGAAACCGCGTGGATTGAGAGATCGAAACTAGGTGTGTTGGGTACGCCGTTTAGAGGCACTCCTTCGCCGGTAGAATCTACATAAAGCGTAGGGCACAAAAGTTCATCAGGGGGAATTTTGAGAGATACAAAACACTGTGCGTAATCGAGCTAATCATGGAATGGTCCAGAATGTAGAATTTAGATGCTTGTCACGTGTTAAAAAGTAAAATTCTAATTGGTTAAAATACGATACAGATTGAGATAAGTAACAATAGAGCAGGATGTCACCGACACAGTGCGACCAAGCTCATAGAATCCCAGGGCAAAAATACCGATATAAGAACAGAGAGACAATGAAAGCTTGTTAAGGGAGTATATGATGTCAAGACCGACGATTAAACAATACACGAAGAGACAGCCCACATTCTATCACGGTACGACGATTTATGAAAAATATGAAGGATACGATAAGAAACGCATTCCCAGAGAAAAAAAAACAGAAATGGAATTGAGATGACATAACGTTAGGTAGCTCATTAGAGCAGAGGTACTTGTAACAAAGAGGTATTAAATTGCTAGCGAGCGCGATGTTGGCGATGTACAACAATTGTTCGGGCAGACTATCGACGAGTGCGGCGAAGTGGAGTGGGAGGGCAGGAAGCGGGGAGGCGCCGCGGGTGGCGTGGGTTCGGGTGCGGGGGCGTGGGCGGGCGCATGCATAATTCAGAGGCACGCACTGCGAGCGCGTCGCCGGCGCTGGACGCGGCCGCAGAAGGCGCGCACCCCATCGGCCGATCGGAGGCCAGCACCGCCTCCCCACAGGCCGTGTTATGAGGATCTCGCCACTTTTCCCACTTACGTTTTCGGCAATCAGCATTTATGTTAATAAGGCAGTATTGTATCCATTGGATTTGATTTCACACGAGACCGATACACTCTTTTAGGGCGTTCAAACGCTGTGTAAGAAAATTGCAATAAAAAGAACTATGGTTATGCTCTTGAATGTTGAAAAGATGGTTTGAAAGTCGTTTCTACTTGAAATTAACTAATCATAAGTAAATAACCTGAAACTGTCCTGACGAGTCGACTTGCTTCTTCAAGTTGTATTTTGCCTTAAAGAAACCTTTTAATCTGATGAAATGTCTGTGTGGCCTTATTATATATTTCATAACCTCTTTTCGAATTTAAATTTAACCATTTTCTTGCCTTTGATATTACTATGAAACATGCAATAATTAATACATTTGGAAGAGGAAATTTATTCATAAATTAAAACTAGGTGAATAAGCTTATTATTGCCAGGAATGTAAGAGAGAGTGTGGATTTATAATATCACACAAATACTTCCACATTTCTAACGTGTGAAACGACAAGAAATCCATGCCAAGAGCGCCCACTAAATTTTCATTAACCGGAAGTAGCGTAGCAAAGAACGCTAATCCGCATCTGCCTCTTCCCGAGCCCCATATTTCTCGGCGGCACGCCGTCCCTCCTGCACGCGGTTGGTCGGTCTGTCGGTCGGTCGGTCGGTCGGGATTGCATCGCAGGCAGCTTACGTGATTAAGTCCCGCAGGTCCAAATCAACAACTCCGCCCCTGTTTTTCCGCGCACGGCGGCGCGCGACGGGAGGATCTGCGCGGAGGAGGGAGGGAGCAGAGCAGGTGGGGATGGGGCGGCAAGGGGCGGGGCCGGGAGGAGCCCGAGGGACGCGCGGTCTCCCGCGGGAGCGGACGGGCCGGCCGGGGCGCGCACAATTATGCAGATGGGCTCCATCAGCCGCCGGCCCTCGCGTCGCGCCCACCGAGCTGGACGCCGCTGCCCTTCACCAGACGAGGCGGCGCGGACTGGAACGCCGCTGGAACGGGGGCAGCCGAGTGGATTGCGATGAAGATGTTGAATGCGACCGAAACCGACTAGGAAAGGAGGTGCCGGCGTTTGAGTTGGCAAAAACATTCTTATCACGTTAAGTGAATCTAATTACGTTAAATGATTAGGTTTTAATGTCGATGAAAAAAGAGGATGAATTTACAAGATATTTTAAAATATATCTAGAGACCACATTTCGACAATCCAGTAATACATATTACTAATGTTATTGAAATGAAAACTTAAATTACCTCAACATTCAGAGTTAAAGTTGATGATTGGATTCGATATGATCCCGCCAAAACATAGTAAGAAATCTTTGTTGTTTGATTTTCTTTCTTCATAAAAAGTTTGAAATATTAGTATTTTACTGAATACACTAAAAATTTATTGTGACATATATAACAATCAAATGTGAAAAGGAAAGAAATGAAGAGAAGTAATTATTTATTGCAGTATCTAAACGTCACAGCAACACATTTTCATTTTCCTTAGGTGCATAAGATTATAGTTTTATCTAACGCCTTTTTGTTTCATTTATATCCATTTCAATTTACGTAAGTACTTTACAACGTTAAAATGTCCATTTTTCGAAAATAAAAGTACGTCCTGGTGTTTATGGGCTGCTTAAATGTGTCACATCACATCTCCAGTTCAGTAAATTGAAAGTGAATTGTAAGCACCTTCCTCAACTTCTGTCGCAAAGTAGAATTAAACAGAGTTTAGTGAAATGACGCCCACAACTCGAGTTGAGAAGTTACGCCCAATGAAAAGAACTGTCACAATTCTCCTCTCCTTTGCTTCTTATGAGCGGAACTCACGCGAAGCTAGGCGTAAAATTACAGGAATAATTTTTAAATGTTCGAAATTATCAAAACGGGTTGTTGCTATGATTGCAACGTGATATACGCCACCGAGCTCTCAGTAATTGGGGAACATCCTGCCGAAACCAGACCGTCGGCGCTCGTAGATTGAATCATTAAAGCCATTATATTATTCAAATGGCTCCGTCAACATGGCTGGAGGCCATTAAAGATCGTGTCTTTGCGTATCCGACGAAAGATCGAAATGAGTACAACGCCATAACTTCTTGAAGGAAGATGCTTAAGAGACGATAGCGCGGGAGGCTTGGCTTCGCCGACGTGCGGCGCGCGTCGATTGTGGCACGTCCAGTGTATCGCTTGTATCGATGTGCGGAAGGGCACCTGCAGCTCCGGCTGGCGGAACGTGGCGGAAACGGCGGAAGAGGGGAGTGGGCGAGAAGGCGAGCGGCGGGGGGCGTGGCCGCGCCGGGGGACGAAAGGGGCAAGCGAGCTCGGAGTCGGAGGCGAGGGGACGGCGCGAAGGGCAGCGGTAATCCGCGGGGCTCTGCGTGAGCGATGGCGCCGGGTACACATGTGCGAGCACACACGCGTTACTCACGCCGCCGGTCGGCACACACATCGGTAACGGCGCATATGCGGCCTGCCGCGCGCGCCCCGCCCCGCCCCCCACGCCGCCGCGCCGCGCCACGCCCACGCTGCCCGCTGTGTCCACACTGTGCGTGCACTCGGCCTGCCTCTTGCCTCCCGCGCGCGGGAGGGCGGCAACAGGCGCGGAATTCTGACAAATGCGACGTGAGAAGGAGACCGTTCCCGCGAGAGAAGGCCGCCGTCGCTGCGGTCGCTAGGGAATCCCCTCCGCCGTTTCGGTCCGGTCGGAGGAGCGCGAAACGACGCACGTTCAACGCACGTCAAGTGCAATTGTTGACGCATGTCTCACTTATACATCCATTACACGGTAGAGACAAAATGACTTACTTAAATAATTCTTTCTAATAATCAAAATAATAATATGGATGTTTACTCACATAAAGGACAGTTGCCAACAGATTGAACGCAGCACTTATGTTATAGAAAAGGAGACCGCTTACCTGAAAGCAAAATAATTTCATAATTAAGAAATAATACAAACAATAAATTCAACGGTAAGTAACGTATTTCTTTTGCAAGAAATGAAGATAAGACGAAATAAAATTGTACTTTCAAAAAAGAATTGGAAGCATTTTAAATGTGGAAAAGACGAAATTCAGAGGAAATTATTCGGAAATACTTGCTAAAAAATGATAAAGTATTACGAAGAAACGCAGTTATTGTAGGCCATAGTAAAGAGTAAAAGGAAGTGTAAATGACATATTTTGAGAGTAAAGAATTGAGTAATAAAGAAATCCGTAAAAAGTGACATTTCTGGGAGAGGAGAAGAAGAAAGGAAAGAATGCAAATATTGGATGAGACGTACGAATGAAAGTCCTAGAGAGAACTGAAGAGGAAACCAAGGAGAGAAGGGAGTGGAGAAGACACGGGCCAGAACATGGAGTCTAGTGGAGATAATGACAACTGAAAACTGAAAAAGCTTTCCCTCAACCTTCGAAAATGGGAACCGTGTTCTTTCCGTGTTAGCAGAGACACCTCAGCAAATGCTGTGCATTTTAGTGTGAATCTCATCACGCCAATGAAATTGGAGAAAAATTAACTAAACGTACTAAAGGATATTCAAAAAATCAGATATTAAATCCTCCTTTTCGAATAACGAACCCATAACATTTTATCTGTAAAATCACGGAAGAAAATCCCTTCCCTGAAAGCATTCTTTATTCTTACGACTGTGCCCAAAGTCATACCATAAGTGGGTCAATGATTTGATGGATTGATGATAAGGTTGTGACGAGAATGACGATAGAGCAATAGTGGAACGAGAGGCAGGGGAAACGCAACAACCTGAAAAACCCTGCAGCGAACGCGCCTTCTCCGCCGGCCGGGATGAGAAGCCCGGTCGCAGCAGCGGAGAGCGCGCGGTCTAGCCGCTACCCCACAATCCGCCGTTCTGCCGCGAGTCGGTGGTGAGGAAGTGAGATAGTTAATGCCTCGTTGTACGTGGTGAGACTCGTACCAACAGACCCGCACTTCCGTCTGACCACGGAAATTTCACTACACTCCTTTCTTCATCTAAGGGGAAAGAAGATACTGGGCGACGAAAGAGGCGATTTTGAATTTAGCTCAGAGGCTTGTTGTTGGTTCGAGGATCCTTTATATGCAGTAAATCTATAGCATGGGGCAGCTGGCTTCACTTCTCCTCCGAAGGAAGGCGTACGCACGCCCTTCAAAATCCACTGCTTTGATTGGGTTTGAACCCGCAAACTAGGGTACTACAGCCCGATACGCTAACCGTTATACACCGAATCCGCGAGCGCACGGCGGCCAAAGAGGTGATTTTGAATTTAGCTCAAAGGCTTCTTTTTGGTTTAAGAATCCTTTACATGCAGTACATCTACAGCATGGGACAGTCGGCTTCACTTCTCCGAAGGAAGACGTACGCACGCCCTCCTTCGAACTCCACGGCTTCGATTGGGTTTCAACTACCCAAAGATATTGGGTACAACGGCCCGATACGCCGAGCCACCGAACTCGCGGGCGCAGGGCGCAGGGCGCAGGGCGCAGGGCGCAGGGCGCAAAGCGCAGGGAAGCGGGCGCAGAGTGGCCGCTCGCGAGAGCCGAGAGCGGGAAGCGCGTGCGCCCCTCCGCTGCCTGGGCTTTACGACGCGCACGCCTCGCAATGCGCGCGCCGCTCGTGTGTAGGCAGCGCGCGCCCGCGCCGTTAAATTAGCAACGCAGATCCGAACGAACGCCCGGCCGACGGCGCTGCGCCGCGCCGCGGCCGGACGCGCAGCCGCAAGAAGGGCCGTTCAGGGAAAACGCCCCACACTTTATTTTAGTCGGCGCATTCAGAGGACAACCTAGATTTCTTTTATTAGAATAGCAATTCCCAATACGTGTCATGCGTTGTCTACTCTTTATTTATATACAGAGTATTGGAAAATTACAATTTTACTAACAGCACAGGTATCAACATCCGTATGAAGATATTTCGATATAAAGTGTATAATTTGTAGCAACAACAATTTCGTAATACTATTTAAGAGTTATATGGATCTTATCTGTGTTTAAATTCGATTGTGAAGAATGTCTACAGTATATGAATAATACATTTTAAAGTTTTCTGATTTACACTTTCTCCATAAAATGAATAAAAACATTAATGATTTTAACATGGGTTTACATGGAACGTCTTAAATGAACAATTCATATTTCTGTATATCAAGTTTTTATTATATGAAATCTTCTTTAAATGATACTAGTAGTAAAATAGCTTTTGTACCCTCTAGCTAAGGTATTGACACGCTCTATTTTTCTTTTCTCAAAGGACACATTCCGTTTCTTAGAAGCGTGTCTAATCCATTTTCAAAGACGGAAGAAGTTCTTTTCACGCTGCAGCGCTCGAATTTTTACCTGTAAAAAGGGTCACTTTGTACGTTACGTGTTTTGTGAAAACGGACAAAACACAAACTCCCGCCTGCAACTCCAGCTAGAGCGTTGACCTCGCAACTCATTGTACAGGGCGCCACCCCCGTCGCCTGTGACGGCCAGGAGGGCACGCGGCGGGTCATAAACCACCCCCAAAACGACGCACCACCCCCAGCCGGCAAGTGGGGGGAAAAGCGTGCTTCTTTTGTCTCCAAGGTCGTTCTGGTCGTAAAGCGCTGAGGAAATAAAGAAAAGCCCCGTTTTTTTTCTTGCGCGAGAGGGCCTGCGTTCTGCGGTTAAGCAGCGTAAGAAGAACCGACAATCAACTGTGGTCTTCAGTCTTGCGAAATTCACAGCTGCTTGATTTACAAACACTGTATTAGCACTAGAACATAATTAACTTTCGAAAGATAACCTTTTTTAAAAAAATATTTTCGGAATTGTCGCGTTATCACTCTAAAGAGGAAAAATGTTAATTATTGTACAATGAATGTAACCTCATTTTTACAGGTTTATCTGTCATATTAAAGGAGGGGTTGTGAGAGTGAGGTTAAACTGAGTACAATACACATCTCCCTGTACGCTATAAAAATTTATTGCCTACTAGATACGGAAAAAATACCATTTAAATATGTTTTTCAACTTCAAGCTTATCATAACTACTTCTTCAATGGTTTTAAAAGTTAAACTGTCACACATACACACACATTACCCAGTACTGTAGCTGTTACTGTCATTATCGCTCACATGTCAAGATTCATTCTGCAAATTATCTTTCGGGGCTGTAAATCAAAGGAATTTTCATGAGCATTAAATATGCACTACTACATTACATGCGTATCGGTTCATTTGCAAATGTCATTCACTGAAAATTATGTTAGACTTTTGACGGCATACTCTCTCTTTACTCTTATTGGAATATCTTATCATGAAAGTGTCACTCATTATGTGTAAATAAATATTTCTTATAGAAACTATACATTAACTTTATCTTGAGAGTTATAATTTAATACAAATTCTGCAACTTCATATTGGCATATAAGTGTTGCATATAAAATGTAGAAATGCATATATATATATATATATAGAGAGAGAGAGAGAGAGAGAGAGAGAGAATCATCCAATTTTTCGGCACCCCAGCAGCTGTACGGCTTGCTGGCTTGCTTAAGCTATTAACCCAAAGGATAAACGGAAGCGAATCGCCGTCGCTCCCTCCTCCGGGTGGGCGTGGGGTCGAGCCCCGGCGACGGGGACCACAGCTGCGGCCCAGTCACGGTCATTAGGGGGACCGAGAAGGGCGAGGAAGCGGGAGGGGCAGCTGGGGAAAGGGAGGGGTGGGTGGGACGGGGAGGAAGGGAGAGGGGCGAGCACCGCGTGGCGCCTGGCGTAAATCACAGCCGCGCCGCCAGCGCCCGCAAGCGCGTCCGCGATCAAAAATAGCGCCCTGTGAAGTCTGGACACGTGTACGCGGGGTGCTCAAAGGGCTGCGGTGGCCGCGGAGGCGGTGGCGTAAAACGCGGGCTGCGGGAGGCGGAGTCGTGAGAGGCGCCTTTGTCCTGGGAGCGCTCTGCCAGATATCGCGACGTGGCACCCAATTTGTCCGCGCCGCGGGACAGAGCCGGGCTTCAGCGTCTGCTGTCTGTCTCCGAAGACGTCGTTCTTCACGGGGCGGCTGAGGATGTGGCTTGGGGCTTGGGGAGGCCGGGAGTTCGTTACGCGGCCGGAGAGCGCTTCCCCTGGAAAGCTTAGGGAGTGAAGACCTGTAGATTATTTTGAGGCCAGTAAACAAAAACCATTTAGGCCCACTTAGGAGCAAATAAAAAAATATAATTTGTCACACTCGTGAACGAATGTAGTAAAAACTAAATTTACAAGGATAGTTTTAGCCCCCCATCTGTATTAATAAAAATCTTTTCGGTGTTTGTCAAAAAATCGTTATCATAAATGCTTATATTTTGTAGGTTCCTTTTAAATGAGACAAACTTTAACTATATTGTAGGAAAATAATTTACTTAATAATTTAAATTTAAGTGTAATATATAATACATCTGCGTTGTAGCTGATAGCTTTCTAATTGTGGTGAAAAATTCTTGGTTTTCCCGTTAACAATCGTCAGAAAACGGGAGTAAAATTCACATTGCGTGACTTGTAAATATATGAATCTTCTTCGCCTCAAAATGACCTGGATTCAATTCAAACTCGCTCAACTAGCTGAGTTATTTCCATCAAAATAAATAAGCTCACGCATTTGCGGTTTTAAGTTTTAATCAAATAGCAATAAAACAATCCTCCGTAAAGTAGTATTCTACATGAATACAGTGTTGTTCCAGTCATATGATATGTTCCATGTATTTTACAGGCTGAAAATATATTGAAAAATCTAATTGACTGCTCCTTGCTTAAAGCAGAACTAAAACTATTTTAAACGAAGCAGTCTGTAGAATGTCTCACACTAGGACAGATACAAATTAAAAGAAACACTGAAACATCTCGATGTGAGGTCCCACTGAGTTACACTACACAGACACACAACGGCCATAAATTTCATCTAAAGATCTTTAACCTGAATAATGATGCACTTCACATGGAAATCAAAGAATGTCTACTTTTTACATGTCCTGTAACAGATTCGACAACAGCAAAAAGTATTTCGAACCGAAGAAAGAAACTCTTTCAAGTGCTCTCTTTCGCCATACAGAGCGCTACGAAAGGAAGCAGAATGACGCACCCAACATGAGCCGCTTCCAGTAGGTCTCACATCTTAGCGTGCACTTAGTAAGTCTGATCTTCTGAACGTGCATTTACGAAGCCTTCAAACACTAAGTTGTTGTTGTTTTTTATTTTACTGAAAGCGTCTTGCTGGTAGTTGTAGTTCACTAAGACAAAGATTCCTGATAACCTAGAATGTGGGAACCTGATCGTGTGAAGGTAAAACTAGCAAACAAAACTAATCGCTTACTGAAACCTATTTGATTTCAAGTAGAAAGTTCAATTTCATTATTCTGAAGAAGTCATTTTCGAGAAGAAAAGGACAGCAAAGTGAAGTAAGTTTTCTGGATGGACGATAAAAATATATGAGAATTTTTAAGATCCTGTAAGGAGTAGAGGCCTTTCAAGAGTAGTATAACGTTATACATACACTAATAATATTAAAGATTAATTTTTAATGTTCAGATACAAGATTTAAATACAATGAGGTATATATAGGTTTGAAAATTAAGAATTTGATTGTTAAAACTCTGAACTTAACGTACAGCTATAAACAGATTTTAATTAATCATTGTGAAGTGACCAAAAATAAAAATGGGAGGACATGACCCAAGACAGTGAGTTATTCACAAAAAGAGAAGACATAATTACAGTGACGGAGGGATGACGATTTGGCAGAGAATAAAAGGAAACGAAAAGGATGACTCCGCCCATTGGAAAGAATACTCCTGAGAAAACAAAACACAACACAGACACACAAAACACTAGTCTCCAACTATATAACTCGATGTTAACGTATTAATATTAGCGCAGCCCGACACGTAACGAAATCTCTAAACGGCGAGCGGCTCCTCTGCTATTACGCGATTCGTTCCAGCGGCGCCGGCGGCTGCAGATGGCGATCTGCTGACGAGGCGGCCGTTCGGCTCTTCGCCCGCCCCGGGCGCCGCGGCCGCGGGACTCCGCAGCCCCGCCCATTCAGCAGAGAACGCCGCCCCGCCCCGGCCCGCGCCGCAGCCGCCGCCAACGTCGCCATCCATCTCGCAGCCCGAAATACCGGACGCGACGCCACTGGCGGCGAGAGCAACCCAGGCCCCGGGGGCGATAGCAATGGCTGTGAGGATGCTGGGAATGGGATGGCAACGGTAATAGTGGGGGCATTAACGGGAGACACGACGAAAACTCTGATATCGGGTACAATGCGATGCTGAAGCAGCAATGTAGGTGGGAGGCGGAATTCATTGGCAATGGCAGAGGCACACGCTGAGGCAGACCGGGATGAAAATCTGGTGATAGTGGTGGGCGTCGATGTGGTAGGAACGGCCACACCAGTGGCAGCGACGCAGTGAGTTCCTCGCACGACCGCGCGGAGCGCTCCCGGCGACAATGCCAGGCCATACGTCACCGCGCCGCTCGGGTTTTCCATCTTGCCGAGAAAACCAAGAAAATAAACCTCTCAGGCCGCGGGCCAACACATTTCTTTGCGCCCCTCTTCCCGCCCTCCTCGCCGTCCTCCGGCACCTCCCTCCCCGCCCCTCGGGGAGCGGCGGGGCCCTATCTGAGGCCCTTGCCGGAGCGATCGATAAGAATTTAATTTCACAAAACGCTGCCGTTCTATTCAAGATACCACCCTCCCCGGCGTGCCCCGCAAGCCTCCCAGAGGTAACTAGCTCGCGCCGGAGCGCGGGGGCGGCTTGCCCTCACCCTCTCTCTCTCTCTCCCTTTTTCCTGCTTTCTCACGTCGCTAGGGGAAACCCATTTTATTTTCCCACTTCTTCGCGGGCGGGAAGAAGAAAATGAAAGACACACACAGCCGCATTTTTTCTTTGTTCAATATCTTACGCGTCACACCACACACAGAGAAAGAATGAGTTATGGGCCGGTGGGAGATGGGAGTGAAGAAATACGACGCATTGAAGAAAATTAACCAGGAAAATGGAAGTGCGCTGTTTCTAACAAAACACTGCTAGGTAGTGAAACTGTTTCCTTAATGTAATTCGGAGATAAACTCGCGGGAAAATATGTGGCTTGAGGATGCTGCTAAGAAGTCGCGGGACTACGCGTGTATGGGTGTGTAAGCAGCGCTTCCGTGAGAGAACATTGTTTGTTCAGTCGGTCTCCCCACCGCCGTTGCCACCGTTACGCTATGTCAATACACTACTCCTTCGCAAATTACTTTATCGCCGGGACACGACAGCCGTTAATTATTGGCTGCGGATACGCCTGTGTTCAATCGTTTCAACAGTTCCTTTCTCTTAGCAGCACCAACGATTGAAAAGCCAACGATGGAACTCACGAACACAATCAAACGATTAGAAATACCTCGATTTGTATTCGTAACGACATCGAAATGCACAAACCAGAAAACGAGATCTAGATTCGAAACTGGCCAGATATTCTAATATAAATACCCCGGAGACAAAAAATAAATCACACAATAAATATAAATCAGAATGACGAGTCTCGAACAGCAAACGTTCTGGGAAAAGAGAAAAAAAAACGAGCGGCACACAAAATCCTTTCCACTCAAATCCCACTTAAAACCCTCGATAAAATTCCGGAAGGAAGCGATATATCGACTCGCATTTCGATTCGATATTCTCAGCAAAAATACGAGCGCCGTCGTCGATGGCCACAACGGCGGTGGCGCGGCGGCAGCGGTCTGGCGGCGGCGAGCGGAGGAGCGAGTAGCAGCTATTCCTAGAGTGGCGGTCGGTGCTTGAGGCGGCGCGTCGCGGCCACTGTCGCGCCCGCTCGCCCCGCCCCGCCCCCGCCACCGCCCCGCCCCGCTGTCTATAATTAAAGACGTGCCGTGCGAGAATGCGAATCTCGCGGCGAGCGCCAGCCAGCACCGCCTTGATTGGAGGCCTGAAATTTACGGGCGGCCGAGTCGGGGGCGCGGCGCCGAGCGACGAAGCGGGGCGACGCCGGCGGCGGCGCGGGGCCGGGCCAGGGGCGGTGGCGGTGGCGGCGCTGCGGCCGACGCGGTTCACCGGCGGATGCACGAGCGGCACACGGGGACGACCTCGCCACGCTGCCAGCGGTGGCGGCAGAGGCCGCGATTCGCAGGCGGGCGAACGCGCGTCTGCCCTCCGCGAAGGAGGAGCACATAAATTCAGTGCGAGCAAACATTTAGAAAGTGAAGCAGGAAAACTCTCGCGGCTGTATTGCGAATACAATTTAAAAATAAGACGCATTACCCGAAAAAACTTTGATACAAATTAAAAGCACCCAATTTACACAATTGGACTGCTTTTTTATTCATAGGTTATTTTTCTCTTTCTGAACAAATATATTGATTTCATTTGTAAATAATAAACAATTTATATGTTTCTGAAGTGTTTATATGCTTCTGCAATGCACATTTTTGCATAGAAAGTATTTTTTCATACCAATTTTGGCGTGCTTCTTGCGGCTCAGCCATTCGGAATATCCAACGAGTTTATTAGATAAAATACGTTTAAAATTGTCTTAAGAGGTTATTTTCGAGATTTCGATGTTTCCTCCCTAGACTCCAGAACTACAGGAATCATAATTAATACATAGAGTTTTATTAATCTTGTGTTTTAACGCTTTTAATATTTACGATATTTTATGTTAGACACTCTGATAAGGAGTTAGCAGTTAACTCATTTTCTTCACGTAAATATAAAAGTAATGCAACTCTTGCAAAAGGGGACAATAAATTGAGAAAGAAATCACCCACTTGTGACTGCCAACTTTCCTGAACATTCTTTCAATTCTTGTGTTGACATTTGAGTAAAGGAATGGCTCGAGTGCCACGTGGGAAACATTTCAAAAATCTTTTGAAGGCAGATCAAAAATGTGCAAACAAAAAAATATACGAAATGTTGCCAAGAGTGCATTGGTTTACAAAAATAATAAAATATTTACTATAACAAGTAATATTATGCATTTAATAGAATTGAAACTAATAAAAATCGAAAGGGACTATTCTCTATCCACATCAGTTAAAAATGTTTACAAAGAAACAAGTTCTCTTCTCTAATTTGATAGATAATGTAATCTGTTTTGAAAGATGTTTAACGCTCTTAATTATCAAATTTGTAATATTTAATTCTCCTTTATTTTATTATTCATGACACTGTCTATCAATTACGATGTCACATAAAATGTTGTCAGCCAATTCAAGACCACTATTCATGCCAATACCTTATTTTACTGCCATACTTTATTGCCACTATTCATGTAATTTGTCGTCAAATTCTTTGTAATTTTATAGATATCGCAACATACTCTTTATATACATTACCAATGAATTGTTAAATAATTAAAACACGTATGATAGCACATAAATCTGTCGCCTTTCTATGAAAGTAATTCTTCGTTTGCGCTTCAGAATGTTCTTGAGCAACGCGATGATCGTGTAGTGGCGAATTCAATCGTCCCTACGCCGCGGCTACCTTGCTCTGTGAATAATTCAGGGCAGCGGCGGCGGAGGCGGCGACAGCGTGTCGCCCGGCTTCACGAAGGCGCCGCGCTGGAGAAGGAACGGCTGAGCGCTGGGTGACGGGGGGGGGGGGGGGCGAGCTGATCGATTCGTTCCGAGAACGCGCGTGGGGCTGTGCGCTCAGGTGACAGGGGCGGCTGGCACTGGCGGGGGTAGGAGTGGAGGCGGGAGCTGGCAGGGTTGGGGTGGGGGCGGATGAGGACCGGCAGCCGAGTCATGTCACTCTCTGTAGAGATGGAGGGGCCCATGGGTAGATACGTGGGTGGAAAGAAATCAGGACGTAACAGTAGAAACGCCAAGTTGCATTCCTTAGGCTCTGGGTTGATTTCCAATTAAAAATGAGTATTTTAGACAAAACTACAAGACTCAGCGTTCAAATATTAGTTTGTACACATATAGTGCAGCAATATGCTTACTGTAAATTTAAAACACAGTAAATCTTATAATTGTATTGTTATTATAACAATAATATTAATATTATTAATAATAATAAAATTATTATAAATGGTAATAATCATATGAATATCCGCTACTTTTTAAAAGACATATGATAAAGCGTAGATAAATTAGAAATACATTAATATATTAGGCAGTTTCTCTCAGATGTAATATTTATTCCAAATGTTCACCTTCCTTCCTGTAATTATAAAAATTGCGTTTATTAAACATATTTGTAAACACAATTTATTGCAAATATCTATGTCTTCTTAATTATCAAGCATTTTACTGTAGTTCTCTTTAATAGAGAAATGAAATATAAATATAATTAATTTTTACATAATTACTTTTGAAATATAGAAATTATTTTTAAAAAGTATATTCATTACGATTGATTATACAATTTGACTCATAGAAATATCGGAAGAAGGTTCATAAAATTAATATTATAAAATTACCTTGTGAAGCAAAGAGAATTTTTTCTTTTCACAGAACGATAAACCACTTGACACTTAAATCACACGTTGCACTGATAAACACACAATAAACACCACATTCACCAGAGCACTTCACAAGCAACGCACACATGACTGACACCACTGCGAGCTAAAAGCACTAGCACCTCCCGCGGCGGAAAGCCGGGCCTCTGTCGGCGGCGCGCTCACTAGGTCGTGACTAGATTCGGTAGACCCGGCCGCGCGCACGCGAACTCTCCTCGTGGCGGCGCCCCACGCACGCACTGTGCACGCACTGCTGGAGCGCGCGGCCGCTCCCTCTCGCCGCCACTCCTTCACTAACCCGAACCCTCCGCACGCTGCGCCTAATGTTGATAATTCCCCGATAGCCCTCCGGCTACACGTGGGGTCGGGAGGGGGAAAGAAAATTGCCCCCTGACTGACTGCCGCCGCCTGGCGATGGGTCGGCTCGGGTGCCCGCTATAGTTTTAGCGTGTGGCCATTTTGGTGGCGACGGCGTCAGGAGACAGCCGCTCCCGCCCCTTCCGACTTCCCCTCCCTCCACCTCCCCCCGGCGCGCCTTTTCGAGTCGAAATAATGGCCGAAACGGGGGACGCCGCGCGTGGTGGGGAGCCTCGGGGCGCCGGAGAGGGGGCAGAAGGAGCCCCCCTAAGGTTCCACCCAACCAGGGGGCTGAAGAGGGGCCGCGGAGATAATGAGGGGTACCTCCCTGGGGGGAGGGGAACGGGTTTCTAATTCTGTGGCCGCAGCCAAGAACTTTTTCAGGGGTGGAGAAGGGATAGGGGTACAAAAAATAGGAATGAAAAAGAAGAAAGTATTTTTTTAAGGTCTCACTCTCTCCCAGTAGACATCCCGATATGAAGGGTTGCTCCACACAAGCGGTGAAGGTTCCGACTGACAGACGCAATACAATGTTTGACCGCGTTGGACACGGTGGTGACGCTGAATCGTGAAGGGTGACTTTTGACGTCAGGGAGGCAGCAGAGTTGGTGGGAATATCGCAGCTCGACCACCACCGGAGGTTTCCTGTGCGATGGGACCACAAACGCATTCGTCATTCGGCCATGCGCGCGCCGTGCGTATCATCATATGAATGGCCGGCAATCAGATCAATGCTGCTGATAGGTTGGAGGTATCGCAACGATGTACCGCTTCGTTAAAAGCATTTAATGTGCGGTTAACTGTATAATACGTCAGGCAGTTGGCAGATGTGCAGCAGGAAATTTATGTGAGCCCTCAGCTTGGGAAAACTGTTGGCGGAATTAGGAAAGGATCCAGCCTACCGAAGACGTAATACAGTGCGAGAATATAAATCAATATTCATCAGACAATGTTTTACAAGATGCGAATTAAAAATTAATGTAAAACTAGTTCTGTAATATTAAAAAAGGTTTTTGATTTTCTCTCGAAGAATATTCGTAAGTATTGTTGCTTAGGAAAGAAAAAAATATTAAGCTATACTTTCAAGGAAGGAAATTAGGTATGGTATTACAAACACTGTTTTACTTTGTATTTTTCAGTTACATCTCGGACAGAAATGGCGAATATTTCTTTTTTTCATTTTTGATTACTGAAAGTATTAAGTAAATAATATATTATATATAAGAAAAGTAATTTTGAAAAATAAATAAAAAATGTAAGTTTTAATGCATTCAAAAGTTTAGACTGTTGATAACATAGAATTAACATTCTATATTTTGTTAAACCAAGATATAAAACGGAAAAATAACCGTCGGTAATATTAAGCGCCCACAATATTTTAAACATTGTTTTCAACAATTGCAACTAAAAAATGTTTCAGTTGGCAACTCATGATACAACCCCAGGAAGAATACAAGGGGCGAGCTGCAGTCTTCCCGCTATCGAAGCTCGATCAGATGACATCGACGGACCTCAGGGCCTCATGGCCTAAAGCCTCAGTCAACGTCGGAAACCTGATAAGTGAGGTCTGTGCCGCGACTTCCTCCACCATACATCAAACCTTTATGAAATTCGTGGATTCGTAAAAAGGTGAGTGACCGTGTTATACAGTTTTTTCAAATTGAATTTATAGGACACATCGAACAAAAAGAATCTGTGGTTATATTATAGTAATAGTGTTCAAATAGGATTGCTCATGGCGCATGTTGGTGTAATTTTTGTAACGACCGAAAGCGTCTACGGGTGATATCAAATTTTTCAAATTGCTTCAGCGTTTCAACTGGCAAAAAACCAATTTTCGTAATACAATTTCGTGTCCACGTTCTATGTGAATTACACGTTCCATATGAAAACATACTTGTGATAAAAATATTGTGTATATAGAGACACGAAGAAAACTTTTAGGTTAACTGGTTTGCAAAAAATTGACTTTTTCCTCATAATTTTCACTTAAAACGATAGTTCTCGTTTTCCTCTTTGCGTCCCATCGACCTTGTCGCATTGGCTCTCATTTCTCTTTCCAACTCCGTCCGCGGCAGCGAGACACAGCGCGGGCGGGCGCGTGGGAGGGACCGGGATTCGAAGCCGGGCCGCCGCGCCGCGCCGCGCCGCAGGTGTGGCTGAAGAAGCGGCCGCCGTTCATCACCAGGCTTTGTCTCCCTCGGCCCCCTCCCTGCCCCGCCCTTCATCCGGCAGGCCGCTGCCCTGGCGGCCGCCCCACGCCCCGCGCCACGGCCCCCGCATTGTGTGCACGCACGCAGCTGCGGTCAGAGCCTGCGGCGGCGAGGCCTGCGGTGACGACGGCAGAGTTAGCAGCGAGGTGGGGGCGACAGTGACGGTGTCAGTGGGAATGGTGTCGATGGATGTGAGGAAGAACGTGATGAGAGTGCGTTTACGTTGTTAGTCGCGGATGCAAGAGCGCCTCCATTTACCGTTAGGAGAACCTCAGACCGCTACTCCACCGAAATCTTTGTTTTTCTTTAAATAATTTACTTTACTACTTACCTTTTCATGTCGAAAACACTCCTATTTAAAATTGTGCGTAGTTATTGATATTACAAAGAGTTCCGCTTCAAGGACAGAAACAGAAAACCACCCAAAGTAAAAGCTTCCGTATGTTAAGTGATTCATATTCCATGTATCGTAAGCTCGTATCATAAAATTTGTTCAATATTACAGATACGTTTTGTACACTCCGTGAACTTGGATCCACTAATGAGAGTGAGTGGAATTGCTTAGTGTGCAGGAGGTGCTGATGTTGACATAAATACGAAATATGCGTGCCATTCAAGACTACACATAACACTGCTGCAAGAGCTGCTCCAGAAATAAAAACACAGCTAACAATTTTTGCTTTGAAAAGTTTTGATACTGAACGTAAGAGCTAAACAAGAAACGTCTTTCTTGGAATATATCATAAATTGGAGTATCAATTAGTTTTGAAATTACTTTTGCTCAATTTTTTACTGAAATCGTAACAAACAGTGAAACTCTCTTAACATAAGAAAAAGTTTTATGCAGATCCACTATTTCAAGAAATTATTTATACTATTTTTGAACAATAATTGCATAGTTTCAATAATGTGTATTTTATTTCGCAAATTTAAAAAAGTAAAAATGGTCTTTTATGTAGAAATTTAAAAGTGCAAGGATGTGATTGTGTGTTCAAAATTTTCCTCAAAATAATTAAAATAATGAGAGAGAATGTAAGATTTGGTCACTTACAATATCACTTCATGGAAACATGCAAAGGTATATACATGCAAATAATTAATTCTGTGAATTGTGAAGATAATGAAATATAAACACTTCGGATCACTTACAATTACATCCAATAGTATATATTTTATGATTATGATTTATTAAATAAAACGTTCATCCTTTATGTGAAAATGTATTTAAACTGAAGTAATTTCACCCTCTCTCCCATTTTTGTCAACATAAACTCTACCTGGACTCGTGTATGTAAATCAGAGAGAAAAGTGTATAGGTAAAAATCCACAGAATATGTAAATACGAGCGTGCTTTCAACCATAATTTTACAATGACTGGCACATCAAACCCCGCAAACATAAAACAGCTCTAAATGTCAAATATACTTTCCATAACAGCAACAGATACACCTAATCAAAATTGAAACATTTCACATTGTGATGAAAATAAAGAGTACAAAATAAAAGCGAAATGCTGCGTATGAATCACCGCATCCAGTGCGCTCGAAAGCGTTATGTTTTCTGGCCGAGGCGTAGCGCTGAGCAGCGGCGCTGGCGGCAGCGTCGGCGAGCGAAGCGCTGGTGGCGCGGGCGGCGCGGGCGGCGGGGGCGGCAGGCGCCCGGATTTATGCGTGCACGCGCGCGCCCGCAGTAAATCCCGGCGCCGGCACCGCCCGCGCCTCCGCCCCGGGGTCCCCGCTCGACGCCCGTCAGCGCGCCCGCCGGGCCGTGCGTCCGCCGCCGACACGCGCGCCGGAAACCGCTCCCGCACGCCCCGCCCCTCTCTACCCCGCCCCTGCCCCACCCCGCTTGCCCGCCACCACACCGCACGAGCTGCCACCGCCATCGGTGCAGCTGCCTCTTCACTTTGGTTACGCCACTGCCATTGCCACTACTGTTATCAGTCTACCGCCCCGCTCTCAGCACTCCACTGACCTTCTTATCCCTGCGTTCGTCCCACCCTCTGCCGCAACTCTGCTGTTGAACACCTGTCGTAAGCTCTCTTCATTTTGCTTCTAGGCCCTGCGTTGGTCCTTACTCAAGTTCCTTCCGTGCATTGACCTTCCGTTCTGCAGTTTCTTCACGCAATAATCCTAGCAGTCTCAACGCATTGCTTCCATGGAGCCCCGCGTTCACTGCCATCCCTTCACTGCTCATACCTCCACCGCTTCTACACGACTTGAAACGTTCGCATCACTGTCTTTCGCCCGTCCGTCATTCCTGTTTATTCCCAATCGCATTCTCCCCAGTCTCTTTTCCTGCCCCCTCGCTGCCTTTCCACTCTCTCCACACCCCGCGCACTCCTTCCGGCGCGGGGCTCCTCCCCCCACGCCGGCCCCGTTGTCGCGCGCGCCGGATCTTCCCACTCCGGGAAATGCCGTTGGGCCGTGCCAGCCCGGGCCCCGCCGCGTCGCTCCGCGCCGCTCAGCATTGTCGAGCTGAGCTGCGCGCCCTCCTGCGGCTGGGTCGCTGAGCTCTGCGCTACCGCCGGCGCTTCACGCGCCGCGCCCAGCTGAGCCGAGGCGAGGCGAGGCCGTCCCCCGTGGCGAGGCGGCAGTCAGGAGCTGTTTCTCGCTTTGCAGCCGTGTTGTGTTACAGGCGTGCACAACACGTGGAGCAGGAAACGGCGAAAGCGTGGAAATTGAAAATGGGATTAAATGAGTGCTTATGCTTTTGACTTTCATTACTTCTCTGATGAATAGTGCCATTACTAATTTCATGCCTGATGTTATAAGAGAATGATGTACTAAAGCCGCTGCGCGTATAATGATCAAGACTCAAATACACTTCATAAATACAACCCATTTCCACTTTCATTTCTTCTTGTTCACAGTTATCGATTAATAATTATAATTGTTATTACTTATGCAGCAGTACTGAATATATTTACAAATATGTTAATTATTGCGTTATATTCGAATGTTATACTTGCAAAGACACTCGCACGTAAGTTGAAAGAAATTATCCTTTACTGCCATTTTTTTCCTTTTATGAGAAGGTATTTTAATATTTTCACTATTTCCAAATCCTATATTTTAAAAATTTGAGAATTGCAGTCCTTTCAAATCAAGAATTTTAAATCTCAAATTTGGTTAGTCTGACTGGCATTCATCAATCAGAACTGAACATAACTCTTTATACATAAACGAATCTGTCAAAATTAAAATCGTTTTAACTATCCCTTGTTATTAATAATTTCTTGAAAAAAAAACAAATAAAAAGGCAATAAATAAAACGCGTTTGACAGTACGTACGTTACTCAATACAACGCACAAATATCAATTTGCATACGAGGGAATGAGTGTATACCATACCACAGAATTATATTCAAGAGTTGCTTATAACGAAAGGTGAATGAAATTTTAAAAGAAAGAAGACATGTCACGCTAAAGGCTGGCGATGCCCAAGTATGCAGTGCTCCACCGCGGCGCGGCGGAGAGGCGCAAGGCTGCAATGCTTTTACCTCCGAGTGACACGACGCTGCGCGGCGTTATTTTTAGGCTGCAAATGTTAACGCTACACGGATTCGCTTTATAGCGCGAACAGTGCGCTTTGCAAGCTCCCATTATGTACCTGTCGGAATGCGACCGACAGCCAGCATGCAAGACCGTGCGAGTCCTGATGGTAACAAACGGCAGCGACCGGCTCGCGCCGTAATTCACGAAACGCGAGAGCGGTTGAAAAAGCGCGCGGCGGGCGGCGAACAGAACGCAGTTTCCAGCCAGCTCTCTGGGTCTGGCGCGCGTTCGCATGTACGCGACAAGTGTATGTGTACTTGTTTCCAACGTGACTACGTGAGTGCTTGCGTTAGACTGCGTATCCCGCACACGTTAGAGACATGTGTCGATGCTGTTTCTAATGTGTTTGCCTGAGAAATATCTTGCATGTGTGCGTTTGCGACCTGTATCCATGGACTACGTGTGCCGGTATTGCCCCATTTAAGTTTTGATGCACACAATTGTGAATTGCAATACTGTTCCGGTTTAAATTCTTAAACTATATCACGGGTTGGCGACTAATAAAAAATTACTTGTGGTCTTGTAAATGTTGGCACGAAATGTACATCCGCGTAAAGAGAGAAAACTCCCCGAAAAATGAAGACCTAATAAAAATGAAAATATACGTGGTTGTAAAATGTTATATTTTCGTATCAGAATACACTGTCATTTTATTTCTGCTTCCAAATTACAGATGTATTTCGGTTGTATGTTTGGATGAAAGTTTGGACACTTTCCTCATTCATTGTAGAAAGAAAAGCCAGAAGACTAAAAAAGAAGAAGCTCTAATTACACATTATTAAACATTATTCGACTCACAAAATTAACTCACTTTCTCATCGCAATTCACTGCAGTCAGAATGATATAATCAAATTCTCAAGAACGTCGTACACTATAAAGTATACTCAAAAATTCTTAAACATTCTTAAACACATATAAGGACCTGGTGGCGAGTTGTGTCCTTGAACTGTAGAGACTTTAGTCTCTCTAGAGACTTTAACCTCTGTCCTGACCGCTTAGTCCTGCCAGAGGGTCGACTTGCACCTGCACT
Organism: Teleogryllus occipitalis; assembly: GCA_011170035.1. Classification (NCBI taxonomy): domain Eukaryota; kingdom Metazoa; phylum Arthropoda; class Insecta; order Orthoptera; family Gryllidae; genus Teleogryllus; species Teleogryllus occipitalis. The sequence goes on from BLKR01000160.1 coordinate 544,450, forward strand.
CCAAGAGAAGACCAAAACGACGCGAAGGGTCCCGCATTCTCCACGCGGAGTTTGCTGCCATGCCAGTGAGCGCCATCGTCCACAACTCTAAGAAAGAAACGTTTTATAGTTGTAGAAAAGGTGACCTAAAAAAGATTCTCTAATATCTCGCATCTGTGAACAATGTGACCGCGAGATCTCTTATTGAATTTATCAAGGGGCAGGTGAAGAATGAGAGATGTGACTTTTAGGATCATGTGAAATTGTGCTTGCTCTTACAATTAGCTATTCATCTCGCAAACATCAGAGTTTATAAGTTAAGAATCGAAATACATATTGGGAGAGGGGGGGGGACAAACGTGGAATATTAAACATGTGAATAATCATTCGCCGTCATCCCGTAATGTGTACTACTTTTTCACTGTCGTCAATTAAGATAGTTATTATTAATATCAAGTTTTTCTTCAAAAGCCCTCTACATAACGATTTTTAAACGCATGTAAAGATAAGAAATCCAGAAAGAACACATATACGCTCAATTGACAGTTATCTATGTACACGAGAGAAAGAGTGGGTCCTTCTACAGAAAGAACAAGCGGGTCGTAGGACTGAACGGATAAAGAGACTTGATAACTGAATATTGGCAACAAAATTACAAGACTGGTACACGGGCACAAAAGATGCAAGCACGTGTATAATCAATTAAAAATGTAAATCTCTTCCGAAACAAGTGGAATATATTGGCGTTGAAGTGCAGGTGCTACAACTGAAGATTTAGTATAATCGCCTAAGACCGAACAACATGCCGTGGTGTAGTGGTATTATTCGTGTTCGATAGAACCGTTACCAGTATCTTACGGGCCTGCTCCGGCCGATTGAAGTCGGTCCTGCATCATTACAATCGCCGTAAAACTCCCCGGAAGAGCGTCTAAAAGCCATCTCCGTCGCATAACTCAACCGCTTCTCTGCCGTCGCCGCCGCCTCCTCCTCCCGACCGCGCGTTGTGCCGCCCAATCGCGTCTTTCCGCTGATAGGGCTCTGTTTTCGCACAGTAAGACAAATACGTTTTATTTTCACGGAAATATATCTTAGACATATTTCATCATTTTTACACACTGGGAAAAAGGGGGAGACATAACAGCGGTTTCTTCGTCGCTCTCCGCGACGAGAAGAAATATAAAAACAAAAAATATAAAAAAAACGCACATATTTTTCTACATTACGAAGTAAACAGAGGAACGCCGGCGGGCAACGGTTCGGCCGCGGCGGACGCGAGAAGGAGTGAGATGGTAGAGACGGGGCTTCTTTGACGTCACGAGTATAAAAGCGGGCGATGCATCTTCGAGCCCGCGACTACCTACGTCTCCCCGCCTCCCCGCCCCCGCTCTCGGCCCGACGCCCGTCCCCGAGCCCCCACACTCCCCTCCGCTCCCGCCCGCGTTCCCCCGTGGACGTACAAGTTTTTTCTCCCACCACCCCTCCCCCTCCCGCGCCTCCGTCTCCGGTTTGTTTGTAAGCCCGAGGTCCGCGGGCTACGGTCGTTCGTCATCGCTCCCTCCCCGCCCTCCCCGCGGCCGTGCCTCACTGGCTGGCGAGCAGCGGGAGGCCCGGGCGGGCGCGGGCTCCGATGTCGAAAGCGGCGGCGGCGGCGAACGGCGGGAGGGCGAGAGAGAGTTTCGGAGTGGGAAGGCGGGCAGAATTTCGGGTAGGGATGAAAATAGATGAGAGAGTAGGTAGCATAAGCATAGGAAGTGATGGGGTAAGAAATAAGTGTACAGGAGTAGGATAGTTAGGAAGCCAAAAAATAGAACCAAACAATTCATTTGTGTAGATATTGTGTTTTGTTGACCTAATAGTACTGTAATGGGTCAAATATTGCAGTAGGAGAAAACTATGTCCCCAAACTGGCATATTCAACACTGCCAGTCACGCGAATGTTTAGCGATTTCAACGTAGGCACTGCGTAATGGATACAATATGTGTAAGAAATTTTAGATTTTAGGCAAGAGAAGCGTGATGTTAAATAATTACACTAATTTAATTTTTGAGAAGCGACAATTTATCAACTCATGCATATTTTCTATAAACTGGATTTTAAAAAACTCTATGAGATTTAAAAGATTGTTCAATTGTATAATAGTGAACTAATTACTTCCATGATATAAGCAATTAATTACAGATACACATCAAAATACAGAAGAAAGCATTCTTTATAATACTCAAAGTTTGCACTCACACGAAGTTGTAAGCGACATCTTACATATATTCGCTGCAAGAACGGCAACATTCTCAAGGCGTCTTCGCTCGTTCATAATCCGTGTGAAAGGTCCCCCAGCTGTTCGCCCACAGATCCACGTCACACTTGTCGTCCGCCAGGCTCGCCACCTGGGCGTGAGCGGGCGTCGAGACACATCACAGGGCGGAGTCATCGACACGCCAAGCGCGAGCACTTGGGCGCCCGCCATGTTTATCTGCTCGTTACTAACGCAGACGCGGGGGCGGGGCGGGCGCGTGGCCTGCGGTGAGTGGAGAGGGAGGCAGTGCAGCGGGTGACACCCAGCGCCGTTCGTCAAATTCTCCTAGACGGCGACACGAGGGACTCTATTGGCGAATCGGTGCGGCGGTGGCCGCGACTAACGAATCAGTGGTGGAGGAGACTGTTGAGGTCGAATTCAAGCTTAAGAAAACGAAGTTCATTCAAGATGGCTTGAACTTTTTAAAACGGGTGATTGGCAACTGACTTTTAAATGTGTGAATTACAACTGCGCGCGAAATCTTACTTCCATATTACTGGTATCCAAGTAATTCTTCTGATACTAAATATTGACGAGACAGCAAGTTGGCCTCTTTGTGTAAAGTGGAAACGATGATAATTGTAGAAGAATTTTTTAATGAATGGTAATTTTATTATTCATCTGATGTTTTTTTTTAAAAAAAAAGCAAATGAAAATTTGTGCCAAGAAAATTTTGAAGTTTCCAAGAGTTATTAAAATTAGCTGAGAGTTATTGAAAACTCAGCTATCTCACGGACATGGGTTGGTGAAGAAATAAATAAGTCCAGTCTGAAATAAATAAAACAGTGAGTTTTAATTAACTTTATCTTATCCGATTGCCCTTTATATGATTTTTACTTACGTGTGGAATAAATAGATCATTTTTGAATCCAAAAAATACAAGCTTTCTGCAGTAGATGAATGAATCAATCGTATATCAGATGTAGTCAAGGGTATGGACTAAGTCAGTTTAATGTTATTAAACATATAATAAAATCATAGAATACAAACATATAGTATAATCATATAATGTGTCAAAATATTAAAAAGAGGATTGAATAAGATAAAATTTATTTTAGACCTCGCTAAAAGACCATTATGTGCTCGTTAGTAATTTAACACCCGTGCTACTGCGTTTGTGAACAACTAACTTGCACATAATGTTCTCTTTTGGCCAGTTGAATGGTAAATAAATATTATTGTAGATATGTTATCTCGCGTTCGTGAACAATTAATTCCCTTTTAACCTGTTGCGTGGTTAATAGCTATTATTATAGGTATGTTTCTCATTTAAGCACTTGTTGGCAATGATTTCATTTAATATGTATTTAGCTATTTTCGAACGAATATTTCAGAAGAATTCGAAAGAGTAGGTAATTAATCCTATTAAAATTTAAAATTTTTAGAAATCCTCAGCTAATGGACGGGTTGGAGGAATTAGACAGTTTAACAAATCACAGGCGAGGAGGACAGTGAAGGTGGCACCGGGCCGGGGCTGTGGAAGCCAGTAGTAAATCAGTCACTCATCGACTCGGCTCTTCGCTACGCGCGTGCCTGCACGCGAAGCGGCGGTGCGCCCAGCTCCTGTGATCGGAAGATAAGCCCCTGAAAGGCGAGGGTGCGTCCAGGTACAGGCCGAGAGCCTCTCAACGTGTCCTCTCTCTTATGGTCTCAAGGCTTTGGGAAAGAGAAGAAAAAGCTGCGATTGATTAGACAAAAACAGACTTAGTGTTCATTTCATTTCAATATTTGTTCACTACTCTTTGGTTATGTAATGATTAAGTCAAGGACCATCGTCAGCACTGATTTTGATTCCCAATAAATGATGTTAATATGGGTTTCAGAAAATTACTCTTCCAAACGAAAAAGTTATCTTAAGACCAGCACAAAATAAATACTCAGACTTTAGAAGTGGGAAAATCATCACTAAATGTTGTAAGAGATGAATTGTATCTTGCGTACAAGGTTTTCTCTGAATATCCAAACCGACTAAGGTTTCATAATTTCAACTGTCACTGCAGTTTCTCTGACTTGGAGGTTCCAGGGTTCGAATCCCGACGGTGGTAGGGTTTTCGACACTAGATACATAGCTATATCTAAGCCACTGTCTGGAGGAGAATTCTAATGGCTGGCTGCTGTGATCGGTAATTTTACCGTGGTTTCTCCGCTCAACACCAGGCGAATGCCGGAGCAGTACAATAAAAAGCTAAGCACAGACCGTGCGCTAACTTTTCATCCTCTTCCTCGTCCTATTATCACTCCTTACTTACACACACTTACACTTACAAAAGTATTTCTTTCGAATACACTCAGCGAAGATAAAAATTCCATATCAGAAGGTTCAAATGGTATTTCGAAGATACTCTATTTCACAACTGACGGGAAAAACGTACGTTTCCAAAAATTATAGTATTAGAAACTATTTCTATGAAAAGTTATTTCAGATTAAAACGAGAACCTGCTCTTTCCACAACACTTAATTTCATGCGGAAAATTACCATGAAAATGGTCGTATTTCCTAACAGGATAGGTATTATCTTCGGCAAGAGAACACGCGCCCATCGCCCGAGAAGAGATGCGGAAGCTGTCGGCGCGAGAGCGTTTGGGCTCTCCAGCGTGAGAGCCGTCGACGGCAGCCGCCCGTTGGGCGACAGGCGCGCGGAACCGGTTTGGCGAACACGACCGCCAGCGTCCGCGCCCGCGATCACACTGCTCTTCATTATGCAGCCCCACACAGAACCCAAGACCTTTCGCGACAACACGCCCAGGGATTTCCTCATCGCGTTTACGCCGACGTCAGTTCCCAGAACTCACAGCAGGTTGCATCCTCTTCTCGTTCACCCAAAGGCTTTTCATGTTAGAAACCATTTTCACTATATCACTACTGAGAAACGACATCTCTTCAGGAAAGTATGGTGAAACCCATTGGTTATTACCAGTGGGGGAATCAGGAGTGAGTGAAAGTGGAGGCTGCAGGTATAGTGTCCAGTCGTCTTGATAATTTTTTTAAAAATAATTTGTAATTTATACTGAATTTAAAATGTATTTTATTTGCTGATTTTTAGTTATTTATAGCGAATTCAATTAAAGATCATGAGAGACGTTCGTAACCGTAGAAAATTTGTGTGTATATATATATATATATATATATATATATATATATATATATATATATATATATATATATGGGTGTGGGTGAATATGCCATGGGCTTCTGACGGATCTGAATCCGCACGAGTCCCACCCTCTTTCAGTGCGCAACTGGTCATTACAACTGAAGCTAAATTTATACGTACGTAAATAACGGTAACAATTCCCATTTCCCATGTTAGAGTATAAAAATACTCAACCCGCAACAGTAGTTTTTAGAAAAAATAATTGCTTGTGCTTATTTTGAAGAAATGAATAATATGTCAAGATTGATAGAAATAAGATACTTCGATTCATTAAGGCACGTAATACATATCTTGCGCGACTGATAGAAATATCAAATACCTTTAATATTAATTGTTAATATTCTGGTAGACGTTTGAAGAATAAACGTGCAGCGAGAGGAGAAGGCGGTAGCGGGTGCGAGCGCGGGAGCGGCGCCGGGGGCTGGCTTGCCCGCGAGAGGCGCGGGGCGTCAGCTGGGCGGAGCGCCGGGCCGTGGTGTCGCGTCGCGTCGCGTCGCGCAGCTGCCGACTGCCGGCAGCTAACGGTCCGGGCGCGCGCGTCCGTATGTCCGTCACGCCGCAGATACCAGATACGGCCCGCGCGGGCAGCAGCGGGGGCGGCGGCGCGCGGGGTGGGGGATCATTCTCCATATTTCACGCGCCGCTCGCTCCGCCGCCGCCGCTGCCGCCACCCCCGCCTGTGTCGCCGCCGCCGCTAGGCTTTGTCACTCGCGCCGCCGCCTCCGATACGCATCGCCGCTGCCACCGCCGCGCCGCGTCGCGCCGTCGCCGGCGGCGGCGGCGGCTGAGCGGGCCGCGACCGGAGCGGGGGCAGGGCGAGGAGAGGAGCGGCGACGCAGCCAGTGCATCTCAATGCTACGCGCGCTAATCGCCGACGGCCACCTGCCGCCCCCACCGCCTCCTCCGCCCCCACCGCTCCCTCCGCCCCCACCGCCTCCTCCGCCCCTACCGTCTCCACCTCCCCCCGCCCCCAAACCCCTTCACCACCCCCGTCCGCTCCGCGCGTTGCCGGTTGACCGGCGCAACGCGCGTTCGAGTGAGAATTTGCGTCCGCGACCATCTGTATCTGCATCGACTACTGGATGACAGCCCCCGGATACTGCACGCTCAGCAACATGCTGCTCGTGTCACCATCAGCCCGACTAGCCAATATTTTTGCGCAACGGTTAATGTACTAACTGATCTGGAAGTGTATGCTGTGTGCATCATTTATGAGTTGGAAAGACCTTCGGTTATTGTGCACAATTTTTGTATGCAATGGATTTAAATTTATTTATGAGCTTCTACAGATTACTTGTACTATAATTTTGCTGCGGTAGCGCACAAATTTTAAGTTTTCTTCTTCAAAAACAGTCTCATTTGCTTTTGAAAATATCTGTAGATGTACGCAACATAGAGCCTCATTGCAAATGCTGTTCGATTTCACAAATCAAAATAATCACTGGAAACGAGGTGAACCCATTACAAGTGTAAGAGGAGTGGTGTTCAATGTTCATCTCAACAAACAAAGTTTATTTTACGTTAAGTTTTGCTATTTGATGAGGTCATGAATTCAAGGCCTTGGAGAAGTGACAAGATAATTGATACCAGTCAAAGCAAGCTTTCTGCTATTCGATTAGTAAGGACTCGTATTAAATACTAAAAAATTAAATATCAAAAACGAAAAAGTTAAATTGGGGAAAGATTTCAAACTTCATATATTGAATCTTATTATTTGGAAATACTTTACGATATTACCGACTTCTTAATCCTCATCGTTAGAGAATTATTTTTTTAGCAGGTTATCTTTCAGATGAAATTCTCGAGAATATAAATTATGTTCACTAATTTAATTCTGCTTATTACAATGTTACAATCTGCTTAATGTAATCGAGATTTGAAATTATACTAGTAGGTAGCTGGTTGAGATTGATAGAACTTATGTGCATGGTGATAAATAAATGTTAAAGAAATGCTTATTCTAAGTTATTAAATTGTTAGAAACTTAAAAAATTAAACTCTTAAATTAAGTATAGGGAAGTTGTTTTATCTATATTTCTTATCAAAGAGCGCTATGTGTTCTGCACTAACGAATATCGATTCCCATATCCAACGTACCTTTTATTTCTTTATTTATTTATTTGTATAATGCATTCAAATTCATTAAAATCATCATACATTTCAAATCGGGTCATAATGTACATAGAATTAAAGAAATTTAAGAATTATGACTACAATATGTACAGATGACAGAGCAATTAGTAAAAAAAACCTACTAATACTCGATAGTTTGAATGGGCGAGTGCGAAGAATTAAATAACGAGTTATGACACCTGCGATCTTCTACGCAAGTGAGACGGAACAAGTCGTTAGAAAAAAAAAAACGGAAATGGAGAAGGAAGAAAAGAAAGGAAGAAAGAAAGGAGGTGGGCGAGCGTGTAGAATGATTGCGAAGTGCCGGGATGCAAAGTGCGGTGAAGGCGACAGCGGCGCGGGCGCCAGGTAGCGGCGGGGGCGGGCCGGAATTGCCCCGGGGCATCCTGGGAAATCGCCATCCGTTACGGCGTCACCCCGCGCTGAATATTTAACGCGGCCGCTGAGTTACGAGCGCCGGCGCCTGCGTGACCCGCCGCCGCGGCGACAGAGAGCGCGCGCTCCGCCCTTCCCCGCGCCCCACCCCCCTTTCGTCTGGCTCCGTTCGTTCCGTTCCGTCTCCCGCACCGGCTGCGGTAGCTCAGCTGAAACATGGTTGCCCCCGCAGCATCTCTATCCGGGAAGTCCTAGGGTTCGAGTCCCGATGATTGGGAAATTTAGACAGTAGCCACATAGGTGGGTCGAATTCAACAACAGTCGGGAGGAGAATTCTGGCGGCCGGCTGCTGTGTTCGGTAGTTTTCCGTGGTTTCGTCGATCAATACCACCCGGTGAGTGCTGGAGAATACTCTAACAAGCGGGTCAAGCACCGAGCGCGCTCTTTCCTTCCTTACCGTTGTCGCCCTCCTCCGTAGACACATACACACTTAGGAGTCCTACACTACGGCACTTATCCGGAACGAAGTTGGGAGCTTAGAGTTTGTCTCAGCTTAAGATGATGCCTCGTTTGATGAAAGGAAAACCGTCTCTTTCTGTTAAATATTGTGTACTCCCCTTTCGAGTATATTGATCTTTTTTTATTATTTTATTTTATTTTATTTCTTCTCGTTCAACCTAAGGGCTTTCTAGGGATATCAGTTTTACATGCTGATGTTTTTGGGATTTGGGCATTCTTTGACAAATTGAGGTTAAAATTCTCTGACTTATTTAAATAAATATTTTTCTTTTAGATGCTATTGAATTTTAATCTTGATTTGGAGAAGTAAACTGTTAGGATTGCCCTGTCGAGCAATAAGAAGGGAAAAGGTAAAGGTTCTACATGATATTAGTTTAGGGAGGTTTAAGCATATTCTAATGATCTGAGTAGTTGACGCCCCTAGATGCAACACTTGCTTCGTCTCCTGTGCTACTTAACTCGTTTCACCTCGTGCGGAATAATCATTCTAAAATTCTCTACGTGTCGTCTCAATCACTCCTTGTGGAAGACATGGGGAAATAAAGTTTATCATTTTGAGGTGTATTGTTCTCTTCCTTGTCACTTCTCACAGGACTCGCATTTTGGTTTGTTTCAAATCGCTTGAGTCTCCGACTCCTCAACTTCTTACAACACTATTTCATCCACATTCTATTGCCCATATATTTGCCTTTCTCCCGTTGCTTTTCATATCTTCGTCCTTTCTCCGGTTCTTCCATCGCACGCACGATTTTCTCGTCTTCGTCACTAGCGCCTAGGACGGGACATTCGTGAACTTTCAGGAGCTCTTGGGTTACATCCCTGGTCCACGTCCGATATTTTCAACACATTCAATAATTGCATTCCTAAACTCAGAGAAATTACAGGAATGCTCCTGTGCAGTCACCAATCGATATTGTTTTATTAGCTTAATTCAAAAGCAACCATATTAAAATTTTAATTTAATTTATAATAATGGATAATGAAAGAAAATATTTGTGACAATGTTACTGATTTTTATGCTATTAAAATAATGATTGAGAACTCTAGGACTTAGTTTTTTTAGTTTAGCTTAGCTTAGCTTTAGTTTAGCTTAAGCTATTTGCGCTGCTGAAAGTTTTGATATTTCACATCTACTCAAAAATATAATGAACGAAATGTATAAGAAATTGTAAACAACCCTTTCAAGACATTCCTATTTCATATCTGAAACAAGTGACGGTAAATGCAATAAGACTAAGATTTCCCTTAAAGTTCATACTGGACGAATCTATATCGGTGGCGAGCATTAGTCACTAAGCGCCGTAGATAATCTCGAGGGGCCCCCAAGAGCGTGTACCCCTGAGGGGCCCCCAATCGACTCCAATCCATAAAGATGAGCGTCCAATCCGCGCACTCGACTGCCCCTTGCGACGAGGGGCGCTCGCCCCTCCACGAGGGGTCTTCAGGAGAGATTCGCCCCGACCACACGGACGCCTCTCATCTACTCCCTGCCCACGACGCACACAACGGAGAACGGACACAACGATGATATTATATGAACTTAAAAGTCAACTATTTCTTTTTCTAAACTGCTGAAAATTAAAGAAATTATTTTTTAGATATTCACGGTAGAAGTACGTTTTATGAACTTAAGAGCCAACTATTTTTCTCTAGACTACTGAAAATTAAACAAATATTTTTTTTATATAGTCACTTGTAGTAGCGGTTACATTTGGGACATGAACATAGTGCTAAAGGTTCAACTTTTAGCACTAGTGCTAAAAGTGAAACGATGCTCAAATGTTCAGATAAAAATTTGAAAGCAACAAAGAAAACAAAACTCTTGATTTGTGTACTTAAATTAAAAGAAAAGGAAAGTCAGATGCTAGTAGAATTGCCCCACTCCGACGAAGGGCTTCGTGAAGTAACATTTCCTACTCGTAAAATAAAATGACAGTTTTACCACTCATAAATATTTTAAATAACGCTAATCATTAGCTTCTGATCATTATTATTAATACTGGCGGCATTCCAATCAATACATTCTCATTATTCGACCTATTCTTCATTACTTCCTAGACCTTGCAAGTTTCATTTTGACTGTGGAAGAGGAATTTGACACGTATATTTCTACCTTTCCAAAATTATGTCACCTTTTGCAAAGTAATGTTTGTAGTAATCAAATATTTTTATTCCGAAAATGTAAAAAATTATAATAAACTCCAAAAATTTGAAATAGGAATTATAGATTTTTATTATAAAAAATCTACCTTTCAATAATATTTCTGTTACAAGAGCGGTTTTTTATATTTCATAAAATCATGTATTTAAAATTTCTCGACACCCCAAATCTGTCATTTACATAATAATACACAAGTAGACATCAATACAGAGAATTGTTTAGTCTAAGTAACACAAATGAAGGAGTTATTTCAGGTTTGGGAGTCGGAGAGATCTCTCCGAACATTTCTTACTAAAGTTTCAATGTACACCAGTTTTTAAAATTGATTTATTTTCCCATTAATGTCACGAATCAAGAGTCTTTAAAAAGAGAAAATAAAATATGAACCGTAAACTACCATATCATAAAATTTTACTTTTCACTTGGTTGTTGTACTTCTTAAGGCAATAAGCAGTACTGTAGATTGTTAAATGATATCGCAGAACATTACACTAAAGGATTTCGTGTTCGCGCATGGCCGGCATCTCTCCCCAGCCTGAGCGAGAGCATCGCCGGGGCGCCCTCTCAGACGGCCGTGCGTCGTGGCATGCGCCCCGCGATGCTCATCTGCGCGGACACGGCCGCGCGCGCCTCGCGACTACCAATCGCGTCGCCCCGCGCCCCCCCCCCCGGGGGTGGGGGAGGGGGTGGATGGAGCGGAGGCATTCCGCGCGGGGAGCCGTAATTCCTCGGCCGGGCGCTTCTGAGGGATCGTCGACGTCTCCGATGATGGATTTGCCAACCTTCTCCGGCCTTATGGGAAATTCGTTGGCGCGCGCGCGAAGGGAGCATAAATATTGCGGTTTAGGTCGAAGGCGCGAGCCTGCCGGAGGGGCAACTTAAGTACCTGGCCGATTCATCTTGAAAGCATTCATGTCGCCCCCTCTTATTGTCCAAATTTCTCTATTCGCCGGTGGAGGGAAGGCATTTTCTAATAGAAAAATCATAAATATGAATGAGGTATTCTGTAATGGGCCTTTCGCCTATCTGATTTCCATTTTCTCTACGTAGTAAGTATTAGAGAAGGAAGTTCAATCATTTTTAAATACTCAAACGCATTGATACAGATACAGGAAGCAGCATAAATTCTATTTTCGGTTAATTGTTACTTGAAGATACTAAATATACTTTGGGATTCGATAATATCACAATTTTCATTTTTTCTTCTTTTATTTTGCTTTCTTCTCAGGTTGCAGTTTCATCATCCAGAACTCTTGATTTCCTCCACATTTATTAGTAATATACTTTCGACTGTAATGCCTTCTTGAATGTAGTTTTCTAGTTACCAAGGTAGCTGGCTTTACTATTTTTTTCTCTTTGTGATTTGTTATTTTAAAACTTTATTTGTCCACACCTTGCTATTCCCAATACATGTGCATGTTAAGGTCATTCGTATGTATGTTTACCTTAATAAGTGATCAATTATTCTTCGAATAGATTTTTATGAATTTTTCTTCTTCTTCATCTTCTTCTTCTTCTTCTTCTTCTTCTTCTTCTTCTTCTTCTTCTCCCTACTGGTCACTTATAATCTGAGATACATCAGTCATAGGCTTATACGTGTAAGCTCAGATACATCAGAAGGCGCGTGGTCTGAAAGTGCGAGTTTCGTTATACATTTAATATTTGACGCATTTTAAAACTCTTGGACATAATTTCATTCCTGGATTAGTCTCATAAAACACCACTTTATCATTGGAAATTGCCGAATAAATCGACTTGTGGTTTCACCTGCGATAATTTTCAAGAACCTTAGCACGTAGGATTCATGAAAGAATATTCCACTTTTTAGCCTCCACAATTATGTCTAAACTTTGTGTGTCTAAACCGTACAACTCCTTCAGCCTTTCGTAGTTGTTGTGACCTTTTACACAGTCCCACAGGCTATGGGTAGCACAGGGCCTCTGGCAGGCGTCATGCCCGTCCCCCGCCATCAGCAGATGCGACCCGCCACATCGCATCGCTCCCCCGCACAACTCATCTCACCCAGTGCAGATTAATTTCCCCGTTCTCCTCACCACGACCATCATCTCTCCGTCGTCCTCCATTCCCCTTCTGCACTCCCTCTTCTACTTCTTAAGGAGAAATGTAGAAAACTTTTTTCTTCGTCTGCGCCCCCTTCGCTCTGCGTTCCCTGTGGCCGACGCGCGAGGTGATAGGCGCGAGATTTACGGCGTCACTGGAGACACTCGCCGAGGGCTGCGCAGCGCGAAACAGCTCGGCGGATGAGCACGCGTGAGGCGCGACGCGGCGCGGGCACGCGTTGCCGAGGGCGGACGCCAGGGCGAATTGACGCCGAGAAGCGCGTGCGAGGTCTTCTCTTCCTCTCGGTAAGAGCCGGTGCGGTAGGAAAGGTAACATTTTGCACTAACAAGTGAAGGGATCGATGTACAAGATGTAACCTTTCAAAACTGTGGTTTCTGGGAATCAATGATTTTAGGTTTCTGTCATTTGGCCCAGGGAGTTTGATACTTAATTTTGCAACTCTTTTGTGTCCACGGGTTGAAGCCATTTTTATGCAACTTTATATACTATAGTATACTATAAAGGTTATATACTATACTATAAAGGTACATCTTTAAACCAAAATACTTATTTCCTTATATCTCGAAAACATTTCTATGAGTTATCATGATTTACACCCGAACCTGTCAATATTAAACTTCGATGTAGTTGTCTTTCTTCTATCAGATACAATTTTCTAAAACTTTAAACAAAAATGCCTCGGGAATATAAATTTATATTTGGTCCGTTAATTTCACACAAAACATTTAATCATGTGCATTTTTACACATTTCTTCAGATAAGAAACAGAATATGAATGCCGAAAGGATTGTGACACGTTTGGTTTATGTTCAGAGATATGTTGCAAATACTCTTAATGTGCTAAATGATAAGTTTACGTCTCAGAAATTATTGTCTTAAAGTTTATTAGAAAAGTGCAAAACCACGATACAGTAACTGGAAGTTTACTTTAAACTAAGATGTTTTAGACAGAGAAAATTACTTTCTAGTGAATGGAAGACAAATTTAAAATGGTGGAATAATTAAGTTGAAACATTTATCACTAGGATTTACAAAAAAATCATTTCCCTGTAATACAAACCTTTCCTTTTACAAGCCATACTACTGCAATAGGAGTTTTCTTATAAAAAGATCACAAAAATACTGTAGTGGGTCGACAGAAGTTGATGTTTCAGAAGCTATCCTGGCCTCTAGAGACCCTTCTTTGTGAAAGTGATTATATAAAAGTGGAAAATAAACCGTTCATAATTTTGAATATTTAATAACGTTCATCCCCTTTTCACTGCAAGTGACGTAACGCCCAACGCCCGCTCAAGCTGTGGTTCTTGTAATTAGCGACAGCTCATCTGAGAGATCCTGTAGATTCAGAGGGAGGAGTCACTTCTTAAATTACGAAAATGCACCGCTCCCTTCTCCGGCATGTAATTCTTTCGTCTTCTTCTTCCCCCATGCGAAGGGGGACTTCTTTTCCGGCTTGAAATTATCACACCCTAGGGATTCACCAACGAGCATTTTTCCGACTTCTCCAAACCAGCCTCTGCATTTCTTATCCGGGACGTATCTGCTGCTTGAAACCGTGGAGAAGGCCATCTCCAAAGCGGTTGATGACATAGTTGCAATCATCGTTCTAATAAAAACTTTATTCTCCCTCTTTCTCCACCAACCACCGCGGCCCCCGACGACAATATTCCTAATACAAAATGCGTCGCGCGAAAACGCCCGCGTCACGCCCTCACTCGCGGTCACCGCCGCCGCGCGAGCAGTGAATTATACAGCACCACGGCGCCATATGGGGGGCATCAGATGCAACATAGCTTTTAATTGGTTGTCACGTAATGGATTTATGATTCGCCTCTCCTTATTGGTCAGCGTGTTTTATTATGAATCGTCCCCTGGCGGGGCGCACCTCGCGCGGGAGGAGGCGGCGCGTTGGAGGGACCGGGTGGATTTCGCCGAGCGGGGCCGCGACGCGTCGCGCCGGCTGCGGAGGACGGGGGGAGGGAAGGACTAGGGCGGGGAGGAAAGGGTTGGGCGCGCGCAGGGATATTACTATGCCGCTTCGGGGATAAAGTGGGATTCCTTGTAAATGTGATTTACGAGTGGCGAGCGTCCGCGGCGGCAGCGCGATTTCGAACGCGCGCGTCGCGGGCGGCGGCGGAGGCGACGGCGGGGGCGGGGGCGGTGGGGGCGGCAGGGGCGGCGGGGGTGGTGGCGGGGGCGGCAACGGTGGCGGCGGCGAGGGCGGCGGCGGGCGTCGCGTCGCCGCCGTTGCCCGGACGCTCCGCGCGAGGTCGCGAGGGCGATGACGAATCGCCCCCGGACGGCGCCGGCGAAGGCGGGTGCGAGGAGCGGTGTGCGCATGCGCAAGGCCCCCGGGGCACACGCACTGCTGCGAAGGGACGCCCGCTCTCAGGAGGACATGGGAGACAACGCCTCCAGCATTATTCAAGCTCCACCCCCCGCGCTGATGGAGTGTGAAATTGATTTGGATAGGAACTTTCATTTTCTTAAGGTATTTTATTCTTTATGGATCTCCGTTGGAACAAGTTTTTAAACATCGTCCCTTCATTTTTTCTCGGAAAATATTTACATCAATACATCCCACGAGAAATGGAGGCCGGACGAAAGAACGAAGAAAAATAAAATATTGGAGAAAGAAAATAATCTATAGTGTCGATATTAAATAAGATCTCGAGTCATCTACAATCAAAAAAACTAATTACACCAGTTTACGAAATTGTCTTCGAAAAAAATGACAACAGATACAGAAGAAATCTACAACTCGCACATTTTTTAAAATAAATTAAAATACGAAAAAACTATTTAATGGGGAATGAATCGTCCATACTTCTAGAACATTCTACAATTTAACATATATTTTAATATTTTCTATTTCTCAATTTACATGAAAATATATTCTACGTTTTCTGTAGGAAGAGGTACCAGAATTGTAATTAAGCATTCATGCTGAAACTTTATCTTTCTAAGAAAGTAAAAATAATGTCTTAACTGAACCACAAATTCAAGACTGAATGTGCACAGCGGGTGGTATAACGTTTAGGTGATAACCTCGCCCCACTTGCTCAAGCACGAGATGGATACCTTGCACGAGATCATTGCGCCTCGCGCACGGAACAGTCCATCCCGCGCGGGGGACGGGGGAAGGCAGAAGTGGGTAACAACGGAGTACAGAGGGGTTGGCGGTCGTGGCGCGGCCGGCTGGAAATTAGCGCCAATTACGGCGACAGCGTGTTCTTGGCGTCGGCGGCGTCTGTCTGCGGCCGGTAATCGAGATTTACCGGCCGCGTCCGCCACGTGCCGCAGGTAAATATTGCAGCGTCGGCGGCGTAGCCTACGCCTGCCTGCCGTCGGCGCGCTGCCATCCGTCACAATTAGTCGCCGGCGCCTCCCGCCCCCAGCCGCCGCCGCCGCCGCCCCCCGGCGACATGCATAGTGCATGCCCCCTCCCTTGCGCAGCGGCCGCCGCCTCCGTCGCGTAATTGCATGCATAAGTAGAGCGCCGCCGCCCCCGAAGCCGCCTCCGCTCCGCCCGCCCCGCCCCGCCCCGCCCCCAGTGACCCACGACGCTGACCCTCCCACGCAGGCGCCTGCGCTACTCCAGCCAGGTGGAGTTGTCTCGTGGAGCTCACTCACGGAGTCAATTGCCACAAAGAGATGAGCAGGCTTCGAAATTACTCTTTACATCCATTCAATATTTGAGTGAGATGTGCTCGCCTTAGTGTGTTTTTCAATAATTTAAATAATAATAATAATAATAATAATAATAATAATAATAATAATAATAATAATAATAATAATAATAATAATAAAAATTGCCACAGTCGCTGAATATTGATTACATACGTAACCGCCAACAATCATGTTACTACCCATGATCCTTTTGTGAAGGAATTTCTTTGTAACATTTGTGATTTTTGAATTGGAGAATTGGTTAGTAAATTATGGTGTGGAGTACGATAATTCGTGTTAACAATATACAACAATTGGAATTTTACACTTGTAAAACAGGCACATAATTTTCAACTAATTTATTGTTCACTTAAATAATCTAATATAGACCTTTTTCAGAATTAAGAATTAGAAGAGAAACATTTTCGGTTGGCCCTGTATATTTCTGAGAATTTATATATACTAGCGTACCCGTGGGAGAACTCACGCAATTACCCATCCATGTTCCCTATTTTTCCATTTCCACGTGAATCCTGTAATTATATTTTTCTCCAGGACCCTCGTATCCTCCGCCACTTGTTCTATATGTCTTATTGTAATTGATAACAATACAATACATCCGTGTCAATACAAACTATTCCTATTTAACTCTGTTACCGACCAGAGAGGTGTAATTTAATCGCTTAGAATATCATGTAATTAGTTTAATTTCACATACAGTTGCAGATTATACAGGTTCTGAACAGGTGGGATAGAATTGAGAAGCGTCGACCCAACAAAAATGTAATGGAATGTTAAAGAAGTCCCCATCCTGAAGAATAGAGCGTGAGAAACGTTTCTTCTCAAAATTGTAGTTTTAAAACGCTTCGTTTAGGAGTTATTTAACGACATGGATGCGAAAGTCCGGCCGAGTGTTGCGGGTTGCATTTGACATACCTATTTAGATGCGTTTTTTAGATCCGATATTTAATAATCTTTATATATATATATATATATATATATATATATATATATATATATATATATATATATATATATATAAACCTTTGAGTGAACTAACCTTTGAGTAAAATAACTGAACCTTTGAGTAAAATAACCTTTGAGTGAACAATGTTACCAAAAATAATTTCGTGATAAAGTGACGTCCAAAAGAACAGAGCTCGTGAATAGTAAACTTCCTTCAACAAGTGAGATTTTTTAAAACCATTTTGTGGTGTCCCGTAAGCAGCAGGAGCATAGTTGAGAAAAGATGGATGAGGAGTGAACGAGTGGACTGGAGACCATCGCCCTGCGGCGCGCGGGGGCGTTGGCGCGCAGGGGCGGCGGCGGGGGGTGGCGGGGCGCGCGGAGGGCTTCCGGCCGCGCCTGGCACGCCAGGGGCGGCACGCGACGCGCGCGCCGGTGCCGGCGACCGCGCCCGCGCCGCGCCCGCGCGCGGAATCCGTCGCGCCCGAAATACACGCGGGAGCGCGCGCGCCGCACGGAGCGTGCCGAGAGACGCGCGTCGTGTTGGAGCTGCCGCCGCCGCCGCTGTCAGCCAACACATTGTGGAGGCGGCGCGTGCGCGGTCCACGCGCGTGACAATCGGGCGTTCCCCGTACCTCCCACCCACCGCGCGCCCGTATGATTCTGAGAAACTCGGTGCATGCAATGAATGTTTATGAGGAAAGGGAGACGCGCTCTAGGGCACCAAATATATTAAATCAACAGTCAACCAACGTTCCCGCTTGTTGATAATATTTCTTTTATTCAATTAACAACACATATACTAAAATAAACATTTGATATTAATGAAGAAAATACGTATGAAAGATTTTCAGAAAACTATTAGAAATACTATTTAAGTGTCTGTTTGAATTCACAAAATAATGAAGTGTATTCTATGAAATGAACGAACTTAAATGTAGTTGTTAATAGCTCACGAGGAAACTTAACATATTAAGGAAATTTAATTATATATGAGAAAAAACTCAGAATTAGTTGGGAATTAATTAGCAAAAATATTTTTTAAGTATTCTGAGAAAAATTAAGTTATTTAATTCAGCTGTGTGGAAATGAATTAAAATTTTGAAAACCGTATGTGTTAGTAAATTAATTAAATCGACGTGTATATACCGTAGCAGAGTAAACTATTAGGAGACTGGAAAAAATATTAGTAGAATTTACAAAATTCTGAAATCCTTTTTATCTATAATTCTCACAGGTTTATAATTTAAACAAATTATTAAAGAAATATTATTATTATCACCAGTGAACGCCTTCCCGTACATTTTTAAACTTCTCAAACTATCACAATGGAATCGCCCTGAGAAGGACTAATGAAATTGTACCTATTTAAAAGCTTCAATTTAAGCTTGCTGACGGTATGCTGATGACATTCAGACATTCGCCGCTGAGCGGTTAGAAAACCTGGTTTGAAAAGTGAAATAAAAAAGGACATTCCGAAATTAGAAACTCCCAAAACATTTCCATCGAAATCTAGAGATCGAATTTTTGAACAATTACCTCTGTAGGTGGAAAATACGTTGTTAAGCTTTGATCCCTCCTTCAACTCGGGGTTGAATTACATTTATTTTTTTGGCTCTAATGTCTGACATTTTCCATAAAAGAATGTGTGCTAGGGAAATGACCTTGTTATCGAAAGGATAAGTGCACTAAGGGATATACACGCAAGGTCGTGTGTGTGCAGGAGGAGAAAATGGACCATGGGGTACATCGGGGATCCAGTGCGTAACTCTGGGAACCGCAGGTTGCACATTGGAAGTGCAGTTCGTGATTAATCCAAGTCTCCCCGGGGGTTGCATCAGAGGCCAATAGCGCACGGCGCAGAGGAAGAGGAGGAGAATGCGAGAAGCAGGAGTGGGACGAGCCGAGGGGGTCGGACGAACGAGGTACACGGGATGTCGGTAGAAAATTGCTTCACTCCTATTGGATTGTTATCATATTGTGAAAGTATTTCTGAATTAGTCAACTCTTCTTTAACATAATAACAATCAAAGTAAAGGACGACTAAAACTTTATCAACAAATCTAATTTTTTTTAAAAATGTGTACCTAATCAACCCTCAAATACTGTTATATTTAAGCTTCTACATCCAGACCTTTAGACTAAAATATGTTATTTTAAGTACTTAACTACTTGTATTTCGATATCGGAATTTTGATTTATTGGCGATATTCTATCTCAAGTCAGAAAAGCGCTACTAAAACTAAAATTCACCACATCCAGGAGATCTCTTTTCCCACCCGTCTTCTACGTTGCTCTCTGGAACTGACATAACCACAATTGCATCGCACTTCAAAATCGTTCGCGGCCACAGATGCTTGTCCCCAGCCGCAGGGTCCCCGGGAGCGGCAGTGGCGTGCACACCACCCGCCTCCGCCGGCAGCCGTGGCCACACTCCATATAAAGGCCTGGCGGATCCTTCAGGCGGAAGGAGCTTCCCTATTTTGACGACAAAGCGCAATAAAGAACACTGCTGGGGTAGCTCCGCGCCTCCCTTCTTATCCTAAACTTTTTTCTACTTTTTTCCTTCCCTTTCTCTTCCCGTCTTGGACTCTGGGCAACGGAGACAAATTCTTTTTATCTTCTCCTTCAATTTCTCTCCTTCTTTATCTTGCGTCCCGCGCTCGCCCGGCCGCCGCCCTCACCGCGCCCGGCGCCGCCGCCTCCACCGCCGCCACCGCCGCCGCTGCCGCCCCCTCCCCCGGCCTGGAGATGGATTGCCCCACCATTCTTGCAATTTCGCTGTCGTATCGGGCCCCATAAATCCCGTGTGACTTATGGGGTGGCGGTGGGGGAGGTTTTGTGCGGCAGAGAAGAAGCGGAGGTGGCGGGGAGGGGCGGGGAGGGACGAGCGCGGGTGGGGGTAGGAGGAGGCTGGATCGAATCCCCCGCGCCGCGCCCCGGACGCGGCCGCCCGCCGCTGCGCGCGCTCCGCCGCTCTGCCTGCGGCTGCGCTTCCGCGGCGCTACTGCTGCGCACGCAGTCCTGCCAGCGGGGAGGGCGACAGGGCGTCGCGCGCTCCAGCGGAGGCGCTGGAACTACAACCCATTCGCTGCTGCTACTTTGGAAAATAGAATGTTATTTTCAATTGTTTAATGGTATGACCTAGTTAAAGCAATGAAAATATTATCTCGTTTACACTCGCATTTTCATTGTTCTACGAGTGTTCAATGCAAAATTGAAACTCACATGATTATCAAATACATGAACAAAAATTATGTCATCTGCTTTTCACATGTTTGCAAACATATTGACAACACAATCTCGGGTACGTTGGAAACCATTCAGGCATTTCATTGTAAATATTTTGTATTTTTTGTATTTATGTTTTTTTAATTAAAAAAACTTATCCACAAAGCTTGCAACTTCCTTGCAAAGCGCATGCTTCAGGTTTTCAAGTGTTTACGGCTCTTTTTTAGTCCAGGGTGCATCTCCGTATTTTAAGATTCCTGATAACATTTCTGAATATTCAAAATCAAATCGACCATTAATAAGAAGCAAAGAATCTTGTAACTATAAATACTCGTCTATATTTCCGTCACATGATTTATGGGGTGTTTTATTTACTTATAAACGATTTGTTTAATACTACTCATATGCAAGGATTCTAAAACAATCAATGGAAAAGCAGTTTTAATTTTCTGTAAATTCAATATTATGACAAGTTCAAAACGATCATAAGAAAGCTTTAAAAATAACATTTTTCTCCTTAGAAACACGGAATGATAATCTGGTTTCTACACTCTAATTTACACTAATTTCTTCAATCCAATCGAGAAGCACGTCATTTAAAGCTTCTCAAGGGATCCGACCGCAGCGAAAACTCTTGACGCCCACTTCTGCCCAGTGGGTGTTTCTGGCGCGAGCACAAGCCCACAGGCTGCGCTGAGGGCGGGGCGGGGCGGGGCGGGGCGGGGACGCGGGTGGGCAACCGTGCCGAGGGCGTGGGCGTCCGGAGGCGCGGGCGTCGGGGTGGAACGGGCCGGGCTCCGCCGTGGGCGGGGGGGGGCGGTGGCGGCCGGGCGGTTGCTCCGGGCGCCTGGAGATTTAGAGCCGGGTCGCGGCGCCCGGTAGTTCCTCTGCGTCTCCGGGCTGCCGCCGCCGCCGCCGCCACCGTCGCCGCCGCCACCGCCCCTGCACCAGCGCCCGGCGGCGGCGGCGGCAGCGGTGTCGGAGACAGCGATCCCGCGCGCCAGATAAAGGGAAGAGACCAAGGACCGCGCTTGGTGTGATGACGCTGCTGAGATCGGCAGAGACGACGAAGAGAGCCGGGAAGGAAGGTGACGGTGAAAGAAGAAAGCTGTAGTGACTCCGTGAATCTGTTATTAGGAGTTTGTGGCCGAAAGAAACAAACTGTCTGAGTTAGCCTTGAGCCAGTATTACCCTAGTGTCCACAGTAACTCTGACTGGAAGGTCCTAGGTTTCGAGTCCCGACGGTGGCTGATTTTCGATAAGGCTAGATCGAATTAAGTCTGCTGAAGAATTCTAGCGCCCGGCTGTTCTGATCGGTAGTTTTCTGAGGTTTCTCTGATCAATTCAGATGCCGGAGCAGTCTTTCACAGTGCACTACATTATCACCCATTCTGAGAGAAAAGTCGGGAGCGTAGAGCTTATCCCGGCTGGGGCGATGGGTGGCTTGCTGGAGGTGATTCCTAGAAGGGGAAATCCTCGCAAGCTGACGCATACGTCGTCGCCGGATCTCACTGTCTAGGAGGGGAGCAAGATCGCCAACTCCCTAGCTAAAACATTCACTGCTCTAACGGAATAATGACCATAGCAGTATCATCAGTAAATTAATCGAACCAACATATATGTGGTTCTGCGGAGCTATAATATGAGTTATCGAATTTTAATAGGTGGGAAAAAGATGCATGGAATCAGTGGCCGGTATTGTGCGAGGAAAACGCAGAGAGAACCTAAGGCTAAGTGTGGAAACAACAATAATTGGGGGATGGGCTCGCAAAGGAAAGTCATGGAGGATAGCGTTGTGAGGATAACATTGGAGGGAGTGGTGAGAGAATGCGTGAGTAGATGGCATGCGCGGAGGAGGAAAGGACCAGCGAGCAGCGTGCTTTGGGGATGGGTAGGAAGGGGCTGCATTGGGATGGTGGCGTGCAGTTCCGCGGACTGTCCTCCGGCGCCTCCAGTGACCACATCGTCCTTGCCTCTCCCCTCGATTGTACGTGGTCGTCGTGGCTAGAGGTCGCGACGAGCGCTGCCCCCGCCGCCCCCACAAAGGCGCGCTAATTAATGAAAGCCGAGACCTCAGCGCTTAACTCATCGCTGCCACTGACGGATGGCACTATCGATTGCGACAGAGCGATTGTCGCTCCCTCCGTCTGGCCCGTACTCCCCAGGCGAACTCTGGTTCCGAGCTCTCCAAGAGCTCCCTGCGATCGATTGAATCGTCGCCAATGATTCACTGTCGGCAACTGTAGTTTACGCCTCTGACGTTATTTTTATCTTCGACAAAAAACTGAGTTTCACATACCCAAAGATTTGTTTTGCATTCTATACTCATATCCAGCACAGAAAATTAATCTCATTAGACTTACATATGTCCAGATATATACAAATGTTTACATCGTTACTGAAGAATAACGCATATTACGCAAACATTAATTCAGTTTTAAAACATCTAAATATTATAATATCTGACAAAATAGTGAGTTTTGAACTAACTTCAAATTTTCGACGTTTTCTACGCGCAGTTCAATTCGCAAGTTGATTGAAAAACTGCGTGGCATCAAGGAACAAACATCCCCGTTCTACATCACTACACGTAGCTGTCCAAGAAATTTCTAGCTGCAACCAGAGTAAAAGAACATTGTCCTTGAGGCGTTAAGTTTCATGCCATAATAGAAGGCAAGAGCGACCGACCACGTTCCTCAACGCTGGAATTTTGAAAACAGAAAATCAGAGTTTCTCTGACCAAGTCCGCCGCGAACCTGAATCCTAATGGTGGAAAAACGATCTCACAATGTGTAAAATCTCGTAGGCGCGCGGTGCTTCGCAAAGTGGCTTTAGCGAACTCGATGAATTCCAACACAGCGCTGCCCACACGGTGCCGTCACGTATACCTACTCACAGGTTTTCCTGCACCACATACATCAGGCAAGTGCGAATATCACGTGCCCAACGCACTCCTCATGGTAGCATGTTATTGAAACACGAATATTTCCAAGGAATCCAAATGACCTAAAACAATGATGGAATTTTAAAAAAGGATAAGAATAAGAAAAAGACTTATTTCCATCCACAAAATTACATAAATATCGTCGTATTAATTATCTTTGGAATTAACTGATTAGTATGCAGTTGGCGATGAGTATTACCAAACAAAGAAAATAAAAATCGTGTCCTCATATATGTCAACTAATTGTTTTCCATGGAGTCTATATTCTTCTCTCCTAACATTAGTTTAAAAAATACAATTCATTATACTGATGTAAAATGAGGTAAGATGTAAGAAATGGTCAATCTAGGAAAATCAATCAACTTTTTAAAATCTTGCTTCATCGATATTGTACAAATATCCTATGACTGCAAGAGTCTCAAAGAATATTTAACCAGTAAATGACTTCACTGAAGACTTTCAATGGAAGATAAATTTTACGCGAGATTACGAAGACTATAGTTGAGGGATTACGTGTTTAACTTGCTTGTGTTGCTTCTAATTCTAACCTAACACGAACTAATCAACATGTATTACAATAAAATGAATAATAATAATAATAATAAACAATAAGGTTTTAATAAAAATACAGTAGTAATAAATAGCAAAGGAAGACTGTATACAGTAAATGATAAAAACGTGCAGGGGAGTGAAAATTTTCGTCCTATTAGGAGCAAATCCGTAAAACTCTCTGACTACAGTATATGATTATGACAGTATATGACTAAAACTCACTCAAAGAGGGGTGAATATTTTCTTGCTTTTCTCCGTATTTCAATTGTTAGCATCTCAAAAGAAATGCAAAACTTGAACTGTCTAGCTGAATATTAAGTTCCAGTCCTCACATCCTATTTTGGTATAAGAAACCTCGGTAAAAAATATACACTTTTCCTGTGTCTGGACAACCACGAGCAGGACACAGCTCCCGCATTAACGTCCACGACACCCTGCACCAGCAAAAGCCACCGGCAGGAATAACCGCTCCGCTGCATCCTTGGCAGAATACGCAGATTTACGCGGCAAATATAAAACCAACATTCATCACGGCGGATTTAGAAGCTCTGTACGCGTCGGGATTCCGCGCGGAGGCCTCGGGTTCGCGGCCCGACGCCTGGTATTTATTTCTGTGACGCGTCCCGTGATTTACGCTCCGTTGCCTGCGCCACCTTCGCCTCCGCCGACCGGCTGGGCGCGCAGCGGGAGATATCAAGAAAGCGATGTTTTAGCGGCTGTCCGTTCAGTGGACAGCGACGCGACACTAGCCCGGCGGTGACTAATGCATCGGAAAATCCTAAAAGGAAATTAACTCCAGGGCCAGTTTAGAGGTCTCTAATGGTTCATTTAATAACAACGTGAAAGGTGGTGTTCCACGAAAAAATATATTTTTTACGTAATGAAAAAATGCAAATTTGATATTTAAAATATTTTAAATAACATGATTTTTTAAATTTTAAGTTAAGGTTATCCATGAACCATAAAGCTTCAACTCCCTTGAGCCATTCAAGGTGATTAATATTGTTTTATTTGAACTTCATGAACTTCTTTTCTTTCTTGAATCATCGGTTCTTTGGCATGCGGTGTGTCTAACATGAAGATTGGTTATCGTTTGTTGAGTATAGAATAAATATTTTAAATATATACATATTATGTGTTATTATAGCTATTTCTGATGATTACTATTCCATATGGTCTGGCCTCTTTCTCCGAAGATATACTTGTATTTAAACAACCTCAACCAAATTATGAAACAAAAACGGGGGTAATTTCAGCAGACGTATCGTTCATTGCAAACACTTGTAAACAAAAGAAGCTAATTCACACGATTCTTCTAGATCATTTGCAAGGCTGAGATTTGAAAAGTTCCCTTGAAAGACCTTATCAATTTTGTTAGTGTTCCGGATTGACTGAATAATTGATGTTCCCCGGCACATCCACTGCTATGGTCATTAGTCCGTTAGTATAGTGAATGCTTCCCGGGAGGTAATTCCCATCCCCTCTGGAATGTGAGATCCGACACTGACACACACGTCGGCTTGTCTCATTAAGGTATCTCCCCTAGCCCTAAGCCCTCGACTGTTCTCCTGACATGTGGGATCGTGTAGTGATGTAAATGTAAGTGTGTGTAAGGGTTAGGACAAGGAAGTGGAAGGAAAGACAGCCTTATAGTTCGTGTGCTGCTAGTCCCCATGCGCCGTCAGCACTCGCTCCCCAGCACATGAGTCGCTGCAGAGACAGCGGCAATCCTGGCTCCGAGCGAAACACAGCCGACGGTGTTCTGGGAAGTACGTCCATATTTGTGTAAGTTCCTTGATTCACCTCAGGGTACTTGGTTGCATTTAGAAGCGTTTCTCTGCTCCGGATGGAACGGCCCCGCCCCCTCCGCGCGGGCGCAGGTGCTCCTCCGCCGCCACGCGCTGCGCGCTGCCCGCGAGCCGACGACCGCCGCTGCCGCCGCCGCCGCGTGTCAGGGCGTGGCAGGAAGACGAACGGCGCGCCCAAACGCCCACCAATGAGAGCGCCGCGACGGCCATATTCCCGTCACGTCACGCGCGTGCGCGTCACGTGAGCTCGGCGAGATTGGGCGCGCGCGCGCGAGCGCCTAATTATACACGCGAGCATGGCGACCCAATTAGGCACGCGGCGCCATGCACAGGGAACTAGCGGCTGGGAACGGGCTAATACAAATCGTTGAGATATTGTTAAACAATCTTTATGAATATATTGTCGTTCAATTGTGGAACCAGCATTTTACCATTTGAAATACGAATTATTTGGTGTCTATAAAAACATTTACCTTTTATCAATTCTATGTATAAAAATTAGAATCAATACTAAATATAAAAAATAATTAGACAATCAGCTGTAGTTATTGGAATATGAATTACTAGACCATTTTATTGATTTAATCATATCATCGACGCATTTCATTTGTTACCGAGTCGTTTCAGTTTGCTCATATTTACAGATTTTGGTCCAGACATTCTCTGTTTTGCTATTTCCGTAAACTAAAATGCAATCTACAGATTAGTTTAGAATTCCTCACAAATTTGTGAAAATTTGAATTTCAAAAAATCCTTGTCCCTAAATGAAAGTTTTCATACGAATGAAAATACAAATGGTCAAATGAATATACTCATAAATATGCGATGTACTATGATTGTTTAAAATCATTAATGGTTGAAAGGATAGGTTTTGAAAACAAGTCACTTCGAATCTACTAAGAATCAAATGTGAACAACTCCATTAACACCAATTGCAAAGTGAATTATAGGCATTCCGATACCTCGTGAGTAAATGTTTATTGGCTTAATCTCTTTACATGTGTACCTTGATCTACTGGCAAAACTAGTCCATTTGTTTTAATTGTCAAGTTGTTTTTGTCCTCCCACTTGCGACAGAGCCCACAGCAGTCGCCTCGACGAGTGCGCCTAACACAAAGCGAGGGCGTCTAAGTGAATTATAATTGGCTTCCGAGCATAATGTGATGCGCGTGATGCATTGCGCATCATTAAGTCACCGACGTTGAGGGATCGCTGCGGGGGGAAATATATTGCATATTAACCCGACGAGTAACGTCTAATTTAAATAAAATGAGAGTTTGTTATTTACTCACGGCATAGAGTAACTGCGCTGCCTCAAGGATGGAAGTTTTCTTACCTGCAATCAGAAATATCGCTAATTTGGTACATATACTTAGAACACTATAATTACGCAAAAATATATTCATTATTCAAATTATTAATTGTAATATGCATATGGAAATATAATTACATATGCATTTTATATTTTCATGTCCTGTTAATCTTATTAAACGTATATGAGAAAAAAGCTTGTTCTATTAAAAATAGTAGTAGTGAATAATATTTATTGAAATAAATTGTGAGTAAATTTTGAAAGACAAAAAGCACAAATAGAGAATTTCACTCAATTTTAACATAAATACTTGCTGGGATGCATTAATACTTTGTTAAAAGTGCATAAATGTTTATCGTAAAGAGATAAGCAATATAAATACTTCTGTTAACATACAATTATTGTGAATCCTAGGTGTCAAAGAATACACGGAGTTCAAAGGACAATAAATTCTTACAAGTGATTGGATGGAGAGTGTTCCTTCACGTGAAAAATAATTGAGCAGAAAAATAATGGAATAATAGGAGGATTACTTTTAAGAGAATGTAACCCTGCATTAAATTTAATATTCTGGCGAAACAAATTTTTTAGATGATGTGGTCATTCAAATTACCAACTATTACCCGCAAATTAAATGTTGGGTCAGACGAATAGTCTGTGGATGTTATCAGCGGGCAGGGCAAGGCTCGTTGGCTCAGGCGGGCACTCAGCCTCGCCAGCGCGGATCGCGCCTTCCCACAATGCAGCGGTGAGTTTGACCGCGATCCGTTCCGGGTAGTCGCTCGCCGCGCCGCGTGTGCCATCCACCCGCGTGGCTCCCCGCCCCCTCTTCTTCCTCCGACGCTTCTTTGTCGCCCGCCGCCGCCACACTCCACACCCGTCCACTGTTCAACGCCCACCTGCCCCCGCTTCATTCCTTACCCTCGCTGGTAAGCACCTACCCCCGTCTTCAGTCGACCTTCTCTCCCGATCCACTTCGGGAGCTAGCAGTAGCAACTGCCTCCCCGACACTGCGGCCAATCGCAGGCGACGCTATCGCGCAGGCGATTCCCCAGTAAATAATCCCGGAATTAAAATTTCATAAATTAGTAGCAGGCGTCACCGCGGGTGGCCGACTTTGAAAAGGCAGTGGAAGAGGAAGAAGTGTAATTACAGCAGAAGCTGCGTGGGAGGAGGCGAGAAGCCGCGGTTGGGAAGGGGCGGGGAAGGAAGTGAGAGAGAAGACGAGGGGAAGAGGATCGCGATGGGCCCGCGCCCAGCGGCCAGACGAAGAGACACCGCCGTCGACTCTGCCGCCTCCGCGCCATTGCGGCCGGAAATCGCCCGTGGCGCCGTGTACAGGTAGCGGCGGCGGCCTGAACGAACGAGATCCCTCAGAATGGACACTGCTCCCCATTGAAGCTTTTTAATGAAGTCTTTTGTGAATAAGGCGAAGATTGAGATGGCCCCAACGAGATAAATTTATATATGTGCGTGTATGTTTCACGCCTTTCTCTCTCTTCCTCTCTTTTGCTCCCGAAAAGCAAAGAGAGACGACACGAGCGGGTTAGGGAGCGAGTAGGTGTTTCGTCAAAGGGAGCGAAGTAATTGCTTCGAGGTAATAGCGTCATATTTTAGCGCCACCCCTCGTGGCTTTTGTCACCTAGTCATTAGTAAATGAGGACCCGGTCGATTAATGGGGACGGCTGACCTCGCCTTCGAGTCGAGAGATAAAATTAAATAT
Source organism: Teleogryllus occipitalis (assembly GCA_011170035.1). Lineage (NCBI taxonomy): Eukaryota > Metazoa > Arthropoda > Insecta > Orthoptera > Gryllidae > Teleogryllus > Teleogryllus occipitalis. The sequence continues at coordinate 573,353 of BLKR01000160.1, forward strand.
CGCCGACAATGCGCGGGACCTCCGGCCGCGCCCGCCGTTGCTACCACGCCTGCCGCCGCCGCCGCTGCACCGCTATTTGGGCGCGGGACAAATATACTCGCTGCGCCGCGACGGCCCCCGAGAAAACGGTGGCGGCGGCGGTGGAGGCGGTGGAGGCGACAGCGTTGAAGGGGGAGGCAGCTGAGGTTTGGTCTCCAATGTTACTTGCCACGTGTCGCTAAGCCACTGAAGAACTGTACAATATCCGAATGGAGGATGTAGAAGTCCATTTTCTCAACCCCATGAAATGTTGGAAGGAAAATTATTCCACATACGACAGCTTTAGGGGTGAGTAGTATTACAGTTTTTCACAGGTTCTAATAAGTTCCATCTCGAGTATTGACAACAAAAATAACAAACTAATTATATTTCGAACACGTTATCCCACCAGTGAGAGCATTGAAATCCCAATTTAATCATTGCTAACTTGGTAATTTATTTTTACTTTACCGCCATTATTTTGTAAGAAAAAATACATGAACGGTCGTGATTTCTACAATGGTCAAAAAATATATTGTAATCGTGCGCCGAAAATGGTGAATTTTCATCTGAAAACTCTTATTACCAGATTCTGATAAGGAAAAAGTGGTTTCTTAAAAGTAGTAACGCGGTAAATCTTGTTTAACTTTAACATTTTTCGTAGAAAACAGAATCTCGCGAAAGGCAATTATTCTAGAGTATCTTCTATTTGCTCGCGACTTAAGATTTGCTTCTAGATGCACAGCTATTCTCAGTGAAAGACATCTTCTCGCAGCACATCCATCACGGCCGCAAGCCCCTTTAGAGGCACCGCTTGCAAAACCGCCGACGCGTGTTTTTCACGGCAGGAGCATCAGCTAAGGGAAAATCGGACAGGCGTACGTCGCCGTGTCAGTCGCCCCCCTTGCGTCCACCTGCAGCGCCTCCGTCGCCTGTACTCCTCTCCTCCGCCGCCGCGCCACGCCGCGTCGCGTCGCGTCGGACGCACGTGTCGAACACGTGTCGCGCGTCGCGGTGAGCGATTGCCGCGGCGGGGAGGGCGCGGGTGGGAGCGCGGGCGGTAGCGATGGCGGCGGGAGCTGCGGCGACGCGCTCCGCCATGTGTCTTGCCCGCGCGAAGCGAGCAACGAGTGTAATGCCGCGCGGCTGCCGGACGAGCGCCATAACTTAGCCCGCGCGAGGCGAGTCTCTGGTGGCTGGTTACGTCGGCGGTGGCGGCGGTCCGTCTGTCCGTCGGGGCTGCGTTCATTGGGCGATACACGCACGCTGGGACAGGTCCTCACCCTCCCTCCGAGCCGACTCTTCCGCCCGGGCTCATTCGCACATCCGCTCGCTGCACGGCGTGGGGAGCAGCACACGATTGCCAACGCCCGTCTTAGCTGTCTAATATTTATATTTTAACATATTTGGACGTTGGGTAAATTCTCAAATGAATTTTCTGAATATTTTCTTTTGTTTGTGTTGCAACACGATGCTCAAATTCTTTTTTCTTGCGCATGCTATTCCATAAAAAGTCAATTTTATTTTGAAGTAATTACATTCCATACGGTGTTTTGATATCAAAAGAGATGGAAGTACAATGTTGGTAATTGCTAGGAAATACCTTGTATATCCATTCTATTTTTTGTATGGAACGTAAATAAATAAAAATTATGCAGTCTTATAAAAAACTGTGCGAAAAATATAAAAGACAAACGTTCAACGAAAATGAATTTGATATCTGTATACAAAGTAAAGCATTAATGGAGTGAAATTATAGGAATGCAGAATGATTTTTCATTATTACCAATGGGTATTTGTAGGTAGTAATTATTTTCGTAACTTCTTTAGTAATCAGTAACCACCATAAAAACAAAAAAAATCTACAATTTTGTAAAGAAGACAAAATACACGGTATTTTCGAGGCACATCAGGCGTATATAATTTATTCACAGTTCCGCTCAGCAGCCGCAATTTGGATGCTGCTCACGCAAGAACCGAATGATTCCGTGAACGTTCCCCTAACGCATGGCATAATTTGTTGAGTCCAGAAGGTCCCATTCCGCGCCGCAACTCGCTTATTGCATAAATTCCGACGTTTCGCTTCGCTAGGTTGGCAGCAACGCGTGCGCCCCTTACCCCGGCGCTGCGTCCGCGGAAGGGCGGGCGGGCGCGAGCGGCGCGGGGCCGCAGCGGGGACAACGAGGGTGGGGGCGGCGGCGGCAGGGACGGTGGCGGCTGGTAATGTACGGCCTGCGGCGGTGACGCATGGCCCTTTTTCAGTGTAATTAAGCCCGGCTCCTGCAATCACCACGGCGACGTGTGTAGCGCCCGAGCGCGGCTGCAGGCCTCCGATAGCGCCGCCGCCGCTGCCAGAGCCCCCGGCGCCGCCCCACCCTCCCGCGCGCGGCTGCCATCGTCGGCGCTCGGAGAGTTGGGCACTGGTCGAACACCACCTGCGCTTTACGAAGGCCTCTCTTTTCGTGAGTGCCCTAGTGGGAGTGGGAACGACTGGAAGCAGGACGACTCTCCTAGGATGCGGAACGGTGTTCCGGTTGAGACAAGGAATTTCTAGACTCGCTCGTAAATCATTATTACAACTGACTGACTTACATTAAAAAGTAGTAACACTATGTAATAAATAAGTAATAAAAGGAGTGACATGAGACGTGTAAAACTTGAAAGCCAAGAAATATATTTTCAGGAAATTATTTTATCAGGTCTTCATAAATAATTAAATCTTTTTTTAAAATTTCCTGCTAGACGTCATGTTCAGTTTTTTCTTTCCATGTTTTGTATTATTTTTAAATGAGAAATGTGGAAAGAAGAATTTGAAGACAATCCTTGAAAATTACCAATTTTCTGAATGTCTCTAATCTCGTGTAGATATTAAATCACAGAGTGTATTGGAATCCAAGCTTATGATTTCGGCCCAATCTTGCTCAACAATGTGAAATTCCGCGTTTAGCAATAGCTTTGAAATTTCTTATGAAATCGATTCCTCAATTCATTCAAGAAACAGGAAGTTTACCTCCGTAGGCCGGAAGCCCTACTCGGGGCAGCACAGCTGGATCGCGCCCGGCGTTTCGCTTAGAGCGCCTCCACCGTGGTCGGGGGCGGAGCCAGTAGCGGTGGCGGGGGTGGGGCGGGGCGGGGCGGGGAGGGGGCGGGGCTGGCTCGCGCGAGCCCGCCGCATCCATCTCCCAGCCGCGGGAAAGAATTAGCTCGCTGAATAATTAAGCTCTAATGCGTTCCTGCGCCCTCCGCCTGCCTCGACGCCCCCGCTACCGGTCTCGGCCCCTTCCCTCCCTCCCTCTGCCTCTCTCTCTCTCTCTCTCTCTCTCTCTCTCTCTCTCTCTCTCTCTCCCCGCCACCGCTGGCCGTACTACTTCTCTTCCACCCCACACCCCGATTCTACTCCCTCTACGGTCCTCGACATCTCTCACGTCCTCCACCAACCTCATTCTGCTTATTCTCTCCATCACACAATTGACACTGAAACTATGGGAAACGAGTAGAATGACCGAAAGCTATAAGCTTACTGCAAGCTGCCGTTTCCTCTAAAGAAACGACCACGACTGCCACTTCTACCACAGCGGCCAATGCCCACCTCCGCTTCCCTTTCCCGTCCTTACCGGCAGAATGCAGCGGAATTACCCAGCGTAGCTCTCATTCCTCCAGCAGCCGCGCACCCTACGAGGAGCCACCGCCGTCGCTACATACCTGCGCCCGTCCGTTGCCTCCACAGTAATTAACGCACGAGTAAATTTTAATTTTAAAGAATTGTAACGCGTGTTTCTGGGTGTTCTCGACCCAGCTCAGCACCCACTCGCGCCCGACCTTCAGTGCCTGCTTGGGGGCGTGTCCACATTCTTTGTTTCCGTACTCGAAGAGCTTTAACTATGGATTTATTTTGGTCCTACATTCTAGATTTCCAATAATATTACCGAGATGTAATATTTTCGATAAAAATTGCGAATTGCTTTCATCGAAGATTGACGTCTTCTCTTCACACAATAGGTGAAAATGAATTTTGTGACCCACTCCACGAAAATTGCTGCTTTTTGAAGAGATTATTTTTAGGAATAAAGGCAAGAACGCTAGAGTTAATAAACACTAGAGCATTGAATAAACAGTGGAAATAACAATATAGTAATCTGGCAATGCGATTTTTTATAGTACAAGAATATTCTGTTATTTTATCGTTGAAACCCGTTTGTCAGTACCAAGCAACAGATGGTGCCTTTCGTATTTGGAATGTTGGAGAGTATGGAGAGATTCACCTATAGTTTTGGGACGGAGCGAGGTATAAGAGAAAAAGTTACAAAGGCGCGCTCTCGTCTTCGTGTAGCATGCGACTTTTTGTTGTGGTTGTTTTATTGTTGTTGTTAAATGCACAAGCATTAAACTTGAACCATACCAATTACACATACCGATGTTAAACAGTGGTCCTGAAGAATGCAGCAATAAATCAATAGCATCAACAATGTAATTTTTACACAGGCTCATGATGTATATGGAGTTTTTAGTGTCCCTGAATTCCAATACGTAGTCAAAAATTAAAATTATCGAATACAACAGTTTGCTACAGTTAAATTGTTTTCACACTAACTGATATTATGTCACATCACTAAACTTGAATATCATTTCAATGCTTTTAAAGCAAAATGTTATATATTGGGATGATACGGTAGATACATAACTGATAGATGAAATTACATAAATGGGATCGAGAACAATATAACCTTAATAATTACAAATTTAATAAAATGGGCAGCTTACATCATTAATAATAAATACGTCTAGAAAGAGCAAATCAACAACGGACATTAATGAACCTGAATGAGAACAAAATAATTTTATAAATGAACGTAGAAATCATTAAGCTCCTAGGAAGTAGTTGCTTAGACGGGTTTTCAATTTCCTTATATTTTCCAACTGCGCTGCGGTCATCTCAGTCCAACACCACGTGCGTCGCCTTCAAACTCAACGCAGCGCTACTTTCACTACTAGCACTCTCCGTTGCAGCCGCGCCAGCCGACACACCCACAGCTGTGTCCGCCACTTTTTCCCTGCCACTGCCAAACTGCCGCCATCACCCAAAACTCCCTCTTCGTCATCACCATCCCTAGCGCCAGCAGCCCGCTTCCTGCGCCAGCCTCTCGCTTTATTATATTTTTTCCGCCGCCCCCTCCCCCGTTCTGCTCGCCGCCCGCGCCCCGCCGAAGAAGCAGAAGAAGAAGACGAAGTTTCTCTCGCCTTGATTTACGGGCTGGTATATGCGAGGTGCGGCGGGGCTCGGAACCCGCCGCCCCCGGCGCCGAAAAACCTCCCTTAATGGCGGCCCCCGGCCGCATCGATTTTGCATTAGCGGGGGCGGCGGGACCGCGGGGGCGGTGAGGGCGGCGGGGGCGGAGGCGGTGGGTGCCCGCGGTTCGTTAGCTGCCCGACGCCGCCCTGCAAGGAGCAAGAAGCGATTGCAGCGAAGAAGGCGCTCGCCGTATTAATAGCCAACAGAACTCTGGCCAGCCTCCTTCCGTTCCAGTGGGTCAATATGGAGGAGAAATCAGAAAGTACTAAGTTTCTTTTCATTGCTATGACTTTTGAAGTTAGTGTTCGTTTGTAGTTCAGAATACTTAAGTGTATTTCATTATACATTGATGCCTATGAAATAAGATGAAAATAAAGAATAGTGCATTCAGTTCCTTAGAGAATGTTTTTGAAGAAAACCTTTCTCAAAGAAGTCTCGTGAAATTTTGAGATGGAAATTACAATTCGAAAAACAAATTCTAGTGGAGGAAGACTGGGAGAATATATGATATGAACTTATGCTCGGATTATTTATAGATCTCAAATTTTTAAAAAAATCAAACGCCATTACAAGCTTAGAAGTGATGACCATTTATTGTGGTGCCCGTTGTTAGTACCCTAAAAGGGAATAATTGCTCTGTTAATTAGATGATTAGTATTGGTTCGTATTGTTGATTGCAATAAATTTGCCTCTGCCACCTTGAAGAAAATTTCCGGGGCCATTCTAAGTAAAATAATTAGTATTGTTCTTCTTTTTCATTCTTTTATCGTTTCTTAAAAATAAAATTATCTTTGAAAACATGTGTTATACACCCAACATGACGCATCACATTATAAAATTCTTGATTAAGTGCATTATCTCAAGAAAAACGGAACGAGCCTGGGCGGTACTCCACGCGGAGCAAGAAGGCGTTCTGAGTGAGAAACGTTGGAATCAGGGCCTTCAGCGGCTTCCCTGAAACCCCTAAGGTTCCCACTCCTCGGGCGTTCTCCAGGGCCCGTCATGGGTGGCTGAGTAATGACGCGCGAACTCAGGACCGCGACCACAAATCGGGGGCGGCGGCAGCGTCGGGTGGCGCCGCGGAGGAGACCACCGGAGCTCCGACGCCCCCGCCCCGCCCCCGCCCCCCGCCGCTGTCGTCATTACGCGGCCGTGTCCAATTACGCAGGTGTAAGCAGGTAACTCGCACGATGGACGCACGCGCGGGCGCCGCCGGCAGTAACTCGCACTCGCGCTTCCGCTGCCTCCGCCCCCGCCGCCGCTGCCCCCCGCTCCTCGCCTCGGGTTGCTGCCGCCGTTCCCCGCCGGGCGTGAATCTTGTGAAACTCCTGCTACACTTTCTTTTTCTAGTCGTCTTCGTAAAGAATTTTCAACAACGTGATGAATTTCTAGTGAATCGAGTCAAAATTATTGTCTTATACTGTGACTTGTGATGTGATTTCATTCTTACTACCTATATTCCAAATGTAAAGTCGAAATTTAAACAGAATTTATGCAGAAAAATATGACCTGCGAAAAAATATCATGTGTAAACTACATTAACGTACGACAATTTACATTTTTCTAATAGTTTTAACTATTTATTTTGATACTTCAATACATTCCTATATTTTAAAATCAGAATTTCGAATCATTTTTAATTATTCCATCCATATGATATCTTAAATACAATGTTTGGTTGAATATTTTCTCGGAAGTTTAACTATTTCAAAAATTTAAACTTACAATTATGAAACTACATGTTTGGATTACTAACTTGGTTTTCCGTTTCCACGATAATTGCTTTGGAAACTGATACCGCATCATAGTACATGAAATGTTTACCAATACACATGGAAATCATTTGTTGACGATTTGAGTTCCCTTGCTGACCTCTACTATAGTTGCCCTACAGTACCAGGTCTCTAACCTCAAGTTTACAGAAACTTTTAAACTCGCGACCATATAAAACATCCTTGTCTGCTGTGTAACTTTCTAGTACAACCCCTAACGAGAATCTAAGACGTTAGCAGGCGTCGAAGATAGAAGAAAAAGAATTTCTTCTGCTATAAACACAAGGACTTTTTACAAGTCTTTCTTGCTAAAATATGTTTAAGGATTAGCAACAAAAGCATAAATTTGCAGCAAGAAACTGTCGTGCCCTTTTAAAATGCACATTTTGTTCCATTAAATAACATGTTTTTGTAACAAAGAGAGGCAGAAAAATCTTCCATCTTACTTACTAAGGAGGCATTTTACTCTTCAATTTGCTGGAGAAAGCAGAAATAGGTCGCAGAGAGGCACTGCGAACGGATGAGAATGGGGTGAGGAGACGGAAGAGGAAGTTAGAAGGGGGCAAGGAAGAGGAAAAAACGGGCACCACTGGGTATCTCCAGACGCCCAGACCGGCTGGCGGCTGAGTGGGGTCGGGTGAGAGCAGAGCGGGAGGAGAGGGAGTAGAGAGGCGGGACGGGGCGCGACGAAGAGGCGGCTGGACAAGGGGAGCAGGGAACACATTTTAGAGGATTACCCTGTGTTTCGAAGCTGCGCAATTTTGGGAAGGCGAGGAATTAACCATCGGCTAAGGACGCCGGGATCTGCATAACGAATGCGTAGCTTAAGACGAAACCGGCCCTCCCGCCCCGCCGCCGCCGCCAGCGACGTCCCCTGCTTCCGCCGTCCGCAGCCGTCGCTGGCGCCGCGGAGCGAAGTCTGGACGGGGCCGTCCCGGCGGAGAGGCCCGGGAGAATGTGTGAAGTTTCGGAAATAAATCTGGATGCATCTGGAAGCCGCGTCGGGCGCAAAGAACGGCCCGGACGTGCGGCCGGGCTCTAACAGCCCTCTCGGCCGCCGGCACCCACAGCCTGCACTTGCCAACCTCGGCCTCCGTGTGGACAAATGTCACTTTTTAGCTAGCGCCTGCTTTATGGGGGAATCGTGCGTATCTGCCTTTCGCTCTGTAAAGCTGCTTCTGAATTTGTGAAAAAAAGCGCAGGGAATTGAGACAAGCGTAGAAATAATATTTTCATAAATTATCTGGCAATAAAAAATAGTGAGAAAAAACCCGTTTTTAATATTATTGGCGTTTATTTTATTTATAGATTTGAATAAGATACAAAAAACCTTTGGAATTAATACACCAATTGCACCGAGATGTATTTTAGTAGCGTGAAGGGTGCAAAAACCATTTTGCCAGGAATGAAGAAATTCATTCTTCGCAGTACTTATCAAATTAAGAGTGCAAATGAAAAACGTAACATAAACAAAACAAATGAGGAAGAACTTCACTATTTTTCGAACGGAACTACCTTACTTTAAAGAGCAAGACGGCCGTAAGCAATAAAAAATATGGAAAGTTACTTTGAAACAAGTGTACAATAGATAAAGTTCCTGCCGTCCGATAGTAATGTTGATTTTAATTTCATACTTAAAATTCTTATTGTTCGTATTTCTAGTTGCAAAATTTTGAATTGTATGAACTCCTATTTAGTGATATAGTGGCTAGTTTTGAACTTCTTTCCGTGGAAATCCTAGTGTCCTCAAAATCCCTCCCTTCATTTGGAGCGTGCGGAGGTTGTTGTTGGCGGCCGGAGGGGCGGATGGGCGGCTCGAGGCGCCGTGCAGTGCGCATGTTCATAGGCAAACGAGAGGCCTGGCGCGTTCGCACCTGCCGCCGGCGGGGGAGGGGCGCGGGAGGGGCGGGGCCTCCTAAATCATGCAGGCGCAATCCGCGCGCCATCGGCGCGGCCAAATGAGCGACGCTCCCAATCTATATTAATGAACCCATCACCGGCGGAGGGGCTGGGGCAGGCGGGGGCGCTGTTCGATCCCGGCGCGGGTCTTCCGCCGCCGCCGCCGCCGCCGGGGTGCATGTGCGATGAGCGCTGATTGGCCCGCGACGAGATTCGGTCGGCTGAATCACCCGGCGCGCCCCCCGGCCCACGCGAGGCGACGCGACGCGACGGCCAGTGGGTGGCGCAGCGTTCGATGACGCTGATGGCGGTGCGGCGCTCCGGCCTGCCCCACGGCGCTTCGCCAAAGCCCCAATGTGGACGTTGGGACGCGCTGCGAAATTTACCCTTGATTTGGATGGATGTCCCTGCCCTTATTGAGGGAACGAGCGGCGCGGCTGAGGGGGCCCACGAGAAATGTTCGAAGTTTGGACATTGCATGACGAATGGTTTCGATGCGCCTTCTTTCTCGTTAATCAAATGCTCGTCGGTTTATTTGACGTGAGGCACTTTGACAAGGTTAAAACGTATATATGAGTATTACTTTTGTTATAATAAGCACGTTCGATGTACAGTTTTACATGATCTCTTTATTAGAAAAGTCTTTTTTTCACAATTAGTTTGTTCACTTTTATTGGTTGGTTCACACGGACGGTTCACGTTTATTTAAAGTTTAAGTACTATTCAGTTTTTTTTTATTTGTAGAATCCCGATTGACCAAAAATTTTTAAAAAATAAAAAGAATTAGTAGATATTAAATGGAATTTACAGAAAACAAATTTAAAGAAGTATAACTCAATGTGAAAATGACGGAAGTATTCCAATTTACAAAAATAAATGATGATGAAGCACAACTAATTACTGAAGCAGATGAATTCAAATGAAATTTTTTCATAAATTGCATTGAAAATGATTCAAATTCGTTCATACTTTGAAAATTTTCGTATTGAAGTCAGTATCGTATATCATTAAACAATTTATTGAGTACTCTCAACTGTCGCCGACTATCTTCCCGTTCGTCGAACGTGATGTCATCACGCATTCGATATCCATGACAGTTAATCAAGCACAATTGCGCCACACGTGTAGTGCGCCGGTCTCTTGGCGTCATTTGACTGTTCCATACTCCAAAAAGCCAGTCCCAGAGACCTTCCCACCTTCAGAGAGACCGTAGAGAGAGATATAAATCCCTGGTTCTCATAAACTAAGACCAAGACATGCCCCACATCATGGTGATTTCTGCGGATAGTTTTGTTTGTAGGTACAGTGAATGTGATTCTCATTTCTTCAACTTAATTCTTGTCAGAGTAAATATATTTCCAAGCGATTGCATCTCAACATGCGTACGACTGCCACTAAATCTCACCACCATTAAGTAAAAATCCTTCAACAAACTACTCGTCACGCACCAAGAGCGGAATGATTACAATAATGACACCCAATTCACTTATCTCCGACCGCGCGTTATAGTGCTTCAGAAGATTATATTGGTATTACACGCCCATCCTTGTCTGACGCGTCTTGATGCGTGACCAGATTCCACAAGCGCTTATATTTTATCCTTGTTACAGTGGCGCGTTCTTATGTCGCCGCCGAGAAACTGCGAGGCCACCTGCAGCGCGATCCTCGCGGCGATTCCGCGCCTCCACCGCACCTACACAAACGGTCGTTAAGCGCCCTCGACCCGTGTCTTTGGCTACTCTAATTTTCGCACCTGCGGCGGCAACATTGTGGTTAGCCTCAGGTCGGACGCTTGTTGACTACCAACGACGTCGGGCCACGGTCGTGAGCACTGGCCCTAACTGTCCGGTTCTAGATGAAGCAAAGTTGTTTTTTAGGTCGCTTTTTAACAGCTTTGTCATATAGCGACCACTGTGATTGTTTTTTAACTGTAGGATAAGGACACGTAAGGACAATCCAGACACACATAAACATCCATGCTTGACGCGGGATTCGAACACGCGACCCTTCGAGCCGAGGGAGCTACGGCCCTTCAACCTTAACGACTTCCATGCCGGCCGACTATCCAGGACGGCGAAGCTAAGGTTTCTTGTCAAAAAATCTGTAATATGGGGATCGCTTAACAGTTTTGTTGCATTGACTCTAATTCACTGAAGGATTGTATCAGGGGAAATGGAAAGCAAAGAGATTTCTTTCATTATCACAAGCTTCTTGCTTGAAAAGTTGGGTGATTTACACTTTCAATCGCAATCCTTTTTATATTTCAGTTGTCGATGTATGAAGTTTATCTTTCACAATAACTTTGACTCAAAAGGAAAAAAACAAACAAGTATGCTTCTTATTCATCTAATATTATTGTACGAGACCCGAGTAATCTGTGTGAAGATTACACGAACGCTCCTGTGAGAATTTCATGTCCTAAGATGATTTAGAAATGCAAGAGACTCAGCAAGTGGTAGGCAATACACCGAATACACAATTAATAACTTCTATACTTTAATTGTGCATGTGAGGGATGTTTAAAGAAAGAGTAGGTGTTATTTTCCATACATTTCCTATCATGATTACACGTCACACCTACATTATTTACCTGTCACATGACGCAATAAATGTTCCAGTCACTGGTAAAAGTAGTCAAGCAGGGTCTACGGAAATTGTAATGTAAGAAATGAAGTGTCGGACGAACATCCTTCCTGCTTATAAATAATCCCAACGCATCAACCTCCGCACGAAGTGATGGGTCGAGACGCTAACCTCTCTTCCTACATTCGAGCACAAAGGAACCCTCCTCCACTTGCCACGGCCTCGCAAACCTTCGATCCTTCTGAGACCGTCGCGTTCCGTTGAGCTTGGCCGCGTGATACGGATCAGGACACTTAGAACTTGGGCAGAGTACGGGCTATTGAAACAAATGAGGCGCGAAAGCCGACATCCATAACCTACCTCAACAGCCGGTGAACCGGACGTGACGTGGAGGGTTACGGAAGGTCGCGGTCGTTGCCGTTGGCTAATCGGTTCCGAGCGGTTGAGCAGTATTCAGTGACCGCGAGTTTCGCGGGCATTGATTTCGTCAGCAATGAGATAATGGGTCTTTGTTCTGAATGAATAAAATGAAATGAATTGAACTCTAAAAGAATGAGAGCACTAGATTTTTTGCGCTATTATGTGGGTTCATTTTATTGAAAGACTCCTCGGTAACGATTTTAAGAACAATTCTATAAACACTTGTAACAAAACAAAATCCTTTTAGTACCCAATCCACTCAAACATAAGAAACGTAAAAATCTCTGAACGCTCGTAAAGAGATTCTGAAACGCTCAGTTTTTTGATTCAATATTGAAAAAATTTGATTTACAAATATTTTACCAAACATTTGCCACTGAGTATTAGCAAATATATAATGCATATAACAATTTTGTTTTGTTACTATAGTAAGTACGTTTGTTGTAGTCAAACTATAAGACCTTGCTGTTTCTGTTACATATACTGGTATTCGTCTATTATTTACGCCCTCTGGATTCATGACTGTTTCTGATGACAGGTACAAGGGCAGACAATAAGACACCTGGCAGCAACTTTTCTGTAAGTATAAGAGTTTTTTTATTACACCATGTTGAGCTGATTCGTAACATTATAATAATGGAATTGTCATATAATTATAGATTTACAAGTATATACAAGTTTTCAAAAAAAATGTACAGCAGAACCTCATTAACCCGGACGTTCGGATAAACCAGACGAGTTTTGAAAAAAAAGTTGTTTAGGGAATTAAATGAAGACTTGTTTTACAGACGATACATGACTATTATGAGTTACTACATTACTCGAATTCACTAGCCAGCGGGCGAGTCCATTGCCCGCACCCTGCCTGCCAACCCTCTCCTTTCCCTACCCCCGCCTTGAGCGTCGGTCCCACCCCCCGCAGAGAGGAAGAGGGGGAGGAAGTGGCCTTGGCAAAGCATTGGGCGTTCTCAAAATTCGGGGTGCCCCAATCAAGCTCGTTCGGCACGCCTGGCAACAGAAAGAAAGAGAAACAACACTCCCCCCTTCCGCTGTCTCTGTAGTGTTCGCGTGTTGTCCGTCACTGTGGAGGTGTAATATCGTTGTGCTGATTCATTAGTGCCTGGTTTGCGATGGCGACAAAACGTAAAAACGTGATTGTGACTTTGAAAAAGGAGGGAAGTATGGACAAAAGGTGACCAAAAGAATCGTTTTGAACATTGCTGCTGGGTTTGGAGTGCGAACTTCGACGGTATATTATAAAAACAAACAAACAGAAATCACATTGAAGAGTAGTTTCACAATGATTTCTAAGGAAGGTTTGGATAATCAGCATAAAACAAGAACGGCTAAACTAGAAACTAAAGCATTGTTTGTCTAGTCTTGTTCTGAGAGAGAACGTGGTATGCCGATTTATGGACCCAATATCCAATAGAAAGAATTAAGTTGGGAACTAATGCCCTTTGGACACTAGAGTTTTTCAGCTAGCCAGGGGGTGGTTGTAAAGAAGCAAAAACAGCATGGAGTGTGTGTACTAACAATTACTGAGAATGCTTCTTAGGTGAGCGTAAAGCGGAAGAAAAAATTAAGAAAGAGTTTGAAGCTTTTATTAAAGACGAAGAATTGAATCACGATTACAATGCTGATAATTCCGATTTAATTTACCGAATGTTGCTTTTAAAACGCTGCCCTTAAAAGTAGTGGATTCAGCAAAAGGGTATAAAAAAGGGAAAGACCGCCTCACCATAATGGTTTGCAGTAATGCCTCAAGAAAGCACAAAGTTCCTCTCCACTAAATAAGAAAGTCTATAGCTGTGCCCCGTACATTGAAAAATGTGAAAGGAGGTTCACTGTCTGTCGTTTACAGATCAGGAAAATGAGCTTGGTGACATGTTCAAACAATGTGTTTTTAGAGAAATTTATGCCGTCAGTAAAAAAAATATATTTGAGGAACTGTGGCTTTTATGGCAAGGCGGTTTTATTGATTGACAATGCGCCTTAATATATGTCTGTCGATGAACTGGTGAAAAAAGTTTTTACCATGGTAAAAGGTTACATTAGGTGCAGCTAATGCTAAGTCAATCGATCGGTGCTAAGTCAATCGGTAGAGGACGAAGGAAAGCGTGACGTGGTGGAGGGGCTGAAATCTTTTAACGTAAATTCATGTTATTGCGGAAGATTGGAACCAGGATGGAAGAGAAAGTATCATAAAGTCATGAAACAAGTAGCCTGGTGTTTACGACTTACCAGAAACAATATTGAAAAAGAAACAAGTATGGAAGCAGATTTCATTATATATATATATATATATATATATATATATATATATATATATATATATATATATATGTCGATGGCTATTCCAATGTTGATGATGTTGACAATTGGTTGCAAATTGACAATGACAGATGTTATTAAGCGTTCACGGAGGAAGAAATCATTGCATCATGCGTTGTTATAGAAAATGAAACTGAAGAGTATTCAGACAGTATTAATGAACAAGCTGAGGCTATGATCTACGCAGCAGTGGCAAACATGGATAAATTGATGATTAAATTCGAGAGTCAAGCCGAAACATAGCCAAACGAGCTTCTTATACTAAAGCCAGATGCAATATTGCGCAGCAATACATGAAACAGAGGCAGCAAAAGCTCACTGCCTTCTGACTAGTTTGTACCGAGTATATCGTGTACTGTGTAAATACATATTTCAATGTGTTTTAAGATGAAAATATGCCGATAATAACTCCATTAGAGTAAGTTTGGTAAGCATATGTTCTTTTTTAATCTTTATTCTTCATTCTCTGGATAATCCGCACCATCGCATCGCATCGGTCCCAGTTTAATCGAGTTATGTAAGTTCTAGTGGACATAATTATATTTCGTCAAATCATAAGTTGGTGAGATAGGTCAAAATTAATTTCAGAATAAAGTATTGTAATTTAAGACAATTTGCGTTTACAAGTGGACGAAAAACCCTTCCTGAATTTTTGGGTTAATGTGAATACAGGTGCATGATCTTAAAAAGTCGAAAATAAGCTAAAAACTTCAATATGGTCACAACTTCCTTATAATTTCTTTTTTAGTGGTGTATTTTATATACGTTGATACGGCCGCAAAATAAATCTAAGACATTCACTTGTGTCTAACCTAACTTCACACCCTTGACAGACACATTTACGTACTAACGAACGAGTCCGGCGTGGAGAACGCAAACACTAGGCCGTATTTTCCCAACACCGCCCACGATAATCACGTGCGGCTGACACTCGACCTGAGAGGAAGCTACGAGGAATCCAGGCGGCGCGCCGCGGCGGCTTCTGAGCCACAGAGTCCCCGCTCAGTGCTTGGCAGAAACACCGCGACTTACGACAGGTGTACCGGACACTACCGACTAACGTAAGGCTAAGGTGTCACTTCGCACTTTCCACTTCACGGTGCAGGGATACTCAAATAATATTTTGCAAAATGTGCAAATAGAGTAACACATTCATTTCACATGGGCTTTTCAGAACTAATATTCTCTAATGTAGTACGTTCTCTAACTCGTAGTATGTAATAACTCGTAATTGTAATGTTCTCTAACCCGTAGTATGTAATAATAACGAAGAAAACAATAAAGATCACAATATTAAAGAAATACAAATATTAGCAATGTCTTGTTTAAACAACTTACACAAAATTTGTTTGCGGTTCCGGTGACCAAGATCGCTAAGGCAGTAGTGTCGTAGTGATCTCGAACCGAAGGATCGCGGATTGGAGTCCCGCCTCGGGCATGGTTGTATTTGTGTTCGTCCTTTCCCCCATATCATCAATCACCATATCATTTCATCCACATAGTTACCAAAATGTTAACTCCAATAGAGATCGCTAATGACCTAGATCTTGATGCAACCTTAAATAACCACAAATGAAAAAAAATTGTTCGAAATACCAGTGGTGAAATCCTTGAGATCCCTGATCGTCATTACATTCACAGTTAGGGATTTGTTTTTCGGGTATCTATTAACCAAATCTCTACTATTTGCCACATTGTAGAGAATAAAATAATTTATTCTCTACAATCAAACGATTTTCATTGTCAGCACAACAAAGCGGTAATTTCTTCGACCATAGAATGTGTTTAGATTCGCGGGCGCTGCACGTGCTTCCAAGTTGACTGGAAGCGCTGGAGGCAGCGGCGGCGGCAGCAGGTGCAAGAGCGGAGGCTGGCGCGTCTCGCATTGCGCCGCCATTCACGCGTAATTGGGCGCCGCCGCGACCTCCCGCTCATGCTACTCCCTCGCGATTTACGCCCAGAGATACGGCCGTCCTCGCGGCGGCGGTGCTAACGAGGACGCCTGTCGCACCTCGCGGGCCGCTGGGGCTTCACCTCCCCGCTGCCGCTCCTGCTGCCACGCCCGCTGGGCCTAATTGACGCTTAGGGCAGAGCCTTTCAAACTTTTTAAAAAGCAATCTCCTTCGGGGAAACAAGATTCCCACCCTCCTCTCTATCCATGAAGAATATTCCGCATTCTCGTCTCGCACGGTAGAATGAATTTTAAAATTATTGATCTAAGTAACTGCTAAGAAAACCATTTCAAAACACATCCTTACAACATTACGTAGTTCATGCAGGGCATGTCTAAAAAATAACGAAATGCCTCTGTAAACAAATTACTGAATAAAAAATAGCAACGACTTTGATAATGTTTCTTTAACAGTAAATATTGTAAGTAATCATTTGACTTTGGGAAATATTTTTTATATAATTCATTACTTAAGTAACTACTAGAATATATTCTGCCGCGATGTTTAGCACAAGGCGATATCGATCAAGATGAACGAGATAACTGCATAACCAATAATTAAAAAATTTCTTCTCACAAAAATCAGGTTTTACAATATAGCTCTTGTCTCAAGAAACCTTCCCTTGAGAAAATGTTAATAAGAAATAGAGTAGCAATTAAACATTCTTCCAATTTTTATCAGTTACCAAGATACCGACAGAATTACTGGGTTTGTTCCACAGATTCGTGTTGTCGTCTTTAATAATGAATTTAATGCGACGGAAAATTAATATAATTGCCATGAAGTTAAATAATGTGAGAATCTCCCATATGAAGTTTTTAAATCAGAGTTTACCGAGTGAAAATATTAAGTTTTGATTAACTACAGGTTTTGTAAAAAAAAGGGCTAGCATTTAATAGTTTTTCTTGTATGTTTTATCTGAGATAAATTATTCTAATAAATAACAAAACATAATAAAAAAGCATTCGTTTTTTAGAAATGTATTGCTACGTAATATGCTTATGTCTATTATGTGAAATATTCTGTTTATTAAATACATTTTCATGGCGTTGTGAAACACGTTTCACGTAATCACATACTTTATTAGTGAACTGGCAAGGTTACACTATTATTACATTATTAGTGAGGTGATGTGATCAAGAACAATTTTCCCTGAAAATACTAACGGTATATAATTTACGAATGCAATTTATATAATATATTTATTTACATTATATAATTTTACGAAATGAATATATAACTTCATTTCCATTTTATCATTTGTATTTTACAAAATATTGAGGTAACTCTGTTTTTTCAAATGGAACTATATATTTTTTAGTCTATTAAGATAAGCGTAAAAAGACTAATCCAACGATATACATATCGTCATATGTTAGATAAGCAATTTTTGAGAAATTTTGATCTTTTTGACGAGATATTGTAACATCTCGAACTCGCGTTAGCCTGGAGAGCGCTGCATAACCTTGTGTGGTGGCCGATTGCATTCAAATTATCCGTTAAGTATGAGTCGTAAAACAATCAAAATTACTCAAAAAAATGTTTATCTAACATATTTCAATATTAATATCATTGGTTTTGTCTTCTTACGCTCGTAATGATAGACTAATAAATGTGCATAGTTCCATTTGGAAAAACAAAAGTTACCACAATATCTCGTAAAATACAAGTAATAAAATGTAAACGAGTACATTAGGGCCATTCCTTCATGCTCTTCCTTCAAACCGCATTGCAATAACTTCACCCGTTCAAAATTACAGAAAGCGCTTAAGTTATGTGACTCACTCTGTATATATACAGGTCTTGATTTCTGACGGAACCAAAAAATGGTATTATAATGTATTGGCTCTCATATATTCCGAAAATTTACTACTACTTCAAGTAGTACATTTACTGTGGTCAGATAATGAAGGAAGTTTTAAAAAACGTTTTTGGAAATAAATGTTAGTGCATCAATTAAATAGCATTTCTTTAATATTTATCTCAATTGTCATTACTCTGAATCATTGCTGAACAATTCATAGGCGATCACTTCACTGCAACATGAACATTGACAATCTGCAACACACATCACAGCATGAACGTCTACACGATCAATCCTCTCTCTCTCTTTGTCTCTCTTACTCCCTTCACCCCCCTCTCTCCCTCTTACATACTCCCTCTCACAAACACTCCGTTCGCAAATAAAGTATAAAAATCTGCACACACAAATCAAAGAGAACCCTGTGGAACACCAGCTGCACGAAACCCGATCCTGCATATTTCACCATTCCTCGCGTGCGCAGGCACGCGTCCGCACACGTCCCAGTGCGGCGCGCACGCATTCCCACGCACGCGGCCCGGCGGCCGTCGCGTCGCGTCGCATCGCGTCGCGTCGCGTCGGGCGGTGTCCCGCTGCGCCGCAGGCAGCACCGCGCCGCGGAGGCCCCTTCGCGCGCAGCACTAACTCACCGTGACAAATACGGGACGAAAAATAAATTGTGGACTCATTCATCGCGAAACGGGCATGTTTCACCGCTCAGCCTTCTAATTGTTGACAACAATGAGATGTACGACGGGCCATGCTTCTACGTAATGGCGTGTCGGCTGTGGCGGCCGGGGGTAGCCTGCGTTCCCGCGGGGCCAACGAATAAATAGTTTTATGGTTGTAAAATGTTAAATGATAAGTAAATAACGCCACATTCATCACGAGGAATATATAGGGTCATATTTACTATCATGGAGCGCACTGGTGGTCGCGCGCGCAGAGTATTTCAGTTTAATTGCTCCGAAAGAGAGAAGAAATATCCCGTGTTTTACGGTTAGGTGTGAAAATTACAGATTAATGACGCTGGATTTTGAAAGGCAAACTTTGTGTGGATATAAACAATGCTCAGTGCTATGGTTTTTATAAAGTGGTTAGATTCAATATCTGATTTTGTCTGTTCCGAGCTTTCGAATTACGATGTTTAACTGCAATATATCATGAAAAATCCGAAATGAGAAATACTAAAATTTCCTATTCAAATACTCAGAATTTGGTCTCATAACTAGAATGGTAGACAACTTAAATACATTTTCCTTATATTCTGTAATAGATTGAAGAATGCAGGGGCTTCTCAGACTTTTCTACAACAATGATACGCAGTTGATTCAAGTTCCAAGCCCCATTCATTTTCGCAAAAAGAAATACTAGTTTCTACAAGATACCTTTTACTCTGTAAGTTGTATTGATCTCAGCACGCAAGGATCCAGGAACTACAGAAAATAATCCATGGTCACGTCATTTTACATCATGTAAAGAAGCTAGTATTTGAAGTTATTGGCCATTATCTTACATTCCATCTATTTTTATTAATTTCACTTATAATATTTGAAATAGTAATGAAAGAAATAATTAGATTTACTTTACTGTGTTCATCGTTAATAAATTTTTCATTTTTTAATTAACAAAAGTGCCTAATTCTTGAGGTATTCTTCACAACTCAAGATGACCTTGAGGTGAACATTAACGTTTCTATTTGCATTACAAGTAATTTTTTTAGCACTAAAAAAGAAACAATTACATTCTTTTGAGAATATTTAGACCTGTTTCCTAGAAGAAAAAAAGAAACAAAAAACTTTCCACACAAGTTCCTTGAACACCTAGCGGATGCGGTTCCCCTCGGCGACATCCCTTTTAATCGTGTCCTTTGAAAAGCGCCGGCGGGCGTGTGGGCGAACAAGCGGGCCTCTTTGATTCACGGTTCGGAACCAGCGCGCTTCTCTTCACACAATCAAAGAGATCCACGGCAATTAACAATGCGCTCTTAAATAGGGACCTCTGCTTCCTCTGCACCTCTGCCACCGCCGCCTTCAACAACGGCAACAAAGAGTGGAAAGGCGGCGGCGGACATCTTGTGCAGCCGCTGCAGGAGTCTTCTCGCCATTGGGCCGCGAGGCGGGGAACGCAAACGTCGCGCTCTATTTTAAGCGGGAGCGACAGTTTATAAAATTTGAATAAAAAGAGGTCGTTCCGAGAGGTGATGGCAGCTGCAGGGGAGGAAAAGACAGAAGAAATGGAGATACGCTGTCTCTGGTGCTGACATGAACTAAACGCTTGTATAATCCCACTGATGGAAGGGGAAATTTATCAGAATGCGAAGAAAATAGTGGCGGGTAATGATTTGAATAATAAGGAACTGAGAGGAGAGGAGAGAGCAGCTAGGCCGCACAATACCTTCAGATTCGATAGGTGGGTGTGGCAGAAAGCGAATGGTACTGCTGTAGGATATGGAAAGCTATGGCGGCGGCGGCAATGGCAGCAGCTGCTTGGCGGCAGGGGGTTGGGAGCACTGGCAGCGGCGATGGCGGCGCGGGCGAGGAGAAGCGTTGGCCGTGGGCCCGTGCGCCCGTGCGTGAGGGCGCACGCGTGCGCGTGACGCCGCCCCGCGCTGCGGCTGCGACTGCCAGAAATACACGCGTCGGCCGTCGATTCCCTGGTACCTGCGCTATATATACGCGCCCGTAAGCGCACGCGCTCTCTGCGCCGGGCGAGGCGGCGGCGGCGGATGCGGACGCGACCAACGGGTCGCCGTGCACTGTGCCTGTGTCCCTGTAAATTGCTTCTGCCCAAAGTGAAGGCGCTCTGCATGCCAATGTGATGTCAGAAATTATAATATTATGCTCGGACATCAAAGTGGCATTTTACCAACGATGCGTCTCACAGTGTGCATCATCAGGTACTCACTTCAAGTATTCTTGGACAAACGTTTGTTTACGGAAACAAATATTAACATGTAGAACATATGAGGAGAAAAGAAATGTAAGGGAGACAGTTCACCAAATCATATATAGTTACAATTAATTATCATATAAATTTTATCTTCGTAAATGTATCATATAAATCATATAATGTATCGTATCAAATAAATTTTACCTTCGTAATATTTACCCATTAATTAAACTTAATATTTTGAATGTATCTGAAATAAGTCTAACAAAAATCGTTTTTTCTCTTACTGTTTACAAGTTGGATCTTACCAAGCTGGCAAGTAAATCTGGCACAGAGCGCAAATGAGACAGGAACAGCCGGTGGCGACATTTCTGGCTTCCGAGAGAAGTGACACGCTTCGAGTCGTGGCAAGGCCTCTACAACAACTCTTTCCTCCAAGGGCCTTCGGCTGCTGCCAGCGCCTTATGACGAACGGCCGGCGCGCCGCGAGCGGAAAACACGTTGACGGGGGAGCGTGGGGCGGCGGCGGCTCTCCGCGAGGGGCGATGGACGTATCGAGATGTTTATTTCAGAGCGTGCTGAGATATTCACGGGCGTGGCGAGACGCCTTTATTTATAGAGCGGGCGATTCGTTTCTCACGCTGTTTCCTGAAAAGTAAGATCTGAGAGGGGGAGAGAACGTTTGCGGATAATGTGACGGAAGGCGAAAACTCGCTGGACGAGATGTTGAACATGGTAAATGTTAATATGTAAAGCTTGTATTAAATCAGATGTCTTTCGTTAATATTTCAGGGACGCCGTGCTAATTCATTATCGTTTCAATAACAATCACAACTAAATTTAATTTTAAACAAATACGGAAGTATTAGTTGAAATTAATAGTAATGTATATTTTAATGTCGGTAGTTCTACATAGTAGTGCAATCCGAATCAGTAGAGTCTCGAACATATAAAAAGGTAATATCTAAAAAAAGTTTGGTTCACCTACTACAAGCAAAGGAAATAAAGAGGCAAATAATGGAAGCGAAATTCTAAGACTTCAACACTCAAAACATTTTCTGTCCTAAATGAGGGAATAGATTGTTACTGTTCGCAAAAGCCCTTCGTGCTTTATTGTGCTCTCACCATTGTTTTCAATTTCTTCTTGCTGAATGTCGGGTAAGCCTCAACTCTTTCCTTCCTGCCGATTCCCCCCACCCCCCACCCGCCCAATGCGACAGTGCGGCTGGCTACCGACACTGACAGCAAAGCGCTCAACGAATTCATGGGGATGCACGTGTTTTGTAAACTACAGAACGAGCTTTCTTTGATGCAAAATATAATGATCATTACACCGCATCGTCCTTATTGTGATATACTACACGTATCTCTACGAAGGCCGACCACTGATCAATTTTCTTATTTAATGCATGTTAACAATTTACTATAACTTGGTTTCGAATGCTGTTTCATATTACACGTTCTCTTGAAATTTCAATAAAGCAGTTCTTGAATGCATAAACTATTTTTACAGCTAACGGTTTATTGTAGACAAGGAGGTAATCTCATTAATATATATATTGATCGTGAGGTAGGCAAACGAGTCAGATTATATACTCTTAACTGAAAGACATCACTCTCTCCTCATAAGGAAAATGACTTTCCAAACACTGGCAATGAAACAGAGTTTGTAAAAGCTTATGATACTATTGAAGACAGTCTAAACCATTCAAATTACCCACCAGGAAGCATGAGCAATAGAAAATGCTACGAATGGTTACTCGTTTGGAGACTAAGCAAAAATTGGTAATAATATTAGTATTTAAGTAGAATTTAACAATTCGTTGATTACTTTGAACCGCAAATTTAGCAAAGTATTCTTTTTCTTGCCCTTCCTATTGGAGTGTTTCATGATCGTCGTGTGACAAAAAGTAAAATTTCTCACTAGAAGCGCATTTCCCGTCTTTGAAACAATTTCAATTTACGTAACTAGAAAATGTGAAAAGTTGATCATAATAATTTTTCGATTTTTTAAAAATTTATGCAGTGAATTACTCCATAAAATGTTACATTTTACTAGAAAATAATATACCATATAGTGGTGGTACATTACAATTCCGCAAACAAAAGCTTCAACAAATTAGGCATACTTTTGATGTGCCCTGCGTTTCTTAGAATGTGTGTATGGCTGATCTCCTTAATGGAATTCCATTACCCTCATCGCCCGCCACGAAGGCGTTTGAGGCTCCAGGATGGCCGGCGGCGGCGGCGGCGGCGGCCGGGAGAGCCGGGAGAGCGCGGGATTGCAACGCCGCGCGGCGGAGAGACCTCGGCACAAGGCCGCGCGTTGTTCGGCGGAGGCCGCGCCGCCGATGCCGCCACCGCCGCAACCTTCTCCTCTCCACCTCCCGCACCCCGGCTCCGCCGTGCCCTGATTAACATGTCCGCCGCTGGGGCGCGCCACCTGGCAATTAGGCGTCGACAGGGCCTGCAGCCTCCGCACTCAGAGCTGCACTGCCACGTGGACGAAATGGCCGCTTTGCCTCGAAATCCTGGCTTCCGTGCGTACCAGAAAGGTCGTTTTGTAATATTTCATTGGTAAAGGATAAAACAAAATGTCCTGAAACTTATTTGGAGTGAAACTTATAAAATATATGTTCCCCAGACAACAATATAAAATTTAGTCGCCATATTCCATGTTCGAAAAGAAGCTGCTAAAGAGAATTGCGGGTTCATTATTTTTTCCGAAGAACAAGAGCCGTTAAGATTGATTTTTCAATGCTAGTTTCTCAAGTGTCAAAGTTGAAATAATCTTCTGATCAAAGACAAGAACAACTCATGCTAGGATAAATAATCATTTTGCCAAATAGCAGGCATGTCATTCTATCACAGCCCATAGAAAGCTATAATTTTATATCGTCGAACTCAATTCAATTATAAACATCGTTAGTCTAATCAAAAAGATTCTCAAAAAAAAAAAAAAATAGATCTGAATGTAATTCATCAAATAAAATTGGAATAGCGAAAATAATTGCAAGAAATTCAAACACTAATATTCGAAAAATATTCAAAATCACAAAGATCAGGTATTCAACTACGAGAACGTCGGTAGGAAAGTTAATCTTCTTTATATCCAAAATGAAGCTACCTATCGCAGGGCGTAATAGCACTACAATTCCTCTCCATCCACCACACACCATGTTCGTGTTCTTATGTTTGCTCGTGAGTTCCAAATCAAACACTGTGGATGACTTTCTTGTTGAGAAATTCATTCCTTCGATTTTTCAGTTTTAACATCTTCTTCATAACTTCCCATCTTTCCTCGGTGGCGAAGAGACGCCTTAAACGGTCTCCAATATTTACCCAATCTCTCCTTTCGCCCCGTTTTCACTCTCGCCGAAGGGGCCTCAGGCAAACGCGCAATCTCGGTGAATTGGGGCGGAAGTGTCGGAGCAGTGAAGGGGCGGGGGTCGGCAGTGGAGGCGGCCGGCGCGTCAACAAGTGCCGCGCGCGGGCCGCAGCGCGACCTGCCCCACACGGGCCGTGGGGGCGGCGCGGGGGCGAGAGCAGGCCCGCGGGGGGACCCATAAACGTCCCGGTTATGGCGGCCGTAAACAGCACTGGCTCGGTGGCGGGGGCGGGGGCGGGGACGCGAGCGAGGCGGAGGGGCCGGCGCGCCCGCAGCGGCACCACTTTGCCACCAATGCAGCTACCGCGCCGGCGGCGGCGCCCCGCAGGCGCTGCCGACACGTCTACACTCTTTCCCTTTCGTCTCGCCGTTGGTACCTCCATTTCTCCACCTGTCTTTCCTAATATTACTCTTATTTTCGCGTACTTTTGCCCACCAGTCGCTGGTTTTTCGAAGCCCAACACATCAAAAGAAAGTTATCTCCTGGGTTGTAACGATTGCTATATCCCTTGTGCAAAATAGTATTTGAACCGAACCGAAATTGAAGATAGTCTCAAGAATTGAAATCGTATTATCCTTTATTATACACTTCTATTTTGACCAATTTATACCTACCTCTACTACTACCCACCGCAAAAAGAATTTATTTTCTAATAATACAAAAAAGTTGAAAATGTATTTATATAAAATGTTGAACTCTTGTAAAGATTTTATAAAAGTGTTTAGGACAATAACACGAGCTACACTAGCCACAGCAAGCCTCTCGCTTTTCGTAAATGTTAATATTTCGATTTTAGTGAAACTATGGCTTACCTTGTTAACATACACGTCTTTCTTATATTTATGAAGGACCAAGCAATAACAAAATGTGTCAAACTTCGACCAAAACGAGATATCGTCTTTCACTAAAAGAGGTTTGCTGGGGCATATCTGGTTACTGCCCAAAACATGAAGGAGATAATTCAATGAAGCCTGAAGAACTGAAGTAAGGCTTGCTATATATCTCATGCTAATCGTAATACTGATATTCATCGATGTACAAGCGCGATTTGCAAGGAATTAAATTCTGTTCATTGATTTTGAATATTCGAGGAATGTGATTGGTCAATTGGCTGTGGATCTTAATTTGGAATCCAAGGAGTAAGAAATTGATGTCATACGTCGGTTAAATGTACATCAGGTACATTAAATGTGCATATTATTAATTACAGTAGAGAAATGTATTTTCTATTAGCCGCTTAAAATTCCAACCAATGAGATGAATTTTGGCATCAGTTCGCTAGCCAATGAGTGCGCTGAAATGGTATGCTATCTAATTTTATTATATCAATGTCCGATCCGGGCCCGGAAACTGCACAGAGTTCTAAAACTGGACGTTTATGGAAATGCTTAATTTCCGATTAATATACTTTTTCTCTCGTGTTACAGAACTAATATTTTAAAACGGAATATCAGGACACATAATAAAATCATAATATACTTATTTTAAATGAAAGTTCAATAATATATTTCGTTAATCGTGTTGAAACATTTTTGGGCGAATTTATAGTAACATTTCTAGATGGTTGTCAATGTGGTCATTGCCGTCTTCCCCTTTGGCTTGTCTCTCCAAGACCGATCACTTCACCTCCGCCACTCTTCCAAATGGCGAGGAGCCCAACACTTTCAACAACTACTTCTTTACGATTACTAATCAAATACAATTCTAAATTCAAAAAGTCAGCATCTCTCTTGCCCCCTTTTTCCTTTCGCTACATGCACCTTTCCGCCACCCCACCCCCCCTTCTCACGCGCTACTGAGGGTTGCGTAGCGGTTGGAGCTTCCTCGTTCGCTTCGCTGCGAAGTGAGTGTAAGTGGCGTCGAGGCAAGGCGGGCTGACCCGCGTCCTGATAACCTTTCCGCTGGCTGCCACTGCCACCGCACGAGCGCCGCTGCAGTTCTCGACCCTTCGCCTCCCTGCCCCCCACCCCGCTCCCCTGCCACCCGACCGCCCACGCAGAGACCGCCAGCGGTCAGAGGTCGCACACGCCGGCAAGAGCCGGAGCAGACGAGAGGAAGTTGCTAGATATTCTAGTTCCAATGTGCGTTCACTCGCCAATTGAAAAATACTTGGTACATCGAATAGTTGTTTTTATGTACGTCGTTCCGTGGGTGAAACACTGTGTCAATTTAACTAACTAAGAACAAGAAATCAATGAATACAAATTAAACTTTGATGAATACTCACCTGAAATTGTAGCATTAATATGGTACGCATACTGTGCATACCATAATATACATAAAATACCATAGTATGAATAAAATACCACATATGCATAAAATTCCATAACCTTTCAGCCTGACACGTCAGTAAATTAACTGATAACTCAAATTAGGATTGTGTGTACTTAGTACATATATCTACGTAACAAAATAAAATTCAAACCTGTTCAGAAAGCGTTAAGATGATTTTCTGATTTCATTGAATAAAAATGAACATTTATGAATATTTCATCGAATATTATTCATTCCATCTCAGGAAATTTACCAATCTCATTACCGTCATTGGCGTACAACATACACTGTATTTAGAGCACCAGATAGAGTTACGTTAGTCCCATTATGCTGCATTTTATTATGACATTTTACGCACGAACTAGAGACATCCACAAAGTCAATGATTATCTTTTTCCTCGCATCGTTTCCACTCTTCTCCGAGACACTTGCATTGTCGTGCGCGGCTCCAAAATTAACGAGCTATCTCATGTTCCCATCGCCTCACGCCCAGCGCGCGGCGATTTCCGCCCCGGGTGGCGCGGGGTGGCGCGGGGTGGCGCGGGGCGTGCGGGATAAAAATGGCCGATGACGTCGGCGCACAGGGGCGAAGGAAGCGTGGGCGGCGCCGGGGGCGACGGAGGCGGCGGCGGCGGACGCGAGCAACGCTTGGCCGTTGGCTTTCTGAACACGGCGGAGGAGGCTTGTGCAAGCAGGCACGACCACCTCCGCCTCCACCGCCCCCGCGCTACGTTTACCTGCATAAAACTCCACCGCCGCCGCAACCTTCGCAGCCGTCTCCTCTATTGCTTTCAAACTGGGCCAGCGAGCACCTCACTGTTGTAATGCTAATTAACAGCACCCTCTTGGACTATAATAAATGATATTTTCCTCGCATTCACCCTGTTTGGAATATAACGCACTCGTGTGTTATCGTTTCATGAATTGTTGTTGGTTCTCGAACGGCTCATTCTAACTTTACAATAGTGTTCATTTCAAGCATTGAAATTTGTACTAAAAGACTTTTAAATTTTTATAATTAACACTTTTAAATCAATAAATAGTACTAAACGGTAATAAATCCATAAAGAGAACGGCTTCTCTTAACGATTTTAAAATACGAGAGTTTCCTTTTTCAAAAAAAAAAAAAAATCATTTATTTGCTTTCAAATTTTTTGTTCTATTTTGTATTGTGAAAATGATTCTGAATATTGTATTTTCACAAAAAATGTTAAATTGTAAAATCACTAATAACTTTAGAATTTGATGCGTTTAGAAATAAATTATGTGAAGAAACAAAATGTTAGGAAGAAAGTAGATTACACATACCGGAAGGTTAATACCCTTCTGTGTTACAAATTTTAAGAATAGTAATACAGCTCTTCAACTTCAAATTTCTAGACTGTTAAATTTTAACTCTTTTTAACTGGGCGTAATAAATAATGTTTTATTCACATTCATCTTCAATGCCATCATATCCTTCTGAAACTCCACCGCGTCGTTTTCTACCAATACCTGGGTTGGGATGCCGACTCCACGACCTTCAGTACTTCGACAGCCCTTTGTATGCAGCTTGAGGCGCTGGCTTGCGTTCTCACCTCCACCTCCGCCACCACTGACGGCGGCCGGCGTCTCCACCGCCGCCGCCCCCGCCCCTCCCGACGCCCCGTGCCTGTGCCAAGCGCCCACGCATTCGGCGCCGAAACTCACGCCCCCTCTTCACGGCGACAGTCAGTCCGCCCGCAGCGGTGAAAATCAAAAGAGAACGACTTGTTTGTGGCGGCACCTCGTAAATCATGCAGCGATGATGAACTTCATGAAAGTGTAAATGATAGTGGGTCGTAAATCATCACCGCAATACAATACCGAGTGGCGAGCGGTAACAGGCTATTCTCTCTTTACGACGATAGTTATGGTTTTGCGTTTCTTGTTTGTTGGAAGGTGAATACTGCCACGTTTGTGTCTTTCTTGACGGCAGGAAGGTGGTTATGAAAACGAAGTTGCTACAATATCATTTCTTAGAAGAAAGCAACATGGAATAATATTTTGTGGTTCTGAGACGAAGGTAATTTTAAAGGAAAAAATGGCGATGTGGTGTCTTGCAGGTTTCACAATAATGATAATCTTTAAGCACATCAGAAAAAATGTCTCCGCAAACTACACACAACTGTAGTTCAAAACATAAGTTATCTTTTAGATTATTTTCAATAATATAAGTCAAAACCGGGAAAATTAATTTTAACTTTTGAGTTGCATTACCGACAAATAATCACCTGCATCTTGCCCATATATTTTCATCAAATGAGAAATTCAAATACCACCTATCACTTCCTCTCACCAATCATTTTAATATTTTCATAGAGCATGTGCCAATTATCGCTACCACACTCCTAACTTTCGCTTTTTAAGACGTCAAAAAAATTGCGTGAGCGTGTAAAGAGCATCTAGTTTTCAACCGCGGAGCACTCTCGCCTCTCCTAACGCCCTGCCTGCCCTTCCCCTTCCGCCTCTTGGCAGCGCTGGCCACGGGGAGGCTGCCATCCCTCCAATCAACAGCGCGGCAGCTGCTGGCCATCCATCATAACCGACAGGTCGCGAGGGGGCACGCGGCCAAGGCGTCCGCGGCGGCGTTCCTCACGCACCTCCCCAATCCAAGCGCGTCGCTCGCTCCCTGCCTTGCGACGGCACATGTGCCTAGCGGTATCGTCGACAATACAGACAAAAGGTATTAAGAAATAAACAGGTTGACCCTAGCGAATATTCTGCACTTTGTCAATTATTGTTTCAAAAGAGAAAATATCTTCATGCTGAATCCCAATTCTGAAAATCCGTGCTACAAATTGGGGGGTACTCTCAAAAATTTAACAGAACATCCATGAGGGTCTCACTTCGTAGATGACGGCGAACGAAACAACTCGTGTCTCCTTAGGGTTCGAGTTATGCATGATGGGAGTGTGTGCTGCAACGTAACGTGTAATGCGGGTTGCGGTGCGCTATTTTAATCTTGCTGTAACATAATCTGCGAAATTCTGTTTTTCTGGAATCTGTTGGATGAACTGGAGGTAATTCCAGTTGTAGCACATTTACAGAGTTTGGTTAGACAGTTTCGTATAATTGGTTAAAAACAGTCATCCTTCCTTTCCTCAGAGAACATTCACAACTAGTATTAGTAAGTCGAGCAACTTCTTTCGGAAACACCAAGAATCATTGAGTAGCAGTGTACAAAAACAACGTGTAGATGTATTGGTTACATTTCGTATTTGGCACACTCGTTTCCAAGCCTCTGTTACTTCACAAGATGCAACAGTTTTATATGCATTGTAAATCTTTGTTTTTATTTTTGCCTTTCCCTTCTTCTTCTTCTTCTTTTAAATATGCCAATTTGTAGTGATGAAAACTACAGATTCATCGCCTCAAATACTCGATAACTGGAAAATATTCATGCTAGTCCGGAGTAGTTTCAGGGAATTTCTAAATCTAAGGCTCTCTGAAAAGAGTTGGAGATTAAATCCGTTCGAATTGCATCATGAAAGCAGATTATTGCCATATATGTGTGTTGCATACACGAGTGTTGCACTGGTTCTGTCATCGACAATACATGAGTACTTTCGTGTGCTAGGTTGAGGAACACTTCCCCCGAGTCTTAGAAATTAATATTAATGAAATTATTAACTTTACGTAATGTTATCATATTGAAATTATTAGTCTTATTGTCTTTTGTTGTTAAAAATGTTCCTGCCCTATCACACACGTTAAAAATACCAACACAAGTCATATCCTTACTTAAAAAAATCACTTAGGAAAATGTATGTTTTCTCTATTCCAAAATACATTCACGCCCTTCAGCCATTTTTCCTTTCCTTGGCTCCAATGGCACTTTGCTCATCCCTGGAGCACAGACGCCTGGCGCGCGGCGGTAGTATGCACGGCGTACGCGTGCGAGCTCTTTCAGCATGTGCCTGCGCCGGTTACAAAACCATTGAGGAGGACTCGTGCCTATAAACAATGCCTCCTCTTACTCCTCGCGCTCGCCCTCTCCGTCCCGCGCTCCGCTCCGCTCGCAGCGCCCACCGCCCCTCCGCCCCGCGACCAACCTTCATTACGATTTATTATTGGCAGTAAAAACGGGTTTTCGTGAATGAAAACCATCTTACTACTACGCGCGCGCGGCTGCGAGGGGCGCCCGTGACGTCGACGTGACGTAGGCGGCGGCGCGGGCGGCAACGCGGGCGGCGGCGGCGGCGGTGGCGCGCGCGGCGGAGCAGCGGGCGGCGGAGAGGGGGTACTTTATGTTATGGGCCTCCCATTATCAGGAGCGAGAGGGAACTAGGGGCATAACTCGAGATGGCGGGACGAGATGCGTCCTCTGGCGGGGCATAAAGTGCTACGCCGCCGCCGTTGCCGCCGCCGCCGCCGCCGTCCGCGTACAAATAAATGAAAACTGAACCGCCGCGCGCGCGCGCGAGCGAGCGTTAGTAGAGGCGGCGGCGGCGACCAGTCCTGCGACCACAACAAACCATAATTTCCAAATCCCTAACCTCACCCAACGCGTGCGCTACGTGCAAAGCGCGGCAGTGACGTCACGAGCGCAGTTGTCACGTTTACGGTCACTTAGACGGCGGCGTGGCGTGGCGTGGCGCCGACTGTGGCGATGGCGGCGGCGCCGGCAGGGCTGCGGAGAGTGGCGTTGGAGGCGGGGCGTGGGCGCGGTCCAGGCCGGTCCGCCCGCCGGCCTTGGAATATTTTAGTGCAGTGGCCGGCGGTGGTGATTTGCATGAGGCGCGGGTAGGCGCCGCGGCAGGCGCAGTCGGCTGCCACCGCTAAGACAATGGACGACGGCGCAAGAAACGCAATGCATGCGGGGGAGCGTTTTTCGCTGTACACGCGTCCGGCCGTCCGGTGTGCCACGGTCTGCGTAGTCACCGCCGCTGGCACCAATCGCTGTAATTTCCTCTCCCCACCATTTCTGCAAGTAATAATACCGCAGCCTTTTCCACTGTCTGTATACTCACATAATTCTCGTTAAGACCGCCGGCGTCACCGTCATCTTAGCTACCATCTCCGACAAGATGCTTCAAATGAAATTCTAGAAACACCAACTTCTGTGTCGTTTTACTTTCAGCAGATTCAGCATATTATCCCAGACGCTCGATCTCTCGCCCCTCAGTGCTGCCAACTGAACCGCCTTGTCCTTGTGCTCAGGAAAGCTTTGCATCTTCCCTCCTCATCCATGTACCTGTATACTGCATCGCCAACTGTTGATCATCTTTAATCGCCCTCGTGTCCTTTACTCCTTTCTTCACCTCCTCCACTGATCTGACTAATGTTCGGTTATGATGAGCTACTTCGTCATCCATAATTCCGAGAATGCCTTTGGCTGCCCGAAAAAGAAGTCTTTGGAACCAGGTCCGGCAACGAGGAACGCTCCCCTCTCGGCGATTTTTGTCATATTTCATAACCGGAATATCTGCTCCACAAAAAGGAGCCGAAAATTGACGAACAAAGAACACCGACACGTTCGTGCCCTTCCCTACGAAAATGTTGCGTAGTGAGCAGGCCATTTTTTGGGTCATTCGTGTTGGAAAACGTCCATTTCAGAAGAGAATTTTGGAACGTTCAAATATCTGCTCTTTCTTTCTCTCTCACTTTAATATTTCAAAAACGGTGAGCGCGCGGTGGTCCGTGTTTTTCTATGTTGGGTCGCAGACTTCTCGCGAGAGAGAAGAATTTGTTGACTTATAAGGTTAAGAATGACAGAAGATCTTCCTGTAGAGTTTCTGTGGTTTTTGTGGAAATCATGAACAAAACAAGTAGAGTGGAAAGTCAGTGAAGCGCGTCATTTCTCGGAGGATCGTCGCGTGCTTCGCTATACCTATGTCTCACGTACTTTCAGAGAAACGCGAATGAGGAAACCTTTCTCATCATAAAATGAACTCTTGCGGTTCCACAGTACGTAGTGAACTGACTTCTTCGTTGAGAATGTCTTCATTTCTAGCAAATATATTCATTATGCGTGCCATATTTAAAAAAAATAAATGGATAATTAATAGTACGAGAGTAGGAGGTGGTAGCTCAGGGCATTAATTGATGTCAATGTACCTCTGATCGGCAGATCCTGAGGTTGGAATCCTGACGAAGATAGGATTTTTGACACTAGCAATTTAGCTAGGCAGAGTTCCGCTGCTGTCTGGAGGAGAATTCAAGCGGTCGTCTGCTCTGATCCGTAGTTTTCCAAGGTTTCATCGATCGCCAGTAGGCAAATGCCGGTGCAGTACCCTAACAAAAAGTCACGGGACGCGCGTGATATTTCCTATTTCCTCCTTGACCTGTCCTCACCCCCTTACTAACACACACACGTGCATTATGCCAAACATGAAGGGAGCTTAGAGTTTGTTCCAGCTGGGGCAGTGCCCTGCTAATGAAAGATATCTGACTGGAGAAAACCCTGCAAGCCGACATGTAGTCGACACCGGATCTCGTCATCCAGCGAGGGAAGATTACCCTCCCGCGATAAAAACATGCAATAAACTTAAGAGACTAAAGACCTGAGCAGTTTGACACGCCCGCAATCACTAATCAATCAATAGTACGATAAGAGAGTATTCGTAACAGCCGCCTGTTTACACATTTGCAAACTAACGTTTATTCAATTGTTACGTACTTGTTTTACCTCCTTGCCCTGGAAATTCCAATAAAAAATAACATTTGAACAAAAAGTAGTGTGACATATTTATCTTATAACAATGTGAGTATGATGTAAACAGGGAAATTGAGGAAGAGATGGCCCTGGTTTTATGAACAGAAATCATTTCTTAAATATATTTTTTCTCCGAAATAGACTTTCTTTCAATTATACTACGGTCGTTAATATGTATTTTTTTATTTTCTAAATGAAAAAAATAATTTTATATTATTATATACAAATTATAAAATATATATTTGATCCATTTAATGCACGTGAAGGTGATACAAAGTTTTCGGTAATGACATATTATATTGCTGAATTATTTTAAAAAATGTTTCGGGTATTGCACTTTTTTGGGGTTATTGAAAACAAAATATTGTGCATAATTTGTCTAATTACTTTAAAATTGTGGATACATTTTAAGGGACTTTTAAGCATAAAGCTGTGAATATCCCATAAATGACAGTGTGTGGTACCTTTGTCATGATACCAAATTAAACATTTTTAGCAGATAACTCAATCAACTTTCCTTTTAATTGAGTTGCAATCTCTCAGAGAAACTACACATTCCAGGCAGTTTCTTGTCAGTGCTATCATCCGAAACAACATCGTCTTCTTCTACTTCTTAAAACTTGAAAAACTTAAAATTCTTTGACATTTATATTCCTCTTTTTATCTCCTGCTCCAGTTTAATATAATATCCTTTCCTTCCTAAACATTAATTATATTTTGTGTCTAGTTTCTTTAACATTTTCGGGATGCTATAATCAACTTTCGAAAAGTATATTCACCTTTAGCATGAACATTTTCAGTTAATTATAGTGTCTAGAAATAAAACTTTCACTACTCCATTTCAAGATTATCTCTCGCGGTTTTTTTAGTCCAGCCCGCCATTTTGAGCTCCGTCAATGTAGAGCAAAAGCTACAGTGTACAACGGTCTTCTCTACATTACTTTTTATTAGTACGTCAGAATCAATGATTACTGACTGAAACCGACTGACTGACCGCTCAGAGAAAATAATTAGAATTCACCACTCATGTCAGATTAGCAACTAAAGTAAGACACATTATTCACTTATTAAAAATGATTTCTCTCGGGAAGAACCAAGGCTTGGGCCAATAAGAATGCTGTATCGGTAGCTGGGAGCTGCCTTACGCAGTAGGTGCATGAGAGCGAGAGTTGACAATAACGGAGAGAAAGGAGGGCAATGAAAAGAGGTATTTATGAGGTGCTCATCAGAAGACATATTTTTAAAGTGACAAAAGTTAGCTTCAGAAATGAGAATATCGGAAGCAGGTTGAGGAGAACCTCGATAATAGAACGAATACAGGAGTACATATTATATTCAAAGAGAAATTTTAAATAGGAGGTAAGCTACCAACTAAAATATACCAGAATACATATATTTTGAATGATGCTGGAGACAGCTGAATTATTAAAATTGACAGGCTCGAAAAAGCAAGGATAAAGAGAGCCATGCGTAAGGTGAGTTGAATAACAACTTCCGTCGCTTTCACATCTCCATTTTTCATAGATCCGAGGCAGCACCCATCGAAAAAGTGTCAGAGCTCTTCTGCACCGGCGCCAAGAGCTTCGGACTCGCGATCTAGGGAGCGCAGGCCTAGAGACAACTCAGCGGGGCGAGCGGGCTCGGGGCGAACGGGCTCGGGGCGAGCGGGCTCGGCGCGAACGGGCTCGGGGCGAGCGGGCTCGGGGCGAACGGGCTCGGGGCGAGCGGGCTCGGGGCGAGCGGGCTCGGGGCGAGCGGGTTCGGGGCGAGCGGGCTCGGGGCGAGCGGGCTCGGGACGAGCAGGCTCGGGGCGAACGGGCTCGGGGCGAGCGGGCTCGGGGCGAGCGGGCTCGGAGCGAACGGGCTCGGGGCGAGCGGGCTCGGGGCGGCGAGCTCAGGGGCGAGCGGGCGGGGCGCGGCTGAGCAGGCTCGGGGCGAGGCGCAGGCTCGGGCGAGCGGGGCTCAGGCGAGCGGGCTCGGGGCGAGCGGGCTCGGGGCGAGCGGGTCGGGCGAGCAGGGTCGGGGCGAGCGGGCTCTCGGGGCGAGCGGGGCAGGGGGAGCTCAGGGGCGGCGGGAGCGGGGCGAGCAGGCTCGGGCGAGCGGGCTCGGGGCGAGCGGGCTCGGCGCGGGCTCGGGGCGAGGGCTCGGGGCGAGCGGGCGGGCGAGCGGGCTCGGGACGAGGGAGGAGCGGGCAGGGGCGAGCAGGCTCGGGGCGAGCGGGCTCGGGGGCAGGGCGAGCGGCTCGGGGCGAGGGCGGCTCGGGGCAGCGATCGGAGGCGAGCAGGCGAGGGCAAAGCAGGCTCGGGGCGAGCGGCGGGCTCGGGGCGAGGCGAGGGGGCCGAGGCCGAGAGCGAGCGGGCTCTCTCAGGGCGGGGAAGCAGGGCGATCAGGGCAACGACTCGGGCGAACGGGATCGGGGCGAGCGGGCTCGGGGCGAGCGGGATCGGGGCGAGCGGGCTCGGGGCGAGCGGGCTCGGGGCGAACGGGATCGGGGCGAGTGGTTGGCGTGCCACGTGCGAACCCCGATCGAGAGCCGCGTCCGTTGCCGCCCGCCCAGCCCTCAGGTCCCCATCACGTAATGACGCGGCGGCGCAGCGGCATGCTGATTGGGCGCTGGCAATTAACATTTCAGGGACGCGCGCGCGAGCGCTCTTTTTGCGCGGCGCGGCGTGCGCTTGACAAACGACGCACGCGCTGCGTGCAGTCGTGCGAGCGCGCGACCGCGTCGCGTCGCGCCGCGCCGGCGGGACGCGATCTCGGGACGAGCGTTCCCCGAACGCGCCGCACCGCACCGCTGGGACGGAGGCTGAAGCTATGTGCACGCGATTGAGTTCGAGAAGGCATTCCGACTCTCAAGCATTGTCAGCGGGGAGCCGATTGGGCCAGCTTCAAATTAGGACGGCGGCATTTCAGAATTATCCTGCATTCTCCAATGTTAGAAAACTGTTTGAAGGAAGTACGGACACACTTGCTTTTGAAGGATGTAAACATTTTAAATGATGTTATTTTAGCTTATTCGATGACCTTATCTGTTACCTTACGTGCTTGGAGGAAATAAAGTGGCTCATTATATCCAATAAAATAAAGCTTATGGCAGTAGATAAAATGACTAATTATTACATCCGAAGTAATCAAGGGTTACTGCCAAAGTCAATATAATAGCACTAATCATAGGCATATATTTAGAAAATGTGTCAAATTATTAAAGAAATCGATCGGATAAGACAAAACGTATATTAGGCATGGCGAAAAGGCTCGGACTTACACGCTTGCTACCGCGGTTATGAATGTTCACAAAAAATGCACAAAATGATATATTTTAGCTTCTTGTAAAATAAATAATACTTAATTCAACATATTGCAAATTACTTCAAATGAAAATGAATAATATTCTTTGTATCGATCATAGACTCTGAAAACATTCCCACACAAAATTTCTAAAGTGTAACGACGTATACAATTATGTATTCACATCAAACAATTCTACTATAAATTTTTTTTCTCCTGAAATTTTGATTGACCGTTTATACACATCTATCGAGTATTGCTACAACAACACACACAAAGAGCTCTTTATTTACACCATGGCTTCGTAAGGTGCCTGACTGCGAAACAGTCTTTGACAAAGATGGCAACCCTATGTTCTGATCACACGATAGCATTGCAAGAGCAATGAAAAAGTGATTTCGAAGTCACGGCACACTCCACAAGAGAAAGAACTTGAACGTAATGAATTTCTGAAAATTAGTGGCTTGACTGCGTGGTTGTTTCAAACGAAACCGCTACGGGAAGAAAAGACTGGAAAGATGGTGGCAGCAAAAGGGGCGGTAGCAGCGGCAACAAGAGAGGTTTCAAAGTGCTGAGAAAAACGTGGAATCGTGGCTGGGACTTTGCAATTTGAAATTCGGGTCGAAGGAACGTTAAGAACGTGAGCGGCGAGGCGAAAAGTGGCCGAGGGAGTGAGAGGACGAGAAAATAGCGCTGCCGGAGATGGGTTCGCGAGCGATGCACTCCTCTTTCTTATCGCTCTCAGAGGCAGCAAAGAAAGAAATTTTCTTGAACCTTGAACTACCCTTCCCATAAACTGGATTTGTAGAATGTATGTCACTGTTATCCTACATCGTTTTCAATTCGATAGTTTGTGAGTGCAGCACCAAGAACGGCATTCTCATCTACAGTACCGGCGTGTGACGTATGGTACGTCATGTGACCTTTGAAGCAAACATCTTGCGAGGATTGCTACAGCCACGGTTTAGCATTGCCGCACAAGTGAGTGAAACGGAGTCACTCCAGAAGCGTGTAGATAATTGTCAGCAGAATTTCATCGGTGAGTTTGGGTGGTAGTAAGGTTTCGATTCCGCAAAGTCGATGATCATGACCTGAAGATTTTCCCGTGACGTGTCGTTGAATGTTAATGTTCTTAGGTTTCATCCATCTGTTCCGTAGGTGCTCCCATTTGGGTAGTATTGTGTGGCAACAACGCCTAGAACTGTCAGAGACGCTTATACACAGTGGACTCTCAAAATCGAGAACAGGTTTTCTTGGAACTGCGTCTGCCTGCGTTGCTTGTGCAAGGTGCATTTCCTGCGCCGTTGGGAGTCTCTTCTCTTTTCCCTGGGCGCGGGGGCGAACTCGATTTCCTTGTAAACAGGCGATGCGCATTACGATGCTAATGGTCGGCGCGGGTCGCGGCGCTGGACGCCCGGGGAGGTCACTGGGCAGGGCGAGGTCGCCCAGGGACGAGGGCGAGAGCTCCGAAGGAGGGAAGAGGCTAGGGAAATCCGTGGGCGCGGAGGGGCGCAGCGGCTAGGACAGCATGGAAAGGAAGTAGGTGAGGTAGGAGCGCGGGCTTACACCGAAAGCGGTGAGCAAGACTTCAGGGCCTTGAGAAGCTGCATCGGGAGCCAGGCGGACAATAGTAGTGAAGAATGTCTTGATGACAGAGGCGTTGCAGAAATAATATAAATTGTGCTTTAGAGTAACAGTGGTGTGCGTAAGAGGTAGTTACAAATGCCATAGGATGTGTTTGTAACTGTTACATCAAAGTGCATGTTTAGTCGTTACATTATATAGTTGGAAAAGAGAAGAATCGGTAGTTGCGTGAAGCAGCACTTCCAGCAACTCGGATTGCTATTTGTGACGGTGGCGCACGCAGCCTGCGCAAAGCGCTAATGTGCTCCGCACTGCATTCGCTGCCACAGGATTGACATTACTTAGTTGGAATTTACAGAATAAGAATGAAGATGGTTGGTAGTTTAATGGCTGGTGGTGTCCATATCATGGAGCTACAACAGCATATATTTTCTCGCATTATTTTTAAATTTGCAATTTTCAGAAAGTCAAAGAATTCAACGAATATGAGACGTGTGCTATTCTTTTAAGCGTAACTTTTTTATCCGTGAAAAAAATTTAAAGAAACAATCTGGAGCTGTTTATGAGAATGTGTTTAATAAATTTCTTTAATTTCAATCGGAAATTCGCGAATATACTCGTTTTTTCCAAACATATTTTTGATACTTTTTACCGATTGGTTTTTTAGAACAAATTTTGTTTAAGACAAAAATCTGTATTTTCAATTTTGTAGTTTTGAAATGGTTACGTATTTGCAACTTTTTGCAAATATAGTGTTCACAGGAAATGAGACTAGCGCCACTTTTTTTATCGTTCTTTGATACGTATGAGGAGAAAATTTAAAGAAAATATTGAAACCGTCTTTGAGAAAAAATCTTTAAAATTGCATGAATTCAACGCAACGTTTTGCCGTCAATCTATTTTTCAGTATCAATGATCCACAAAACATCAATTAGGACAAGATTAATCCACTATTTTGTTGCTAGGGCCCGGCAATAAGAGTTTTTCTGTCGAAAATTCGCCGTTTTCCGACGCAAGATTAAATTACTTTTTCTTCTTACGAAGTAAGGGCGACAAAGTAAAAGAGGATAAAATTTCAACAGATGTCAAATAGTTTTGTTTTAAATTTGCTTCCCGTAAAAAATCATAAATAATTACTTGAGAACCATTTATGTTGCACTCTGAGCAAATTCCAACACTTGTTGTTTTGGTTGCCAAGATCAAGAGAATATAAGAGCTAAAGATTACAATAATGTGATCGTTTGTTAGCATAATTTATACTGTTTATACTGTATTAGGACACGGAAGCTGACATCGATCAAACGCCAACCTCCTCCTTTGGTGTCCTGTTTCGAATTCCTCCTCCGATACTTTCACTCTCCCCCTTCCGCTCTGATGAAAACTCGACAAAAAACACGCTTCCGCCGCCGCTTTCCGGTTCGCGTGGCCGCCAGGGGATGCATCATCCCTCAGGGCCTCGCACCCCGGAGCCAAGTTTCTTGCGCAGCCCCTCGCTACTTCATAAAATATATTCGGAAATTGTGTCCGCGAGGCGCGGCATCGCCCGAGAAACTCGACGAGGGGGGAGCTGTGTCGAGAAGGGGTGACGTCGCAAGGAGGGAGCGGATGGCTCCGTGAAGGGAACGGAGAGAAAATTTTTTCCGGGCACTTCATAATTCTGCTCGGCAGCAGAAGCGGCGGCGAACCTTGACTTATAAAATGGCATCTCACGAGCGGCTCCGGCGACAAAAAGAAGACGGCGGCTGAGGATGACACGGCCCCGCCGCGGCGGGGGGGAGGGGGCGGGCCCTCCGCGCCGCCCGGGGAACGCCCCCCGCCCGCGGGGGGGTTGAGGGGGAAAGGGTGGGAGGAGGGGCGGATGGTGCCGGGCGGAGCGGACGCCGCGACCGAAGACACCCAGCGAACGGCGGAGAAAATGTGCAACACGATCAGAGAAGAGTGCAGAAAATACTTAACAAAGAATGTATTAGACAAGGGGAGGTGAGGGGTAGAAGACGTGTGCTAACGGAGAACTTTCAGAAGAAGATAAAGTTGGTTTCTTAAACACATAGGCTTGTTGTAAAACGCAGCCAACACGTGAAAGACAATGCGCAGGAAATACGGATATGAAAACAAAATGTTTGAGTAATTGTGAGTTCAGGTTCAAGTCTGTCTCTAATAGACTCAAAGAGTTTCGAATGAATAATGAAAATAAACATTGTCTCTGAGTGGTTATTATACAAACCACGTAACTCAAGAAGAGACACATTAAAAAGTCAATAAAACAAGATGTGCTGCGGCGCAATCCTGACCAGAACTCTAAGAACTAGAAGGAAACAAAATAGGAAAAGTGTGTAGTAAGAGAGAGAGAGAGAGTATGAGAGACGAAGAGCAAGAGGAAGCAAGCAGTGGAAGGGAATGAAAGGGCCCAAGTGGCGGCGCCGGTGGATCTGTGGGAGCACAAAGGCGCTGCCCAAGTATTGTTCCTGGCGGCGGCGGCGGCCGCTGCGCCTGTGTCGCGCGGGGCAGGAATTTCGCCGGTTGGCCTTCTGCGCTCGCACCCGCCGCCGCTATCGCTGCCCCGCTGAGCCACATCGCCCCCTTCTCCTCCTCCCCCACCACCTCTCCCAACTCCTGCGTCGCCGCATCCTCCCCCGAGCCCATCCTCCCCACAGCCGCCTCCACTTCTGCCTTCACCGCCTCTCCTGCCTTCCCTGCTATTGTGGCTGCTTTGGCCGCTGCCACCGACCATGCCGTGTCTACTGCCTTCGCAACTCTCGTGACCGCGCAGCACAATGGCGACGAGGTGGAAGTTCGCCGCTGATGGTCGCTACTGGGCTGCAAAGGGACTCCTTGCAGGGTTCATTAGAAAACTCAAGTCGACGTTTTTACTAAACCAGGATCATTATAAAAATACCTGACCAGTTCTAGATGTGGAAACAATGAAAGAAAATAATTTGATATGTTAAGTGCGAAATGTCAGTGAACTCTGTCGCAATTGTCTAGGAATATACATACATGGAAATAATAGTTCCTGGCTCGTCACATATAGTTATATTATGTCACAATGCCGTTCTGCCCATCCAGTGCTGCAACAACGTAACTGCAGTTACAATAAATGAAATAATGTTGCATCTCACTTTTGAAAAAAAAAGTTTATGTATCAGCCTTATTCCAAAGCAGAGAATTACGTACTTGTATCATTAAAATCAAATTTTAAAAGAAATGATATCCAGTGACTTCTGAACCACCTGGTTTTCATCGCAAGATTTTGATAACAAGGAATTGGAAAGCGTGTCACATCAACTTCATCAGTGACTAATTTGAATGAAAAACGACAAATGCGAGACAGCGTGACTAAAGCTTGTTTTATGTATGCATGGTCGTAAATGTAAGTACCGTAAATACATACTACATTTACGACCAAATGTTTGAGCAGACCTAATACAATTTTAGAATGATTGAAATGGTACGTAGTATTGACCTTTTAGTTCAAT